>CM063527.1:9719570-10334210 GCA_032199755.1 Ambrosia artemisiifolia | reverse complement strand
GCTCGTTTAGTTATCGAGCCCGAGCTCGAGCCCTAAATACAAAGCTCGATCGGGCTCGCGAGCCTAATCGAGCCTTAACGAGCTATAGCCCGAACCCGAGCCCGAGCCTAAGTTACAGCCGACCCTAAGTTATAGCCTTAACGATTGGCCTCGCTAGCCTAAGTTATAGCCGAGCTTTTGCGAGCTCGAGCCGAGCTTTTGAGCTCGTTTGAGATTCTCAAACCACCTCGAGCCGAGCCGAGCCGAGCTCGAGCTCAAGATTGTAGGCTCGAACCGAGCCGAGCTCAAGCTCGAGCTTCACAAAATCTTGACGAGCCCGAGCCGAGCCCAGTCGGGCTCGGCTCGGCTCGTTTACACCCCTAGTTTCATATAGACATATAGCCATAACCAAACCACAAAGATCGATCATCAAGAAAACATAACCAACACCGGTTTCTCAATTGGTTTGGTTATTTTGGATCTGTTATTTCGGCTCATCCTTAATATTATTAAGGATGAGCCGAAATAACAGATCCAAAATAACCAAACCAATTGAGAAACCGGTGTTGGTTATGTTTTCTTGATGATCGATCTTTGTGGTTTGGTTATGGCTATATGTCTATATGAAACCCTACCAAACCACCCATAAAATCCAAACTTTATATATATTTATGAAGCTATGAACAATATATTCTGTCAAGAACGTTTTGTTACAATATTTTTTTAAATATATATCACTTGCCTCCTCCCTCTATAAATTTATAGGTCTGTTTTTTTTTTTCCAAAACTTGATAAAATTTATTAACAAAAATTGGTTTGATTTGACCCAGAACTGATGGTTATTCTGACTTCCCCTGTAACCAAAGATACCGAACCGTTCAAAAGCAAAACTGATCGGTTACAAAAAAACAGAACTTCGGTTATAGGTTGAAATTAACTCAAGACCAAACCAACCCATATTCACCCCTACTTTTAGATGCAAGCAAGCAAGCAAGAAAGAAAGTAAGTTATCAGAGTAAACTGGGAAAGATGATTGAAGTCTTACCTGTTCTTTAGCTTTACTCTTGAAAGGTTCATATAAAGCAGAAACCATGTTATATGATTCTGCCACGTGAGCTTGAAGGTCTACAGATGTTGGCAAAGGAGTTACACGATCACCGCTTGTATATTCATTAGTAACCTGGATGTGTTTTGCTGATCGAAGGACGTAGAGAAGCACATGAGCCTGAATTGCATACGAGTTTTGACTTAAAATCAGTATTATGCTTTTCACAAAATAAAATAAGAATAATTCAAGTAGCCAACACAATTTATGTGGTCTAGAAGTTTACTACCCTTTTGTTCAACTTTGTGGTCGGTATGTTTCGTATATAATTATTTATCTTGAACCCCATAATAAAATGATCGGAAATTGACATGGACTATTAATCATTAAGAAGTGGCAACTGGCAAGATGGGCTGATGGGCAGGTCGGGTTTGGTAAAGGGGCTTGTGTTGAAAGTTGAAACGGGTCGTTTTGCTATAAATCAAAACAAGCCGGGTTGGGTCGGGTTAACCCCCAAACACTTGTTTGTTCAAAATTTCCAATTTTGTACATAATTATTGTGTTAGTCATGATTGTGTTAAAAAATCCAGATACTTGCATAAGATAGTTTACAAGGTTGTGTGCATTAAATTACACTTCTAACAAATTTAAGCCATTGGCCTGTTCTCTTATTAGCTAAATCTTTTAATTTGACGTTTGAGATAAGACACAACCCAAATCGACCCATCCATAACTAAACGGGTTGAAATTGCTCAACCAAGGGAAGTGCAAACTGCCAAAGGTACTTACATGGAAAGCTGCTTTTAGTATATCATCCGATTTTGCTTTATCCTTTAGCACCGCGTATACATTCCCTTTTAAAGGATTATAGGCCACTACATATCTCTCTTTCTGCCAAAAAGAATAGAAAAAAACGTCACTGAAGTTAATGTGCAGTGTTTAGACAGCAGCAACCATCCGCAGTATTAACTAAAAAAAGAACACATACCTCAAAGACGGGTTTTACGTCATAAAACGAGTTTGCATCTTGAAATGCTTCCTTAAATCTTGAACCTGGAACACATAGGTAAAAAAAAATAACGGCCATTAAAAGAATAAAACAATTAGACATAAATCACATATTAGTCTTGGCATACCCTAATCACGTTACAGAAAAAAAAAATTAATACCGAGAACAACTGGACCGTCTTTGCACCATGGGATATTAAATACTGTTTCCATCATGTTTCCTTCCTGCAAAGTCGGGACACTGCCTGGAACATGAGCATAAAGGAGAAGCAAAACTATTAGATAACATACTTGATTTTTGTCTTGCTTACAAACAAAAATGAATTAGTTAATAAATATATGTTTGACACGCTAACCATTTATAAGGAAGCATAAAATTTTGGACAAAAATTGTTTCTAGTCGACCCGCCCATAGTGAAATCACCCATTTTGATCTGTTACTCAACCCACTAGTTTTATAGGTGTTTTGATATCAGTAGCACATGGTCTTTTGGTTGCTTTAGACTAACCTGTCTTAAGAAACGATTCTACTGCCACAGTGAACCTTGCCCGATTCAATGTATGCAATACAACAGATTTTACCTGGTTAAGTGAAAAGGTAATGGAGTTAACGCCACAGAAAGTTGAATGAAAAAAATAGACATTTACCAGCTTAGAGCCATTAAAAAAACTGCCAGCTTTAGAACTACTTTACCTCACGATATGAGCTGAAAAGGTATCCACAAGAGAGCAAGGCAAATGTCGTGAACAAAGAAGGATTTCTTTTAGCCATGATGATGCTGAATCCTGTTCCCAACTACATGTAAAACGAACGCATTCAACTCAATGATGACATAGACTATGTGAATTCTCAAATCATTATTATCAAAGCAAGGACATGCAAATCAACAGAAAATCTGAATAGATATGTACTCCAAATCTTGTTTAGTAGAGTGTTTCCAGTCCAAACATAGTCTTGAGGCATGTATATCAGAATGATTTTGTTAGAATTTACAAGGGCCATTAGTTACATGTGACACAGAACGGCTAAGAAGCCTAGTGTACTACTGAAGAGAACAATGAACATAGATCCCTAGCACTTAACTATAGCAAAAAACTTATAACAACCACATTATTTTGAGACAAGTACGTAAGTGGCACCAATAACATTGAGAAGACTACCACCCCAAATAAGAACACACCGATTGACAATTAACTTTTTTGGAGAGAACCATTAATCCAACTCTATCCAGTGAAATTGCAACAATTTCTACATTTGTAAGTCTGTAACAGTAACATCTCTTATTTGACAAAAAAGCTCAAGCTAAATTTTCTTAAATCCGCATGATCATCACATTAAATAATATATTGGATTAATTTAATTGCACTGCATTCCTCTCTTTGGTCATTATGAAATAGCATTTTGGACTTTCGATTAATATCAAAGACTCATATAAACACTCCATTCCTTGTCCAACATTGCAAAATCTATGTGAAAATAAGGTGTAATGTGTAATCCAGAAGAAAGGACAGCAGATCACAATGATCAGTTGAAGAGTCAATGTTTCTGCAGTAATACACCCCTAATGCGTATTGGGCAAGTGTTTCATATCATTACTATAAACAATGATTCAGCATGGCTAGATAGATCATACCAGGTCTGCCACATTTCCAACACATTCTCCCTTGGCAGTAACATCGCCTATATTTTCACCCTTTGCAAAAGCTTTGTATATTGGGGTGCGAGTCGATGTTGATGTAACAGCAGCAACATTCTACAATTAAAATGAGATCATTTTTAGGGATCATAGTTAGTTTCAGAATAGAGGTAGAGGCATGAATGAATTCATAAATGGAGATAAAACCTTTGCAACATTGGCAGCACAGGCAAGAGGCAGAAAGAGGTGTGGTACAGCGGTAGTTGCCAGCTCTACAGCGGCACCCAACTCCATCAGAAGGTCACCAGATAGTCGAAGCTAATAGAAATGTAACATTATCAGATTTGCGACCTCTATGCCATAGTAAAAAACGGATCAATGTGAGATAATCTTCAAACAGAAAATTCACCTGCTTTAAATCATAATCAAATTTCTTTCCTTGACGAGAAAAAAGCATTTTGCCAATGCGCCCAGAACCATCCTGCATATCAAGCATACAAAAACAACTTATTATATATGAAACGTTCCTTGTTTATCTTTTTTAGCCTATCCTGATTAAAATTTTCATTTAAATGCCCTCATAGAAAGTTTGGAACTAACATGTACAAAATATGAAAAATCTAGCAATGGTACAGGCTGGCATTGTAGCACAAGTTAGTGGATCACCAAGATAGAACCTCAACGCAGCAATGATCAAAGAAAGAGGATAAAACTTGCTGCTACAAGGAGCAACAAGTCTTACTCCAAGGATACAGAACTTGACAATATAAAGTAGTATCATTTCATAATAGTGATATTTACCAAGTTTTTCAAAGCCAACTTTCAATTAGACAGCATTCATAAAGAGCTCAAGCCCCAGTTCAAAGATTGACCAAAACCAAAAGATATTGCCCATCATTCACCATTACCTTGATAATCCAATTAATAGCGACAGCACCAGGCATAGCTTGGCTTTTAGAGACACCCACAGAATGTAGAAGTGCTTGTGTGGTGAAGACACCCATTGCTCCACCAAAGAAATGCTATATTGAAAATACATACACAAGTGTCAGGGGATCATCAAAAGCGTAATGAATATGCTAGCATATAATACCACATTACATAGTATCACATTAGAGTCTTCCTCCTTATCATTAAAATAGTGTACCTTTAAAGCTCTCCATGTCATGTATGGCACATACGAAGGGCTAACACTGTCAGGAAATCCTTCCGGAACCACATAGGATCGTATAAAAGACATCAACTCCTGCAATGGACATATAAATCACCCACGTAAATATCTGTACTATCCAGTATCAATAGCTAATTATAACAATACAGCACTAACATTCTCACATATATGCAGACACTTTTCTAATATTTTTAGTTGTCATCATTATTCGATCCTATGTTTCCCTTTTATTGTAACCAAAAGGACCAAAATCTATCACAATTTCACCATGAAAATAAAGATCTTAAGTTATCATCCAATTAGCCTACGAATAATACTGATCCCACACACAAATTCAACAGAAAATACCAATGCATTGAAGATAAACCAGAAGATACATCTATCACACAGTTTCACTAAAGAAATCAAAATTCCAAGTTATCATCCAATTAATTTCAAATAATACCGATCCTAAACTAATGCATTGAACATAAAACAAAATCTGCAGCTCTCGCATACTCTACTACATGCATCTACACACAGCACGTATGGAAAAGAGAAGGAAAATCTCTCACAGTTTCACTATCGAAACAAAGAACATAAAGTTATCATCCAATTAACCTACAAATATTAGCAATCCTAAACAAAAATTCACATAAAACAGAATCTACAGCTCCCGCACACTCCACTACATGCATCAACAGGAAACACCGGTGCATTAAAGATTAAACTGAAGATACAAGCCTCGCACACAGGGACAACATTTAACATTTTCTGATATTGGTTATCAATATGTGTTTCCCTTTTATAGCCAAAAGGACCAAAACCTCACAAAGTTTCACTATCGAAACACAGAAAATAAAGTTATCCAATTAACCTACGAATAATATCGATCCTAAATAAAAACTCAACAGAGAACACTAATGCATTGAACATAAAACAGAATCTACAGCTCTCGCACACTCCACTACATTCATCAATAGGAAACACAGGGACATTTAACATTTTCTGATATTTTTAGTTGTTATCAATATTTGTTACTGTGTTTTCCTTCCATAGCCAAACCGACCAAAACCTCGCACAATAATTTCACTATCGTACAGATTAATCATCCAATTTGCATACCAATAATACTGATTCCAAGGCCTAAACACAAATTCTATTCAACAGAAAACACTAATACATTGAACACAAAACATAATATATATATATATATACATATATATATAAAACCTACATCAGCAGGAGCACGACGGGACTGCAAACTAACAGCACGGATCGAATTAGAGGCGCCGCCTTTCCTAAACTTATTATTATTAATATTATTATTATTCCTCCCTTCTTTTGGCGCCAAATACTTAAACCTACGTCCATCAATTTCCTCATAACAGATTAATCTCAAGCTGGTATCAACGAACGGCTCATCGAGGAGGCCGTAGGTTGACGTGTCCTGTGACCTGACGGTGGCTTCGGATGACGTCAGCACGGATGGAGATGAGGCGAGGTTGGCGGAGATGCGTAGGGTTTCTCGGATGAGTAATTGAGCGTCGGCGGTTGAGGTGGTTGTGGCGGTGGTGGTGCTACGGCGGTCGAGCTTCATGGTTGTGTGTGTGTGTGGGGGGGGGGGGGGGGGGGGGGGGGTAATTGTTTGTTTGTTAATATTAAAGGAGAGAGGAGGGTTAATAATAATAATAATAATAATAAGGAAGCATAGGAATTGACGATGGAGGAATAGGATGTATCGAGAGTACAGGTGGCTGACAATCGGACTTGTTTCTTTATACACTTGACGGAGGTCACCCTATTTAAAGGAACGGTGGAAAAGAGGGTTTTTTATTCCTTTTTTTTTTTAAGGTAGTTAGGTATTTTTGTTTACTAAAAATTTAAATAACTGGTAAAATTCCTCCGTGTGTTGAGGCAGAATTCGGTCGATATCGACTTGTTCATTATTGTATCAGCGGAATTCAGTCCATACCGAAAATACTGGTATTTTCGGTTTTTACGGTACTGGTTCGAATCGGTATTTTACGTTGAATTATCGGCACCGTACTGATACTGTACCCATACCGGTACCATACCAGATATTTGCAGTACGGGTACTGGTACCAAGTTTTAAGGATTTTCAGTAAGGTATCGAGCTTATCTCTAGTATCAGCACTATGTACAAAAGGTTGTCGACATGTGTTTTACATCGATCGAAAACTATACAAATGAATATCAGTAACGGTTCTTTATCGATGCTAGTATCGATGTTGTTTGGTCGGAATTGTCGTGGTACTGATATTGTTAGGTTAAACGAGCTAAGCTCGATTTTAGACAAGCTTAATGTCACGGTTTATCTTTCCCTCATGTGGCGCCCCTGATGTCCCCGGTTCTCCGGGGATACCGGGGACAAGCCAATCATCCGCTCTGTATGTGGGTCGCTGGCTTCGTCCTGCTTCAAACTCATTAGGAGAGGGCAACTGCTCCTGGAGATTTGTGCGGATGGATAAGCCAATCCATCCGCTCTGTATGTGGGTCACTGGCTTCGTCCTGCTTCAAACTCATTAGGAGAGGGCAACTGCTCCTGGAGATTTGTGCGTTCGTCGAATAAACATTGACTAGGCACATTCACCGTCTTATTCCCCTGAGGCTATCCCTAATAAAGTTTGGGACTAGCTAGTAAACCGAAGCGTTCAACTGCACAGTGACGAACATAGAGTGTGATGATGGGTAGCGAGCGCTACCCCTCTACTTTCTCGGCGTAGTGCATTTTTTTAGTTCTTTTTTTTTTTTTTGTGTTTTTGTATTATGTTACCCCTAAAAATTATGCATTGTTATCCCTCATTTAAAAAAAAACCCAACACAACTTCAAAGTTTTTAATATAAAACCAAAATTAGGAAAAAAAAACATAGAAGCTCATATGACCCATTCCATTTATAAAAAATTCTTGAATGGGTAAAAACCAAATAAAATATCAAAAGCGGTAAAAAAAAAAGAAGGAACAGAGAACGACAATCGACCAAACAGGCGCCAAACACAACAACCTTCTCTCTGGCCTGTCCTCCGACCACTGTTTGCTTCCACCACATTCAAATCGGGTATGAGTGTCTATCATCCTTGTTCTAAAATCTATTTGGTTATGTAAATTGGGTTTTATGTTGTTGAAGTATGGTGGATTAGGGATGGATTAAAGATTGGTGCGGAGGCAGAGTGACTGCCGATGGTAGTTAATGAATGGAGTAAATGTTCGCAACCACCTAGTATTTATAGGTGAGCTGCAACTGCGCATTAATGGCGAGTAATCATGCTGCCGGCGTGAACAGTGACGGATGTCACTGTAGTCGTAGGCAGGGCATGGGTTTTATTGTTATTTTATTAGTTGCGGCTATGTACCGCTGGGTCATAGCCGTCGTTTCATTATTCGTCGGTCTTTGTCTAATCTTTTGATTGTCTGTTGGTCCTTGTGTCGTTCGTCCCTTCCGTTCCTTATCTTTATCGGATGTTTCATTTTCCGGGTAATCAATTCGGTCTTTATTTTGTTCATCGGTTATCTGTATCGGTCCGGTCTTACTTCATCTGTTCCATCGGTTCAGAAGCTTTTCTTAGTTTATTTCAGACGGTTTCACGACTATTATTTTAATGTTATTTTTAGCTCTTAATTAATAATTACTTATCTATCCTATGTTATCAGCCCCCCCAGTTTGATGGTGTTTCGTTCTGCCAGGGAGGAAAGATCATCAAACTTCGTCTGGGTAAGTTTCGCCGTTACGTTTTCTTCATTACCGATATATATGTTCGTTTGGACGAACCGTAACACCGCTTCATGAAGTCGTACCGTCTCATTATTAAATGAATTTAATGCTTCTCCTCGACACGTGTCTTCTTCTGATTGGTTGTTTCGGTAACCGCCCTACTATTTACTGATGTGACAGGCTGTCAGTCTCGATAACCGTCCCTTCCCCTATATATATGCCACTGTTTTTGGGTAAAAATTTTTTACCCTTTTCTTCGATCGTCTGCAGAGCTCTCACTCGGCTTACAGGTTCGTCTCCCGTTCCGTTCTTTCCCTTAATAATAATCATGGTAGGCAAGAGGGATATGCATGTCCACACTTCGGTAGTATCGGAGCCTAGTTTAACGGCTTACTGTAGTAAATACTTTGATACCTCTGTATATAGACCTGTCGTCCCGAAACCCACAGATCGTATCTCCGATTGTCCACCTGGTCACGTCGGATTCTATACCCGTCATTTTAACTTCTCGGGTATGCGTCTACCGTTGTCCGTCTTTTTTCTGGAATTTCTTCAATTCTATAGCTTAGATATCCGTCAGTTGAGTCCATTAGGTGCTCAAAAGGTCATTCATTTTGAAGTGGTTTGTCGGGCTCTTGGCGGGGAACCCACCATAGGCCTTTTCCGGCAATTTTTCCATTTGACCACTGCTGGTGATTGGTTCACCGTAGGGGAGGTGTCTAAAACTAAGTCGATGCTATCCGATACATATTCTGGCCTAAAAAACTGGAAGAATCATTTCTTCTGGGTGCGGAACAACGTTGTTCCGTTTGAGATGCCTTGGCATGGAGCGAAAGATACACTCAACCCGAAACAGGAGGATGTTTATGACGGAGAGTTGTATGACAAGCTGCTGACCAACCGTACTCCCCTACAAGTGTTTCCTGAAACTATTCTCGTTTTATCCGGCATAAGCCGTATGTGGCCGTTTCCTGAAGCGGAACCACTTATTAAGAAGGGGAAAAAGGGTATGCCCCTCCGTTTATGCCTTACCATATTTGTAGTAATTTGCTCTACTAACTTGTGTTTTTTACTTCTACAGAAATGAGCCTCCTCGGCTTTGTCAAACGGAAAGGCAAAGGTCTAACTCTTACGTCCCGGGCCTTGGCACCTGGTGAGGTTACTGTATTGAATCGTACTTCCTCTGCGGTGTACGATATCCCAGCAACTGAAAAAGATGATGTTTTAAAGAGTCCTCTTATTGATCGTAGCCCAGAGCCTAGCCCAAACCGCTTAGCTACTCCTTCACCGGCTAAAGATCTAAACCCTCCTCCCTCGGGGAGCCCTGATCCAAGGTCCGGAGGCCATAACTCCGGGAGCCACGATAGTGCTCATTCTTTGAATCAAGATTCTGCTTCCCCTAAGGGTTCTCAGCCTACCAGCAATGTGGTGATCGGTGTTAAAGCTACCAGACCAAAAGTCACTGTGATCCGGAAAGAGCATGACCGAAAAAGGAAAGGGTTAAACGAGGATGAGGGTAAAGACGAGGACCATCCGGAAGGGAAGAGACAGAGAGGTGAGGATGATGGAGACGATGCTCCTCCGGAAGGGGATGATAAGAATAGTGATGTGGAGGAGTCGGTGGACTCGGAGGAGTCATATGATGTGAATGAAACTTATATTCCTCAATGGAAAGTGAGGAATGGGGATACCTTGGCCGATCCGGCCGTCTGCTACCAGATTTTACACCATGCCGTTCCGCCGGGTGAACTGGACCGAGCCCGTGATAAGAAAGATGTCTATGCAGCAGAGGGTGCAAGTGTCTCGGTAGTCCGAACCTTGAGCTCCGTATCCGAACTTGTGCAAAGTTATTATAAGAAACTTGCTATTGAGAAGAAGTTGAGGGGTAAGATAAAGGAGTATAAATCGGAGGTGGAGAAGCTGGATGCTCGCTTATCTAAGCGGAAGAAGGGTGACCGTTCTAGTGTACGGAAAGGTAAAGAAGCGGTTAGAGCGATGGGAGAAATGAAGGAAAAGCATGAGAAGGAGATGTCTGAGGTTCGGGTGGCCTTAACGGATCGTGAGAAGGAGGTTACCGAGTTGAAAGAGAAATTGCAACTTTCCCAGGAACAGAACATGCAACTTATTCGGTCGACTTCCGGTTTAGAGGTATACTTGTCATAATCGGGGTAGTCTTATTACTTCAGATTCAAAAGAAAATATTTTGTTGCGAATGAACAATCACTTCTTTTATCTTATCCTTTTGCGTCGTCTAACTTCCTTCTTTCGTGCAGGATCAAATTCGTAAGGCGGCCGAAGAGAAGAAAGCCTGGAACACCTGTCGTCTTAACTATGACAAGGCTTTGGAGGCTGGGGAGAAGGTAATGGAGCAGCTGCGCGTCCTGAATGAAGAGGGTGAAAAAGACAGGGACCGCCTCATAACCTGTACCATTCCTGACACGACATATAAGCTTCTCAAGTCGGTGGAATTTCTCCAGCCGCTCGGCAACATGGAATCATTGCTCTATAATGCTGCTTTTCATGATGGTTTGGTTGCTGGGTATGGAGCTAAAGAGGAAGGTGTTCCGGTGGAAAGTGTTGAGGGTTACAACTTGAAGGCTAATGATGTTTATGAGGCCGGTGTGAAAGCTTGGGATGCTACATCTTATGACTTCTTAGAGAAGTTTAGGAACATGGCAGGCAAGCCGCTGCAGGAAGTTGAGGGTCTCCTTCCATCGAGCGTTCTGCCTTCCACTTAATTTGTTGCGTTCGATATGGTTGTAAAACATGATCTACTTTTTATTTTGTTTAAACAATTTGTACCGGCTTCTGGACGCCGTTGACATATTTGTGGTCCCACCGGATTACCCCCTTTTATGGTTGTAAAACATGGTCTACTTTTATGCATGTGTTGTTTTATCCTTACTTTGCTTAATATAGTTATACCAATTTAGATTTAGGTACTTCGGTACGGTTGTACCAGATACATGTACAGTTTTTAAGTATTTACCAAAACCGTATTTGGTTGGGTTTAGAAACGGTTTAACCAAGTACAAGTTTAACCGGCTGTACTAGTGGTTTGAGTCCGTCTTTAAGGTTTTGTTTAGATCAGTTATGTCGTAGTGGCTTATTCTAAGGGGCCATACCCTTTTATCGAGTTTAGCGACTCGATCAGCGATATTCGAAGGGGCTGAACCTTAATAAAGACGAAGTTGTCTTATTATGAGTCATGCGGCCTGGTTGGCCGTTCGACTATTTTGAGGTGTCAACCTTTGTAAATTTATATGGAACGATCTACCCAAAAGAAAGGTTGTCTATTCAATTCAAACATTTCAGGTCCCGAAGGACTCGTTACAAGACAGCCATGGTAATTATTACATACTACCGGTCCGATGGGACTTGTTTTAAACATAAAACTTTTTTAGCTGTGCAAGATTCCAGTGACGAGGCACAGCTTTTCCTTCCATGGTGGCTAACTTACATGACCCCTTTTCGTGCACTTCGGTGACGACGTATGGCCCTTCCCAGTTCGGGCCCAGTTTACCAGTGCTCTCCTTCCGGCTTGCCTCGTTGCTTCGAAGGACTAGGTCCCCTGGTGTCAGGGACATTCCCCGCACCCTGGCGTCATAGTACTTCTTCATTTGTTGCTTGTACTTGGCCTCTTGTACAGCAGCGTTCAACCGGTACTCTTCGAGGTTATCCAGGTTCACCTTTAACCCTTCGTCATCTGTCTTATCCATGGTGTTGAGAACTCTCTGGGTTGGCAGGCCGATTTCCGTTGGTATGACGGCTTCGGATCCAAAAACAAGGCTGAACGGCGTTCTTCCTGTGCTTGTTTTTTCTGTTGTTCTTAGGGCCCATAGAACACTAGGCAGTTCGGCTAACCAGTTTTTCCCATACCTTCCCAACCTACTCTTGAGGCCTGTAAGGATGCTCCGGTTCATGCGTTCGACCTGCCCGTTGGCTTGTGGATGGGCTACTGATGCAAACACTTGTTGGATACCCAGAGTTGTGCACCATTGGTTGAATTTTTTATCAGTGAACTGCGTACCATTATCCGTGATAAGCCTCCCTGGTAACCCGAAACGGCAAACTAGGTTCTCCCACACAAAACTTGTGATGTGATTTCCTGTAATTTTCCCCAACGGCTTGGCTTCCACCCACTTAGTGAAATAATCCACAGCAACCAATAAGAACCGTACCCCTCCCTTGGTCGGGGGAAACGGCCCTAGAAGGTCCATTCCCCATTGGTAGAACGGCCAAGGAGAGGTAATAGGAACCATCCCATGCTTGGGCAGTCTGGGGACCGGTGCATGCAGCTGACAGGCCTCACATTTTCGGGTCAGTTCTTCACTATCTTTCCTCATTGTGGGCCAGTAGTACCCGAGGTTAGCCGCTCGGGTTAACAACGATCGTGCTCCGACGTGAGCACCACATAACCCTTCATGTATTTCTTCCAGCACTTTGATACCTTCTTCCTGCGAGACACACCGATACGACGGGGATAGGAACCCTTTCTTGAACAGCACCCCTTTGCACATTTCGTACGAATGGCTTCTTTGCATCGCCTCCATATCGACATCGTCTTTTCCCTCAAGGGCATCAATTATGGGTGTCCGCCAATCATCCTCCTTTCTTATATCAAGTATGGCGGCCGCCGGTGTCCCCCCAATCGAAGCTTCATTTAACTGCTCAACCATTATCATCTTTGTTAAGTGTGCAAAGGCTACGGAGGCCATCTTGCTCACTGCGTCAGCCCCTTTATTCTTGTTTCTCGGTATCTTGATGATGTGGCAAACATCAAAAAGTGTTATCAGCTCTTTGGCAACCTCTACATATTTTCTCATGATAGGATCTCGTGCCTCGAAATCATCGTTTATCTGATTGGCCACTAACTGTGAATCGACGAATACCCTCAGATTTCTTATTCCCATCTGAACGGCAATGCGGAGACCAGCTAGTACCGCTTCATATTCAGCGGTATTGTTGGTACACTTGAAATTGAATCGAAGGGCATAAGCCGTTTCTATTCCGTTTGGATCGACCAAGATCAGCCCAGCCCCTGCTCCTTCTCGGCTTGACGCTCCATCGGTATATAGGCACCAGCCATCATAGGTACCTGAACTTTCCGGCTGATCGTCTGGAACATCGATGATCATGACGTCATCATAGTTCGTGTTCTCTACTAGGAAATCAGCTAGAACTTGCCCTTTGATAGCCAACCGGGGTTTATATTCGATGCCGAACGTTCCCAACTCAACTGCCCACTTGGTGAGTCTTCCAGCCACTTCCGGTCGGCCTAACACCTCTTTCAGAACTGAATTCGTGAGAACTATTATGTGGTGTGCTTGGAAATAACGTCTTAGCCTTCGCGCCGTATGAGTCAACGCTAAAGCCAACTTCTCTATCGGAGAGTATCGGGTCTCAGCTTCTCTTAGACACCTGCTAACAAAGAAAATGGGCATAAAACCGTTAGTCCGATTAGCGCATAGGACGCTGCTGATGGCTTCTGGTCCGGCAGCCAGGTATACAAATAACGTTTCTCCGGTCTCCGGAACCACCAGAGAGGGTAAATCGCAAAGGTGTTGTTTCATTTCTTGAAAAGCCGTTTCAGCCTCATTGGTCCAATTCAATCTTGACTTCTTTGTATGATTCTTTAGGACCTTGAAGAAGGGCAAAGACCGCTCGGCTAGTTTGGACAAAAACCTGTTCAGTGCTCCCAATCTTCCGTTCAAGCTTTGCAATTCCTTTAACGTTCCAGGAGACCTCATCTCTTGAATTGCTCGTACTTTGTCGGGGTTCGCACGAATTTTCTTCTTGGCAACAATGTGGCCCAGAAACCGGCCTTCTTCCATGCCAAAGAAGCACTTCACGGGATTCAACTTCATGTTGACCCTCCGGAGGTTGTTAAACGTCTCGGCGATATCCATCAGTAGTCGTTCTTCATCGGGACTCTTGATGACTAAGTCATCTACATAAGCTTCCATATTTTTCCCTATCTGCTTTTCGAACACCTTATCTATCAGCCGCTGGTACGTGGCCCCAGCATTCTTCAGGCCGAACGGCATTTTTCGATAACAATACAAACCCTGACTTGTGTGGAAGGCTTTTTTTTCTTCATCCTCCCAGGCCATTTGTATTTGGTGATAGCCCTTGTACGCATCTAAAAAACATTTGAACCGAAAACTCGCCACTGACTCAACTTTTGAATCAATTTCCGGTAAGGGGTAGTGGTCTTTTGGACATGCTTTGTTCAGGTCTCTGTAGTCTACACACATTCTCCAGGACCCATTGGCCTTTTCTACCATCACTGGGTTAGCTACCCAGGAAGGATACTGAACAGGCTTCATAATCCCTGCTCTTGTAAGTGCTTGAACTTCTTCTGATACAACGCCGCTCCGATCCGGCGCTAACGATCTCTTCTTTTGGACCACTGGTCGACAATCAGGGTATACGTTCAAATGATGCTCTACTACATAGCGAGGTATTCCCGTCATATCATCGGGCGTCCAGGCAAAGACATCTAAATTTCTCCGGAGATACCGATAGAGCTGTTCCTTACATTCGAGGCTCAATGTCTTTCCGATCGTTACGAACTGGTCGGAGTAATCTGGGTGTATGTGCCATCTTTCGGGCTCGGCCGATATTTCAGTGTAACCAACCTCTGCACATCTGGCCAAAGTGTTTAACGTTGCCACTCCCCCCAATGTAGGAAACTTAATCAGGCCATGTTTGCTTGAAGTTACCATACCAAATGTGCGAATACCGGGTCTTCCGATCAACATATTGTGTGGGGTGACAGCAGCGACCACGATGAAGTTTAGAGCTTCGACTCTTTTCTCCGGTTCTTCACCTATGCTTACGAAGAATTGTATTTGGCCCCGAGGGGCAACTTGCTCTCCGGAGAATCCGACTAAAGGATATGACACGGGCACTATCCCTTCTTGCACTTGCCGAGGTAGACGTACAAAACAGTGTTCGTACATTATGTCGGACGCTGCTCCTTCGTCTATATAGACCCGATGGATGAGTTGTTCCCCTATCGTAACTCGAATGATCAGTGGATCTTCTTTGGCCTCATGAGGCTTAATGGCGGGGAAGTGAATTGGGAGCTCGCTCCAGTGAACGGTTTCCCCCCTGCTTTCGTAGACGACCCTGGGTCGTTTTAGCGCAACGGTCGGTCGCACCATCATGATCGCTTTGTCGTTCTTTCCTTCATTCTTCCGCTTTTTTCCTCTAATATCTTTGATTAGATGGTCAAGCTGCCCCGTCTTGACAGCCTCCTCAATTTGCTTCTTGAGCTGGAAGCATTCATTAGTGTCATGGCCCTTGTCTTCATGGAATTCACAATACTTCCGGGAGCTCTGTTGCTTGGCCGTTTTCTGCAAAGGGTAAGGGGGTTTGAACTTCACATTGGTTTCTGTTGCCAATATTTCTTGAGGAGTCTTTGTTAGTTCCGTAAAGACAAACTCCTTTCTTTCGGTTCCCTTGGCCCGATCGTCTTTGCCCCTTCTTTCACCAGAAGACCCCTTGTCTTGATCTTTATAGGAACGCCGGTGGAATTGATCCTTCTTGGGGTACTGTCCTCTTCTAAAATTGTCGTCCGGTTTTCTCTTGAAGTCTATGGACTGGACAGCTTCTTTTCCCCGTACAAACGCTTCAGTTCGTTCGATTACCTCCTCCATTGTCGTAGGGACTCGTGCGTTCAAGCTTTCGACAAGTTGCTTGGTTCGTATGCCATGCAAGAACCCTGAGATTCTCATCTTCTCATCAGCGTCCTTTACCTGTAAAGACTCTTCTTTGAATCTACTCACAAACTCTTTTAAACTTTCCCCTTCTTTCTGTTTGATATTGTGGAGTTCCACAGGATCCTTCATATGCCTTCTCTGCTGTCGAAAATGCTCCAAGAACCGAACCTTTAGCTCTTCGAAGTTATCTAGGCTTCCTGGGGGAATGCCATTGAACCATACACGTGCTACCCCTGCCAACGTCTGTACGAACATATGACACCAAGTTGGCATCGGCCATCCTTCATTCTGCGCGACGCTATCGAACAACAGGATGTGATCTTCCGGGTCAGCCGTTCCTTCATAGACCCTCATATTGGCAGGCATCTTGACTCGGACGGGTGGAACAAAGTTGGCTATTCGAGGGGTGAACTTAGAACCTTCGGACGGCCGATAGGGTAAGTTCAAGTCATTCTGATTGTATGCACTACCGAGTGGTATAGCATTTACGATTGGTTCGGAATTGTGGGTTAGTGGAGCGGTTAGGGAGGTCAAACCAGAACTGCTTGGTCGAGAGTTCCTTCGTATCATTTCAGTTAGCCAGGAGGCCGGTGTAAGAGTTGTTTCCGCTATTGTAAATGCCTGGCTGTTGGCCGGTGGGGGCACGCGGCCAGCGCCAACAATCGCGTCCTCTTCGTCAAAGTCTAACCTTAAGGCCAGACCCTTGGCTCTCTCTTCTCGCACATACTCGTTCATGAGTTGCCGTATTTGAAGGAAGTTCGACCGGACCAGTTCCGGTGATACTGCTGGAGTGGCCATCCCAACAACGTTACCCACCGGAGGAGGAGTAACGTTACTGGTTGCCGGAGGTTCGGACGATGACATATTGTGGGGACGGAATTTTCCTTAAGTGGTTCAGTCTCGGCCCCACGGTGGGCGCCAAATGTTGAAGTATGGTGGATTAGGGATGGATTAAAGATTGGTGCGGAGGCAGAGTGACTGCCGATGGTAGTTAATGAATGGAGTAAATGTTCGCAACCACCTAGTATTTATAGGTGAGCTGCAACTGCGCATTAATGGCGAGTAATCATGCTGCCGGCGTGAACAGTGACGGATGTCACTGTAGTCGTAGGCAGGGCATGGGTTTTATTGTTATTTTATTAGTTGCGGCTATGTACCGCTGGGTCATAGCCGTCGTTTCATTATTCGTCGGTCTTTGTCTAATCTTTTGATTGTCTGTTGGTCCTTGTGTCGTTCGTCCCTTCCGTTCCTTATCTTTATCGGATGTTTCATTTTCCGGGTAATCAATTCGGTCTTTATTTTGTTCATCGGTTATCTGTATCGGTCCGGTCTTACTTCATCTGTTCCATCGGTTCAGAAGCTTTTCTTAGTTTATTTCAGACGGTTTCACGACTATTATTTTAATGTTATTTTTAGCTCTTAATTAATAATTACTTATCTATCCTATGTTATCATATGTGAATTGATTTTTGATTTATAAGGTTTGTATGCAATTGATTAGGGTTTACATCGATTATGGTATACGTTTGATTATGGAATATAGTTTATGACTTTGTGTGCAATTGATTATGTTTTAGTTTATAGTAGGGCTGGCAATGGGTAATCTGTTAAGACACGATAAGACCTGTTTGACTGAAAAGTACACTATTTGATTTTTTGACTTTTTTTAATACTTAGAATTAAGAGGCGAAAATCTTTCATTTCCCTTTTTTGGTACATAAAACATAAAACTGTGTTATAAACATGAGATATAAATGAGTTAAACGAGTCGTGTTCATGTTTAGAACTTGATTTGTTCGCGCGCGTCAGAGACCTGTTAACCTGTTAGGACACGATTTGCCAGCCCTAGTTTATAGCAATTGATTAGGGTACTTTGAAGATAGAACCACAATCTAAACAAGTTCTTGTTAGCAATTTTTCAAAAGAAATTTCCAAGAAAATGATGATATCGGTCAAAGTTCAAATATTGCTAATGATATATAAGAAAATATTGATATCGGTCCTACTTCAAATATTGCTAATAATATGCAAGAAGGTAATGATATCGGTCCAAGTTTAATTCCTTCAATACCAATTACTGGTTTCCGCAATCGAATGAATGAGGTGTTGATCTATTCTTATTGAATATAAGGGAAAACATGATAATAAATAATATCTGATAGATTCTTGAGTCCAGAAACGGATGCTGACGGAGTGTTGGAAGACGACATCTTCTTAGTTGGATCAAGTTTCCGTTTAGGGTGTATGATTAGGATGGTTATTAGGTTATCTGAAGATCAAGATCATGGTTATGAGGGAGAGAGAGGTAGACGAATTAGGATTGTTTCGTTTTACATTGTACGAAAGTACGGTAAAAAGTATTTTGAAACTTACCCCTAATATTTTGTTTTAGATCCGCCGCTGTAAGTACAACCCAAACAAAACGATCTTCGAACATTTTGCTAGTGACGTTAAGCTTGGTTTGGCTTGGCTTGGCTCAGTTTACACTTTACATATATTAAAATTTAGGGAAAATTTTCAAAATAAACATTGACCACCATTTGATTACAAAAATAAATACATGAAAGGTCTTAAGCTTAGGGACTTCACACTATCCAACAGTACTCAGAATCTGACATTTGTTCCAAGAGTCTTAAATAAAGACTCTTTAACTTGTAATGGTCCCACAAATCAACCAATAAAATGATGACACGTGGGTCAAAAAGGCTACTAGACATTTGAGTTTTGTAGAGTCTTTACCCTAGACGTCAACTATAGACGCGTCCGTACATTTTTAAGACTTATAATGTGAACTAAAGACCTTTCCGTACATTACTAAGACTCTTGCCAACTATAGACGCGGCCGTACATTTTTAAGACTTTTTATCTGAACCAAAGACCATTCCGTACATTTTTAAGACTTTTTATCTGAACCAAAGACCATTCCGTACATTTTTAAGACTTCAGGCTTGGCGTCTAGGATTAAGACTCTACAAAACTTAAGCGTCTAGTAGCCTTTTCACCCATGTGTCATCATTTTATTAGTTGGTTTGTGGGACCATTACAAATTAAAGAGTCTTTATTTAAGACTCTCGAGACAAATGTCAAATTCTGAGTAGTGTTAGATAGTAGTCTGCACATATAGCCCACCTATGTGTGTTCTAGAATCTGGACATACAGCCCACCTATATCTTTGTTTTAGGATGCAAAAGTCTTTGATAAATGCAAATTTGTTAACCGAATTTTGCATTTCTTTTGTAACGATAGTCTTTAATTGTCCCCATGTCTAATTGTTTTTAGATGTAATTTTTTTCAAACTGCCCCAAGTCTTTCATATTTAACTTAATTGTCCCCATCTCTAATTGTTAACGGCCGTCAAGACATTAAACCGCGAACTCAAGATCAATGGTTATAAGACACTACTAATATCACGTCCCGTCTTGAGCATCAGGCACACCACTTAACACCTATTACATCAATTATTTTTAGATATTAAGGACCACTTTTTAAGTTATAATTTTCATCCATTTAACCATATCGTGAACACCCAAAAACAAGTAAATAGAAAAAGTTATCATTGTTTAAATAATGAATACAACATCGTATGAGCTTTGAATAGTTTGTGTTTAGTCACAAACCCATGTTTGTACTGTTGGCCCAATAATCGTTTAAACAAGAAATAGCTTTTTAAAGCTTATAAACACAATCTTCTTTACATTGCACGATATGTGTGTCGTTCGTGAGAAAATCTCATTGTTTACTTGTTTTCGATATATTCCTTTTGCAACTAGTCATGCCTTGATAAGTTTAAGTTAAGTAGCTACCATCCACCAACAACTCTTTTTTTGTCTTTTTTTTTTTTCTTTTTTTGGTGCGTGTACAATACACAATACAACAAATACACACACACATATATATAGGGGATGATCAAATGAGAAGAAACTTAATGTGAGAACAAAAAGAAGAAATTAGGGGTGTCAATCGTGTCGGGTTGATGGGTTCATGTGTTGGCGGGTTTATGGGTTGACGGGTTTATGGGTTGCGGGTTGACGGGTTGATGGGTTGAAATGTGCAACCCGAACCCGACCCATATTATTATTCGTGTCAAATATTTCAACCCTAACCAGACCTACATAAAATCCATGTCAACCCGAAGACGACCTGTTTAACCCATATTTTTAAATGAGTAATACATGTTCATGAGTTATAAGTGGGTTGTTGGGTTGTAAGCGGGTTATCAATAAAATGTTTAATGGTGAGTATATAAGTGTGACAAATAAATAATACAGTGTGCCAAAAATAACACAATTATAACTAACCATGTAAATAGAAATGGAACAAGAAAAATAAAAATATAATATATTTTTTTCTAAATACTTAAACGGGTTAACGGGTCAACCTATTTTATATATGTGTCAACCCGAACCCGACCCGTTTTTTAAACGGGTCGTGTTAGTTGACCCAAATCTATTTTTTTTCGTGTCGGGTTCGGGTTGGTTTTCGGGTCGTGTCAATAATTGCCGCCCCTAGAGGAAATGAAACATTAAATACTTTAACTCTTATTACCTTAATTATTATCTCTTTAATTAATTAGTCATTAATACTTTAAGGTGGGAAGGTTTACCTTCTTGGAGGGAACCTGCCCGGGTTTGGTCTCAGGTTCGAATCTCACGCTCCACTGAAAAAATAACCGCTTGGGTTTGAAAGGAGAAACCCGTGTGGTGCTATGGGATTCGATCCTGTGCAGTGGTCGCTTTGCAACATAGGATTTACCGCTGAAAGACTACTGTAAAAAAAACACTTTATTATGCACATTATTAAAATGGAAAAATGGAAATAAATAATCCCAACTATTAACTTTTGGCCAATAACAGTCCCAACTACGAAAATCACCAATATTGGTCCCAACTTTCGACATATTGGAAACCAACGGACCCAAACTAAAGGAGTTAGCCTCCGTTAGTGTGATGCTGACGTGGCATGCCATGTAGGATCATTTTGCCACGTGGCATGCCACGTAGGATCATCTTGCCACCTAAGCATGCCACGTCAGCATCACACTAACGGAGTTAGCCTCCGTTAGTTTGGGTCCATTGGTTTCCAATATGTCGAAAGTTGGGACCAATATTGGTGATTTTCGTAGTTGGGACTGTTATTGGCCAATAGTCAATAGTTGAGATTATTTATTTCCATTTCTCCTATTAAAATTTATCCTACACATATCAAAATTCATCTTATGTATATCAAATTTATCACAAGTTTATCCTACACATATCAAGATTATCATACGTTAATCCTACACATATCAAAATTATCCTTCACTGTAAATTAGGATTGATATGAAAGAATACATTTTGAAATTGAGTAATGAGTTTCATTAATTTAACTAGTTTAGGGGGTTACAAAAAAATTAATCCTTTATTTAACATTAAATACAATTTATTATATGGAGGATTCCTATTGGTTTAAATTTGTTCTTTTTCTTCTTATAATATTTTTTCTTCTCATTTAAACTCTCCACTATATATATATACACACACATAATAGCTCAATGAAAAAGGGCAAATCAGTGCATGAAGCACCTGGATGCACGTGTCCAAGTATCGGGTCAGCTTGGATTAGATATATGCATCTTTACATAGTGTGCTTTTTATTAAACAAGTTTTATCGTGTCTTAAACATATCAGAAACTGCCAATACATGAACCAATACTTAACTTCTTCATGTCTTAATTTTGTATATTATGGAGAAAAATCGAGTTTAAGCAATGCAGTTGGACTCTCGTCACTAACTTTAATCAATACTTAGAGTAGAGTCGAACAAGGTGGCAAAGCACGCTAAAGCGTGCGAGGATAATCAATATGCTTTTGTCTCTTTGGCTTTTGACACCTTTGGCTCATTGGCACCGGAGGCGATCAGGTTCCTGACGAGAGTCCAGCGGGTGGTCCACAACAACTTCTCGACTCTCCAGGGGTGAAGATTTATTTTCGCTAGATTTGGATTCTCTATCCATAAGGGCGTGGCGGCTCAACTTGTCACCCGTTTACCTGCTATCCTTATGTAATTTGCCCCTTCTATTAAAATAAGCCTATTATTAGATCCTTAAAAAAATAACATAATTTTGTTTCAAATGAATAATAAACAAACATGTTGGTGATGAGATGGGCTGTGAAAGGTTGACGCAAACTAAAATAATTATTATTGGGCTAACTATATTGATGGGCTGAGTTACAATTTGCTCGAAATTAATTCGGTCGGTGCACGAGGCAATAAAGGGGACGGCAGACGCAAAACATGGGAAGGAGTGAAGGACGGCAATTGAAGGCGAAGTCGGTGACGCAAAACAAGGGTTTTTTAAGAGTCGAATCTGAGTTGAGATAGGGCAAGCCTCGGCGTGACTCAAATTTAACTCGCGCATTGCGGCGAAGTCGACAATACGCGGTAGGAATATGATATGCATCAGACACAAATATTTTGCATGTACTTTAACTGGGTCTCTTTTCGCCTCCCGAGGAGATAGCATGTCCTTCTTCACTCGCAATCTATGTTATCTTATTAAGGAGGAGACATGTCTAGAAAAGTAATTTTACACTCATTTTAAGATGGGATATCAAGAGACTCATGCTTTAACATAGATATGTCATGTAAAACTTCCCCATAATACCCCTTATTGCATTATGCACTTGTACTATAACTATATAATCAATTTAGAGACTTATTAATGTATTTGAATTATCCCATTCATTACTATCATATGAGTTGTTTTGAAGCTCAGTGGCGGATCTAGAAATATTTTTCAGTAGCAACGTTCAAAATTTTTTTTTTTCGCCATAGTTTCATACAATGTAAAGGAAATAAAGATAACAGATAATTTTAGACACATACCTAATAGATTTCGCCCCTTCGGTTCTTGAAAGATTGAAATCGAGCCATTACGTCATCTTCTTTGACTTTATCAAAAGTCTCTCTTTCAACCGCGCAAATCAAAGCATTGTTCAAATAGTCCTCACCCATTCTATTGCGTAAATCCGTCTTGATAAGCTTCATCTTAGAAAAACACCTCTCAACGGTTGCGGTTGCAACCGGCAAAACTAATGCTAACTTCAACACCCGATAAACCAAAGGAAAAGTTTTATGTTTTTCGGTTTCCACCATTACACGAGCAAGATCACACATTCCATTTAGTTTTGCAAATTTTTCATCTTCCTTTAATGTGTGATAAAATACCGAAAGATCACCCGAAAGACATCCTCTTTCCTCTTCACTAAAATCATTCGGATACATCTCACAAAATGCTAGGATCTTAGGTATGTCAAACTTAGAAAACGAATCACAAGGATTTAAACCCGACATATTATCTATCAAAGTTGTTGATACCTCACTGAATCGACTTTCAAGTTCTTGAATTTGCAAATCCAAAACCGTATTAAAAACTTCAACTTCAAAATGATGTCGGTTAGTAATGACATTCTTACGGTTTCTTTGATTACCATAACTTTCCGACATTTCTACCATCTCAATCTTATTTTTTTCACAAAAAGATGTCACCTTTTCCAACATTCCATCAAACCCGTTTTGTCTTAAATTATTCAATGCTCGCTTCGTTCCATTTATCAATTTAGCCGCTTCTAACAAATCTTGACTCTTTTTTTGAAGATGTTTTGATAAACCATTTGTGAGGCCTAGAATATCATCTAACAAGTGCATATAAAACACAAATTCAAGCTTCTTAAAATATGATAAAATACCTCTTGCATTAGATCGTTGTTGAATAATCTCTCCTTCTTCTTTAATAAAAGCAAGTACTTCAACAACTTCCGGAAATAATTTAATCAAACTTATAATTGTTCTTTGATTACCATAAATGTAAATTGTAATGTGTTATTGGGTTAAGTATAAGTAATTTAAAATTTTAGTATTGTAGGATTGGTATTAGCTTAGTTAATTTTTTCGAGTTCGGTAAATATTTTTTTGAGTAATGTAACGTGGTAACGTATAATTTCATTTAGTAGTAACGTATATTAAATTTTAGTAGCAACGTAAATTCGATTTCAGTAGTAACGTTTTTCAAAAATCGTAAAAAAAAAATTTTTTTTCCACTACGCGCGCGAAGTTGAGCCGCAACGTCCGCACCCCCTCCCCTTTACCTATGTCCGCCCCTGTTGAAGCTCCTCACCCTTCTATGATTTCAATTAAAAAGACAAAGTGACCGTCTAGATCAACTACAAAATGACTATAATATAACTATAAATTCTAAAATCATTATATTATACTAAGAAAGTTAAGCTTGAATGATTGTATGAACAAAAAAACATAAAAACATATGTAGGTTGTAAAAAAACAAGAATTGTAATTTTGATTGTTAAATCTTAAATTTACTTTCAAAAGTCGTCTCTTACGAGAATGAGAGCGAGAAAGAGACATGCTTTACGAAATTTAGCCAAATTAGAATGCAATACGCTGCCACGTTTTTTTAGAATTGTATTTGCGCAACGAAGCGCGCGGGCATAATACTAGTATTGCTAATGCAAAAAGAAGATCACCATAGTGTACTTCAAATGCATTGCTAAAGGAGTTAGATTATATGATTGTAAACAAACACATAGTATTACCATGAATAATATTTCTTTTTGGAGTATTAAAAATATACATTTGGGTAAAAATATGTATATCTTATCATGAATTTGAGCAAGTTATTCCCTTTTGAACCCATCTGGGTAAAACCGTAAAATACTACTTGTAAATGTAACATTTAAACATACAGTGTCAATAAATCAAATTAAATATATATAACATTCAAAACTCAAAGCATGTAGGTATGATTCACTGTTTTAGCCCTACACTATCATAGTATCATAAGGATAAAAACAATTATGTTGCTATCTATTTATCTACCTAAAAATTAAGGGACATTATAGATGATCAGGGAATAAAAAGCATCAACATCGCTAACATTTTGTTTGCTTTATTTGCCATCATTTGGAGTCATGTTTCAAGTGCTAGAACAAACAACTTATACTAACATATTTAAATCTAAGGGTCAGGAGTAAAAACAAGTTTATTGTAGTGAAAGAAGATGTGAACTCAACCGGACTTCTGTATAGTAACCTACAAATTTCGTGTGCTTCTCATTAATTTACATATAATTGATCCTAAGACATGTACATACAATAATTATTAACTAAGCATTTTTCAAGTGGGTTGGGAGTATAAACAAGGATGTATCACAAAGGTAGATACAAAAATAATAAAGGATAACTTGATTGTAAATTTTTTATAATTTAATAAAATAAAGTTACACATAGGAAAAGGGAATATTTTATAGAATGGTAATCAAGTTTTACTAGTGTTTCAATTAGATCACTCCTAAAAATATTTATTCTAATTAAGTCATTAAAGTTTATTTTATGTTCTAATCCTATATAGTTTACCTGAATAGCAGGTAGAATATATATGATTGGAACATTAAAGTCAACTTCAGTGACCTGATTAGAACATCAAAGTAAAGTTGACTCATCTAATTGGAAAAAAAATATTTTATAAAAATTGTGAATATTTTTTAAAAAAAATGCAAAAATTTAAAAAATGTTTATATTTTTATTTTTTTAATTATAGAAATTGCGAAAATAAATTTCATTTTAAAAAATGTTTGCATTTTTTAAAAATTTTCGTTAGTTTTTTTACTTTTTAAATTTTACATATATTTTCTAATTTTTTAATCCATGTGGTTATTGATAATCCAAGTCAACATTTAAAAAATAACCAAATAAAAGTCATATATGGATGCCAATGATCCTTTGGCTTAGTGGTTGGAAAGAACTTTGGTTTATTTATAGACTAAGGTTCGATCCCCACAACAAGCAAAAGGTGAGGTGAGAGGGTTTTCTCACCATAGGTGAGTTCCCGCTCGTTTGAGGTCACCGGTTCGACTCCTGGCAGCCCCCAGCAACCTTGGCCGGCCTGGGTGGTTAGGTTATCTTTCGGGGTAACAAACCAGTTTGACGCCATGGCGCCGCTTCGAACCGGGTCCGCGTCAGTTGTCAGTGGCTCCTCAAAAACAAAAAAAGAGACCACTGCGCTAGCCGATCAAAAAAAAAAGTCATATATGGATTGATGACCTTCTAAATAGGTAAATTGTCTATGATTAGAACATTAAAATAACTTTAGTTACCTAATTGGAACAAATTTTTTTATGAATAACTTGATTGTAATAGTTCAATGTAGATATAAAAATAATGAAGTATAACTTGATTGGGAATTTTTGATAATTTAATGAAATAAAGTTACCACATGGGCATTTAGGGAAGAAAAGTGGTAAAATTTTAAAAAAATATAAAGAAACCTTTAGTATACCATCTTAACTTTGGACAATTTGGATACATTTGCCCATGCCTCATTATTTATAATATAGTATAGATTAATGACACATGATTTTTTTGTGTAACCTCTACACCATGTATAACGTTATATTTCCAAATAATTTTACACTTAACATATAGGGGATGTTCAAATGATTTTTAGTGCCTTTATAGATGTAAATTATCCATGCATTATTATGGCAAAATAAGGCAACAGGGACCCATATACCAATAACCCTTAAATCTCTAGAACAAATATATTGTGGTTTGAATCTTATAAAGAAGATGATACGTGTTGATATTTGGCATTGTACAAATTGCAAACCCACTTCGATTTTAATACCCACATTGGTTCACTCTATCATACATCATCCACCACTTCGATTTTAATACCCATATTATATTTAATCCTTTATTTCTGATACGTGATTAGCATATCTCCATTTAACACGTAAACAACGAATCAATACACTCAAAACATTATGATTTGCTTAACCTTGGTGAATCACATATATAGTGAGCATAATTGTTCTACAAATAACACTTCAAACCAATCAACTATCTATATATGTCACTTAGATTATTTATTTGGTAAACAAAAGAAAGATCAAATGAACATGTTAGTTAGTGTTGTTTTTTAGGCTATACGGAGAGCAGACGCCCCCACCCCCGTCCCCTTGCTTTTGCCCCGTCCCAAAGCCAAACACCGCCCCGGTTGCCCCGTTCCCTCCCACCCCCGTCTCCCCCGTCTCCCAACGGACATATGGGACGGGCCAATCAGAATTTAGCTTTTATTTTTTATTTTTTTTAAACGTTGAATAACGGCTAGTGGCAACGGCTACTTTTTTAAATTTTTTTCCTAAATTCTATCTATAAATATTATACCACTCTCCCATTTTTATCTACTCCATCTCATTTCAAAGTCTTTATTTTATAAACTTCCCACCTTTAAAAAAAAAATTCATGGATCCCTTCCAACAATTCAACCAAGACCCGAATCAACCTAACCCGAATAGCCCTTTCACCACACCCGGTTACACACCCGTCATTGATCCACCCATATCGCAAACCGTTCCAATATTTCCGCATGTAGCTCAAATGCTTCAAAACCCGGCGGCTTATGCCCAATTACACCCGGTAAACTACATGCAAATGCAACACTATATGAACCTAGCAAGCCAAGTGGGTTTTTCATCACACTATTCTCCACAATTTTCACCACAATTTTCTCCACAATCACAACCCATTACACCTATCGGCACATCACAACCCACTACACCTATGGAAACATCACAACCCGTAGAGGATGAGAACGAAACCGATGAGGAGATAGTTGCCGAAACCCAAGAGATGTCATCCACCCAAAAAGCAAAAGGGAAGCGCAAAGGAAAACAAAGAGATCCAGGACCAGGACGTGGTAAACCGGTACAAGGAGTCGCGCAGCCATGGTCCGATGTTGAAGAGGACGCCTTAGCTAAGGCGTGGCTCGCGGCTTCAAAACGCCCGACAGTCGGTAAATTTTTTAAACTTGCGCAAAATTTATATTTATGTATTTTTTTGTTCCGAAAATATATATATGTGTATTTAATTTTTTATAAATTCCGATTATATATATATATAGTTTTTTTATATAATTTGTATATAAATACTATTTTTTTTAAATTCAAAGGTACCGCCCAAAACATAGAAGCCTTATGGGAGACGGGGAACGATTTCTTTCATAAGTATATGCAAGCTAAGCCGTATCGACAAAACGACGCTCTAAGCTCGAAATGGAGAAAGTTGAATGCGGATTGTGGTAAATTCAATGGAATTTACAATCGTATTAAGGCGCACCCACCTAGTGGATGGAATGAGCAAATGATTTTCGAAAAAGCGATGGCGGAGTATAAAACCGACACACGCAGAACATTCTCGATGATACGGGCTTGGCAGGTTTTGAAAGATGAACAAAATTGGGCGGGGGTCCGAAACGAGGTTGAACGGGCCAAACGAAAAACCAAAGCTAAGAAAGCAGGCCAGTCTGTTCCAATCGACATTGATATGAACGACGAGCCCGATGATGAAGAACCAATTTATGTGGAGGAGAAACACCCCACAGGTTTATAAATTTTTAGTTTTTTTATATAATTTGTATCGTTTATTTTTCGGACTATAAAATGGTTGCGTTTTTTATGTAGGTCGGGATAAAGCTCGAAAGGAAATGGCGGCAGGAAAGAAAGCGGCGGGGTCGAGTAGCACAAGCGGGAGCGCTTCAAAGCTTGATAAATTAACCGAAGCTATGGAAGCTTTCAACAGAGCTAACGAAGAAAAAATAAAGCTCAAGAAGGAAAAGATTCGGTTGATTGATGAATTGAAGGCGTTGGAAGAGTGGAAAATTATGGAGGCGGATATCTCGAAGTATCCCGAAGAACGACGCGCCGCGTTAAAGAAGTTGCAAGACAAGTTTATTGAAAAATGGAAGTAGTTTTATAAAATTTTAGGAAATCGTATGTTTTTTTAAGTATGTTTGTTTTTTTTTTAATTTTAGGATGCTTTTGTAATTTTTATTTATATAATTTAGTATTTATTTGAACATTATTTTACTTATTTATTACTTTTATAAAACTAATTACAATAATATTAGAAAACAAAAAAAAAATAGTAAATGCTTGAGACATGGGGTTTTTCATGTCTGCACACCCCACCCATGTCTCAAGAAGGGTGAGACACCACCTTAGTGATGTGGCAGCCTACGTGGCACTGAGACATAAGGTTTTCCATGTCTGCTTACCCACTAACCTTATTTATTTGTTGCTACCTAATCCCTTCTTTTCATACAGATACGGCCTTTAGTTGAGGTTTAATATTGTGACATCATGAACAAGTAACAACCATTATGACTAGCATTGTGCATGCTACAAGGCATCACCATGTAAATCGCGTTTGGAAAGTTGTTCATATTCTAAGTGGTTTTTTTAGCATTTACTTTTTCTCATAAAATCGTAACAAACTTGTCGCATATTAAATTTGTCTGAAATTTTTGTAGCAAAGAACTCATTTTCTAGTAGTAGCGGAAAGGACTCATGTTCCGTGTGAAACCCCTACCTATGCTTCCTATTCCTCTTAAACCGTTGCAAATACACGACCACATGATATGTTCTCTAAATATAACTTGCCACTAGGCCCACTAGTATAGCTAAAGATGGGGTTTACAATCCCGTCTTTTAAAAGACATAGAACACAATTTTTTGGTAAACAACGGATTCGTTTTGTCCTTTTAAAAAATAAGACTGAAGGGTATGGGGACCGTCCCGGGGTGTTCCGACTTGTCTCGGATGGCTGCAAAAAAAGCCGCATCAAGTAGCGGAAGCGGGGGCGGTTCCAAGCTCGACGATTTAACGACCTAAATGGAAGCTTTCAACAAAGCACAAGCCGAAAAGCTACAGGGCAAGAACGAAAAGCTCAAGTTGATAGAAGAATCGAAAGCGGTCGAGAAATTCAAAATTATGTTGATCGACATTTCGACCTTGCCCTAAGAAAATCGTCAAGTTTTGGGAAAAATGCAAGAGAAAATACGGAGAAGTGACTCTAGATTATTAGAAGTTTAGGAAATTTTGTATTTTTTTAAGTTTATTTTTATTTTTATTGTAACTTTTTTTATTAAGTTTAGTATTTATATTAATTATTATTACTTTGAAATAGAATTAAAAAAACAATAACAATAATAAAAAAGGGGTTGTCTCCCCACCCTTCGGTTGTCTAAAAAAGGAGCTGAGGACAACCTTCCTTGCTTATGTGGCAAGTGATGTGGAGGGTTGTCTCCATACCCAGTAGCCTAAGAGGGTTTTTGGGATTGATTTTTCAAAACACCTTCTGCGTTTTGAAAGGGGTGGAGCTGCTTTTAGATTATTGTGTTTTGCTAGCCTAAAAATTCATTTCAAAACTCAACCCCAAACATTAAAAACTGATTATTTGTGTTTTCAAAACACAATAATCTAAAAATTCATTTCAAAACGCAACTCCAAACAACCCTAGGTTCCAAACAAAGGGATAGAAACCGTTTTATAGGTAAATATGGGAGGGAACAAACATAAAACCTGAATTATGTGAATAAAAGTTGGTAAATGCTTATATATTACCGTTTTCATTTACCAATAAGAAGTTTAGGTGTAAAACCCTAAGATCGTTTTCTTTAGCATTATGGATCTATTACCAACTCCAAAACCCTAACTTATATCATTGTACTATGATGAACTTACTATTTATAAATTTATTTATTTATTTATTTATTTTGCTTTTTGCTCTTTTTTTCACACAGTCATAGTTGAAATACTTATGATACACATGTTCAATCTCAAATTGTATATTTTGCTAAAATAATATGAAGAATAATATTGGAAATAATGTTTGATATAGATGTGTTACTTTAGGTAATATTGCTTATCTTATAATCAAACTAGTTTTTATCCCGGGAGCGTCCCGGGTTGAAATATCTAATATGACATAATAAAATATATTATTATTATTATTATTATTTTAAACAAATCTCTGCCATAAGTTATGATATTCAAATATAAAAAAACGAATCTCTGCGCCGGGGTATAAATCTAGTGCCATTACAAATGAATTCGGAAGTTTGTAATCGATCATTTTAAAAGAACTAACATGAAATAAGAAAAAAAAAAGTTAATTATTGAAATATCGAACGCATTAGTCTAAGGGTTATGTGATGCGTTAAAAAATTCATGGGTATATGATCGGGTATATAGTTCGGGTATTTGGGTATGTTGTTTCGGGTAATCGGGTCGGGTATCACCTAATCCCAGACCCGACCCAAACCCACAATTTTTTTTAAACTAATCCCAAACCCGACACAATACCTGTCGAGTTACAAAAAATAGTCATTTTTTCTCCGTTTTTTATATAGCACTATGGTACTCGTTGGAAAGATAATAAAACGCTCGTTAATTTGGTGTAATTTTTTCTTTAAAAAATCTCGCATATAAAACATATTAACGTTTAAAAGTTCTGGGAGGAAACATGAGAGAAAAAATAATAAAGGTTTAATATTTAGATTTAGTAGATTAGGTATTTAATAGATTATGTTAAATCATATTTATTTCTTTTTTAATTGGTTTACATTTGCCACATCACATCCTATGTGGCATCTCTCAAAGGAGAGATTGCATAAAATTATGACATGTTGGATTAATCCCTATATATATATATATATATATATATATATATAGATATAGATGTATATATATATAGATATAGATGTATATGTTAAGACCCTTGATGTGTTATAAGTTCTTACAATTGGTAATTTCAATAAAATATGAAAGTTAACATCTTGATTATTACAAAAATATAATTAATTTAGTTTTGTTGATTAACATAAATATCTTACTTTATAAAATGTTAATTCATTTAGTTTGTTCAATAAGTTCACTTTGATAAGTATAAATGTTATAGTTTTATACTTTTAGGTTATAAATAAAAGAAGGTGTTGATTAGCTAGTGTCATATCTAATTTACAAGAAATTATTCTCCACCTAATCTTCTTATCTTCTTGAAAGACCTAATGTTGTAGATGGTAATGATAAATGACATCATTCACTACATCATATTTTTCTAAGCTTCTTTTAACTTTAAAATTTTAATATTTGCTAATATCAAAAGGGAGATTGGTTAGTAGCTAAAAAAGGGGCCAAAAGATGTACGTGTCTTTTAACCCATAAAATGTTAAACAATAGTGGATGTTTCTTAATGACATTCAAACATCGGTCTTTTTTATAGATTCTTTCCGTGATAACATTTCCCATTTTCCTTGATGAAATAACATATTCCCTACCATTATGGGATTTTTGATTGCATAAAAAACGATCCTTATATTATAAATAGATTATACCCCGGGAACGTCCCGGGTTGAAAAATCTATTATGACATATCAATTTTACATATGAAATAGAATGATGCGCTTTACAGTTACATGCAGGAAAACTTCGGGTAGCACCTAAACAAAAACAATTAACAATGTCTCTTCAATATTAACGCCTAACCTTAAACAATGCATAACTTTATTATTAGTACCTAACCTAAAACAATGTACAACTCCAATGCTAACACATGTTGAAAATAGAATTCATATTTACTAATTTGAACATAATTAGTGACTTGCCGATACATGTTTAATGAATTAACTGAACACTTTGTGTTTTTTTTTCTATATGAATGAAACCCCACAAAATGTATAATTCTAATATTATTAGCTAACCTAAAATAATATACAACTTCAATGCTAACATCTAACCTAAAACGATACATAACTCTAATGTAACTCTAATATTAACATATATCCTAAAGGCTAAAAAAATGTAGAACTCTAACATATTAATATTGGTATCTAACATAAAACAATGTATAACTCTAGTATTAACACCTATTATAAAGGCTTAAAAAATGCATAATTCTAATATCAATATTCAATATCGAACCTAAAATAATGTATAACTCTAATATTAACACCTATCATAAAGGCTAAAAAAATGCATAACTCTAATATCAATATTCAATATCTAACCTAAAACAATCTATAAATCGAATGCTAACACCTAATACTTCAAACAAAAAATAGTCGGTTTTTTTCTCCGTTTTTTATATAGCACTATGGTACTCGTTGGAAAGATAATAAAACGCTCGTTAATTTGGTGTAATTTTTTTCTTTAAAAAATCTCGTATATAAAAGATATTAACGTTTAAAAATCATGGGAAGAAACGTAAGGGAGAAAAATCTAATTTTGTTTTTAAATATTTGTTTTCCTAAAATATCTAAATGCCACATGGGATGACACATGGCACACTTAAGGGGGAGAATGCCTCTTTAAGTGCCATGTCATTAAAATGGCTTTGGTTTATTAAATGTATAGATTTATTAAAAAACCAAATATCTAAGCCCGTATAAATTTTATACCTTGAAAAACAACCACCGCAAATTGTTTAATATTCAACCAGTGAAAATACCCACACTCCGTATCGGGTTTTCGGATGGTATTTGGTTGGTTTGATACGGTACCGGCACTCGGTATAGCGAACGAAATAGATATATTCAATAGGATATCGACATGCGCAGAGCCGGCTCAACCTTATTGGGGGCCTAAGGCAAAACCAAAATCTGGGGCCATTTCTGAAATTTCATTGTACTAAACCGTTTTTTCTTTATTCGGGCTTGGGAACAGAAAATAAACTAAGCAACTCATTCATATTAATCAACTAACAAAATCGTATGTTTAATAACTTGTAATTCTCATACCATGATTCAGACTACTCACACAAATAAATTCACATAAATAAACTAAACAATATACAGAATTTATTTAAAATGTTACAAATAGATAGAGATTTCTTAGTAGAGAGCATATCATATTTCCGCACTGCAATAGTGCATAACATACTATGTAAATATAGAGGGGGCTTGAAATTTGGGGCCCTTAAAAAGTGGGGACCCTAGGCATTTGCCTCAATTCTTAAGCCACTAGGGCCGGCTCTGACATGCGTTAATTTTTTCACAGAACCATATGATTGCCCCTCAATCGCCGGGTGGCCGCGGGGAATCATTCTCTATACAAGTTCTCGGACGAGGTTTTTGTTTTATATCAATCAAAACCCATAAAACGAATTTACATGAGCAGGTATCGTTGTGGCGCATTAAGCCGTGAAACAGATTAACCTGCGAAACTTTATATGAAAAAAAAAATCATATTCCCCTTGTTGAGAAGCTAAACAATAGATAAAATTAGCGGTTTCGAAACTCAAAAAAGTTAAAAAGGAAAGGAAAAAAATAAAATATGTTGACGTTAGCAGGTGGAAATTGACGTCAACAGTTGAACCGACATGGGTAGGGACGCGATTTGATAATGCATCTTGCGGGTGAGTAACCAAGACGTAGACCACCTAGGCTAGAGCCTATCTATATTATACTTAGGCCATGTGTAGTGAAGGGGCGTTATAGGGCGTTATGTGGATTAAAATATTATAAAGTAATAAAAGGGGGGTTATAGGGCGTTATGGAAAAAGATGGTGTAGTGTGAAGGGGCGTTATGGGGCTTTATAAATGATTGGGTAATCATTGGTCAATTATTGTTTTCTTATTTAAATAATAATATTAATAATAATAGTAATAATAATAAAATTAAAAGAAAGTTATTATATTAAAAACTAATAATAAAAAAAAATAATATGAAATAGGTACAATAGAATATGTAGATAAGATAAAGTGTAGGGACTCTTTTTGTAATTTATAAAGTCACCTTTGCTTTATCGTCTTTCCTCTAACTTCATCTTCTTCATCGGTCTGCTAGGGTTTGGTTTTTACACAAAAGCTTTATTAGCCTTTTTTTTAATGAATTAGATCCCAACATATGCCCCAACCTTTGAAAACAAACAAATCATCACTCCCAATGTGCATAACGCTCAAGCCCAAAACGCCCCCATAGCGCCCAGGGGGCGGGGCGGCGCTATGGGGCTAAAACGCCTCTCAAAACGCTCGACTACACATGAACTTATGCTTACTATATAATTAAAGAAAACAATACGGGACACATACTATTCATTTAAACTATCTACTTTTTTTTAGTCTTCTTATCTCTTTATCCTACTTATGTTTGGGTAGTTATTTTTTATTAAAGATATAGTTATTATATCATTAGTCAAATAAAATACTTATATATACTTATACTTACTAACTATACTACATTATAAAGGAGAAGAGATGTTTACAAATGTCATTTTACACGAATTTTAAGATGGCATAAGAAAAGTCTCATGCTTAAAACCCAAATGTCATGTAATTTTTTTTACTTTCTACCCTTCATGTAAAACCTACTTGTACATATTCTTTTATCATAACCTTCAATTACCATTAATCTATATCTATAATCTATATTATATTATAAAGTATTTGAGAAGGGTATCAAACAAAATTAAGTAATTACTACATTTTATTAAAAAATTAAAATTTTATATAAAAATTATATATAACAAAATTATACAAAAAGATTCTACGCATATAAATATATACCTATAGACCTTAAAAAGATTGTAAAAATTAATAAAAGTCTTTACGTAAAAATAATAATTTTGTAATGCCTTTTCTTTAGAATAAAAGTGTGCACATGAATTGGTTCACGAACCGAAACCTAAAACGAACCTAAACCGGTCTTTCAAATCGGCGAAATCAGGGCCGAACTGAACCAAAAATGGTTTGGACACGAACCGGTTTGGAACCGGTTCGGTTCCTAGAAGAAAACCGATCTGTGCACGTCTATAAAGTTCTCAGGTTGGGATGTCTTATGTGGAATATTTTCAACTAACCTAACTTTCAATTTCACTTTCTGATGTCACTGATAGAAATTTATGGTGCACTTGATTAGCAGTTATATTGCATTGCTTTTATCATGTGGAAAAAGTTATGGGTATGTTTCTTTGCAGGTTGATTACATATGGGCTGTTCCAACCTCCTCTTAATGTGGATCTTATAAAGTTCCCTATGATTTCTTTCCTCGGCAATCTCTCCAGATTTGTCACTTTCAACATATTGAGTAGGACTATTAGTATAATAATAATTGCTAATGAGTCAAACCGCTACTTCCATTTTTATTTACCGGCATGTAGGTCAAATTGCATATGGTATATAAAACGTAGCATGCTATCATGTTTCCTTGTAGCCTTTAAAAAACTACCCCATTGCGAAGCACAGGTGCTTACACACACATACACCTTACATATTGATTCTTGTAATCGTTTTAAGGTTTGAATTGCGTTTTCGCCCTGTATTGTCGACTCCGCCGCAACGCGCGGGTTCCCTGCTAGTATAATAAAAGAAAACAATAGGATAGCATCTCCCCCAACTTCCCAAATGTCACATCAGCATCACCTCATTTTCCCCCTTTCATCTCCCAAAGTTTGGAAATGGTTTCCCCCAATTCCCTCATTTTTCCTTCCTTTTTTTTTATTATATTTCTCTTTTATTTAATTATATATTTTATATTTCATAAATAATTTATGGTTAAAATAAATTAATAAAAACCGTTAAAATATAAAAAAATCAAAAAACATAAAAAAAGCAAAATTTCATAATTTAAAAAAATACAAACTAAAGTTCACAAAGTAAAAAAAAATTACAAACTAAAGTTCACAAACTAAAAAGAATTACAAACTAGAGTTCACAAATTAAAAAAAAAAAAACCTAAAAACTACTCACCAACAACAGGATCGACATGGAAATTGTTCCAAATGTGGTCGATTAAATCCGAACAAAGGTGGCCATGCACAGTAGTATCGTGTAACGCCCACGTGTTTGATTCTTGTTGTGCCTCGTCAACTGGCTCGAGAACCTCTTCAACCTCATTTGGATCGTAATCACATTTCACACGACATTCGTCTTCAATTATCATGTTATGAATTATTATACAAGCATACATAATATATCTCAATCTTTGTGGATGAAATGCACGTGTCGGCCGTTTTATTATATGCCATTTCGCCTTTAACACACTAAATAATTGTTCGACGTCTTTTCTTGCCGATTCTTGGCACTTCACGAACTTTTTCCTTTTCTCATCTATGGCATTCTGTATTGTTCTCACAATATACGAGTAGCCTGGGTATATGTCGTCACATAGAAAATACCCATGTTTATATTTTACACCATTGAGCATGAAAGAATCATCAGGGCCGGTGCCTCTAATCATGGAGTCAAAAATCTCAGATCTTGCAAGAACATTTATATCGTTACACGAACCTGCAACTCCAAAAAGGCATGCCAAATCCATAGATCTTGTGAGCAAGCGGCTTCAAGAATAATTGATGGTTCTCCCACGTCACCCCGAGTAAACTGACATTTCCATGCAGTGGGGCAATTACGTCATGGCCAATGCGTACAATCAAGACTTCCTGGCATGCCAGGAAAGCCGTGTTTCTCTGCATGGTGCGCGTGGATCTTTTCGATGTCACTCTTCCTTGGCCTACCCAAATAAACCTTGCTATATAACTTCACGATATCTTCGCAAAACTGGTACAAACATTCCCGACTCAATCTATCAGACATCTTTAAATGCTCATCCCATGAGTCACTAGTATTGTCGTATGCTAATTGATGAATTGCATACGTGCATTTTTGTAGCGTTGTAAACCCCGTTTCCCTCTAGCATCCCATCTTAGTGTAAAAAATTCATCGTAATTAGCTAAATCATCGGCAATTCATCCAAACAATCTTCTACTCATTCGAAAACGACGCTTAAATTGTTCGTCAGTGTATACACAATCTTCATCAAAATAGTCGGCAATCAAACGATCATGTGTACATTTTAAAATATAAAATATATTATAAATTTTTCAACAATGTTATAAAATTTTGAACAATGTTATAAAATAACACAATAAGAAAATGCAATATACCCTCACGATCTCTATTAAGCGCAGCGCTCCGTGTCAATGGTACGGAAGATGCTTCACTCTCGCTTTTTCTTCCAACTCCAAAATAATATGCGCCGTTTCCAGCATCGCACCAACGTAAAAGTTTATCGTGTTTTCTTCTGACTCTGATGACTCTGATCGCACCAATTGGATTTTATAAAATTTTGAAGATGAAAACTTTTAAAATTTTTAGAAAGAAAGTACGATTGTGGTGTGGATTGTAGAGTGGTGTGGTATGTTTTATTTTGAATTTGATATGGTATATATATAAAGTTTGATTTAAAAAAAATAAAACAAAATAAAAGCCCAACGTTCAAAACCAACGGTCACTTTTTTTGGCCAATGAATACCCTCGGTATAAACGGTGCAATTCCACCAAACTCATCGGTTTTAAGTCGGGGGACGGTGTTCCCCGACCCACCGACGTCCACCTCACCTCACCGAGGTGTTTCCCCAAGGCCACACCAAAACGTCTAATAGAGTTTGGTGCACTTTCAGGTTAAATATATTATAGTGTAAAGATTAAATACAAATAGGCAACCTACTAAACGTAAGAAGTGAAGAGGGTGTTTTTTTCAAAATTTTTTCCATTTATTTAAGCATGCTTTCTAGATGAATATAAAAAAAAATTGGTGTAATTACGCAATTAGAGTAATTACAGTAATTACTCTAGAAATAGAGTAATTATTGTTGTAACTGTAAGTAGACTATATATATATTTTTTTTTTCTTAGATTTCAATACTAAAATAGAGGTAACAAGATCAAAAAAATAAAAGTAAAAAATTTCTCATTCACTTATCACGTTAAGACCTATGTGTAGGATAAAGCCCATTTATACAATAACCTTACTCAATATATATATATATATATAAGGAAAAAGACAAAATGAATCGTAGAAATGACACAATGATGAAAATAAAGAAAAGACACAATGCAACATAAATGACAAAATGATATAACAAGTGTAAGTCGTGGTTGACTGGTTGTGGTGATACTTGGTATTTGTGGTGGATGTGTGGTGATTGTTGTAATTAGCTTAACTAAAAATATTTTTATATCTAAGGGTAAAATGGACTTTTCACCCCTAAAGTAACAACTGCTTTTGGTCCGTTTGGGGGAGGGACTCGACAGATAAAAATTGAAAACATTAGTGACTCGAGTTGCAATACACCCATAATCAGTGGCGGATCCAGGAATTTTTTTCAATGGGTTCATTTTTAGATGTTCTAATTTCATAGATCAAACTTAAAAATTTTCGGGTCGGATCGACGATTCGGGTCGGGTAAGGTTCATCACATAATAAAAATACGATACACTAATAATAAAAAAACCTTGTTAAAACATATAATATAAATCTAATCGTCTTTACTAATTATCGTAGTTGTTTCCTATGAGATTTCATCTTTTGAAAACAATGAATTACATCTTGGACACATGCAAGAATCGTTTCAAGTATCCATTACCCACTCTATTACACAATTTCACCTATTGTCAAAAATCTTTCAAACTATATTTAAGGTTAAACTAATATTTATAAAGAAATAAAGAAAATGATTTCAAACTGTTTCATCCATCATAACCTAGTTTAAATGTTAAACCTGCTAATTGTAGGTTAGTAAAGAATATGTTTAACAATGATAAAAATTAATAATATTAATATATGAAGGCTACTCCGTTGTTTGGGTGGAGGGCATAATCGCATCAATTGTTTATATGCTATATTGTTCTTTTAGGCCTAATTGTAGCTTTCATATTAATACGTAATTTTGTTGGGCTTCCTGATTTGGTTTTGTTGTATATGGGGCAAGGTAGTTAAATGAAACGGTTTCATTACGGCATTATTGTTAAAAAAAATATGAACTAAAAATAATGTGCCTGAACAGAATCGAACCTGGGACGTGATTGATATAAGTAAACCCTTTAGCCACTGTACCACTTCAGCAATCTTGGCTATGGGTTCATTTATATTTTACTTATGGGTTCATTCTAGATTTATATATAGACTTTCTACTAAAATTTCGAAACTCAATGGGTTCGGGTGAACCCGTACCCGTCAACCTAGATCCGCCCCTGCCCATAATCACAAGGACTTAAAAGATAGTTTACTTTACTCCACAATCTAAGGGCATGTTTGGATAAACTTATTTGAGTCCAAAAGGACTTTTTGTTAAATTTATGACTTTTTAAAAAGGAGTTTTTAGAAAAGTGTTTGGATTATTTTATGTGGTGTGGAAAAACAATAAGTGGATAAGTTATTTTGCAAAAAAAGTGTTTGGTTTAACTTATTTAGGTAAAATGACCAAAAAGGATATAAGGATGATATGTATAAGGATATAACGAGGGCATGTAGGTAAATATCATCAATAAGTTATAAGGAGGTTCAAAAAGTCACACATTCCTTACTTTTCCAAAACAACTTATTATATAGGCAAATAAAAAGTTAAAACATTAAGTCCTTTTTCATTTGACAAACATTTTTGAAAAAGTAATAAGTTATAAAGAGGTGAAAATAAGGAGAGCCAAACATGCTCTAATTATCAATTCGTTTTTACATAAAAGAACGTCTACTTCTTTGAGAAACACTTTTGTCCTATCCAATTATTGAATTTTGTCACCCACAAGACACTTTTGTCTAATTATAACGCTTATTTATATAAACATGCAAACATATTGCAATACACACTATCATACAAAACAGATATGATACAAAATCCCAACAAGAACCAATCTAAAGGTTCAAAAAGGTGGCACCCATTGCAATTCGATTCCAAATTTCCAAGAGTCAATCAAAGATCCAGGCGTTAAATTCACAATAGAAGTATAGGCCGTGCATCCTTCAACCCTAACCCGAATGCGATGATTTGTCATTGACGAGTCTTTTAGAAAAGAACAACAAAGTAAACTGGCACATGCACTTTCTCCCTCCTCAAACCGCCTACAAATACTATTCGTAGAACAATTCAAAGGAGACAACAAAATAGTATCAGTACAGTTTAACAACAAAACAGTATTACGCGAAGATATGTTGAATGGAGAGTCATCTTCTAGTCTGAAACCACCCACATGCAAATCCGAAGATTGGCATGTGTCTTTTTTGATCATGGGAGGGCGGAGAATGAGTCTACGCGCCTTTGAATCAATACTAGTGATCGTATAATAAACTTGTTCGGCGGAAATAAACTCAAGCCCCTTGGTTATGTTACAATAAACTTTGTATTTCGGGTTTCCACAGTTTTCACTAGTGCTAAGTGGATACGGAACACGCATTTTTCCACATTTTGGGCAGCCAATATTGGTTGATGAAGAATGGACAAAGGTAATGAGAAAGAGAGAAACAACAAAAGGAATAAAAGAGACCATGATGGATATGTAGGTATCTTGAGGAATTCAATGCACTTGGGACTATGAAACATGGAGACAACTCCATTTATACACCAACAAAGTGACATTAGTTGTCTTTTTGAAGATAAAATAATGCTAACTTATTGCTCACTTAGATTTATTATTATTTTTAATGTAAAAGTGGAAGAATCTTTAACAGAGTTTAAATATTGATGTAAATTAACCATTTTCGTTGGTGTGCAAAAGAAATTAATCATGATCATCTTGAGTTTGATTATTGTTATTATTTCATCCATGTTTGTTTTCATATAGTGAATTGGATTTTAATAATTCAAACATTCTCGTTAGCCGGTAATAATCAATATGTACTTAAAATTTTTCCCACAACAGTCCCAACTTTCAAACAATTTTCATTCAATGATCTTCCTAACTTTTAAACTCTTCCAATTTTGAAAATGGGTTATTTCTCAATTAACAAAAATTCATTGGAGGAAAATACTTTAAAAATCCAATTCTCTTATATTTATCGATTTAGTTGTTGTAATAGAAAATTCTTTTCATACTTAATGTTCAGGTGCTAAGAGCATTTACGTTTTCCATCCTCGTCTTCGTAATTAGACTAAAAATCACAACATTTATACTCTTCTTTTAAATTGAATAATACTTTTTATATTTATCATAACTCTCACTTCTACTCAGAATCACTTGTTCACAACTGTTACAACATGTATATACTAATGTTTGCAAGGGTGGGTGTAATTGTCATGTACTCAAGTTTTAAGTTTATGAGTAAATGTTCACAAGGTGTCTTTAAACTTATTACAAATGGTGTGTCTAAATACACTTGTTACACGTTGATATCGCATCATGAATTATTCATATGCTCCATGCACATTTTTCTTCCTTCTGTTTACGTTTGATATCTTTTTTGTAATAGAACCAAAAGCATATCAATTGCCTTGTCTTAGGATTCAATCTGGTTGTAAAAAGCTTGGCTTTGAATTTTAGTTTCAAAGATATAAACCCAATTCATTACTTAACCTCTTTTGTGGTTGAATGAGAATCAAAACGAGCCCACATGGTATTGCAAGGGTAGTGATAGGCTTCATATCTATGGTAACGCAATGAGACGATCAACTCTAACCAAATATTTGTAGCATCAGAAACATGCAGCATCCTCGACGAACACCAAATCCACACAGAACAAGGGTAAGTCGAGCAGGCGGTCAAAAACCAAATGTAAGTTTTTTTGCAACATAGATGTACCATATTGCCATAACCAACAAACTAAAAAAATCTCAAATTAAAGAAAACTTGGGCATTCATTAGGTTGCAACAACAGAATTTTTAGAAAACAAAATTCAAACCTTTTGTTTTATTACATAGGGTCCATTTTAATTCATCCCATTGTTCAAAATCAATTACCTTACCTTCAACGAGAAAACTTGGATGTCCTGGCACCACTGCCGCCACCAAAAGAAGGCCTCCATTTGTCGGTAGCTGGAGCCGGACGATCATCCTGCTTTCCACTCCCCCACTTATCAGAGGATGGGGGTGCCGCCCGGTCATCCGGTCTGGCGCTCCCCCACCTATCAGCTTGTGCTGGTGCTGGTGCTGGTGCTTGTGCTGGAGCTGTCGCCCCACCTCTGCGAAACCTGGGCACATACTTGCCACCGGCGGCAGATTCAGAGGGAGCTGCTGCTGCTGCTGGGGCTGCTGCCGCTGGAGCAGCCGATCCGGCCCCTGGAAGATCAGAGGGAAGTTTGGATGGAGCATCGATTGGTGTTCCCCTTAAAATAGCTTCCTTCCTGAGCCTCTCCCTTTCTTCCAGTTCCTGTTCCCTTTTCCTTTGTCTTTCAGCAATTTCATCTAGCTTTGCCCTCCTCTCGGCTTCCTCTTTCTTACGCCTTTCAGCCTCTGCATGCACAAATAAATCAGTTTTAAAGTTAATAAAAATTTTCTAAAACTTTTAAAAATTGCGTATAGTTAAAGGCAAACGTGTCATTTCTTAAAAAACATATGACAGCTTAAACAAATTCAGGGACTTTTCATGCAAAATAAGGAAGTATGCTGGTTTTCATAATCATAAGCTATTGAGCTTCTTCCTCCTCACGCAACCTCGTGAAATGAAAAACTTCTTTACCTATACGTTTTTGAGCTTCTTCCTCCTCACGCAACCTAGTGAGCCTTTCTTCTTCAGTCCGGAGATAGTATAACATTTTCCTTTTCAAGTCCCTCTCCTCTTTACGTGCCTTGAGAACTTGGCTAAGTCGTTCTTCCCTCTCTGCTCTCATTCTCGCAAACTCTGCCTCTCGCCGGCTCACGACTCTTTCTTCAAACTCCCTCTGCACACACGAGTTTATTTACTTCTTTATTGAATTATTAAACGTCAAAAATTAAAAAATAAAATAAAGAATAACAGACCTTGTGTTCCATAACCCGAGCAAGTCGATTCTTCTCCCTCACATCCTCATCATGGCGTAATCTGCTCCGTTCAACCTCAAGCTGCAGGAAAATTACGATGACATGGTCACCACAAGGTCGATTGTCTGGAAATATATAACGAAAGATATGTCAAAAGGATGAATACCTGCTGTTCGCGTTCATGAAGGATTTTCTCCTCAGCTAAGCGATTTTGGAATGCAGCTTCAATCAAAGGTGCTGCCTCTTCCCTCTTTGCTCTTTCAAAGTGATCCATAGTTTTAATTAGTTTTTGCAGTTTCTTTTCCATTTCCTGCCTCTCTCTAACTTGCTCTTGCATGTGTAACTCCATCACAACCTGCTTTGTCACTTTCTCCTGTAAAAAACAAATAAATTTAATATATGCCACTAAACATTCCAATCCAAACCGATTTTGGACATAGCTCGTTTTGAAACAAACCAATTATGACCATCTAGTTGACTAACACTGAACTTGGTTAAAATAGAAGAGAACTCACCCCCTCGATGATAGAAAGCTTCTTTCCTTTCTTTTTCAAATGCTTAACATCCTTCAATAAATTAACTGCATCTTGACGCTCACGCTCCTCAATTTCCCTAAGAAGCCTCTGGCGCTTCCTTTCTTCAAATTCACTGACAAGTCTTTTCTGTTCTGCCTCTTCAGTTTTCTTCTGCAGTTTCAATCTTTTCGTCTCCTCTTCTCGCTCCTAAAAACAAAAACAAATTTTATAACTTCAAAGAAGTTCAACTGTAAAAACTATAGTATCAAAATGTTTGACATGAATGCATACCATCTCAAGTAGATGACGTTCCTGTTCCTCTTTGCGTTTCTCAATAATGGATTTCCGTGCGAGAAGTTTTTTGTGCTCTTTGTCCACAATATCTGCCAAACTTGGCAGCATGGCACTCAGTTTCGATGCTTTCGGTTGAGAGGGGTATATCATTGACCTAGATTTATTCAAATTGACTGCTAAAACACTTAAGTGGTCTTGCAAAATGTCAGATTCAAAACCCTAAGAAGAAAATAAACAAAAATGAATGTTAGTCGAACAAGCTAAAAATCAATGACAAAAAATAAAAAGGAACTAATATCAACATTTGTATAAAGACGTACCAAGTCGCCAAATATAACTGCACCCTTCATATGATCAATCTTCATAGCAATGAAATTATGTTTGACGGCATCAACAGATATCCTCTCCACAGCAGGGAAGTTAAAGAAAGGAACCATTTTTGATAAAGTTTCAACTTTCATTGTCTGGTACACTTGAGAGACCTGGAACAAAAACATACTCAAAACTAAAAGTACACAATATCTAAACCAAGCTGCAAGAAAACCAATTACTTACCTGTTGAAGAAGCCTTAAAGTAGCTACTTTTTCCAAAGCAGGGATATAGTGAGATAGCTGTACTTCTGGTACGGAAGAAGCTGAAGATAACTTGCCCCCAAGTTTGGATATCTTTGCCAACAAAGGCTGTACCTTTGATGCTAAATCCAGAGGCAGAAACTCATTTTCTAGAATATGATATAGATCCTTCACTTCCTGAGTTACATATGTCATTACACCTTTGGAGACCTGAAAAAAGATAATGATAAATTATACGGTTTTAAATTTTAAAAAAAAACGTAAAAGACATACTAGCACTCAAAAGGTTTCAAATAGTAAAGCATGCAACACAAACACATGCTTGCGGAGGTATCTAATATACACAGACGAAAAAAAGGTACAAAAGTTGTTCAGCAATCTTACCAGATCAGCAAGAAGAGATGATCGGGAGAGCTGCAGAGAAAAAAAAGATAATGCAATTAAAATATGTATATAGTTAGTTATCAACCGCAGTAAAAAATGTTATCATTAACAAATACCACTTCTCTTGTTTCAAGCTTTGTATCGATGTTAAACCCAATAAGATTGTACATCCTTATATTCCTCTCTTTCTCATGTTCCAACTCCAAATGAGATGCATTCTTAAGGTGATCATAAGGTGGAGCTGAAAGTGCAGCTAACAGAACTGATGACGCTATTAATTGCAAGTCTTTCTGATTGAGGTTCTTGTTGAAGCTCTTCTGAAGTAGAAAAAGTTTAAACCATGCATAAGCATGATACAGATGGCTAGAGGAAATCCAGAAGATCTCAGTCAACTTTGCATAATATACGGCCATCAAGGACGACTTCGGCATTTTCTTGACCATACTTGTCAATCCATAAATGTCTTCCACCGAACGAAAAGCTTCCTGAACAATGATTATAAAGCACAAATCCAACAGTTGAGCATAAATACACATATGTCGTAGGGATATATTATAAATAAAAACGAACATAACAAACCTGCCAGAGTTCAAGCTCAGTTGCAACTTTCAATTGCTCAAATCGTGTATCAAGATAGAAGTGTAGGCTTTCTGGGGCAGTCAGATCAGGCCTGTCTCTCTGGTCTCTGTACTTGTTAAGGTTGGCAAGATGATTCCTTATTATCTCACATAGCCTGCGGAACTCGGTTGTCCTTTTGTATTGTTTGCAGAACTGGAAAGCACGATGAGCGGTGTCCTGCATACAAGTAATCAAACATTATACTTTCCATTACTCCTAATGAGCAAATATCTGTTTAGTCAACTTGTAACCAAGTTTAACTAACTAAACAAGTAGCATACCATCCCCAAAACCTGCCACTAAATGTAACAAAAAAACCATTGCTGAACTAACACAAAATTACAAAACTACAAACCAATAGAGAAATATCTATTAATAGTTTGCTTATATCAACTAAGCCACATTTGAAGAACTTTGTCGCAAACATCAACTAAAACTGCTGAACAATGCAGCTAGCGGCAACCATGCAAAAGCTAAAACTGGTCATATATAAATATACACACACTGAAAAGACTTTTCATGCAGTGTCATTTTAGTAAAGTATTCGAATTCAGGAATTCAGAAAAAAAAATTAAGTGAATTGAGTGCATATGGAATTTGGAAGACATAAATTTCATATGAACAAAAATAAACTACAAGTTCCTAAGACTTTATGGGTTGCGAGACAAAATAGTAAGCTTGCACTTTCAAACTACGACAAGGAAAGGTGGTTTCTAAGGTTTATATCATTATACCATTATATTTTTTTCAGAACTGTTCTTCAAGGGTTATATCATTATGTTTTTTTTTTCTAAATATGGTTTATGTTGATAAAAAGATAAAAGAGTTGCTGAATAAAAATAGTGAACATCCATAGTTTTTGCAACTTGCAAGTGCTAATGATTATATTACAATTAAGAAAGGTGGTTCTAAGGTCATAAGAGCAAAACTTACCGCATACAAGGCCATCAATTTGGAGTTGTTTCTCAAAATTTCAAGAACGGTTCTGTAAGTCTCCCACAGGAATTTAAACCACGGGGTGACAAGCTCCCTATCTGAACGATCCTTCCCCTTCTCACCACTAACAAAGCTCAACATTAGATCTTCTGGTCTTTTATCAGCTTCAAGATCATCAACGTCCAAAGCTTCTTCTAATGCCTGTGCCTGGCTACGAGCCAATTCAGCCTTCTTGGTCGAAAGATCCATAAAGTACTTTATGACTTCCTCCAACGAATTAACATTAACTTGCTGACATATAATGCGGTACTGGATTAGACCATCTTTAGCAAATCTACCCCTCCTCATGTCAACACAAAGCTCGATGTACTTAAACATAATCTTCTCATGGGTTTTCTGCCATGCCCTGTACCTCTTTGATGTAATAAGGTCATGAAGGGCTTGAAGTGCTTCTTGTTTCTGTCCAACATTTATCAATTCTGAAACCAAAAGTCAACAATATGGTTAGTGATATATTACAAACACTGTTGATTTCATATTACTTAAATTTATAAAAAGCACTGCGGAAAGCTACATGTACACCACACTAGAAAAGTTTAGCACTACATTTTCTGTATCTGCAGTTAAGGAGGCTACAAAGCTATAAAAGATCAATATTAGGTCACTCACCTTCAGCTCGTTTCAAAGCGTTTTCCGGTTTAGCAAAAGTCGCCATTGTCAATCAAAAGAGTCTGCCTACGGCTAATAAAAAACAAACAAGAAAAATTAAGTTCAAACTATCGATATTTGGCCAAATAAAGCATGAATTATAGGCAAATAAATCAGTAGCAATTATCAGAATACAGCTACTTTGGTTCTACGTAGTATATACACAAGCATAAAATTGTGAGCAACAAACCAAAAAAAAAACAAGATAAATTAATACCAACACTGCTTAACAAGTGATATACTAAATTTTATAAATTATATATTACCAACATAGCATTGAACATGACCAGATAAATTAATTTATTTACAGTTAAAACAATAAATCAGTCGTATACAAATACACAAACGCTTCCTATGTCGAAGAAGTGATATTCAAATCAACAAGCATAATCACATAAACAAGCAAAACTCGATAAAAAATTTCGCTTTCTAAAAAGTAAATCAATACAAATTTCAACAACAAATATCATACAAATTTGAAATTTAAAGAGAATGACAAATAGATCCAATCATCAAATTAAACATACATATCGACTCTAGTACTGAATACATATAAACAATCATAGGACATTAACACTGCTTAACCAGCAGTATGCTAAAATTTTAATTAACATATAACACAAACATAGCATTTAACATAAACACATTTAAAAAATTGTTTAAAGAATATTTTAGCCATAAATAAATACATAACAGCCTCCTGTATCTAACATAATCACAAAAACAAGCAAAATTCAACAAAAACTTTCGCTCTCAGATTAAATAAATCAAATCAATACATATTTGAACAAATATAACACAGACGTATACCGTCAAGCCCTAATTCCAAGCCAGATAATATAACAAAGAGATCCAATCATCAAATTACACATACGTATCAATTCTAGTTCTATTACAGTCACGCAAAACAAAGATCTACAAAATATGGTGCAATACGACACCGTTTATCGATCTAACGTGTTTACAGATAACGAAACGAAAACACCAATCGATTAATGAATGAATTATTGATGTTGATAGACTGAATGAATAGTAATAATAATAATAATAATAATAATAATAATAATAATAATATTAATATTGTACCGTAATCGCCGGAGATGATGAGCGGCCGTTAGCAGAGAGCAGAGTAGGGTTTCAGCGAAAAATGATGTGAGTAATGGTGAGTGTATGTTGAAGCCCATGAGAGGTATTTATAGGATGTAATATTATTATTATTGTCAAGCCCATTTGCCTGTTAAGCCCAGTTACGTATCTTTGTACAAAATTATATTATTATTGTTATTAAATTAAATTATATTAGTTGTGTAAAAAAATCTAGTAACTTGGAGAGAAAGTAACCGCTTTTTTTAGAAAGTGAAAATAGATTTTAAAAAGTTATGATATCTTATAGAGTAAACTCTCTTAAAATCCACTTGTTGGGGTGAAGATAAACACTTGATGTCATAAGACTAACCGGCAATGTTTCAAAACAAAAAAGAAACTAGACCAAGAGGCAATTGACGTTCTTTTTACCTTTCTTTGTTGATATATGCAACATGCTTTTGTGTACATGAAGTAACTTGCCACTAATAAAACGAGTGACATCTCATTTGCATACAGAGTTATTTCTAAAATATGACTGTGTATAACTAAAGTTGAACTCGATCTTAACACGTAAGTCATACATTATCATCATCATACTCAGTTAATCCCACCAATAGCAAAAACTAATGTAGGGTCTGATGAGGGTAAGATGTAGACACCAAGGGTCACAGTTCAATTTACTAACACACCAAGGGTATGTTTGGCAATGAGCTTTTAAGAGATTTTATTTTATGAGCTTCAAGCTTTTAAGAAAAAAAACTCATATACAATAAAAACTCTTGTTTGTTGAAGGAACTTGAAACTTTTAGGTTAGGAGAAAAAACTCTATATTGAAAAGCTGCTAGTACTAGCGTTTAAGAAAAAACTCCTACTAACTACAAAGTTTTTATGAGTAAATACTACAAATACCCATTCTATAGTAAAAAATAAAAAAATAAAAAAATAAAAAAACATGCATACACGTTTTTAGTTAATGCCCATTTTGGTCATTTTATATATTTTATGAAAAGCCCCAGCCACTCTGCCAAACACCAAAATATATTTAAAAAGCTACCAGCCCACCAGCTAGTTTTGCCAAACATAGCCCAAAAATAATAACACACACACATATGCATAGGGGAAGGTTAATTTGAGAAAACTTATATTTCGTGCAAACAGCAAGAACGCCTACTAAACCATTCAAATTCAAAAATTCTTTTTACACTTATCTTTATTATTAAAATACAATTTCAAAAACATAATTTACGCGTAAAAATTTACCATTTATACATGTGTAAACTATTTCGTTTGCACAAGTGTAAAATGTTCATTTTTAGTGCTTTTGCAAGAAATGATGAATTATTTGGTAAGAAAAATTCATTTTTTTAATATTGTATTTGAATTTAATTTCAGTGAGGTTTTTATTAAAAAAAATGATTTTGATTGATAACGGGTCAAGAAAAAGGGAAAGCATGTAATAGGCCAATATACCTTAATTCACTTGAATAAAAATAACTAGCAAGCCAAGTAGTATGAAACCATGAATTCTATGTCAAGAGAAACAAAAGAAGAAAAAAAAGATTTTAAGTTTACAAGTACATCAAGTAGAGTACAACTTCCTGAACTGTTTCTTCTTTTCAGGTAAACACTACTCTTCATCACTATCATTATTAAAAACCGATGCGATAGGTGTTTTTGCCTTCTTCGCAACGAACTTCCCAGAACTCTGCGCAAAATAGTCAAAAACATTAAAATGACAGTTGGAGATTTGACATAGAGGTTTTAAATGTGTTGTTTGTAGGTTGGTGGGTCAAACACGACACAAAATCCAAAAATTTGATCCAAACCCGAACACGACACGAACCCGAAAATCGTGTCAGGCACATGAATCCGAACACAACACGAGTTTCATGGGTTGACACAACCAGGATATTTTTGCATGTAAATACTTAGAATTACAAATCTACAACCAAAATTACAAATTTATATAAAATAACTATGTTTAACCATATAACAGGATTTTCATTTTTCTTTTATCTTTTAGATTTTGATATAAAAATACCTTTATTTGTTTATAAATATTAAACGGGCTAAACAGGTCAGCCCCGCCAACCTCTCAATTCGACCCAAATCTACACATTAAGCGAAACATGTCGGCGGGTTCGACCTAAAAATGATATGAACCTATTTAGACTAAACCCAAACTCGTGAATTATGTACTGGGTCAGAAATTAGCATCCCTAATTTGACATCTAATTTGGGGTTTGATAGTTAAGACCTCAAGATTCTTTTAGAAGTTGGTAAGTACCTTGGATGCACCGACTTTTGATGAAAATCCAAATTTCAACGCCTTCCTTTGATCTTGATCTACGAGAACAGTAGCATTCTTCACAGGTTGATTACTTGTTTCAGAATCCTCTTGTTGTTGCTGCTGCTGCTGCTGTTGCTGTTGTTTATGGGCATCGGCCCTAAATGACCAGGTACATAAAATACATAATTGGTTAGGTATAAGTGGTGACCGATTAAACGACAACATTAAGGATTGTAATTAATAGAATATTATGAGTAAAAGAAGCATACATCTGAGCAAACTTGGCCATCTCCCTCTCCTGGCGCAGTTGTTCACGTTTTTGCCTTTCGTCACGGCTGCTGCTTCCATGCATTTCTTTCATTTCTTTAAAACGCTGTGTAAGAAAAACTAATTTTAATTACAACAATTATGGAGGTGGCATTGTGGCAAAATGAGTGGGTCGTATAACAGGCTTATTTCATGTGGGTCATTTTCGGTACAGGTCAGACCGAGTTGGCCAAAAATACTTTTTGTCCAAAAATGTAAACTTTTTACATATAAATGTATCATATATGATTATAAAATTAATTGTATTCCAAAATAACCTAATCTTCGAATAATATGACTTCAGAGGTTTTATTTATTAAAGATATAATTTGGGTCGCTTCCAATTCATTTGACCCGTTTCCCTTTTAACACTTTCTTATATGTGACCTGTTAAGAGATAAAACTTAACCCTAAGTGACAAATTTTACAAGTCAAGGGCCTGAAGTTGTGTCCTAAAAAGAAAATCGTGAATCGAGCAAGACTTTATAACCTAATCTTATAAATAAAACAACTTAAGAGGTTTATTCATTAAAGATACAGTTTGGACGACACCCATTTCCTTTTTAGCACTTTCTTATTTGTGACCCATTAGAGATAAAACTTTAACCCAAACAAACAAATTTACATGGGAATGGGCTAAAGTTGTGGCCTCTAGATTTGTGTTTAGCAGGATAGGCTTTGCGATTCAAAAGGGGGTAGCGGCGCAGCTTGTTGCCTGCTTACCCACCATCTAAATGTAACTTGTTTTGTCTTGGTAACGAGAGATAATGATCAAGATCATAATTTGATGTGAAAAAAAAAAAAAAAAAAAAAAAAAACTCTGGTAATAAAATCATGAATCGAGTAAGACTTGGCATTACCTTTCTATGATTGTGATCATATGAGCTAAGGTGACCTTCAAATTCAATTGCTAACTTGTACTGCTTGTCGCAAAGCTCACAGTAGAAGCTTTTCCGTATTTCCTTGACCTCAGTTTGAATTTTGTGCTCTCGATCCGCCATAACCTGGATTTTCATAATGTGCAGGAAGGGGGCAGAAGAAGCCACCAGGTAATAAAAACTGCATTTGATTCCCCATCAAAAGACATGCATATATGCTATATGCTGCCTTCTGTTATTAAATATATGTAGGTTTCAGAAAAATTCATCAACCTTATATTATTATCTAAGGTTTGAATTTGAATTTATTTATTTTTTAATATTAAGTTAGAGCTAAAATGCATACCTCCCGTTTTTTTGCAATTTCTTCGGTTTCCTCGAGTTCAATGTCGAGTTTCTTCCTCTGAATATTTTCTTCTGCGGTAAAGAAATCATCTTGCTCTTGTTTCCCTAACCCTAACTTTGAATCTCGTATTCCAGACTTGATGGGCTCGGTAATTCCTAATAAATCATGATATCGATAATAAGATTCAAGAACCTCTTTCTAGTGCATACACATCAGATAGAAATAAGTAATAACAATCGACCTGTGAAATAAATGATTCAGATAAATATATATAAACGATTTAGAATGATGTATACTTGTATGCATTAAGAATAGACTTCGGGTGACTTTGAACCCTTTTAACCAGTCGACCTGTTTTACCCTTTCACTTTTTTTTAATAATTCTTTATGAGAAAACATAAGACATTTGACCACTTTAAGATAAAACACAACACAAAAACAATCAGTAGGTAAAACAGGTTTAAACTGCCACATCAAGAAAAACACCAGTTCAAAATATTGCGTTGAAAAGGTAAATGGGTTTAAACTGCCACTATGCAGCCAATGAGCTTATAGGGCTTAATGCATTTTATGCAAATGCTTGGGCCTTTACACCAAACCATATCGTTTTAGTTATATAATTTTTTTATATTGCAATGAAATTAGGACAGTTTATTATGAAAAAACAATAATTATTGAAGCATAAGAAAGTCATTAGGTTTGACCTCGTATGTTGAGTTGAATTGGTCTAGGAACATAAATTGTATAAAATATAGTTTGGGTTAGAATTGGTGGATCGAATTACAAAATGTTAAGAATTTATGAACATACGATCGTATCAGCAAGTCTCGCAACACCCACTATATACGCTTTCTTAGCGTTTATGTTTGACCTTAGCTATGGCTTAATCCAATACTACAATTTCCTAAGTCATCTTCACACAATCGCTTTGACTAACCATCGTTATAATTGCTTACTCATATACAATCATCTTCTTGACTATGGGTATGTTTGGCAAAACTAGCTGGTGGCTGGAAGCGGTAGCTGTAGCTTTTAAATATATTTTGGTGTTTGGCAGAGTAGCTGGAGCTTTTAATAAAATGTATAAAATGACCAAAATGGGCATAATTAAAAGCTTGTATACATGTTTTTTTATTTTATTTATTGGTAGAATGGGTATTTGTATCATTTTTCTCATTAAAAGTTTGTAGCTAGTAGGAGCTTTTTCTTAAACGCTAGTACTAGTAGCGTTTCAATACGAAGCTTTTTCTCCTAGCCTAAAAGCTTCCAGCTTCTTCAACCAAACAAGGCTTTTTATTAAGTAGGAACTTTTTCTTAAAAGCTTGAAGCTAGAAGCTCTTAAAAGCTCCTTGCCAAACATACCCTATATGTGGTATTGTGGTGGTGCCAAGATGATATGACGAGGGGTTATAACTGGATTGGTTGATGACTTCTGTTGAATAGTTAGTTAGCAAGTTCCTTTTAGATAACCATCTAAGGTAATTGGTAATGGATTGATCTTAATTCATGACTATTGACTTGCGGTGGTTAGCTACAAATAAGCTGTATATTGGGTATTTAGACCAACAAGCCTAATATATATAGAAACGAAGGAACCAATAGTCAAATAAAGCGTAAGGTTGGTAATGGATAGGTTTTAAGGTATAATTTGTGGTGGCTAGTGATGAAGACCTTCATGCTAGCCAACGGGCCTATTCTACCAACATCTATTTTCAGGTCATTATCATTTGACAATTGCTAGAGGGATTTGTAATCCAAATGAACACTTTCACCGTCTTCATCTTCTCTCCCTCATAATTGGTTTAATCAAGATTTAATTAGCGCTTAAAATTAGAGTAATCCACCTATGAAGCTAGCAAAACACCATAGACCCACTCCCGATATTTCATATTTATCATGTTTTTGTGTTTATGAATTAGGATTTGATTTGATTTGATTCGAGGAAAATATAACGGTTAAGGGTGTGTTGCTTACTAGTTCTACCATGAAACAAGAGGTTATTGTAAAGATGAGTAAGCAAAAAATGAGCAATTACAGACTCTTCCGATTAATTCTCTTTGAACGGTTGGAATGAAAACAGAAAGTGCGTTATGAATTTTATAGGCCCAACTCAACATTCGTTCAAGAAGCTCAACAAATGAGCTCTAGCTGCCCAACATATGAACATGAAAGTTTGCTCAACAAACCAGTTATTTTATAGGCTAAGTAATAACAAAAGTCGATTTTTGGAGTCATATTTTGTTCCGGAGACCCAATTTATACATTAAGCTACACTATTTTTCCATAGGTACGTTTGCTGCTAATTTTCTAGTATCTAGTACTCCATTACCAATTCATCATATATCTAAGACCATATATAACCCATCCGTAAGCATTTTAGTAGTGAAGTTATGTGCATACCTTGCTCATTCTTCCCAAGACCTTTCCCTTTCCATCCCATCTTTTGAAGAAGTCGAAAACCAACATTCGACGATGTTAATTGTGTGTCTAATGATGCTTGTTCAACATTATCAAGATCCACGTTTTCTACTACCCTATGATTAATAGGTAGGCGAAATTCTTCAGCCAAATCCTCAAGAACAGAAGCCTCGTTTTCCTGCACCACTTACAAAACATAAACCAGATCAACATACCGACTTAACAGCATTACACCTATACAAACAAATAAGCATAAACTACAAAAAGAACTTGTACAGTTAAAATCTGACCTCATCAGCTTTGAGTTGCCGTTTTTGTACTAATTGTCTGCCATTGTACCTTCTGTTATCCATTTGAATACAAACTCAAGACTTCAAGCTGCCAATAACAAACAAAATATCAGAATTAGTTACCTCAACCCGTGATTAGGGTTCTCTATCCAGAAAGGGGTGGCGGCGCAGCTTGTTGCCCGCCTACCTGCTATTCTTATGTAATTTGCCCCTTTTGTTGAAATGGCATATAATATAACTAAACAAAAACCCGTGACTAAACCATCAAGAATTTTAATAAAACAATATGATAAAACACAAACAAATCTAAAGATCTTGAATCTTGATAACATCATACAGGAAACTAACACAAAATCATCCAATGGTATAACCACTAACCAGACATTATCTTTTCAAACAATTTCATAAAGCAACTAGTGATGATTTAATATTTTAATTAATATTTAATAATACTCTAAATCTTGGATCACTTAGCTTGAATGGTTGATAAGAAGTAAGCAAATACAAAGACTAATTTCCGGTTTGAGACACATATGTCGAAAAATTCAAAACCTTTTAAATGAAACCACATACAGTATGAGGAAACAAAATGCGGTGGATCCGACCAACATGAGCATGCTAACTTCCTATCCGCTTGATCAATTTACCGCGTAGATGCAAGTAACTGGTCAAAGAACAGTCAACTAGTTTTGTTACTCAACTATAGGTATAGTTCCAATCAGTACCAATCACTAAAAACTTTTAACTTACTTTATTCCATTATCATACCAATCTACCCTCATCTTCTTCAAACTATTAATTTTCTTAACCTTTCAAGTACTTTAATCCATTATTCATACCTACCAAATTACCAAACTACCCTCATCTTCTTCAAACAACTTTAGTTCCATAACACCGAAGATTACATCAAAATAGCGGGCAGACGGGCAACAAGCTGCACCGCCGCCCCTTTCTGTATAGCGAACCCAGTCTACTAAAAACAAACCCTTGCCCCCCGTAGTCGAGACATTACTATGTATAACCCGCTGGACCCTAGTCAAGAAACATATAGCTTCCGGAGCTAGAGACCCAAAGGTACCAAAAGCCAAAGGACGAAGGCGTGTTGGTTATCTTCACAGGCTTTAGCATGCTTTTCCACTTTCTTCGCCACTGCCTTCGAACCGCATGCTCAGCTACAAACCCATTGTCTCTCAAACCAACTAAAGGGGATACCCCTGTTAAGTCAACGCAAGCGTGTTGACTTAACCTTTTAAGTACTTTAATCCATTATGCATATCTACCAAATTACCAAACTACCCTCATCTTCTTCAAACACTTAATTATCTTAACCTTTTAAGTATTTTAATTTTTAAAACCTAATTTCATAAAATCAATAACATAATACTAAAATTTAAAAGATTTATAAACCAAAACCATAACTACTACTAAAATCATCCCTTAAAACAGAAATCTGCAGATTGTTTGTACAAGTTTCAATTTTTAACTCAGGAAACTGATCAAATATTATTAATATGAACTTCAACTAAAGATTAGGGTTTGTATGGATTTGTAGTACCTGAAATCGAAGTGGGGTCAAGAAACAGATAAAGTTATGAGCTTGAACGATGGAACCGTTCGTTATTGAATCAAGCAAATGAAGAAGATGGTTCAGAGAGTTTATTTGGAATCGTTGATAAGCAAATCTCTGTCTTTTTTTATTGATTTTTTACTTTCTTGTGGATTTACAGGCTTTGACTTTATATTAGGGTTTTCGATTTAGGTGGATAATGGATAGCAACGGGTCGGATGGATAGCAAACCGGTCGGGTATGGGTCTGGTTTGGCTAATCTCTTGCTCACACCCGTTGTAAAATTTCATCTCATGCAGGGGCGTAGCTTGGTTCGCCAATCAGGGGGGCCAGACTCAAATTTTTTCAGTCGGTAGTGGCAAATCGGCGGGTGCCGGATTCAACCCGGACTAAATTTACCTACGAAAAGCGTAAATTTCCACTACTGCGCCAAAAAACAGGGGGCAGGGTCACCCCTGACCCTCAAAATGCTTCGTCCCTGATCTCATGTCCGTCCCATTACCTGACGGATATTTTTTGGGTATTTCCCGTCGGGTATAGAGCATACTCGCGGGTATCAAGTACACCCGTTAAGATTTGCATGTATATATACTTTATTTTCTTTTATAGTTTTATGTTTTAAAAATCTACAATATATTAAATTTTAAAAAATAACATACATATCATCGTCACTATAATAATCTTTGAAACAGTTAAAATGTAAATCTATGTTATAATATGAATCTCGAAAAATATATTTATATTTCATACCATATATATAAATAATAAGTCACTAAAATATATATATTTCAAAATAAAAGTTTTTGTTTGAAATAATGAGCCTATTATAATGAAATATTACTAAAAATAGTTAAGACAAGATATATATAAAACTTAAAAGTTTTTTGATACATGTTTCGGGTAAAACTGGTATTTAGTAACGGGTAATCGGGTCGGGTATCACCTAATCCCATATCCGCAAAATATTTATTTCCAACCCCAAAATCATCCATACACCATACCCATCGGTATCGAGTATACCCGTCGAGCTCGGTTTTTTTTTGCCATCCGTAGATGAGATGAGGAGTTTTTATTTTATTTTTTGATGAATGCATTGGATGTTGGTTTATGAGAGGGAGGAAAATGTTACGTAATCCGGCGGAAGCGACACTTAGCATTGCAGTACTTGTTTCTTATTCTCATAAGGGGGGACGGGATACCTCTCGGTAAGGGGTGCTCGGTTAGGGTTGTCGCACGGCAACACCGCCACTAAACCTTCGACGACGCTGCAACGTTCAAAATTGATGATTTTGGGTGTAGATTTGACATGGAAAATGGGGATTGGATGGGGCTCGACAAAGTTGTCGTGGGCGACCCATTCCACCTAATATTTGTTATAACATCATTGTGGTGGATGTACGTAATATATAAAGGTTACACATGTCTACTAACTAATAGATTTAGCAATTAAAATATCAAATACTTCAAGAAACCATTAATGCAATAAAGTAAACATGTGGATAAGGAGAATAAAAGTTGGAAACTAAAAGCTCAAGTGTGAGCTATTTGATTCATGATTTATACATAAAAGTTGGAAACTAAAAGCTCAAGTGTGAGCTATTTGATTCATGATGAGATCAATTTCATCATACACCTTCCAAATCAGAATGCTACCATCTATATTGTCAGACCATCATTCATCATTAAGGGCATGTTTGGCTCTCCAACTAACTTATCTACTTATCTCCTTTTCCACCTCCTTACCTCATTACCTCCTTAATAAAAAAAGTCACAATTTGTAACTTATAACTTGTCTCCTTTTCAAGGCACAAAAACTCATTTTCAAACCATTACCCAAACACTTTTTTTCTCCTTATTAACTTTTTGAAAAAAGTCATAATAGGGAGGGCAAATAAGGAGAGCCGAACATGCACTAAGAGTGATCCTCGAAATTTCTTGTTTGTTTTGAATATTCATCTTCATTCAAAACGTTGAGGAAGGGTCCTCAAAACGAGTACCTCGGGACCAAACACTACAAAATATACAGTGAGGATTTAACCCATTATTCCAAAACTAAATCCTTAAACTTCGATCTATTTTGTAACAAAAAGAATGACAAACTTTTAATATTAAGAACAATGGATCTTCCGGGCGTAGTTTTGGCATTAAATATCTTCTCGTTCCTTACCAACCAAATGCACCAAATGGATATGATAAAAATCCCATAAACAATCTTTTTATTCCACCTGCCTGTTTATGCAACGACAACACATCCTTAAAATTAAAAACGATGACATTCCCCAAACCACACCAAGAATCGATAGCCAGAAGCACCTCCTTGACCACTTCACAACCCATGAATAAATGAAGCATCGTTTCGTCTACACAGCCGCATAGCACGCACCTGAGGCTACCCACATAAAGTTTCTCTTGGCTAACTCTGACATCACCAGAACTCGGCCCAATTACGCCCGCCAAGCTAGAACCAAACACTTCAAAGGCACCCAAGATAAAACACCAAAAATATGTATAATTCGGAGACTCGCTTCTCTTTTGTAAAAGAGACTTGACTGTGTAAACATTAAAGTTTTTAACTGGGCCTTTAGCCCATCTTTATCTATCCTTTTCGGCTCTTCCAACCATAGTTGAAACTAATGATTGCATCTCTAAGAATTCCCGGTTACATGCCTCCGTAAAAGGCTCTTCAAAACCATGTCTAATAATATTCCAGTTTTGCCCAGAAAAATCCAGCTGCTCTGAAACAAGAGCAAATTTCTTCCCGTCCATACTAAAAAGATTTGGCCACTTCACAAACAAGGGGACCTCTAACAGCCAACTATCCATCCAGAACCTCACTGTCGTACCATCTCCCACAGTAGCCATGAACTTGAAATATAGTGTTGTCTTCTACTTTTATATTATCAATACATTTCACAAGAGTTTTCCAGTTACCTCCCAAGCTAGAGTTAACCGAAAGCGAAAGTAAACTATAAGCACCATCAATGTAAATTTGAAAAGGTGAGGACCAAAGTTTATATTTGTGCAAACCAAAGGGACTATCCAAGCAGTTTACTCTTCAAATTAGTATGTTCTTCATCGAAATGAATCTGCAAAACCAAGAATGTTAACGTTTACATATGAGTAAAATAAAATCATATATGCATTATTGTTCATAAAAAACATGTTAATATTTAGATCTATATATAATATCAACTTTTATATAATATGTTAAAGAGTTAATAGCCAAAATCGTCCTTGAGGTTTGGTCACTTTTGCCACTTCAGTCCAAAACCCAAACGTCTGAAATCTGGGTCCGCAGGCTTTTGATTTTTTGCCACATTCGTCCCTGACACTAACCCAGTTAACTTATCTCGTTAAGTTAGGGGGTATTTCTGACTTTTTGCCTACAAAATCGAGGGCATTTTAGACATTTTGTATTTAAAGGCTAAATAAATATATAAAAAAATAAAAACAAAAACCCTTCAAGTGTTTTTAATTCTGAAATGTTTTAAAGAGAGAGAGAGAGCAGAGATATAGAGAGAGAGAGAGAGGAGAGAGATAGAGAGAGAGAGAGCAGAGAGGAGAGATAAGCAACAACCACCGCCACAGTGGCGGAGCTCCGGCCATTGTTTCTCCCTGCACCAACCACAACCACCATCCCCATCTTTTAACCATCTCATACCCACCCCCAAATATCTAGAAGGAAAACTGAAGAAGGGAGATGAAAGATAAAGCAGGGAGAGAGATCAGCGAGAGAGAGAGAGACCGGAGATGAGGGTGGTTGTGGCGGCGGGGCTGATGGTTGTTTAAGGTGGTTGTGGCGGCGGAGCTGATGGTTGTTTAGGGTGGTTGTGGCGGCGGAGCTCCTCCTCGACCTCTCTCCCACCTACTGCTCTCTCAGATCCCTCTCTCTCTTTCTCTCGTCTGTCTCTCTCTCAGATCCCTCTCTCTCTTTCTCTCGTCTGTCTCTCTCTCAGATCCCTCTCTCTCTTTCTCTCGATTCCTCTCTCCCTCCTCGATTCCTCTGCTCTCTCTCTCTATTCAGTATATGTGTGTGCGGTTTTGAAAGAATGGCAGGTGGTGGTGGGTTTAGGGTGGTGGTTGTGTGAGGGTGGTGGTGGTGGTGGTTGTGTGAGGGTGGTGGTGGTTGTGTGAGGGTGGTGGTGGTGGTGTGTGATGATGGCAGATCTAAATGAAGAAGAAGGTGGGGGAGGTGGGTCCCACTTATTAAGTAAAAATATTAAAAAATGAAAGTGTAGGAAAAAAGTCAGAAATACCCCATAACTTAACGAGATAAGTTAACTGGGTTAGTGTCAGGGACGAATGTGGCAAAAAATCAAAAGCCTGCGGACCCAGATTTCAGACGTTTGGGTTTTGGACTGAAGTGGCAAAAGTGACCAAACCTCAGGGACGATTTTGGCTATTAACTCTATGTTAAATGGTCCAAACAACACGCAAAACCAGTAAATAACAAAGGATTAACATTAGAACCTTCAACCTTTGAAGTTAGATTTGGATCCATGCTTACTTTTTAGCAAATGAAAATAGGTGGGTATTACTAAGTATTTAGAGGATAAACTATGGTAGTGTACTTTAAGGTTTAAATTCTAAAAATATTTCTTGCTTGGTTAACTATAAGATTTATTCACCCTTTAATTAGGAAGTTTTTATTGATACTAGACTAAAGTGTAAAAACGTATTTAATCAATTAGTTTTAAAATTTTGATAGTGCTTTATCTTTCCTTTTGTTTAAACTTGGTAAAAAGAACCTCATCTAAATTAGAAAGTTTTGTTGATAATAACATACTCTAGAACAAATACGTAAAATATCGAACACTAATAAAAATAAAACAAAAAAAAAATAGTTTTAAGCAAATAAATTAGAAAAAGACATTATGATGATTAGATTAAGTTCAGTAAAGTAAAAACAATATGGCAGTATCCGTATACTAAGTTCAAACCTAATGAATATTAAAATTGTATAATAAAGGGAAATGTTAATAAATCGTTTATGACCTAAACACACACGTACCAAACGTATATGTTTAATATCCGTATACTAAGGCAACAATTTTTCACCACCTTCTTTTTGATTAAATTAAGTTCAATTGCTAGAAATGTGTTTATAAATGCAATAATCCCTTGTACACTAAGGCAATAATTGCTTGTGCATTTCAATCCACACGTTAATATTGACTAAGATAAACATCGAATTGTCGACAAAAATAAGCAGGTCGTCACAGTATCTTTGACTGTTTTTAAAACATCATACTTTAAAAGATACGATAGGAATAAGAAAAAGAATTATAATTTTGTGGGGCATGGGGAAAAGTGTAAGTACTAACTAAAAACGAGAGAATTAAAATGTAATTAAGATGAATTTATTAAAGTGTAAAAGTGTTTGAAAGACTAATTTATGCTCATTTTAGGGTTGTACCTTATGCATTAAAAAAGTTTTAATTTTTGGGTATTTTAAACTACCTTTGTGAAATGCATTATATATAGTATAAATATCATAACATACATGACTCATCGAGTATACATATTTTTTTAACATCAAATGTTACTTTACAACAAATATTACAATAAACTCCCTTACCTAGGATTGAACCTAGGATGTTCCCTTTAAGAAAATTATGTATTTACCTAGTGGGCTAACCCCACATTAACAGCTAATGGATTAGTAGATTGTTGAATTTAACAAAGGATGGAAAAATGAAAATATAGAAAAAATGGTTAAGTATTGTTAGAATAAACATATATATGTATGTTTCAAGTAAACGAGTCAAGTATCAACTACTATAACAACCGTCAAATATGCGGTCTCAAACGAGCATACCCGTTTTAAATATTTCGGTTTCAAGTTAACCTATCGAACTTGGGTTCATTTATCATCCCTAGTTTATTGAAATAAAAATATTAAATAATTCTAAAATTATGGATTTTAGTTTTATGAGGAATTAATATTAAAAATAAAGAAAGAGAATATTAATAAAACTAAATAAAGAGATTTAAATTTAACTTTTGTAAACAGCCATTTTCTTTTTATTTACTTTCAAACCTTCCTACATCCAAATCTACCACAAACCATACCGTAATTATGCCCCAACCATGCTCTTGTTTCACCAAACCTCACGAGCACCCTTCGTTGTCACTACAAGCACCTTTCCGCCACAACAGTACCACGTTTGAAACAGCCTATCGTCGGTTTCAAATGGTGAAATGTGTTCTTGTGAAAATTTGTGGACAACTTTGATTTGGTCATCTTGTTATTTGTTTATAAGTTAAGGTGTGGATATATGAAACCTTCTTCTTTTGATATAGAGTGTTAGGTCTTCGTGCATCTAAAATTCCTGATTTTATATAATGCATCATCTGCTTTTACTTTTTGATATTACTGCACGTTTTTATGAAAAGTAAAAGCAGTTAAAAAATGGTTATATCCGTTATTCAAAGAGTATGAAATATTTTCCCCAAAGTAAAGTTTGCAAATATTAATTGTGTTATGTTCAAATATAATATGGTACACAGGTATATTACCCCACATGAGGAGTTGTTTACACAGTCCTGGCATAAAACGATGTAGGACTATTTGTAACGGTGTGTTGAAATCACGATGTTTGTGTTTGTTAGGTCATTGAGCAGTTTGGTACACAATGCACACGGATTGATCTTAGGAAAAAGTAAAAAACTTTGTGTCTACTTTGAGAATATGTGACTTGCTTAGGCTGAGGGGGTAGAGGCCGTGGAGGTATCGGGGATCCCACAACAGTACCACGTTCGAAACAGCCTATCGTCGGTTTCAAATGGTGAAATGTGTTCTTGTGAAAATTTGCGGACAACTTTGATTTGGTCATCTTGTTATTTGTTTATAAGTTAAGGTGTGGATATATGAAACCTTCTTCTTTTGATATGGAGTGTTAGGTCTTCGTGCATCTAAAATTCCTGATTTTATATCATGCATCATCTGCTTTTACTTTTTGATATTACTGCACGCTTTTATGAAAAGTAAAAGCAGTTAAAAAATGGTTATATCCGTTATTCAAAGAGTATGAAATATTTTCCCCAAAGTAAAGTTTGCAAATATTAATTGTGTTATGTTCAAATATAATTTGGTACACAAGTATATTACCCCACATGAGGAGTTGTTTACACAGTCTTGGCATAAAATGATGTAGGACTATCTGTAACGGTGTGTTGAAATCACGATGTTTGTGTTTGTTAGCTCATTGAGCAGTTTGGTACACAATGCACACGGATTGATCTTAGGAAAAAGTAAAAAACTCTGTGTCTACTTTGAGAATATGTGACTTGCTTAGGCTGAGGGGGTAGAGGCCGTGGAGGTATCGGGGATCCACGTTGACTGCCTCACCGATGGTAAACACCGCCTACTCCCCCCCCCCCTCCGCCTATTATTTGGTGCAACCGGGAAAATCTTCCCTTCCTCCCTGATCCCCCCTCTCTCTCTCTCTTCCCCATTTGGAGGTGAGTAGCTGTCGGGGTCCGTGACCATAATCCTCATCCTTAGTGACCTATTCTATTTGGATGCGTTTGGCTAGTAGTTCGTAGGACTTTGTGTACACATGTTATGACACATTTGATATGAGTTTGACTACTTAAAACATCTCAAATTTGTAAACATTTTATTAAAAGAATTTTTAAAACGAGTCTTTTAACAAAATAACATATCATTTTATTATCCCATATCTGCTTATACTGTCAGGCATGCCTTCATTTTCCTTCTTTTACATCAGCTTATGACTTATGAGAGAAAACAAGAGTGCTTGAGAGTCAAATAGGACATCGATTTCTGTAAATATGTCTAATGTTTTGTTCATTTCAAATTACTAGTGGGTTACCTGCGTGATGCGGCGGAAAACATAACGCTTATGCCGCTGATTTTAGGGTGGCGGTGTAGCATATCCAAGACAGCCCAAAACACTCATTCCCATTGGTCCATATATTTAAAATTTAAAAATCAATTAAAATGGTTTGTCCGTCCTGTTCTCTGCAGGACATTTGAGACGGGGACAACCCTAGGGGGCGGTGTTCCTCGTCCTTAACAGGCCAGGACAGACCAGAGACGTTCCCCATACCCAACAACCTTATATGAAAAAAAAAATCTTTTGGGACAAAAATCAGTTTTAAAGCTTTTTTTTCTTTTAAAGTTAAATAAATAGTATATGCTTTTCAAGTTAAAGTTAAATAAATAGTATAGTATACACTGGGAATAGCTCAATGGGATTGGTGAGTTAGATAAGGTTTACAGGTTGTTTGGTAGCCTCTTAATAATTTCATTAAGATACTAGTGTACTACATCTGAATCAGTCAACATTAAGTGTGTTTGGTTCACTAGAACACCTATGAAACAACAGCAAGCCTTTTATCCATTAAGTTTCATAATGATATTGAATGAATTTTATCTTTTGTCCCTTTACATGTGTTCATAACCATCCCCCGTCAACTCACACATCACCTCCTCAATCCACCACCACTAACCACCACCTAGGGGTGTTCATGGACCGGTTTTCATGGTTTTTAGTTCAAACCGCGAACCAAACCGTTAGTAACGGTTTCTTAATTTTCTAAACCAAAACCGAACCGTAAAATTTTCAAACCAAACCAAACCAAACCGTTAGAAACGGTTTGGTTTCACGGTTTGGGCTTATTGGGCCGTATGTGTACAAGTTGTCCCGATTTCATAAAAAAATGTCCAAATTTCAAGACGTTATAAAATTGTCCACAATGCTTAAGTTGTTTAACATAAATACCTATCAAAATAGCTTAAAATGTAGTCCAAATATATAAAAATATCTCTAAATACATCGATACATAGGTGTAAGCTGTGATTGAAAATTTAGAATTCCGAAACACATAAAAACTCATATAATGTGGAATAGACTTAACATACTTTTGTTTTGCATTAAATTACTTATAGGTTATAATAGATTTATTTTTATTAATGTCTATATATAATATGAAATATTAAAAATACTAGAATAAATTCTTACGGTCCGGTCCGGTTTTATACGGTTGGTTTTTGGTATAAACCGTAAACCAAACCATTCGTTGCGGTTTGAAAATATTGAAACCGACCGACCGAAGGATAAGTAAAATAACCGACCGTGAAACCAAACCAGTTACCGGTATGGACGGTGTCGCGGTTTAAAACCGAACCATGAACACCCCCGGCACCACATTGGCGTACACTTACTGGACGAGAGTCTCTTACCTCTTACCAACTCAAGCAACAAGTTCTATAAGTTTTATATATATTACTACCTTGCACATGCTGGCAAGGAGGAAAATGTAGGTGGAATTTTACGTATTTTATGTAAAGCAAGTCATCACCATGTGTTTGAATGTGTGCTAGATGTCAACATAATTGTGAAATTATTTTCATTTGGGTATGTATTGATTTTTTTCAATTGTGTATTTGTTTACTTTTTTGGTGCAAAAGAACTCACAACATTTTTACAATATCCATTCATACCCTAATTCGTTTTATCAACCTGGTTATGTCACTGAACTGTATCCCACTTTCATATGTTGGCCCGCTAGAACTCATTTGTTGGGGTTCCTGAAAAAAAAATGTTGAGTTAGGCCCCTAACCTTGTAACAACCCACTCTCGGGAGAAACACTAGCCATCGCCACTCCCCCCCTCAACCTTCGCCTCCCTCATTTGTTTTCATTTCAACCGTCAAAGGGGGTTAATCAGACCGCCGTCTGCATGCACAAAGGTATGGGGACGATTGCTTATTTTCTCCTACTCTTTTTTGCACTAACCCTCTTGTTTCATGGTAGATCGAGTGACCAGGATGCCCTTAACCGTTATAATGTTCTTCTAATCAAGCCCCAAATCATAAAACACAGAAACAGGATGAATATGAAATACATAGAGTGAGGTCTTTGGTGTTTTGATAGCTTTATAGGTCGAATGCTTGCTGGGCATATTACAAAATTCTTTTTAGATAGTAATACAGTCATACAGACAGAGAGAGTTAATCGGGTACAACAATTCTTTTTTCCTTCTAACTTCATGATAACAACGAAAAATATTGCTTTTCTTCAGGAAAAACATCGTTGCTCCACTCCCTGTTAAGAGGCAATTGTGTATTAGTACGCAAAGCCAACATACTACTAAAAAGGAGTACAAAAACCACCGCCTTTTAAAAAATAGTACAACCTTCAAGCGCCTCTTAAGAGCTTAACGAACAACATTCGCCATTAAAACAAAAAAAAACTTCAAACACCAAATCAGTCAAATCGAGTCGAAAATACAAACTATCGGCAAAATCCGTCACAGGAACATCGTGTCCTAACTCGAATGGTGGAGAAATCACGAGATCCCTCTACTGCAGAAAATGTCTTCTGCGTGTCGGCATCCGCAATGTAATTTGCAAACCCAAAATCAATTACTTGTGCCTTCATGTCATAGTCAATGAGCACATTGGCGAGCTTTACGTCACAGCGGATTATACGTGGTCTAACACTCCCATGGAGATACTCGAGAACAGATGCTACCCTAATTGCGATCTTGTATTCGTAAGCCAATCTCTCTTTACCATGCTCAACTTGTACAAGCCTTATTTTAAGCTTACGTTCATATATCTCCACAAGAGCGTTAGCCCAAGTATAGTTCACTGCGACATAAAGCTTGCCAACATGCTTCTTGACGATGACATGGAGGCATTGATTTTGGGCTTGCAAATTACATCGCTGATGCCAACACACACAAGACATTTTCTGCAGTAGAGGGATCTCGTGGTTTCTCCACCATTCGAGGAGCAGAATGTTCCTATGACGAATTTTGCGAACAGTTTGTATTTTCGACTCAATTTGACAGATTTGGTGTTTGAAGTTCTTTCTTTGTTTTAATGGCGAAGGTTGTTCGTTAAGCCCTTCAGAGGCGATTTGTGCAACTTTTTTAATTACAGTGATTTTGGTACCCCCATTTAGTAATATGTTGGTTTTGCGTACTACTCCACAACTGCCTCTTCCGATAACGGGTAGCGTAGTAACAATGTCATTTTTCTCAAGAAAAGCGAGATCTTTCATTGTTATCGTGAAGCTACAAGGAAAAAGAATTGTTGTATTCGATTGACTCTCTCTATTTGTATTAGTATCTAAAAAGAGCTTTATAATATGCCTAGCAAGTATTTCACCTATGAAGCTAGCAAAACGCCGAAGACCCCACTTCATGTATTTCATATTTATCATGTTTTTATGTTCATGATTTGGGATTTGATTTGATTCGAGGAAGATATAACAATTAAAGGCGTGTGTTGCTTACTAGATCTACCATGAAACAAGAGGGTTATTGTAAAGATGAGTAGGCAGAAAATAAGCAATTGTGGCCATACCTGTGTATACAAACAGTCCGATTAACCCCCTTTGAACGGTTGGAACGAAAACCAATGAGGGAGGAGAAGGTTGAGAGGGGGGGGGGGGGGGGGGGAGTGGCGATGGCTAGGGATTCTCAAGAGAGTGCGTTATGACTTATGAATTTTATGGGCACAACTCAACGTTTGTCCGAGAAGCCCGACACATGAGCTCTAGCAACACTAACATATGAACATGAAAGTCGGATATTGTTGAGGGATATAAGCAGGTTGATAGAGAGAACCACGCAATGTTGGTATGCTAGAATGGGAGGCGTAATGAAATGGACCAATTGGAAGGAAAATAGGGTGTTTATTTGGCCGATGAAAAGCAATAACCCATTACACAAGACATTTCATTATCTCAAAATCATTCCACCTCCGTGTTTTTTTTCTCCCAATTTTATCCCCTAATCACCCTTCATTAACGCCACCACCACTCACCACTATCGTCACCACTCACCACCATCGGCGTTCCTATCATTACCCACCCACCACCATTGTCACCATCGCCCCCACTGCCACAACCACCACCTTTAGCCACACCCGCTACCACCATTGACGCCACCCACCACCACCGCTCCTCGCCGACGCCCACCGCCACCGCTCCTTGCCGACGCCCACCGCCACCGTCGTTGCCACCTACCACCGCAGCCCCCGCCACCCACCACATTTATACCGACATACTAATATGTTAATATAAAATATTAAAAGTGCATTCGTCATCATCATTATAATGAAATGAAAATTTTTAAATAACCCAGGCCAATAAGTACAACTTGTTTCGAGTCTACAATCCTAGAACTGATGTTACAAACCTAATTTTTCTTGTTGATGGTTGAAATTGCTCAACGGCTTGAAACCCGTCGAAACATTCTTGTAGATAGAGTGAGTGCCAATGAAAGGTTTAATTGTACTACTTACTACAGTGAATTGGAGTTGGTACTGAAAGAAACAAGTTTCTAGTGATGACCACTTGCTAATGAAAACATACGTTACTGCCGATAGCAACTTCGTGCCTACAAGAAGTCATCTACTCAAAGAAGACTCAAGTTACGAACTTGACAACTAAGTTTTTCATTAGTGGATTAACTAGGATATTAGTTTAATTACAAACTCGAAAGCTAAGTTTCTAATCAATGGATTAACTAGGATATTAGTTTAGTTACGCACTCGACAAGTTACATACAGGTTAATACTGATTCAGTGATATAACTGGCATAAGATCCAATCGATTCATTTACTAAGATAATTAGAGAACAGAATTGGTTAAGGAGCCTAATCCATATAAATTAGGCGTTCTTTGTAACATCCATCATCTGTTGAATGAAAAAAAAGGAAAAAAAAAAAAAAAACCTTTTTTAACATCTATCACTGAACCAAAAACGATAATCATCACATGAAGTAAAGATCGGAAAGTTGGTTAACGGGTCAAAACATGTCATATTTTTTGTTACTTAGAAAAAAACGTTGAGTTGACCCGCAATTGTCCATTTTTAAACCTTTCAGTAAATAACTTATAGTGCAAGATACAAGTACAGCTGATAACTCAAATCTTTAAATAAGTTGCAACACTAAAAATCTCTAAATGACATTACGAACCAACATAAAATGTTAGAGCATGTTCCCGAGTTCTAATCTATAAGAACGATAAGGAGCCAGAGTGGATGTTACCTCAGACCCGGTTGTATGCCACTGACTTGCTAAATAGTCTGCGTATGTAAACCACTTGCAGTCCGCTTGCAACTGCCAGCAAAACGTATTCCGCAATTGTGTAGAAGATCACCCGTTTATGTGTGCTCTCATTTGCTGCACAAGCAACCAACAATAATCAAACTTAATGAACTTGCAAGATAAGCCTATACAAACTTTAATTGTAAATGGGTTGCATTAAGCTTCTAAATGGGTCAAATGGGTCGGAAACAGATCGGCAGGCTGTAACAAATATTGTAAATGGGTTGGCAGTTGAAATTCAAAACTATATAGTTTTTAATTCTAACTTTTTACAGGTCTGATCTGCAACCTATTTAATTTTAGTACAGCATGAACACAACCTGTTAATTAAACGAGTTACATTGTCCAACCCATATATGACATGTATATTAAGCCAGATAGACGACTAATATGATAAGTTAAAAAGGCTTACTGTGGCGATGGCGAGCATCACGTGCTTTCAAGAATTTTTGTTCAGCGGTAACAGATTCCAATGCCTCCCTCAATTCAGCAATTTTCACATTGACAGGGTCCAAATGCTCTGAAATGAATAAAAGAGAATTTAAACAGCTCTCCCATCTACAAATAAGCATTCTATGCAAACAAAAGAAATTACAAACATATGAAAAATGTTATTTAAAAACATAACCCTGCAGCTTTATGAAACAATGACATGATAGGTCGATCAGGAATAAGGGTGTCCAAAAAACAGTCCAAACAGACAAACTAGTAACTGGCAATATTCTCCGTCATAGTTTTTTTTTAAATCGGTTTACAGTTTTGTTCTTAATTATAAAATAATCCAAAAAGCTGTTCTAGTTCAGTTTGGTTAGGTTTAAAAATGGATTGGCCATCATTAATATTTACAGTATTTTCCTAGATTAGAAAACATCGTTTAAGTTAGAAAACTGTGAGTTCCAATTCCACTTCACGATTCAGTATGGGACCGAACCAGTTTTGGTTCTATTCATTTGTACTTTGTGGTCTTGGTCCAGTCCAGTTTCAACCCGATGACCACCCTAATTCAGGAACTTAGTTGTGAGACACTTAAGTAGGTTGCACTCAGAAAGAGAGTCGACAAACCATCTTTTGCTAGGTCATGCTCGTTGGGAATATGACCGACATGTATGTAGAAAGAGACGGTCTCAGGCGTCGAGTAAGGATTATGGAAACAAAACTGGTACATTCCACTTCGTGGAGCCTTAAACTCAAATTTTTCACCAGACGTTCCCTTCATTGTTTGCACCACATTCCCTCCAGGAGAAGACACCTGAAACAAAAATGCAAAACTCAATACACGCAAAGTGTTAATTGTACACAGAATTGTATCAAACAAGAATCATCAGTCATCACTACGGTTATTCCAAGTAGATTGTAAATACAAACATAGCTTAAACATACCACCTAGGTAGTCAAATGCGCCAGGCACACTCAAGGCGCAAAGGGTAAGCCTCGGGCCTAAACACACGATGCTTAAAAAGTCAAGGCTTTTTTAAGCAAGATGCACGGTAATAACAGGCCATATTTAGGGGTTTTAAACTTGTTTTAGGCTGGTCGTTTCAGACCTGTTCAAACTGTTCTTCTTTTAAGAATTTGGCCGAACCCTTGATGGACGCAAGGCGGTCGGTATGCGAGCCTACCGCGTCTTTGCCTACTATGCATAATACATCATAACATCAATTTACAACCCAAAAATAATAAAATAATCATCTTTTTCCCTACAACTTCAAGCTTAAACCACCTTTAAAACACCCTCAACTATGACCAAAACAGTTTTCAAACAACCTATACAGATTCAGATCGTTCTCGACGCAATAATAGAGATCAATACAAACCTACCTACATCATAATCCAAAACCGATAACCTAATTAGCACAAAATCCTTCAATTCACTTAATTTCAGTCTAATTATTCTCAGATCAACAAACAATCACTCCGATCTAATATTTCCTACACAAACAACCAATCCAATCAACAATCCCTAAATATAAACAATTAGGTCAACTCAATCACAACCAATCCAAATAATAATAAACAAATTAACACGATCTGAATTCAAAACAACATAGATCTATAAAAAAGCTCACAATAAAGTCGATGCCTGGATGATCGGAGCTCCAGAAGATATCATGATCAACGACAACGAAGTTACCGGAGACCGTATCGCCTTCGTAGAGTACGTATTCGTATACGCATTCGACGTCGTTAACGGTGACGGAAAGCGCCGTTACGTCGACGGTTAACGTTGAGAAAAGGAGAAGCAATAATATTGCGTACGCTTTCATCGTCGTCTCCGTTGTTGTTTACAGAGTTTGGGTTTGGTGGATTATTGTTTACACGTGAGCGTCGTTTCAGGGATTTAAAGGGGATGGTATGTAATAATACCAAAATTATTAATTTGTATAAAATAATAATACTAGCAGCCACAGTGTTCGTGTTTTGCGGTCGGGAACACATACACTTCTAAATGGTAGGGATGAGATCGGTACCATACGCATGCTGAAAATACTGGTATCGAATTTGAACAAAAATGAGTACCGAGTATTGTACCAAATATATAGTTACGGTATGGGTACGAGTACGGGGATCGGTACCAGTATTTCGGTACGGTACCCGTTTTGGTATCACTTTGTTATTTTTCTTTTTTGAGCAATCGTACGGGTACCATGTAAGTAAACCATTACGAGTATCAATACTATACGAGTGCCAAATTGATAAAATTGGTACGAGTACCAATTCATTAGTATATAGAATTCAAATATGTTATCAAATTGATACGAATACCATAATAAGAAGTCAAATATGTTATCAAATTCATTAGTATATAGAATTCGGTACTCGTACCATTTTTACCATATCGATACCGAAAGTACCGAATACCAAAATCAATAAAAATGGGTACCGATACCTATACCGAGTACCCAAAATCGGTACGGGTACGAGTACCGGTATGGGTACGGGTATAAGTACTCCTAGACATTGTTAATCACGTAAGATACTAATTTACCCTAATTCTAGGTATTAATTAATTATCTAGAATTTGGTTAAAGATGAAACAATTAAAGTGTAACTAAGATGAGAAGATTAAAGTGTACTTAGTGTTTGAAAGACTATTTTACTCTTATTTTAACGTTATATCTTATGCATTAAACTAAGAAAACTTTTTCACTTTTGGGCGTCTTAAAATGTCTTTCCCAAATACATCAAAATATAGCATAGATATAGATTAATAATAACAACAATAATTTAATTTAATATTATAGGTGCCACACTACCTTTCACATACCTTAATGGTGTTGGTTAACTCACAATAAGCCTAAGCGCCACCCATCAAGCCCCTCCTCAGTACGGTCAGTACCTCTGTAACACATTAACGGTCAAGGGGCTGAATTTAAGCGGAGTCCACCTCTTAACAGAATAACAGCTAGTCAAATCTTTTTTTAATTTAATTTTAGTTAACCCATAACACATCAGCTAGTGGTTTTTTGCTTAGGTAACACTTTTTTTTTTTTTTTTTTTTATAGAATATCAATATTTTATAAAATACGAAACAAACCAAGTTACATCTGGATAATGGGTAAGCGAGCAACAAGCTGCGCCGCTATACCCTTTTGAATCGCAAAGCCTATTCTACTAAATACAAACTTTTGGTTCCTCGGGCTTTGCGAATCACTGTGGACCACCTTTTGCACCCGCTCCAAAAAACGAACTGTTGGTAATTTTAGTGTTATCAACATTCATGGTGATATTGGATTAACTTGTCGAATGGTTTGATCTCGTTAGTCATTAACCGAGTTAGGAGATGCAGGAGTGCGGGCTTGGTTGTCACTAATGGATTGTGTGTGTTATTGGTTTAAGTAAGTTAAAGTATTAGTTTATTGGATTTGGGCCGAACGCATTAATGAACTAACTAGAGTTTAGTTTATTAATGGGCTACTAATTTAATGGAATTAAAGATTGGGCCTTGTAATATCATGGATATGCATGCAGGCCAAATAGGCTCATCCAAACATGATTATTGGAGCCTGATCCAATTGCAATTGAGGGCATACATATATTGTCGGTTTCAATGATATTACTTGAAACATAGAAAACAAATCCTAATTTTTCCTAGAGAAAATTCTCTGGATTTTGGGGATTTCTATACACACAAAAACTAGTTCACATCTTTGATTATCGGTGCAATAATACTCAAAGAAATTAAATCCGATTCTTGTGTATATACTACGTTTAATCCGTTCAAACATTTGATTGTACCGATCAAATAGTTTGTTCTGATAGTGATTACACGACTCGTAGTATAATCCAAGTGACTTTTGATTTCTTATACGGTTTCGGTTCTATAAAACCAACAAAGAACAAACTATTTGTATTGAATTAGAAGCCGTTTCAGAATCAAACTGATTTGGTGTTGTTTTCAATTTGTTATATTCGGTCAATATGGATAACGGATGTGGGTTATCAATTTGGGTTACTGATGTGGTCTTCTGATTTGGTTTACTGTTCAGTTTATTGGTTTGGGTTCATCATTTTGATAACATACTGTTCGATCTTGTGTTACCGAATGCATCATGGTTGTGTGTTTTCTGTTGTATTTGTATTCAAACAATTTGATTTAGAAAACGAATTCGGAACAGGGATTGGGTTTTGTTTGGATAACATGGAACGAAACCAAGGACTAGAAAATGCGGGAACAACATCGTGTTGTTGGGGCGTTTTGTGCAGTAGCGACCAATATAGAATCGCATATGGGTACGACTGTTTTCGGTTGAATCAACAAACTTTTGTTGTTGATTATGGTTCGACACAATGGTTTCAGTTTGTTTTTTGTCCGATTGTCTCCGCCCCTCTCAATCTCTTTTCTGATCACGAGATGAAAGTTGGATTGTTGTCGATTATACTTTGTTCAATTTCGTGGTTAGTGTTCGCGAATGTTCAATTGGTTTTGTTTGTTTGAATAATGAATCCACTCATGTTACTGTGTTCGATTATGGAATCGGAAAGTTTGTGATATGTCTAAAAATTTTGCAAAGTGGATTCAAGAAATCAACAAGAATCTATTCTTTGTTATGATTGCTTGCTCGAATTGCGAGGAACCAGAAAACGGAAAACCGGTCGACTACCGAAGAATCGGTTAGGTTTTCTGTTCATGGAGTAGGACGAGAAAACAGAGCGCCCAACGGTTCTTGTTTTATGATTATGCAATCGTGAAAACAAGGATGACGGGTTCATTTTTTTGTGGTATTTTGCGATCTAAAACTATATTGGGTTGGGTTCTTGTGGATTTGCAATCGAAACAAGAAAGATTTGAATGTTGCTCTTGGTTCGTGATTGTGGTATTCAACTGAAACAAAGGATGAAACCTTTTGTTGTTATTTGATTCTATACGAATCTGAATTCGAATGTGTAGTTCGTGTTGGGTCTGACAAGGAGACGACTAACTTCAAAGGCATTACATCGATTATGAGAATTTTAAGACCCTGGTTCGAAATTTTGTTTCTATGTAATTGATCGATGGAAAGTGAAGAATCATTCAGAGATTGTTTCCCTACAAGTAAGTGATTCATTATTTTGTTCAATAAATCATGTTTTGATAAATCATGTTTTGATAGATACTAGTATAGTTGTGATAATATTTAGAAATATGTTGATTGTATGCAAATTTCGTTTTCAAATGGACATGTAGTTCTGTGAATTCAGGAACATTTTTTTTAATTATAGTGGTTTAGAAAGTCTCATGTGGGTTGACTTTTACCTACAGGTCCTGGGGTAGATCACTAAATATATGTTTTCAAAAATTTAAATTGTAAATAGATTAAAAGTTTTTCAAATATATTTTATAGTATTTTAATATAAAATATGGTTTCATGAATTTAGAATACATGGGATTTGATTCAGTTTTGTAAATCAATTCATGTGCTTTTAATTAGCCAACGTATCAAGTGGTTTTATTTATCCAAGTATTTGAATTTTGACATTTGTGTCGGCTAAATGTAGATTTTAATTATCTACTGAAATGGTTGGTCATGTAAATTATTGGATATGCATGATATGTCTTAAGGATGGTTTGATACCTGCCTTAGGTAGAAATTCTTAAGCATGTTCAGTGTTTAAAAGGACATGTTTAAATTGTGTTTAAAGTTGCTTTTAAAATGAACATTGATAAATGGGGAACTTACATGTTGATTAAAATGGCTTTACATATTTTAATGACATTGAAAGAGAGTCAAAGATGTTGAATACTATTTTATAAGTGATCCATGTGATTTTCGTTTGAAAAGTGTTTATGAAAATAAAAGTATGTTCTTATTTTATATATGATTTCTCAAGATTTTGCTTCGTATACTTGTTGCATGCAAAAGATAAAGACTTAAAAGAATTTAAATTGTTTGAGTTTAAATTGTTTAAGACTGGGGTGGTTTTATAAAGGAAATGATTGATATCTTGTTGTCATATTCATGGCTAAGTAAAGAATTTTGGACTATGCTAACATGTTATTTATTGAATAGAGTATTTAATAAAAGGACTAAGGTAACATAATATGAAATTTGGTACAAAAGACACCCGATTTGAGTTATCATATGGGTTTGGAAATGTAGAGCCGTTATGAGGCTTACTGAACCTAATATGAGAATCATATGTGAAATAGGCATAGATTGCATAATCATTGGGTATGTTGAACATTCCTTTGTTTACATGTTCTATGTCATAAATGATTATGTATATATTCACTCTCTAATTAATTCAAGAGAGTTGACTTTGATAATGAGGATAGGTTTACCTCGGTACCTAGACTAAAGGATATGGCTAGTATAAAAGATTTTAGAATCACTAATGCCTATGGTGATAACTCTGGTAATACCAAAGATGTACTTTTTTATAGTACTGAATTACCAAAAAAGGTACTTTATTAAGAAAAGCTAAGTCTTTTCTTAAATAGTGGCATCAAAATGTGATGATATTGTATTGTCAAACGGTTGTGTTATTAACCATGATAACAAGTTTAGCAAATTGGACTCGTCAGGTAGAGGAGTCATAATTTGTCTATGTGTGGAAGACATGTTGATCTTTAGTACTAATCAAGATCAAGTGAATAAAACTAAGAAATTCTTGTCATCTAAATTTGTCATGAATAACATGGGGGAGGCAAAATTGATTCTTAGTATTAGAATGACATGTGAGAATAATGGCATCTCAATCTCCCAACCTCATTACATAATGAAGATTTTAAAGAAATTTAATATCTAAAATTGTTCACATGTTGGAACTCCCACACAACCTTATATTAGCCTTATGCCTAGAGATTCCTATTTCTAAGTTGGAATATTCTAAAGGAATAGGATGTTTGATGTATGCTTTAATTAGCATAAGGCATTGTAAATTCTATGTTGTGGGAAAACTAAGTGGATTTGCCAGTAATCTAAGTACTTGGTACTGGTAAGTTGTAAATAGATTATATAAATACCTAAAAAGAACCATGATATGTGGTTTGTATTATTCAGGTTTTCCTTCAGTTTAGAAGGGTATTTCGATGCAAGTTATATAACTAAGTAGAGTTGAATGCTCTCTTGGGGGAGGTGTCATTTCTTAGGCAATTAGGATTAATACTTGCATCATTTACAATGGAATGTGAGTTTGTAGAGTTTACAGCAGCTGGTAAAGAAGCTGAGTGGCTAACAAACTTGTATTATGAAATTCCATTGTGGTCTAAACAGGTATCACCAATATCTATCAAGTATGATAGTAATGACTAATGATTATAGTCAGGTGTATAATGGAAAGTCTAGACAATTATGTGTTATACATAGCATGATTCATGAGCTCATCATGCATGGTGTGATATCTGTTGAATTTGTAAGATCTGAGTATAATTTGGCTGATTATCTAACTAAAGAGTTAGGAAGAGATCTCGTGAATAAATCAGTCATAGGGATGGGTTTAAAGTCCACACTTTAATATCCTATGTCAAGATACCCAATTCCCATCTAATACAACGTTAGATGCAGAATTCAATGTGGAAAGCTTGCCATAGAGATATTGGAACACATGATCAGAATCATCCCAAAGTTTGTGTTCAGACTGCAAGATAAAGTAGGTTGAAGTCTAACTTCTTAATAGTCCTTTGCATTTGCAGGTGCAAGAATAAAGAGACTACCTATAAGAGTATGAAGTTTAGCCGCTTCAAGAAGCTTGGACTTGGCTTTGATATACTCTTTGAAGGATTGGACACTGGCTAGTAAAATATAGTGTCAGGTAAGAACATATGGATTTATAAACTTATGTGTATTTTACCTTCAAGTATTCAAATGGATAGCAAGGGTTCAATCCATAGAGACACCCCGATATTCGAATATTTGGATCGTGTAATTTACTAATATGGAAATTCAATCCTCAGGACATTTCCATTTATGCATGAGTTTGATTTTCTTTGAGAATTAAGTTGAGTTAATCAAGGATATCACTAAAATGGGGGAGGAATGTTGGTAATTTTAGTGTTATCAACATTCATGGTGATATTGGATTAACTTGTCGAATGGTTTGATCTCGTTAGTCATTAACCGAGTTAGGAGATGCAGGAGTGCGGGCTTGGTTGTCACTAATGGATTGTGTGTGTTATTGGTTTAAGTAAGTTAAAGTATTAGTTTATTGGATTTGGGCCGAACGCATTAATGAACTAACTAGAGTTTAGTTTATTAATGGGCTACTAATTTAATGGAATTAAAGATTGGGCCTTGTAATATCATGGATATGCATGCAGGCCAAATAGGCTCATCCAAACATGATTATTGGAGCCTGATCCAATTGCAATTGAAGGCATACATATATTGTCGGTTTCAATGATATTACTTGAAACATAGAAAACAAATCCTAATTTTTCCTAGAGAAAATTCTCTGGATTTTGGGGATTTCTATACACACAAAAACTAGTTCACATCTTTGATTATCGGTGCAATAATACTCAAAGAAATTAAATCCGATTCTTGTGTATATACTACGTTTAATCCGTTCAAACATTTGATTGTACCGATCAAATAGTTTGTTCTGATAGTGATTACACGACTCGTAGTATAATCCAAGTGACTTTTGATTTCTTATACGGTTTCGGTTCTATAAAACCAACACGAACTGCCTCAGGGGCTAAGGATCCAAAAGTATCCTTAGATAAAAGATAACTAAGGTTTTTAGTTAACCACAGCATGTAGCCTTAAGTGGTGAAGAATTAAAAAATACTAGTAAAAAACCCGCGCGATGCGGCGGGAACAACAATTTACAACGCGATACTTGTTTATAGGTGTGTTGCACTATTGCTACAATATACACGCCAGAATATTTTAGTTGTTCAATAAGATGTGAGGCTGGATAGAAGCTTTATGATCCTGCAACTAACACAGTTTGTCTAGTTGATAATGAATTTAAAATAAATGGTTACGGGCCAAAATGCAGTAAATTAATATAAAACGGGTTAAAATAGAAAAACTTCAAATAAAACGATCAAATTAACCAAATGTTATTTAGCTTTGGCATCTGGCTTTGCATTGTTATATCCATCCCTTGATTCCCTTATACTCATAGAACATTTAGCCTTAAGTGAAATCAACGCGTTCAAGACCACATTCTTGAAAGTTTGGCCACCATTGTCAGAAACACCAAATTCTTGTTAAGTCAAAGCTAATATCTAATAATGGCTTGGATTATTCTCTAACCCACATAAAAAATCAATATTAAATTTATACAAATTAAAATATTAATCATTAACATTTGAAAAGCAGTTATATAACCAATTGCCACATCATATCTTACAAATAAGGACTACAACATCAAAACTTGATATTAATTTAGTTACAAAGATATAAACTACATTATATAACATAGCACACAGTTGTTAGTAAAAAATAGTAATCAAGCACATATCAACTTGGGATCATAAACAAACTAATTTGACCTAGTGGTTAAAGTTTAGCAGGTGTGAAAAGCCAAACTACACGACAGTAACAGAAATCACCATAATATAAAGTAATTGTATCTATATAACATGGTCTCAAAATTTTTATCCTCGTCATAATCATGTTTAAACATATAGCAATGTGAGTTAAATATTTAATCCAACAATGCATCAGTCGAACTTTGGCAAACAAACGACAATACCAACAATGTGATAAATATGATCTCCTTCTGCATCAAAGAGTTAAGATACCGAACCATTAGTAGCGCTTGATCTGAATCTTGTCACAGTGCTTTTAAAACTTCACCTCGGAGCGCCTCACGATTCTTAAAACCAAACCTATACCAACGAATTCTACAGTAATATCTCTCTTTTGTGACTACCAACAAGATTGATATAAAAAACAAGATTAACATAAAAAAAAGTATTAGTGTATTACATTACTAAAAGTTATAAAATAAAGATGAGCACAAAAATTTGAATCGAACCTAAAGTTAAATTAACAACGAAAATAATACGATACAGAATCATGAAAATTAGAGCCATACATAGTTGAGAGATGTCCAAGCAATGCAGGACTCGGATCTAAGTCCAATTCCAAGCGCTTGTAAAATTTACCATCAAAGTATTCATAGAATTCAATCTGCATGGTACAAACGAGAAACAACATTAAATGTCACTATCTAGATGAAAGATGATGAGGATACAAGTTGGAGGAAGTCTATTTGCAGTTGTCAGCATACACTCCAAGTTAAGAAATAAGTACAAAAATGTTAAAGGGAAAATAATCACTTGGAAATTTTTCATTTTGGATAAAGAGAAGGGATGAGGAGCAACTTACAGCGTCTTTAGCTTCAAGCTTTTCAGTCTAACCATTCATAGTGTATGGATCATTAACAGTGACGCATATAACTGAATCAACACTTTTAAACTTGAATTTGTCGATGTTTTTCTTGTAACCTGGAACGTGTTAAGTTGTACAAACTCCCGTGAATGCACCCTGTTATTGTAAAAGATTCCCAAAACCAAGATGATTTTATCAAAGATGGTGATAGATGATGGCTTATACTCTTAGTGTAACCACTTAATCTGGTTCTATTTTGTGTATTATGCCACCAATTCCTTGTATATATTATATATAATTCAAGTAAATAGCACATTTGCACTAAAGCCAATCAAAATAGAAGTCATGGGCTATTGCTAACAACACATAACACTTAGAAGTCATAGGCTATTGCAAACAACCATATCATTTATGAATTCACACATTTTTACATTAAAAACCGTTATGTAACACTTAATTTTAAAGCAACACTAATCCTAGATACGCTTATTAGCTCATTAAACAGAAGAAATTAGTAACATTTGTTCATACATCTCTTTACCAAACTGACATTGTATTTTGAGACGATTTAAATTATCAAAAAATGCTAAACTAAAATATTATCAACCTAAAATACAAAAACATTATAGTAAAATATCAAGAACATAAACTAATTACGTTGTTTTGGTCATGAACTTTTCTTTACTTTTGACATATTACTGTTAAAGTTGAATCCATGGAACCTTGGTATCAACAGGAAGACGAAGATCATGTTCTTCAAATGACAGTCAAACGCTGGCTTCTTTTACCTAGTATTCTAGTAAAAAAGTCAATAACATCAAATGGATTGTAAAACAAGTTTAAAAATATATAAGAAACCATTTTAAACTATCTTCATCTCCAGCAAATGACATAGAAACATTAAAACATGTCCTTACTTTGTTGAAATATACTTGATGGAATATGCTAAACACATGAAGCTTTTTGTTATCTTTAGTTATCGGTTGATTCGCATGTAAACACTTTCTCGGCTTCTTAGTTTGACATCAATACATAAATTATCATCACTTATATATACTGCAAGTAATCACGACTTATATATGGTGCAAATAAATCAAATGCAAGCAAGAAATAGTGAATAAAAACAAACAATGACCCACAGATCTTCAGCCTGATCAAGTATTTATTTGGGTAAATATATTGTTTGTGAGGAATTCCAATTCTAGATTATTCCATTGTTCAGCTTCATCTATTTTTCTACAATAACCCATAAAATATACAACTACAAAGAAGCTAAATGCTACATTATTCTAAGTAATTATCAATAAAGAAACTCTTAAAGATATCTTAATTCCACGTTGGTAATCAGTTGGCAAATTATGAGAAGTCATGTCTTGGGATAGATGATGATTCATATAAATTTAGTGAACACTGAGAATGATTTTGTGAATTGATCTTTTTGTACATTACAAGACAAAATGAGTACAATATAGACACACATCTACATGAGCTTAAAATATGGAAGATATTACACTTTGACTACATAATGATGTTGATGAGAATATTGTGGAAGGACTTTGACCGCATAGTTATGTTGAAGATTTTTACCGCATAATTATGTTGATGACTTTGACTGTATAATTATTTGCTACTATGGTTAATCATTAACATTGAAAGGATTGAGATAAACATATAAAAAATAACCTGTCAGTATAACAAATATGTAGATCAAGAAGAACCACTGAATGCCACATCATAGCCGCACATTTGGTATATAAAATAATTAAAGAAGAAACCCCATGAAAACTTGTTCTTTCTTCATAACCAACATAACAGATATGTGACTACACAAAAAAGAAAATGGATCAACAAAAACTTCACAATATTAAACCATACCTTGCTTAAGGCAATGAGGAAAAGTAAATTTGCCGCCGTTGGAGGCTACACGATCCACAAATCTCCACGTTTGGCTGGAGTGGCGATTAGTTATTGCTAGCTTCCACTCGCTTGATTATCTCTCCTACAAGTTATTGAAACATATCTTCATAAGAAGTAACGCAAACCTGATTGTTAAAATGACCTATTTTTTAATGAAAATTCTCATTAAAAAAAGCCTTACGGAGCTCGGCGAAAGTCAATTGTTTTGGATTTATGATCAACAACCTCCTCCATTCTCGCGCAGTCTGGTTCACAAACACCAGCGAGGCCGATCTCCGAGAAATTCGATTGACTGTTACGATGATGATGATGATGATTGTAATGAAGGCATACTGCTAATGATAGCAAATAAGGATAAAGATATTAAAATAGGGTTTCTTGTGATGGTGATGAAATCACCATTGTGCTTCTATAACAGATTTTTGTAGATTAAAATTTGGGTTCCGAATGAGAAAACAAAATATGAGGTTTCTGCGCAATTAAAAGGGAAGAGTAGGTATTATTCCACTTTCAAGTTTTGGGCGGGATATTTAATTTTCAAAGCTTAAAATGTTAGTAGTAACATTTGTCGTTTGCAATAGAGCATAGAGAGTGTATTTTGTAAATTTACATTTATATGCTTTATAAATTAAAAAAATATTATAACAATACTATAATCAATAAATAAAAGAGAATAAAATGTTCATTTTTATAATGTAATTTTTTTAAAGAAAATATATTAGCATATAAAAAAAATTATGGTCGTTTAAAAAACGTGGAGGTAGTTGGCTTAAAATAAGAGGAACAAATTGTAACTATTATTTAAACAAACAAAAATTGAGTAAACTTAAAATGAATTAAAGTAAATGAGGGTACTAAAGTGTAAAATGTATGAAAGACTAATATACCTTCATTTTAGGGTTGTACATTATGCATTAAAGGAAAGAAGGTTCTTAACTTTCAGGTATATCAAACTACCATTGTCTAATTATAATTTAGTATAGATAATAGTTTTAAAGTTATGATAGGATTAAATAAAAGAATTATAATTTTGTATGGGAGGGAGAAAAATGAACTACTAACCAAATATTAGGGAATTAAAGTGTAACTAAGATAGGGTCTTAAAGTGTAAATAATGTTTTAATGACTATTTTACCCTCATTTTAGGGTTGTTAATGAAAATAAAGTTCTTAACTTTTGGGTATCTTAAACTACCCATCTAGAAGCATTTTTATAGTTTAAGTTGTTAGACATTGACTAAAAGACATATTTACCCTTAAAAAATCCTTATTATGTGCATTAAGTGTTGTACTTTAAGCAATTATATTTGTATTACTTAAGTTTTAAGAAGTCCCTGGCTCATGCATTATAATATAGTATAGATATACACGAATTAAACAAATAAACTTTACTTGAGTATTTAAATTGACAAAAAAATATTTCACGTTTAGAAAGAAAGTTGGCACTTTACTGCTTTAGCCAATCATATATTTTTATTCATCATAGCCATTTTACTGTATGGTTGAGCCTTTTCAACTTTAGCCTCACAATTTGACTTTTACAGTTTTACTGGCTTTAATCCACAATAATTTTAACCCATACACGTTTTAACCCTTAGATAAAAAACACAATAACCATCACATAGATCATAGATGCTAGCTTTGAGATCTCAACAGAAACAAACATACAACCAATATAGTCAAAGTCAACACACACAATACACAATCTACAATTAAGTTACCAAAAGACTGCATAAACAACCAACTGATACAGCTTATGAAACATCAAGTTGATGACCATGGACCCTGACCCGATATATGCAAGTATGCGTAGGGTTTCCGTGATTTGACATGAATTGTAGCCTGACTGTATCAATAATGATTGGGTTTATGCCTTCTGTGTCGAGCGACACATTAAATGTTTGTGAACTACTCTTTTCAAGGTCGTATGTGAACTCCGTCAGCAGATGCTCCTTTTGTGTATTTTCGTCGTTGCGCGACCATCCCCATATTTTACAGTCTTTGGGAGCAGTTGATCTGTTAAATGCTACACTCTGTACAACATCAAAAGGTTAAGTAAGATTAGCAAGGCCACAATGACTAACTTATTATCAATCCAATAATCAACTGATGCAGCTATGTTGTGACAAAGTTATAAAGTCCGAAATTAAGTCAACCGTTGGTAGTAGGTACTCAACCACCAAATAACAGTCACTTAATGAAAAGAACTAATCTTTTTAAGGCCTAACAGTAACTACATGTCATATAACATAATTTAGACACTACGCGTTGCCAAACCTTATCGTCGATTAAGCAATAGGTCTGAGTATTTGAACAGATTATACCGTCGATTGAACAAATATGACCAAAGATATAAGTAAATCTTATATTTCAGTGTTTAAAAGTTAACAAGTGAATATATTATCTACAAATAACTTTCTAGTATTATTATTTTAACTGTCTTGCATACATTAGCAGCATTTAGTATCAAAACGCGTCTGCGTGCCACAAGCTTTTAAAACCGAGCAAAAACCAAGCAGACATAAAACAAACCTTGGAAACATGTTCAAGCGTAACAGCCTCCGGAACAATAGCATTCCTAAGCCTAACCTCAACAAAACCACTATCCCCTTTAAGCGCAAAACATTCACCCGGCTGCCCAAAACTCGGCTGCAACATCTTCACCGCATCATCCCTTACACTTCCCCTAAACCAACCACCACCCCTAAACCCCTCCGAATGCTTCACCACCTTCCCCCCACCCGACGCCACTGCATAATCCACCCTACCTACCCCACCATCCGCCGCATGCTTCCTAATCTCATTCTCCACAATCTCCCATACAAAATCCCTAATCTCATCAAACCTAAAATCCCTAACATTACTAACCCCCTTTCGTCCCATTAAATCCGCCACAAATCTATCAAACGCCTCTTTCGACAACCACTCACTCGACCTAATCAATCTCTCAATACTCCCAACCCGTCCATCAAATTCGCTAATTTTTTTCAAAACCCTAACCCGCCCGTCGTCAATTTTACCATCTAAATCATTTCTCAACCGCGAAACCTCACTCGCAATTAAATTTTCCACAACCTCAACGCGCGCTTTCGTCATTTTCTCTATCCCAATAACCATCTCCTCCACTTCAATTATCCGTCTCTCTATCCGCGATTCGTAACCCAAACCAGCATTTATTGAACCAAAATCAAATCCACCGGTTCGAGGACTAACCGCTAGCCTACGAATCATTTGAATCAAAAGCAATAGTATAACTACCAAACTCAAATTCTTAACAACAACTTTTGCAATGGTCTTCCATGGAGATCTATCGATATGACGCTTACTGACGGTTTTTTTTCTTGATTTGGTTGGCGGTTTGATCGGTTTGGTTTTGCGGTCGGTTTTCGGGGTTTTGTCGGTTTTGTAACGGTTGGTTGGGTTTAAGGTGGCGGGGGTGAGTGTGTGTCGGCGTTTGGGGGTTATTGAAAAGGTGGAAGATGACATTGATGAAGGTGAATTGTGAAGAGTGGTTACAATAAAGATAATATTAGGGGTTAGGAGGGTATGGTTATAGTTATTGTTTTGGAGGGAAATAGGGAGGTTGGTTTAAGTTTTCTATGCAGGGGAAAGGGGACGATTTAAATATGAGGTTTTTTGTTTTTTTTAAGGGAAAATGAGTATTATTATTACCAAAACGGTCACTAAGGTGCTGTTTGTTTTTTCTGCAGGAAAAGGTCTGCAGTCTGCGGACCACATCTGCAGACATCTGTAGGAGAAGAGGTGGACCAAAGGTCCGCAGTCTGCAAGAAAAAGATTGTTTGTTTGTTAACGTCTGCAGGCTGCTGAAATAAACTTAAATTTAAATAAACTGACTTTTTACAGCAGTCTGGTGGTAGGCGGTGGTGGTGGACCGTGGTGGTGGTGGGTGATGGTCATGGTGGGTGGTGGTGGACGGTGGTGGTGGACGGTGGTGGTGGGTGGACGGTGGTAGGTGGTGGTGGTGGACCGTGGTGGTGGTGGTGGTGGGTGGTGGTGGTAGTGGTGGTGGACCGTGGTGGTGGTGGACCGTGGTAGTGGTGGGTGGTGGTGGTGGTGGACCGTGGTGGTGGTGGTGGGTGGTAGTGGTGGTAGTGGTGGTGGGTGGTAGTGGTGGTTGGTGGACGGTGGTAGGTGGTGGACCGTGGTGGTGGTGGTGGGTGGTGGTGGTAGTGGTGGACCGTGGTGGTGGTGGTGGTGGGTGGTGGTGGTGGAAGGTGGTGGGTGGTGGTAGTGGTGGTGGGTGGACGCTGGTAAGTGGTAGTGGTGGTGGTGGTGGGTGATGGTGGTGGTGGGTGGTGGTGGTGGGTGGTGGTAGTGGTGGTGGACGGTGGTGGGTAGTGGTGGTGGACGGTGGTGGGTGGTGGTGGTGGACCGTGGTGGTGATGGACGGTGGTGGTGGTGAACGGTGGTGGTGGACGATGCTAGGTGGTGGTGGTGGGTGGGTGACAGTGGTGGTGGTGGTGGTGGTGGTGGTAGTGGGTGGTGGTGGTGGTGGGTGAGGAGAAAAGAAGAGGAGAAGACCTTTGAAGACCTTAGAAAACTTTGGTCCAAGTCTGCACCAAGAAGAGGTCAGGAAGAGCTTTTGGAGTGAAATATCTTCCGAAAAACAAACAGTCTGCCCGCCCCAAACGTCTGCCCGCGTCTGCACGGCGCAGACAAAATAGGTCAGAAATGCTTCTGGGAGAAAAACAAACACCACCTAAGACACTAACTAGAAGCTAGAGACATTATACGTTAAAATTGCCTACACGCGAATCACCAAGAACATAAACACCCTTGACAACTAAGGACATCGAATAAGATTATATCGCCTAGCCTATCTTATAAGGCGCATCACTGTCCAATAAACACATAACCAACTGCATACAGAAACTGAAGGATTCCAAAGGCTTAAAATATCCCTAGCATTCCTCATTAGAGAAAGTTTTGGAGTTTGTTTTTAATTTTTACGATGATTGATTTTTTTAATGTCCAAAAAATCAAACCCGACCATTTTTGGGGCACCATTTCTATAAATCGAGTACTTCAAGAGTAACCTGAGTTGTCAAACACCAATTTCAAGGAAAACCTAGGGTATGTTTGGCAAGGAGCTTTTAGGAGCTTTTAGGAGCTTCAAGCTTTTAAGAAAAAACTCTCACTCAATAAAAAGCCTTGTTTGGTTGAAGGAGCTGGAAGCTTTTAGGTTGGAGAAAAAGCTCTACAGTGAAAGGCTACTAGTACTAGCGTTTAAGAAAAAGCTCCTACTAGCTACAAGCTTTTAATGAGTAAATGATACAAATACCCATTCTATTTTAAAAATAAAATAAAAACCTTCCTTACAAGCTTTTAATTATGCCCATTTTGGTCATTTTATACATTTTATTAAAAGCTCCAGCTACTCTGCCAAATACCAAAATATATTTAAAAAGCTTCTAGCTACCAGCTACCAGCTTGCAGCTACTAGCTACCAGCTTCCAGCTAGTTTTGCCAAACATACCCCTAGTAACCCATCCGTCTATAGGCAGGACGGTGAAATTATTGGTAAAACCCGTCTGGCTCAAAATCGAAGCCAAGATCCCTTGAGTTTTCTATCATTGCCCACCAATACCTCTACCACTACATTGTAGTGGTATTGGCTACGATAATTGACGTAAAACGAATCACGATGTAAAATGTGATTTTAGAATTTGGGTTTATGACACATAATTTTCAAATTTGAGTATTTTTTATTACAAGATACACTGGTATTGGGTTTTACCGAAAACCAATATCCTTTTTATGGTTTTCGATTGATAAATCGGTACCATAGCAAATCAAATCGAACTTATACAAACCGAAACCGAATTCAAACCGCATTGTGCGAGGGTGTCCCACTAATTATAATTGTTAATACTATTATTCTTATTATTTTAAAAGTTTTGTGGTTTTTTGTTTAATTGTTCAAGTCTTTACCAACCGAATGCATACTGACATAGAAACTGATACAATATTTGTTTTCGTGATTTTTGATCGATATAAATTTATCAATGTCTTTTTGAGCGTATTACAACTTTGTATTTTTGGTTTCTCTTTCACTTGCCACACCAAGTGTTAGTACCATACTGTAACAAACCAAAACAACATGGACCAAATACTAAGCACAGAGCGCATTGAAATCCCGCTTGTTCAAATAAGCCTATACTTTAATTATTAATTACTTCACAAACTTAACTACCACCGATTCATGACAATCGTTGTAAAGATATATATGATCTTGTTTGGTCGCTTTTTTTGTTCAAAAACTTTGGGTTAAACCCTTAACTATGGTTTTGAAAAAACACAAATTAAATTGGCCACGTAGGCTATATGTCACCTAAGCAGATCACTTTTCACAATTTTACGATTCGGCCAAACAGAAATGAGTAACTTTAAAGTTTTTCCTGAGTTTAATAAAGGAAGAAAGAAGAGAAAGAAAATTAAGGAGAGAAAAAAAAATGAATGGAAAGAAAATATTTAATTAACTACCGTGTTCTCAAGTTTGAATGAAGTGAAAAGAAAAGCAAATATTTTATGTTTAAAAAACTATTTTCTTCTAAATATCTCTACTTTGGAAGGATAAAAAATGACGAAAATAAACCAAAAATTTCCTTCCATGTATTTCACTTTCTAAAAAAAAAACTATGGAACACGTTATATCCTTCTAAATTGTTTATTATAACGATAAAACACGGAAACACAACGTGAAAACATACATAATTTGATATTATATATAATATGAAAGTAGAAAGTCGGTGCAACTTCCATTGGTGGCAGTTCCCACCCACGAATAAAAAACAATAAAACACAAAATATTACACTTTTACCCCTCTTTAGTTTATAGCAATTAGCAACTTTATAAAATGTCGTTTAGACTTTAGACCCTTTTAGTTTCAAACGTTTAAGGTTCACACCGTATTTTACTTCTTTCACTAAAATTAAGACTTCGTCACGTGCTTATTTTAATCTAGGTGTCGGTACAACATCAAGTTTTGACATCAGCGGTAGAAATTCACTTTCAGGGTTCGATGTAGACAGCTTAAATTCACGTTCCATATAACGTTCTCAAAAAGTAATCTGGTTGAAAATTCTTTTACTAAGACTGTGGGGTGTGGGAAGGGGAAAGGGTCGGGAAGAGTGACGTGGAGCTTTCCCCGAAGGGGAACACCGCCCCCCCGAAGGTAGCTCGGTGAACTCGGGAGATTCTCCCCGATCATCCCATCCCACTTTCCAATGTTTTTTGAACGTTAACATTAGAGAGAGAGGGGTTTAGAGAGAGAGAGAGAGAGAGAGCCGGAGACTTGCCGGAGACGATGGAGACTTGCCGGAGACGATCGGAGACGACGGAGACGACCACACAGTGGAGCCGGAGACGACTGAGAAGATGGTTTTTCGAGAGAGGTGTGTGGTTTTAGAGAGAGAGAGGGGTTCTAGAGAGAGGGTGCTTTGGAGAAGATGGTGAAGATGTGCGTGTGGTGTGTGTGTGGTGTGAAAACAGGTAGTTTTTTTTTTTTTTTTTTGCATTTAAATATAAATAATATCAAAAAAATAATAATTAAATAATGGAAGGGGAAGGGGGAAGAAGGGGGAACCATTTCCCCTAGAAGGGGGAGGAAAAGGGGAAAATGATGTGGCGCTGATGTGGACAAGGGGAAGGAAGGGGGAAGGGGAACCACACCCCATAGTCTAAAAAGATTTCCTTACGTGCTTATTTTTAGGTACGATTTTTTATGCATTGTTTACGAATGATGTGTCGACCACCGTTCGTTCTAGCTCTGTTGATAGAACACCTACCTTTTAACCGCGTGATCGTAGGTTCAGGTCCCACGAATGAAGTTTTTTTCACTACCGTATTTATTTCTTACAGGGTTAGATACGTGACCACAGAGTAACGTCCTTGGGTTTAAAGTCTCTACAAGATCCTGAAACGACTGTGCCCCAAATATCATCACATCACAAACCTTTATTTTATTTCTTCTTAAAACTACAACGAGAGATCTGCTCTGCCTTAATAAAAATCAAACCAAATTAACTAACTGTTTCACCTTCATTCATCCTTCTATATTATCCATTACCATGGATCTTAATCCGGTACCTTTTCCTAATCCTAATCTCTATTTCCTTTCTAATTATTAGTTATTTACTTATTATAACAGATTAACAGATCTAGGGCAAATGTCCTGTTGTATTGTGGATATTAATATATTATTGATTACGCATTTCAAATAATTACGCTGTTTTGGAATCATGTAATGTAGTTATTTTGATTGATTGGTTAGGTTTAGATCTTAGGCAGTCCTTTATTTATGTCTACTATAAGTCTGCAAGAATTGGATTGGTTTTATAATTTATACTTTTATATAGCTCGTGCTCGCATAGCTTATTTAAATTTAGCATCACTTATATGGTTTAATATATATATTAATAACCTTTATGTGTATTCTAAATAACTATAAATACTACATTGTGATGCACGAGAGTCGAGACCTTCCTCTTACGGAACTGCCTTTTATGCACCTTTTATGTATGCACTGCGCCTCACAGAGTCATAAGCGAGCTGCCTAGGTGCACTTTCGAATGGCTTATTGATGCTAAATTGCATGTTGCTTTCTTTTAAGATGTTGTTGTGTTAGTTATGTTGCTGAATGCGTGAGATTTATTGCTGATAAGGAGCTAAGATTATTAGCTGTTTGGAAATTCAGCTATCTTGTTAGATATTTGTTCGTATATTGTTGTTGCTCATAATCATTATTGGATTTGGGTTGATTACTGACCTCATGAATGGATGAAACGAATTTTGTTTTGATGTATGCAACAGAATATTAGATGTATATTACGCTCAGTTGTCAGTGATTTTGTACTTGTTGTGATATCTGTTGGTGCAGATGTGGAGTCTCGACCAAGGGAGGGCAACTTGGTTTGTCCCACATGTTTTTTGTTTGGCAGAACATTAAGTTTAAATTTAGCCGGCCCTAAGTAACCAGTTAACACCAGGTTATATCCATAAGTATTAATCTCTGTAATCGGAATTCCTTGAGCAGCTGATAAGAATTCTAACCAGTAGTTGCAACCGTGAACGTAGGTTACACCGACCGAACCACTTAAATCTTGTGTTCCGTTTCTCTGTTTGCTTCTATTCTGTGCGTGTGATTGTGCTTTGTGACCGAATCTTATTTTTGCACTGAAGTAGTATGGATTTTTATCCTTTGACTAGTACGTTTTACTATCTGACATTAAAGGTGCATCATATCTTAGAAAAAAAAGGTAAAAGAGAGAACAAATCGTGAATGTGAGTTTGAACATTCAAAATACTCATGCGCTTTCTGTGTGAGCTGAAAGAGTAAGCATGATAATACACTTACACGAAGTACAAAAGTTGAATGCCTGGTTTTATAATTTTTATATCTATTTGGCTTCATGTATTATTTATTTTCAGGTGCAACGTCTTGTTTTATTATAAAATTATTTTGCTTCATGTATCATTTATTTTCATATACTTTTGTTATTCGATTTTATAACATTCTACATGTTAATTTATGTGCTCAGCCTCCAGGAGAGAACTATGCAAACCCAAGGATATGCTTCTTTCATGTGCTTTTCAAGGTCTAGCCTTTTGGGCTTATATGATTCCTTGTTTTCTTTCCTTACTGCATGATCTCTCAAAATTTGCTTTGTGTGTTTAAGCAGGCTGGAGCGTTAGCGTTTTACATACTATCGGCCCTCTTTTTTGATAGTTTTGTCATAATATTTGTGGTGACTGTTCTTCTGTCTGCTCTGGATTTTTGGGTGGTGAAAAATGTCAGTGGCCGAATCTTAGTCGGTTTGAGGTGGTGGAATGAAATCGATGACAATGGCGAGAGTGTGTGGAAGTTTGAATGTCTTGACCAAGAGGTGGGTGTTTTCATGAATATAATTTCTATGTAATTATTTTTTTCTAACCACAAATAGAATCAATTTAACTGTCTCTATAGTACCTGTTTTCTTGGTTTAATAAAGCGCAAGGCATGAAAATCAAATAAGCTATATTTAGAACCAAAAGCTCCTCATCTCCCATCTGTTTTACGTATAAACCTCTTTATCAAGCAAATTTGTATAGTTTCTCCATCCCCTAGGTTGTTTTTACTTATTAACCTCCTACATACCCTAGTTTTGCCCCATATTAACCAGAACTACATTAAGCGTGTTTTTTTTCCTTTAATGTGTTTTCCTTAGCGCCTTGCATCTCAGGCGTGCCATTTTAAACCAAGTCTGTGCTATATATCTTATATGTTTGTAACTTTCTTCTACAGTCGTTGGCTCGTATGAACAAAAAGGATTCATGGCTGTTCTGGTGGACTCTTTACTTGACTGTAAGTCAACTTCTGCTCCCCTAATGAAAAATTATTTGAAAAGAAATGCAAAATCAAATATTGAGTAGAACTAAATAATATGTACAATCTGAATAAAGTAGGATTTTTTTTTATAATATGCTAATAAAATAAATCTCAGTAAGGATGCCCCATTGATAAATTGACACTAGCATTGGAGTTTGGATGATTTCATTTCTGTTAGACACACATGCTGTCAGCGATTTTCATTTTTATTGGTGTATTTTTCTTCTGACCTGAAAATGAAAACGGAGAAAGAAATCATCAATGATGTAACTAATATATTTTTCTTCTTTAGGCGGTTGTATGGATCTTCTTTGGAATATTCTCTCTGATAAGGTTCCAAGCCGATTATCTACTTGTTGTTGGAGTTTGCTTGACCCTCAGCATTGCCAATATTGTTGGCTTTACAAAATGCCGTAAAGGTACGTATACTTTAGATGTTTATTTAAATATCAGGTCTTTATGTTCTGTTGTAGAATATATAATGAGTAAATTCTAGACTCATTCTTAGAGCCCTCAAAGTTGCTTCTCTTTCTTGTTACTGACCTCCAAACCCAATAAAGCAAATGCAGAATATTTTTAAAGCCCTGATCTATCTTTTGTTAGTGTTAGTCTGTTAGAAGTCGTGTTTATCACTCACATATTAAGTTTTAAAGATCTTGGTGTGTTGGGCAGGTAGGGTTATGGATCAATTGATCAAAACAATGTATTTTTTTTATTCAGATTTCAGATATACACATGTCAGGTTAGGGTGGCCCCAAGGTTTAAAAGTACGGAAACGAGCCTCGAGGCGTTTTCCCTTCGCCTCACGAGGCGTAAGCCTCAAGGCGAACCGAGGCGTAAGCCCAAAGAAGAATTAAAAAATTATATATCTTATAAAAAATAAAACACTAACTAATTTCATCATCAAATTCATCAAAAACATCAAAAACACACATAAAAGAAAACATGAAATGTCACAAAAAGTCTAAAACATAAAAAGCATACCTCAAAACCCTTGAGGCGCGCCTGAGGCGCACCTTTTCTTACCGCCTCAGGCCTGTGAGGCGCACCTAAAACAAATAACCCCTGAGGCAACGCCTCATACTCGTTTTTGTCCCGAATCGCCTTGAGGCGCGCCTCAAGGCGTGCGCCTCAACCATTTTTTAAAACCATGGGTGGCCCAAATATCCATATCATGAATGCTAAGTGTAAATTATATTAAACAAAATTGATATTATTTTAATAATTAGCTAGACGTATTTGAATAAAATGATTTAAGAAGTTATATGCATCAAAAGACAAAAGTACATGTTGGACAAGTTTTGATACATTTGACCCCGTCTTGTTTTAGCCAAGGCTTTTTTGTTAACATATGTAACCTGTTATAGACGGCACATAACCCAAACCAATCCATCTGAATGTGATAGGAGTAAAACCCCGAATCAGTGGTTTAAAATCAAACGGTAAATCAAAGGATGGTTCTAACGTTCTCTTGCGATACAGCAACACCACGCAAGAAACGATTAGGGCAACTAAACTTGAATTAGGATACAAATACATCACCTAATCCAACCTTAGACTCCAAGAACACCATTCAAGTTGCCAAACTTGAATTAGCATGTAAACAATTAATCAACTCATCATCCGATGAGAAAATTAACCATACAAATTTTCATTTCTATGCTCACTGACTTTTTATTGACTACAAGTTTAAATGTTTAATACATATAGGAAACCTAGCACTACTTCATATCCTAAATTAGAGGAATAAAATAACTAGGTACTACATAGAAAGCATGGAAAACTTGGTAAAGCATAAAATATAACTGTTAAACTAGTGGTGGTGGGAACTGGGAACGTGGGCATGAAACTTTTAAACTTGCATAAAATGGAGCCCCATTTCATGCAACCGTAATCCGCGGGTATTGGCCCACCCTTTTCGAATGACCCACAAATTATTAAGCCACCGATATTAGAATGTATACTGGTCAATTTCGCTACATCTATAATTTAGTTTGAAATCTAGGGCTAGCCTTGGAGCAACTGGTAATGTTAATCCTTTTCTGTAAGAGAGTAAAAAATAAGTGCATTTTGTTAAAGTATTTTGTTTCATTTAATTGATAAGTACTACCTACTAGGTTTGGATCATCGAAATCAAAAATCTGGAAAGTGGGTGTTTGGGTGTGTATTTTTTAAGAGGTTTGGCCTGGTGTCAGGACCTTGGTTTAAGGGATTTACGGTTCAAAACTATTTAGGGGTCACAACTCACACCTGTTTGCGCTCCAAAACTTAGTTTGATACACAATGCTGGTTATCACGACAAAGGAAGTTAAAAAATGCCGTACATTGTTTTGGAGGTGGAAAAGTGGGTGGGTTATCTAGCGGGTCAAACGGGTTTGAATTGGAATGGGTTATTTTTTAGTACATGTATTAGCGGGGATGGACTGGTATGGGTTGACCCACATACAATTTTGATGTATATTTTAAGCTTTTTATGAATTATGATTAGGTAACTATAAGCAATACTGTTACAATAGCAATTTTGATCTATTCGATCCATGTGACATATATTTGGCCAATTTGAGATAAAACACAACCCAAATTGACAGATTCACGGGTAAATGAGTCAAATTTTTACGTGTTAATCTTATTGCCCTCATGTACAGTTACACACATCCTTTCTGGTTTATGTGGTATGGGTTCTGACTTGTTTTTGGAAATTTGTGTTGATTCAGATGCAAAGAAGCAGTTTCAACAATTTGCCTCCCAGACTATCGCGAACCGGTTCTCATCTACAATACAGTCTGCTTTTAGTGCTGTGTGATTTTGGTACAGAAAGAACTTGGTTTGTTATTGTACTTGATATACAGTACATGATATTGACTCGAATGTTATAAAAACCTTAGATAATATTAGTAGTCAAAACTCAGATAAAGAAAGAAAAAAAAAATCTCGAATCTAGCTTCCGCCTCTTTGAAGGCTACCCTGTTTAGTGCAAGTTATGTTTTACCTGACTTGTTCGTTCGTGTTAGTAGGGTATAAGTGGGTCCTGTGGGTTTTTCGATAAACGTTCCTTATGGCTATAAAAACTCATAACTACTTCGGTTCTTGTTAATGAACATCTATTATACTTATTTGGGTAATAACATACATATGCATATGCACATGATGTGTTATCAGTCCATGATATTATTGGTGTGATAAAATTTGTGTGCTGGGTAACAGATTAAACATTAGACATGTTCAAAGGTGCCTAAATATTTGTTTTTGAATTTTAGAAAATTAGAGTAATTTCGTCTGGGTTACTTTCACCAACTTTCAATAACATGATTCATCGTTAAAAACTTAAAATTAAAACTTATAACATAATTTGAGCAACAAACCATTAAACGGTTGAAAACCACAGGTGATATATAGAGGGAGTTATCAATGGTGATGAGTAGTTTCAACTTGATGTGTTGATCAGTAGTTGGTTGGTCCAAAAAGGATTAGCAGGTCGACTATTTGACCTGTTTTAATAAACAAGATAGCGCCAATGAAGCCCAGCTCAGTTGGTGAAACAGGTGGGAGCTAGAGCGGAGGTCATTTGGAGGTTGAGGGTTCGATTCCAGTTGGAGCCATATCTACCACATGTGGGGGTTCCACATGGGGAGACCGCCAATTCAGGTGAGATGGGTAATCAGTACAGGTTGGTCCAAGGTGTTAGTCGGAGCTCCACCGACTGCACCACTTGCCGTTAAAAAAAAGTTAGTGGGTTGACTTATTAAATCAACTAGTATTTGACCCGCAGGCGTTGCCTCGCGAACACGTATCTAACTCGGTAAGAATAAATATGAGTCGTAAAAAACGTCATATGTGAGAGTCGAACTCACAACCATGTGATTAGAAAGTAGGCGCTCTATCAACTAAGCTAAAATGATTTTTACGCGACTATATAAGAAAAACGATAGCCAAAACACGATTCGTACACAACTCTGCAAAAAATTGGTGTCAAAATTCAAACCCAAAAAGCTAACCATGAGTGGTTGAAGCGTTTGAATGTGGCCAACGACAACTAAAAGGAAAAACATATCATTACACAAATTAAAAGCATTGTTTTGTAAATGTAAAAATCATTTATTACTATCCACGTGACCACTACTCACTACATCCTTCCCCCATAAACCTCTTTCCAGTTTCCAACACTACATCTCCTACCTCCAGACACTCTCTCTCTAAAAAGAGCACACCCAACAGTTATAATAAATTACTTGGCCATTCGTAGCAGGAAGTTGGTTGCAACCATATGTAGCAACCCAAATCCACCTCCGTCGCCGCCTACGTCACCACCATGTAAGCACCCTCGTTTACACCCAGCTACGAAGCACCTCTTACCACCACTGTCGGAAGTCCCTTACCGCTGTACCCACCATCAACCTCCACATCCACCTCCATACGCGAGCGGTTGAGGTCGTTGGTGAAAAACGAAATCCATCCAAGATCTGTACATGCAGCACCGACCACCGCCACCTAAATTCCGCCGTCCCTAACCACTACAGGATGCTAAAATTATACGGCAAGCTGACAGCACCACAACCACCGTTCCTACCTGTCCTCAAAAACGCCAGTCGTCAGCCACAACCATCAAGAAAGCCTCAAATCGTTTCTACATGAGAGAGATTAGAGAGAGAGCCACGTTTTATATTGATGAAACAGACAAAACCGACCGGTGACCTGCTTAGCAGGTAACCAACGTGCATCTACGGGTTGTACACATGGGAAAACAAAGCTTGGAGGACTTGCACGAACAGATACACTTCCGGGATACACAAACTCGACGACGTGGCAGTCAGGAGGTCCGCCTCGAAGATGACGCGAAGGTTGTTAACGGGCTTTTAGCGACGTGACGGCGATTGACGGAAACACTATTGCAACCATTTGCTAAATGTATATATATATACAATACCCATTTGATAGATAGTGGAAGACAGATGTCGCAATTTGTGCAACCACAATGAGTCAAGGAAAAAAAAAAAATTGGCCATAGGCAGGATTCGAACCCGGGTGGCCTCCCTATAGAGGATCTCACTTCACCACTACACCACTACACCACAGCAATAACTTGTTAATATGATCCAAACCAAAGATACTTATTCTTATACAAAAATCTGTGAAAATGAAAATCACTGTTCAAATCCAAAGCCTTATTATTAGTATATAATTAGACTAAACAGGTTAACCTCACACAACCCACCTAATTATAAAGGTTATTCATGAGTCAGTAATAGAATATACCATCAATCCAGCATTGAGCTTCAACTTTACTAGAGTTGAACTCTCACGATGTACATACAATAGCCGCGAACGACGTCTTACATGACCTCTAGTCAAGCTCATTACTTAAGTTGCTTTTCGTTTAGGCGGAAGATTCGGACGATGAACATGGAAGATCAAAATCTGAACGACGTTGCTATGTCAAAAACGGTTTGTTCCAACAATCTTGAAGATAATACATACAAGTGTAATACAAATTTGACGTTACAAAGTAACGAACGGAACATTAAAAACATCGTTAAGCGCTTAACTTGTTAACCCGAAAGGAATCCATGACTCTACGCAGATCATTCTCCTCTTCGACAAATACATTTTCAGGCACTTGTAGTCTCAACTCGTATAACTGGTTGTTTTCCACTCCAAGAACCGAAAGGTATCTTCTGTCCCATTCTTTACGTACTACTCGGTCTTGTGGCATAACCGCCAACTCATTGTTGCTTGCATATGACTTTATGTTCACCTGCAAATCAACAACCAAACCAAATCATATTGCTGAAGGTTTCACTAGGGGTGGCAATCGTGTCGGGTTATATCGACGAACCTGAACACATGTTTAACCCGTTTACCTAAACCTGTTTTGACATTTTATCTAACCCGTGCTTCGCCACCTTTAGATCACGTCCTTAATTTTGTGGGTTGACAATACCACGACCCGTTTAACCCAAATTTTGTTTATTTTTAATTTTGCATATTAATGCTCTAAATTTATGAAATTACAACAAAAAATACAAATTTATATATAACAATTTCGTTTAAATTATGTAAATCTATGCCAATTTCTCTTATAATTTTTACATTTTGGCATTAAATATTCAACCATTTTACATTATGACATAAAACATTCTGATTTTTTTGAAACAAAAGGGTTAAACGGGTCAACCTGCACACTCACTAGGTCAACCTATTAAGCTAGACGTATTAATATTCACCGGTTCAATCCAAGAATGATCCAAACCCGTTTAGGTTAAATCCAAACCAACAGATTTCGTGTTAGGTTCGTGCCACGTCGTAAATTCGCACCAAACTCATATCGACTAACTGAGTGCCTTTGTTGCATATCCATATTGCTTACCGATTTAAAAAAAAAAAAAGATTTACGCGTATAAAACGTAGCCACGAGACTAAATTTTGAAAGAATTTTACCTCAATTTGGTAGTACATCTTCCCATCATCCGCAATCCTAGACGAAGTAGAGAGAATACTTGATTCACGCCTCACGCCAAGTCTAGTAGACATGAACTCAGTCAAATACTGCCTAAGAACCGCCTTTCCTGCTTCTTCTGGCGGACCCAAATCCTCCACACTCTTGTATTTTGACGATGAAGGCGACGACACCTCAACAGACAGGTTCTCATCGAGAACAAAAGGGTCTCTGAAAAATATGTCAGCATTCGCACCTCGAACTTGAATCCAGTTTTTAGGATAATTGAACGAATATCCGTCAAACGTATCTATAAATTCCCTGAACTCTACAGATTGTTGAGCAAATGCAACATTTCCTTCAAATTGTGAGAATATGCAACTGGAAAGAACCAAGGCCATCATACTCCTTCTTGGAACTGCAAAAGCTTTAGTCTGATTCTATATTAACAAAATACATCATTTAGATTCTCACAACACTTTCATTTTAAACATACCGCTTTAAGCATCGCTATCTCATTCATCTTAGCTTCGTTTTAAAGACTTCTTAGTTCGTTGCAAAGTTCTCAACAAGGAGAGCACAAACCCATTATTAAACACTTAAAGATATAATAATTAAACATAGTTATTTGTGTCCAAAGTTAGTGAAAAACCATTGTTTCACTGCTTTTTTTCTTTCCAACAAGATTCTCTAAATACTTGCAATTTAAACGCACCACTTTGAGCAACAATATCCATTCGCGAAGCTCCATATTGGACACTCTTTAGTCATCGTGAACCTCTCATCAAGGATATCACAAACACACCACGTAACACTTATATAATAGCTACATATGACCATAGTTGTCAAAGCGCCTAGGCGCACTCAAGGCGCATAGGCCGAGCCCGGAGCCTAGGTGCATAAAAAACGAGGGCTTTTTATAATTAGGCGCATAGTATAAAATACATTTTTTAGGGATTTTAGAGATGTTTTAGGCTTGTTTAGCACTTGTTCATAGCTCATTTAGGATTTTTAGAAGTTTAGGCAACTTTTAGCCTGAATTTGGCCGGAAATCAGCTTGAAAACAGCCCTGATAGTGCGCCTCAGTGCCTAGGCGCGCCTCACAGGGCGCAGCCCACTTGGTGCGCCTCGAGCCAAGGCGCGCTTTTGACAACTATGCATATGACTATTTGTGTCCAAACTTAGTGAAAAGCCAATTTTTTCACTATTTTTCCAACAAGATGCAGTAAACACATTGAATACATAGGTTTATAAAGTCAAATCCATATCTTTGACAAATATTTCAAACAAAAAAAAATTCAAATTCTACACTTAATTAAACAACAATAAGCACTGAACATATTGAATGCAAACAATTTATATGATCTTGACAATTTCACAACCATACATCCATTAATATTTTTTTTTTAAAAATTCAATTATATGGTTTAACAAACATCCAATTACAAGTGACCTGCTGGTAAATAGTTTATCTAATAAACTACAAATTACGTGATACGAGTTTAACAAAACTACTATACGAATTAATAAAAAGAAAAAAAAATATGTTTGTTAAAAGAGACATACGGATTGCAGGTTGCAAGAAATAGAAAAGCAGGGGGCGGCGGAAGAGAAGGCCGGTGACCGGAGAAGGGTGGAGATGGAGGTGGAAGGGGGTCTGAACCCCAGACAGTTTGCCATGGTTATGTTACTACTACATCCACATCAACTGGATAGATTGAGCAGGAGATAAACACCATCAACACTGCTGACATGGCTTTTTTTATTTTTCTTTTTCAATTGTCTCACATAATATTTATTATTCCCGGTGTTGGAAAATCTAATATGACATATTAATTTTACATATGTCATAGAATAATGCGGTTTACAGTTACATGCATGAAAGCTTCGGGTAGCAGCTAACCTAAAACAATTAAAAATATATCTTCAATGTTAATGTTAATGTCTAACCTTAAACAATGTATAACTTTAATATTAATATTTAACCTAAAACAATGTATAACTCCAATGCTAACGCATGATGAAAATAGAATTCATATTTACTGATTTGAACATAATTAGTGACTTGCCTATACATGATTAATGATTTACCTGAACACTTTGTGTTTTTTTTTCCTGTAGGAACAAAACCCAACAAAAAATAGTCGTTTTTTCTCTCCGTTTTTTATATAGCACTATGGTACTCGTTGGAAAGATAATAAAACGCTCGTTAATTTGGTGTAATTTTTTTCTTTAAAAAATCTTGTATATAAAAGATATTAACGTTTAAAAGTTATGGGAGGAAACATAAGAGAGAAAAATCTAATTTTGTTTTTAAATTATTTTTTTCCTAAAATATCTCAATGCCACATGGGATGACACATGGCACACTCAAGGAGGAGAATGCCTCTTTGAGTGACATGTCATTAAAATGGCTTTGGTTTATTATATGTATAGATAGATAGATAAAGAGAAAGTATTTATTATTTATTAATTATATAAAGAGAAAGTATACGGTATAAAGCCCCTTAAAATAAGAAGCGTAAGAAGCCACCAGAAATTGATACCTGTCAATCTAACCAAACCATAGTTAAACACTTAAACAACAATTAAACGTATTTTTCCTTTTCCTATTCTAGACCTAACCCATCTCATTTTGAAACAAACCGATCGCCACCAGCACCATCACCACCACCACCATCACCACCACCACCACCACCAAACCTGCAGTAAAATGATAAGGGAAATATATGCAATTATGCCTTTCAGTATAAAAAAAATGAACCTGTTATTTCTTGAGAACCTTCTGGAAGTTCCGCTTCTACCGCTTTCGTTGGGGTCCGATACACCAGCGCCGCCACCACCCGAGCTTGGTGGTAGCCGGCTTTCAAGAAATAATCAAGAGAATGTGGTGTTGGCCGATTAATATTATAATAACTCGATCTATTGACTATGATTCCTTCTCCACCCCTGAATATTATTAAGATATTATTATAAAAAAACTGTTGGAAAGAGGATCAGTGAAGGGTTGATTACCTCCTCATTTCATGAAAAATTTTAATAAAAGAACGATGATCATGGGCGTGTGAACTGGGATCTTAATGGTGTTGGTATAAGTTTGATGGTATAGGTTGTTGGTATAAGTTTGATGGTGGTTACCTGTACATAAAGACAAAGGGATGCGTTTGAATTGAAGGGGGTGCGTTTGATTTTTGTGATTGAAAGATGATATTTGAAGGGTGCGTTTGATTTATGGCAAAGGTGCGTTTGAATTTTTAATTGGGTTTTGATGGGTGCGTCTAAAGTTTTCAATGAGTGCTTCTAAATTTCAATGAGTGCGTCTGAAATTTTGCTAAGTGCGTCTGAAATTTGATGAGTGCGTCTGAAAATTTTTTATTAGTGCGTCTGTAAATTTGTGAGTGCGTCTGATATTTTTAAAAGTGCTCTGTTTTTCACCAACTTCATCTTCTTCCTCTGCAACTTTTTTTAACCTAATTTTTATGTTTAATCATCCTTATTGAAACAAAATCGAGAGTATTTCGACAACTATTACGATTCATAACTGTTCATATGATTATTTTTAGATTCAAACTCTGATATTACGTTTTCGTTCATTGTAATCGTTTTTTTTAATTGTGTCATCATTCTGAACATGAATCGATCTGAAAACGATGAAAAATCAGTGTTCAAATTAGTTCTGTTAAGATTTGAAACAAAAAATTAGACGGTTTTTTCCTATTTTACCCTTGGTTACTGGTTAGTTTAACCCAAGTATGATTAAGGTTTTTAATCTGCATCCTTAATCTAATGGCTCAGATTGCTTCTTACGCTTCTTACGTTAATGGGGCTTTATACGTTACCTCTCCCCTTATATAAATATATATCATTGGAGTATACCCAGTGTTTTTAGATCCGGATCGGCCAGTCGAACCGGAAACAAGTGGTTGGACCGGTCTGGGTCAAAGTTTGAACCGGACATGCAGTGACCGGTGGTCAGACCGAGTAAAAAGGGATCGGATCGAGAATTTTATAATTTTGTTGGAATTTTTTTGAATGTTTTGTCGGTTCGTTGGACCAGTGAACCATGGGGGTCCGGTTTAACGTCCGGTCTGGTTCTGAAAATATTGAGTATACCCCTTAGGGCGTTAAAGAGCGATAAAAGATGTTATGTGGAGTTAAAGAGCGTTAAATACCACTTCTTAAAGCATTAAGAGCATTAAAAGAGCTATGCGTTAACACGTAAGTTAATGAATATGAAAGAATTTTGGGTGGGTCATTTACACATACACAATCAATTTAATATTTTTTTAAGGGATGTTAATGGAGGGGGGGGGGGGTTACTTTGAAGGATGTGAAGACCGTTATCAGTTATGTGGATGTCAAAAATACCTATGTAGAATGAAGGACGTGAAAGTATAGGTCATGACCTAACAATTATTAGACTAAAGGGTGTGCCATGCGGGGAGGGAATCCGGGGTGACATGTGGCATCCGGGGTACACGGGAACACCGCCCCCCCCGTTGATTTTCCGGTGAGTTCGGGGAAATTTCCACCTTCTCCCCGGATGAAGTGATTGGCCCCCTTTTTTTTTTTTTAATAAAGCTTTATCCAATAAAAAAAGGAAGGGGGAATGGGGGAATTGGGGGAAGGCATTTCCAAACTTTGGGGGAGAAAATGGGGGAAATGATGTGGCGCTGATGTGGCACTTGGGGGAGTTGGGGGAAAGGGGAGGCACACCATATAGCCTTATACCTTAGATCATGTCCACGCTAGTTTTCTTATATATTTTTTTTTTTACTTTTTTGTTTTTTTATCACACCTCCTAATCTTTTATATCATTTTATGGTATGAAATTTAACGGGGAACAATTAAAAAGTGGGAAACCGAATAGTAATGCATTTAACATGTTAAATATATTATAAAAAATAAATTTCCGGAGGTTTGACATATAAAGGATATGTATAAGCCCTTCAAAATAATATTTTTTTTATAAAAAGTTTTATTTACATTTTTTACACATTTTAAGCATTTTTTGTATATTTTTTAAATTTTTTTTATTCAAAGGCTTCTACATGTATTTATACGCAAAAACTTCAAAAAAATGAATTTTTTACATGTTAAATTGATTTTTTATTATATATTTAACATGTTAACCTACGGGGTGGTTCATTTCAGAAGAGGTTTTAGTGCGAGAAGAAGATAAATGATTCATTTTTATCATTTAAAAAAAATAAAAATATAAGAAAATTGTTGAGATGTGTTGTTTATTCATCTATGTTGAAAATAAAAAAATATATGTATATATATATATGAACAAATTTCATTAACTTATATAACCTACACATGTACAATTTTTGTGCAGCAACACTACCTACACATACTATAACACATGTGTAGGAAATAATTTAAACCTTAAAAAACATGTAGTTGCATTAATTTAATAGGTTTTTATATATAGAACATAAATAATGATATATAAAAAGTAAAAACTTCAAAAAAAATATGAACAATTTCTAATAAAAAGTAAGATTTAGGTTTCTTCTCGCACTTCTTGCACTAAAACCCTCTTCTGAAAATAACATAACCCGTTAACCTACAATATAAGCATAAGTACGAAGTATAGGCGACTATCTGAGCCATCGATTTAGAAGATCAACAGTGAATAATCACGCGGTGGCAATTTTGTAATTAAAAGGAATCTACTCTTCATTCACGATCAAAAGGGTATTTTAGTCAATTGCATCAATAAACCCACCGCCCATTAACACAAATTCACTTTTCATTCACGATCAAAATTTCACGTAACGTGAAAAATCCTAAATTGCATCTTTCATCAGTTTATTGAAGAATATTTCATGTGTAAGCCCTAGTTAGATAGGTTTAAGCTATGTAATTGGGTTAGATCCGATAACTATTTAGTTCTCGGGTTGCAGTTAGGCTACTTGGGCTTAAGGAGGTTCTCCGTGGTATAAGGCATGTTGGGTTAGATCCGAGAACCCATTTGACATGTTTCCTAAGTAGTTCATTTGCTTACTTCCTTCCCTTACGATTTCTTCAAGTTATTATTTTGGAGCGCAATCAATATGTTATGCAAAATCAACCTATTTGTAATTTAACCCGCAGCAACGAGCAGGTTGAAATACTAGTTTGGTATAAAATTCAAATCTGGACCATTATGACGACAACTAGTACACCCAATCTAACAATGTTATAAGGCTATGAGGTGTGGAATAAAATCCATTTTGGCTTTAAAGCGCCACGTAGATGCCACATAGGTTATAGGGCAATAATGGTAACCCTTTTTAACACCCATGCGTTGTTAAACGCCCCCTTTAATAAAGCAAAAAAAAAAATCTGATTGGTTGTTGCAGGTGGGGCCCTCTTTTCTTCCCTTCTCGCCCGTTAAAGGGTTAGCAAGACACTTGATAACACGCCTGTTTGGCGAAACAGTGGCGGTGTTAGGCTATGGGTGTGGGTTGGGGGAAGGGATCGGGGAGCTGATGTGGCACCCCTCCCCCTTCGGGAACACCGCCCCCCCCCCCCCCTTCTAATTTTGGTGAGCAAGGGGAAATCTCCACGTCTGCCCCGAGCTAAATTTATTGTTATTATATTATAAAGTGGAGGGAAAGAGGGAAGGGGAACACCACCCCCTTGATGGGGGAAGGTGATGTGGCATCGGTGAGCCCAATACCACACCCTTAGCCTTAGACGCCCCAAAAACGTGATGTGGCATGGGGCGCTACTCCACACCCACAACCTAAGTGTTTTGTATTAGTGATATATTTATAATTTTCAGCTATTTTTTGCTAAGTCTTTCATAATAATCTCAATGCAGCAATTAGCATCATATCAACATTTCAAGCACATATATGTTTCAATAGTTTTGAGAATGTTCTTTTTAGATCTATGGACATTACACCGTTATTTACAACTTTCTGCATGACAATGATGGTATAGAGAATATTTGTTACAAACGTAACATAACAATGATAATTCACTTAACATAGTAATATAATAACCAATTTTAAAATCAACTACAATTATTGAATATTAAGCTGGTCATCAGACTAGGTTAGTTGCACTGGGAGGTGACCCTTCTCTTGAAAACTCTTACTGTGTCATATAAACTCTTCTTTACTCGTATAAACTCAATACTCAAATCTTTTAGCTTTTGGTTTGAGAATTTGTATGGCTTTACTCGTGGTTTTGTCTCCTCTTTATGCCTATAGTAATTCACCATCACCCTTTTTAGCATCATCCATTATAATAGCTTTATAAAAAGAGAACCATATAAATGAAAGAGTTAATTGCTAATTTAGTCCCTGAGGTTTGTCAAAAATTGTCACTTTCATCCAAATCTTTTTTTCTTGTCATTTTAGTCCATGTGGTTTCATTTTTTTGTCATTTTAGTCCCTGTGGACTAACAAGATTTGGATGAAAATGACAATTTTTGACAAACCTCGGGGACTAAAATGACAAAAACTGAAACCACAGGGACTAAATTGACAAGAAAAAACGATTTGGACGAAAGTAACAATTTTTGACAAACCTCAGGGACTAAATTGGCAATTAACTCTAAATGAAATAAAGTCCTGTTTATTTCTTCTTTTATATATGTACTTTTAAAAAAAAAATGTTAATAAGGCCCATCTAAAAAGTATGTCATGATCAACTGCTAGTTAATGGATCAGGGTACCGTACCAAAAGGTTGGATCAAGGTAAATTCTCTATGATAAAAAGAAACTCTATAGTAGGTAAAACAATCATAGCTTAATTCACGTGGACGATGACTTCTGGATCAATGCGAATTAATTGTCTAACGACAAGGCCGGCTCGACAGTGTTACTAACCCAAGCTAGAACTTTGGGCCCCCTAAAAATAGGTCCTCCATTTAGAAAAAAAATATATATACATAGTCTTAACCAGAAAAAATCTCAACATATTTATACACACTTGAGATACTCAAGTTTGGAAAAGGTGAGGGTTTATGTCAAAAAGTTTTTGCCTTTTAAAAAGGCCCCCAACATTTTAGTTCGCTTTGGGCTTCTGGAAAACGTTTAGCCGACCCCGTTAGCTAATTTTGGATTACGTTAAATGCTAGAAGTTTAAACTAACAACTTGGAGGCAAATTTCTGAAATCTGAAAGATTTTCTAAATGAGCCTCTAATTGAACTAGAGGAATCTCACAATATAGTGGACCAAAATGTAAACAAATTTAAGAAGATAGAACGATTTTTAGAAGTTTATGAGTATATTTCTGAATCAGCAAAAATTTGATGATTGTTTAGTATACTCTGGTATGAAGATTAAAAATACAAATTATCCTATATATTAATAAACGGAGTTTGATGAACAGTGACATGTTGTAACTTGTTGTTTACCCACGGGTATTTTCGTACTTGTGTTTGTTTGTTCTCTTAAACCTCCCCCCCCCCTCTCTCTTAAACCATTCACTAGATTTCTCTCTCTTAGCAAACCATCATCGTGACCCCACCGCTTGTTGTCTTCCTGTCATCACGGGTTCATCCACTTGAATGTCACGATGGTGATCGAAGAATGAGGGTCAAGAGGATTGATCAAGAAAGATCTCTTTTCTTATTATAAGATCGTGATTGGGTCCGCATATGTTTGGTAAAGAGAATAATAAAAAACATAAAAAGTGTTCAATTGGAACATGAAAACCCGACTAAATTGGTCCTAGTTACTCTTCGAGACAGAGAGTGGAAGAAGGGAGGGGATTCTCGAACGCGAAAAGGATCCTAGAACTTCGAAAGAATTGAACGAGGAGCCGCATGAGGTGAAAATCTTATGTACGGTTCTGCAGAGTGGCAGTAAGGGTGACTTATCTATCAACTTTTCCACTATCACCTCAAAAAACCAAACTCTACCTTACGTAAAGTTGTGAGAGTATGATTAACCTCTGGATTTGATAAGCTGAGTTTATATTCATATTTTCTGATACATTATAAAAGAGAATGTACCATGATGACATGAAATTAAATAAATAAAGTCGTTATCATAGAAAAAATAAAAAAGGGACTAAACAATAATTATGATAGAAAAAAAGTTCAAAAGATGGTTATCTAAAGTTACCTTTGTGTTAGATAAATAATGTATAATATTTCTTTTTAAAAGTAACCCCTAGACCAAAAGCAACCAACAAATAAAATCTTTAAAGCTATAGTTACTGTTATAATTAGAAGGGCGTCCACTATGCGACAGAAACACATACACTGTTAGGGTGTGTATGTTTCGATTGGTTCGGTTATTATTCTTAACCAAAGTCATTAGTTAATATATTTTATTAACCAACCGATTTTCGTTTAATCAGTTCGGTTGGATTGGCGTTTTTTGGTTCCGTTCGTTCAATTTGGGTTGACAGTTAATACCATACGTGGGCTAAAACTTTTGCTTAAAATACATGAACCTGACGTATAAATACATGAAATTAAGTTATAAAATATAAAATACATGAACTGAAGGTATAAAAGCTTGAAATATTTGAGAATATTGGTTAAACGAGGGTACAAAAAAAATCCGATATCCGGTTTTTTGGTTAATTCGGTTTCGACTAACAATTTAGTTACTTCTCACCCCTAGACACTAGTAATCACGTAACATAATATTTTTTTAATTAAAAAGCTATTACAATACTATACTCAAAGTAAAGATAATAAAAGCTTGTTTATATGGTGTAATATTTAAAAAAAAAATTAACACACAAAAAGCTTTTGTTCTTTACAAACCACAGAGGTAGTTGATTTTTTAAGGGAATAAAATGTAACTATGAGTTGATTCAGTGGCGGAACCAGGATTTTTTTTCTGTGGGTTCCTTTTTTTTTGTTGATCAAAATTCTCAAGACCAAATTTTAGAATTTTCGGGTCGGAAAAAGTTGAATAACCTTTAACCGTTTTAACATCTACTTCATGTGAATGATTAAAAAACAACAAAAGCTAACCAAAGATGTGAATAAGAACGAAAAGTGACTAACCAAAGATGGTGTTGGTGGGATTATAAGCAGCTTGGTACCTTGTATTATTCAGAACTAGACTATTTGCAAGTACATTGTTCGGTTTCTCCGAGCCATCTAACTTCATCTCCGTTTCAGCAGTGGTTTGTCTTTAGCACACCTTTTAAAGGTAAACAAACCATCATAAGCATGAACATTCAGAACAAAAACTAAAGCAGAAGCGAAGGGGCTCCAAAATTTACATATACCCACACTATGTACGAAGGAGTTCATTTACATGTTACTTTGCCTTGATAAAAAAAGTGTCAAATGGGCAAGTATTTATTTGCCATGACGCCATCCCTACTGGAATCACATTTATACACTTTCGTGAACACAAGGCATAATGCCATAATCTAGTGAGATTTTTTAGCAAAAAATGTATATTTATTAGTAAGAATATCACCTTTGAACTTGTGCATGTATGTTTGTTGATGTATGTTTGCCCTAGGTTTAAATTGACAAAAAAAAAATTAAAAAAAAAAATAAGAGAATAAGAAACCAAAAAGTAAAGGGCGACACAAAATTTAAAGGGTGTGTAGGATTCGAACCAGCAACCTGTGCGATCAGGTGTCACAGTTCAACCAGTGGAACACTTTCAACTTTGCTTATGGGTTCCTTACGTAAAATTCTTATGGGTTCCTTCTAATTTGTGTATATATTAACACTATAATTTCGGAACCGACTGGGTTCCCGGGAACCCACTCGCCTAAGCCTAAATCCGCCCCTGAGTTGATTAACCATAATTTGTAACTATTGTGTATCTTTAGCTAATAAAATATTTTACACAATTATCTATAAATTAATTTTTGATGGAAGGTGTCTACAATAACCGTTCACGTCATGCATGGCTGATTCACACTAGTACTTTTCTAAACGACAGGCACCTGTGGCGGATCTTGAATCAAACACCTGGTAGGGCGGGCTTAATTTGGGCGGGCCAGACTCAATACATATACAAATTTTCTGAAATTTTTGGTTAGGGGTGTAAATGACACGTAACGGCTCGAGAGCTACCCGGGATCGGCTCGGTAAAAAGCTCAAACGGGCCGAGCCTTAACGAGCCCGAGCCCGAGCTCGAGCCTGAAATATGGCTCGTTTAGTTATCGAGCTCGAGCTCGAGCCCTATATACAAAGCTCGATTGGGCTCGCGAGCCTAAACGAGCCCAAACATAATTATGAGTTATTTATATATCTCTTATAATTTATAGCCCACCTCTCCAAAGCTCAAGTCTTTATTTCATAGGCCCATTTAATAACACTCGCGAGCCGAGCTTTTGCGATCTTGAGCCGAGCTTTGAGCTCATTTGAGATTATTCTCAAATCACCTCGAGCCGAGCCGAGCCGAGCTCGAGCTTTTGATTTTGGTAGCGAGCCGAGCTCGAGCTCAAGATTGTAGGCTCGAACCGAGCCGAGCTCGAGCTTCATAAAACCATGACGAGCCGAGCTCGAGTCCAGTCAGGCTCGGGCTCGGCTCGGTTTCGGCTCGTTTAAACCCCTATTTTTGGTAAAATTTACATTACGGAACAAAAAAGAGTCCGGGCCGAGGCCCGATTTTCTAACACTAAGATCCGCCCTTGACCTCAACGACTTCTTACCTTCTTCTTTCTTCTACGTTCACGCCCCATTGTCAACACTTCTCCCAATTTCTCATAAAGCACACATGTATATTAGTGGCCAACAATATTCATGTTACTTTAAAATTCAGAGAAATTAGATTTTAATAATCTAAACTTTCATCTTTTTGCCAGAAACAGTCCCAACTTAAGAAATTCCCCGTGACAGTCCCAATTTTTAAACTATTTTCCTTCACAAGCTTTTTTTGACTAGGGCTAACTTAGTTCTTGGTGACGTGAATGTTGATGTTGATGTGGACATTGATGTGTAAGAATAACATTAGCTGCCTCATTATGTGGAAGATGACATGAATAATGTAGGGATGACAATGGGTCAGGTTCTAGTAGGGTATTGGTAATACCAAACCCGAACTCACTTATAAAACCGTATACCAAAACCAACCCGATACATGTCCGGTATTGTCGGGTAATTACCCGTCGGATATAAGGTATACCCATAAGTATCAGGTATACCCATACCCGTTATTTTACCAAAACATATAATAAGTTACATATATCATAATCATCAATTATACTATAATAACATACCTTCTTATTTGAACAGTAATTCTATTATATTTTATTAAAACCGTTTGAGTTGAATACGTGTTTACTGCAGCTTTACTCTCTGGCCACGTGTTGACTACACCTCTTTTAACCTGTGCCAGACACCTTTCTTTCTCTTTCTTTTAACCCTATTCTCTCTATCTCTCTCTGTACCATTCAACCTTCAAGATCTCCAGCTTACTCTCCCTCTATATCTCTCTTTGCACTATCCCCCAAACCTTCAAGATCTACATGACTACTTTTAACTGCAAAGCGTCTGCCTCCGTGACGACCCTTCACATGGCCTCCTTTATCTCCTCCATTCGCACGACGCCCCATCGGCCGTATATTTGATGGTCTGGCCTCTGATGTGGGCTTAGATGGTGGCGGCCGTATATTGTGGTCTTAGATGGTCTGGCCTCTGATTTGGATGGTCGTATGGTCTGGCGACGGCTGATTTGGGTGGTCGTATGGTCTGGCGGCTGGATGTTCTTCCAAACGCGTTGTGTGCTGTCCTGTAAGGTATTAAAATGAAAACAGTTATATATGGATTGTTTGGATATAGGTTTTGAATGATATTATGGGTTTAGGCGATAGTGTTTGGATGTGATTTTTGACTTTTGATGATGAGATAATAAGTTGTTTGAGCATTACAGAAATTATGAATATGTGAGGAATACGTGCATAAAGTGACGAAAAGGGCATGTTTTGTAAATAAGAAGATAAGGGGACAGGGGTGGAAGTGTTTAAAATTCGGTTAAAAGAAGAGGTACTTAGGTTGATTAACTTTGAATCTTGATAATCAGTTTTTGATGATGGCACGCGTTATAATTTGTATTTTATGCTTTAAGGATGCTGGATATGTGTGTTTATCACTTGCTGTACTACCCTGTAAAGTTTTGGATAATAAAATTATTAGGTTTGACATATATAGTGTTTGGATTTGTCTTTTGGAGGTGTCATGTGTTGTAAATTGTGGTTCTTGGTTTAGTAATATCTTATATGTGTGTTTGTTACCTTTGTGTGGTGTCCTGTAGGTATGAAAATGAAAAACAATTATGTATGGGTCGTTTGGATATAGGTTTGAATGTGATTATTGGACTTTGGACGAACCATTTTGTGTTATTGTTCTTTGTAATTAACATGTTTGTCCCTTCACAATGGTGTTATTATGATTTTTATGTTTCATGGTGGCGTTAATATGGACTGTCATGGCTGCTAAATATGATTATTGTGTTTGTTGTTGGCCTTTGTAAAAAGGTATAATAGGCTATGATGATTTTTTGGGAGAATGGTGCTTGGCGTGGCATAATTGAGGAGGGCGAGTGCAATCTTTTGCACTTGCAACCCATGTTGCAGCCACTATAATCTGAGCCTTATCTTCTTTATATATTACACTATATTAATATACCTTCTTATTTGAACAGTAATTTTATTATATTTGATTGAAAGTGTTTGAGTTGGATACGTGTTTACTACCACTTTACTCTCTAGCCATGTGTTGACTACACCTGCTTTAACCTGTGGCAGACATAAACAACATAAGCAATTGGAGCACGTGTTGACTACACCTCTTCTTTATTTTGGTGTGCTCTAATTTCATGTCTGTATCGCCGCATATGAACCGAACCAATTTGTGTTATTGTTCTTTGTAGCTAACATGTTTGTCCCTTCACCATGGTGTTATTATGATTTTTATGTTTCATGATGGCGTTAATATGAACTGTCATGGCTGCTAAATATGATTATTGTGTTTGCTGTTGGCGTTTGTAAAAAGGTATAGTAGGCTATGATGATTTCTTGGGAGAATGGTGCTTGGCGTGGCATAATTGAGGAGGGCGAGTGCAATCTTTTGCACTTGCAACCCATGTTGCAAGTGCAAAAGAATCTGAGCCTTATCCTCTTTATTTTGGTGTGCTCTAATTTTTGATTTCATGTTTGTATCGCCGCATATGAACCAAACCATTTTTTGTTATTGTTCTTTGTTGTTAACATGTTTGTCCCTTCACCACGGTATTATTATGATTTTTATGTTTCATGGTGCCGTTAATATGAATTGTCATGGCTGCTAAATTTGATTATTGTGTTTACTGTTGGTGTTTGTAAAAAGGTACTTACACTAAAACTAAACTTATTATCATCTGTTTGTTAAAATGGTTAAATGCATCGAAATATATTAAACTCGCCACTTATTGCAGTCGTGTGTAGCATATTGAAATGTACCACTTGAATGTCTTGTGTGGTTTTTGTACATATACAAGGATAACTTGAAAAATGAGTTAGCAGCCATTACTTTTTTATTTTCGTAAATTTTGTTTTTGAGTTGTTTTAACAATAACACATTGGTATTCATGACACATAATATGTACATTTCACTGATCAATAAATCATGGATAATTTGTTTTCTCAGAACCGTGGCCTGGGAAGCCCGTTTTGAACTGGGCCCGCTGACACAAGATCGCATTCGCTATAGCCAAAGGGCTAGCACATCTACATTCAAATACGGACACGGTAACATGCGGTGTGAAGGTGGCGGTTTTAGAGGAAACAACAATGGAGGTTTTTGACGTTGAGGTCTTGAAAGGGATCAGGAGCCCAATGGAAGATGGACTGGTTCAGGCTTTGAAGTTAGCCATGGGGTGTTGTGCAGCGGTTAGACCATCAATGGAGGAAGTTGTGAAGCAGCTAGAAGAAAATAGACCGCGAAACCGGTCTGCTTTGTATAGCCTGGCTGAACCGAGAAGCAGAATCGATACACCATTTTGATCGGTGGTTCAGAGCCATGAATACAGTTTGCAGGACTACACAGTAGTTATTTGAAGAAACATAGTATGTGTTTTTATGTATCTGCTACTATTATACTATATTAATAGACGTACCGATTTGAATAGTGCTTTTTTTCCGTCCTTTTTCTTTGGTTATAATATATTTTTGTGGATTTCAATTCAAATTATCTGTCTTGGTTTAGTGGTTTGCGATGTGTATCAAGGTTATTCTACTCGGGTTCCAAACCCTCTGTAAGTATTTTTTTTTTCTTACTTTTTATTATATCTTTTACACGTGTAATTGGTGCAGGTAGTGGGTTGTAGTTGGCAGCTGGGGGATACTCCACGTGTCTTCAACAAATGGCATCATAGCCCATGCGTCACAAGGGGTCGTCTCGCACGTTGCAGTCTTTCTTCATATCCCCACCTCCTACTTCTTCCAAAAAATAAACCCTAACCTTTAAGACTTGGCAACAACACAGGTATGCTTTCAAGCTTTGTTGTTTTATATCATTACTTAAGGTCGTTTGATGAATAGCTTCCTTGCCATTGAATTATTGAAATACTTCATTTCTGTCTTACATGGTTATAATCTCTCAAGCTATTGGTTGATACTCACATATGCTTATTAACTGTTTGATGATGAATGCCTATTAAAATAGATATATCACTTTGACTAAAAAGTAATACACAAGAAGTTGCGTCTAATCAACCGTGCTAGACATATACGATGATTTGCAAAATCTTTTCTTTTCCCCATACATGAGTTGTTTAATTAATAAAGAACGAAATACAACTTCTGATTATATGTTATGTAAATCCAATTTCGTTTTACATAAAGAAACGCCTATGAAGGTTTCACCTCACACCTCATGCCCCTATGTATGTGTTTCTCTTCGTCCCAGTTGCTGGCCACTTTGTCGTTTCAGTGATTTGTTTGTTTTTCGTTTTAATTTGTGGTTGAAATTTTGATGAGCTATACATCTGTTTGTCATTGGATATGTTCCATTCTATGGTAGGAAAGATGTATTTGCCAAATTTTTAACCAATGTCTAATTAAAAGATTTGATAGAAATTGTTTGTTGTTATAGTTGCAGGATATGTACCAACCTTACAAGAAGAACCATTGCGGTCACTCATGGGTTTTGATATTACTATGGTAACGTGGTCATTACAAAGTGGCCAAAACACTTTTGAGTTTAGGTACAAACTTACAACCACAATGAACACGTTTTAAATCCCAAAAAAATTGTTGTACATGTTTGTCTTCAGGTAATCATGTTGCTATCAAATCCCAACTAGCGTGAGCAAGTAAGTCCTCATGTAATACTGGTGCATTTAAAATATATAGCGTTCAAGTAGATACATACCTCAATCTTCATTAAATAGATATATTTGGATAATAATGTACTCAGCTTTGCATGATTGTGCTTTTTAAAAAAGAGTCGATTACACGGAAAAAAAACACGCCTAATCCTGGAATTGAACTCCCGAAACACGGGTCGGCAAACAACACCACAAAAACCATATTGAAATGATAGATACAATAATCAAACAACCCAAAAAATTAGTTACACATTGAAGCAGTAGGTTTACCTATCTTTACATCTCTGCTTATCGCATGAGTGTTTAAAGATGGTTTTTATTTATTATTGATGGTGCTGTTGCAATTATTTTATTGAATTATTAAAGAATGATGCTTATTTATTATTGATGGTGATATTAGTGTTATGAATCTATGATTAAAGTATGAGAGGGGCAGAGTAATGTGTGGAGGTGCGAATAGCTTTATTCCTTTTGTATGTAGTGGAGTAGTGGTGCATATTTTTTTCTAACCTTTGTTAAATTGTTAATTATTAATTGTTAATAATGCAAGGAAAGGTGATAGCATTTTTCAATGAAGATGATCATCACGGGACTTCAGAAGCATTGAGGTTGATCTATTAATCTGCAGACAATTATGATGGTTCCAACTTAGCCTTGAATTCGCCTTTTCCCAGATGACGCATGCAAATGACTGTATCCGTACGCATGTTTATACAACTTGATTTTTCATTATTTAGAAATTGAATTATGTTTATATAAAATTTGGATTTGATTATTATGTTGACACTGAGTTACGAACTCTACTTGATATATGATCTAAAAGCATTCATTTTTTTGTTGTCAAGAGTTAGACACGCTTGATAACGGGTCATCAATGGTATGTATAAAACCGGTAATTGTTTTTTTACATAAAATACTGTCACGAAGCGTGGACGGAAACCCGAATGTCTTTCGCGCAACGCGCGTTATAGAATACCACTAGTTCACCATAAAATATCTCAAATAAAATAGAAACTTCATAATATATTAATCCCAAAAAAGCTAATACATCATCATTTAGTTCACTTATCTAGATATCAAAGTAGAGCTACCAAAAAACACATTCAACAAATAAATTCATTTTCCAATTTCCATGAAGCTACCAGGTAGTGATTGTTTTCCTTTGCCATAGAAGTTAAAATACCAACTCATCCCTTCAAACCTGTATCATACAATTATAAAATAATAAAAGAATACACCATCATATTAATCATCACTAAAATAACATAAATAAAATAAATTTGGAATGTATATTTACCTCGTCACCATCATCATAGTCATACTCAATTATTCGACAATATGCTTCGCTTTCTTGAGAACAGATTGTTGTATATGTATAGAAATGCAACACTCTTGGTAAATAAAAAAAAACTAATTTTATAAATGTAATAAAATTCAATTACCTCTTATATGATTCAACAACCAACTTTGAGCACACATCAACGCTTCTACTGTACTTGAATGAAGACGACTACGATGGGGACTAACCAATCTACCACTTGTACTAAATGAAGACTCAGAGGCCACTGTAGTTATAGGGATTGCTAATATATCTCGGCCGGTCCTCTGGAGTATCGGGTACTTTAAACCATTTGTTTTTCACCAAGCTAGTATATCAATATCTAAGTTTGGTGAACAAACTTTCTCTTCAAGGCAGTGATCAAGCTATAATTTAATAGTACCTGTAACATACAAAGTAGTTTTCATCTATAAGTATATTAATTGAAAATGAATACAATAACAAAATGTGATAAAAAAAATCATACCAGATGTATTCTATTCGGAGACATGATAATGGTCATCCAACAATCCACTTTCAGTCTTATCATTATTTGAAGTTGGGTTACTATAATCATGGTTCCTTGCATTCTCATAACCATTTGTTTTGTAGTTTTCAAACAAGTCATATATAAACTTTTTGTGATATTCAATTTCGGCCTTTGCACCTTCTTCAAAACCATAAAGTTTAGAAAAAGAATACTTCATAATTTTCAACTTGTAACGAGGATCTAAAATGGCTGCTACTCCCATAAACCCATGAATAACTGAACAATATTTATCATACTTTAAAATCATCTTCTTGGCCAATTCATGTATCACACTCTTCTTATCTCAACTCCACTTTTTCACAAATTTTATTTCAAAATTTAACACTGTGGCCACATACCTACTACTAATTATCAAAGGCCAACACAACGGCCAAACTCAAGATTCAGAATACAAGTTCCGAGCCTATGAAGAAGGAAAGGGCTGATTTCCGAAAGAGCTCAATCAACGAAGGAAAATGAGCCCCAACCCGCTTTAAAAGTTGGAATTATTGTGAGAAATTTCTCAAGTACATAGAAAAGTTTAGATTATCAAATTCAATTTTCCTAAAATTTAGTAAATATAGGGTGGTGGTAAACATATCCTTTCTATATTCTTAACACACCCTTTATAAGCAAAAAGTAAAGAGTTGATACAACTTATTTAGTAGGAAGATGGATGCATCCAGTAAAAATCAAACAAGAGATATATTTAGCATAACCTGGCCTAGATATATATCTAAAGTAAATAAATTCAACAATTTTTAGAATAGAATATCTGATGTGGATTCCATATTACAAAGATAAGATGATAAATCTTCTTTAATAAAGTAGCCATTATTTAATACAAGGGTTTATGCAATCAACTATATTAATTTCATCTTCCATAGCTGGTAAAACATGAGTTGAATGGCACGTGTGTCAAGTTCTATGCATGTCTTCTTCCTATGGATCATACTTCTTTCCTCAGGTATACTCCTATAAGTTTCTATTAACATGCTTGATCTTTTATAGATAAGATCAAATCCCTTGTAGTTATAAACTGGATCAATTAAAATGTTGATTCTTGGATAAGAAATGAACAAAATGTGTTTGGACGGTTGGTCATAGTAGTTCAATGATGATACGTATATGTATATACGTGTCTGAAACTACAAAAACTAATGTTGTACATATATGTACATACATATTTTGTAATGTACATATATGTGCAAATATGTATAAATGATTTCACATACACGTATAGAAAGAAAGATTGTTGGTAAGATCATGGTATTTTAATGTACATACGTGTTAGAATTTAAAAATAAGTATCATACATATATGGTTGACAATATACACATGTGTATAGCAAATCGTAATATACACATATGTAAAAATGTAATATATATATATATATAAATGAAAAAAAAAAATTATTCTTGCAAGAATTGCTGAAATTTAGCCAAAAAAAAAATTGCATTAAAGAAATGTATGGTCTAGATTCTCCCAGAATCCCTACCCTAATATATGTTGTGTGTGCGTGTGTGTATATATATATATATAGGAAGGTTCTTGTACAAATGGTGTTCTTGTCCTATAAATAACCTTAATGTGAGAAGTGAAGAAGGGTTTTGTTTTTTTTTTTTTCAATTTTTTTCCCATATTGTTATAAACATGTACTTTAGTACTGAAATCTAGAAAAAATGTTTTTTTGGTATAGAGTAATTATGTAATTACTTTAGTGTAAACTACTGTAATTACTCTAATGACGTAATTACGCTAAAAAATTTATTATTATTATTTTTTTGTATTATTCATCTACAAAACATGTTTAAGCAGATGGGAAAAAAATTTCAAAAAATTCCCCCCCCCTATACTTCTCCTGGTTAGTAGATGAAGCCTATTTGTATTTGATCTTTACTCTCTCTATATAAATATATATATATATATATATATATATATATTATAACATTTTTTTCATGATTATATACCGAATAACGCGCAACTATATACATAAACCTACATAACTTTTGTACATATGTTGCATAATTGTATGCATATGATGCATAATTATATGCACACGGTACATGGTATAATTTGTATTTAACAAGCGTATATACCCCATCTAAAATACACTTATTACATCCATGTGACTTTGGTATAATTTAAACATGGGATCCCTTTAAACATTATCTACTTCAATTGTACATGACACGGTACATAAGTGTTATTTGTATTAAACAGACGTGTTTACCCTGTCTAAAATATACTTATCGCATCGTGGTGACCCTATAGGATTTACATAATTTGTACATGACCCATTGTATGGGTTTGATAACTGTATAAAGAATTTATAAATTATAATTAAATTAATCGAAAAGCTAGAAGTAGCATGGATATGATTGTGAAAGAGATGATTTAGGGAAGAAAAAGAAAAAATAGAAGTGAGACACATGTTTTCCTTCATATACTTTTTAGCTTAATTTTTTTTTTATTTCATTCCTTCTTTAAGACTTATGGACTTTTAATTATATTTACAGGAATTATGTTATTGAATTGTGAAAGAGTTTTCATCATAATTAACAACTGTGAGGAGACAATTTGGCCAGCAATCACCCCCGGTGAGAGCTTTGGAGGGGGAGGATACGCTTTACGAGCCAACGAGTCTAAGGTCCACATCGCACCTGTCCGCTGGTCAGGTCAAATTTGGGGGCGAACCAAGTGCAAGTTCGATAGCAATGGCAATGGAACATGTTTAACCGGTCGATGTGGTTCATCTCTCCAATGTACTGCCTCGGGTGAAACTCCCGCGACACTTGCTGAATTTACCCTCAACCCATTGAATTTTTACGATGTTAGCCTTGTCGACGGCTTCAATTTACCTATGTCCGTTAGACCCGTCAATGGGAAGGGAAACTGTAGTGTTGCGGGCTGCGTGGGTGACTTACGGAAAAACTGCCCTTCAGAACTTTCGGTTAAGGCAGGTGGTAAGGTAGCCGCTTGTCGAAGTGCTTGTGATGTGTTTAATACCGATGAGTATTGTTGTCGCGGTAACTATGGAAACTCCGAGACATGTAAACCAACGTCGTACTCGAAGAAGTTCAAGGAGGCGTGCCCGACTTCGTATAGTTACGTTTACGACGACCCGACAAGCATTTTTACTTGTTCTAAGGCTGATTATACCATCACGTTTTGCGGATCAAAGTATCTTTCTCTCTTCGCATTACATTTTACATGCTTTTATAGACACAGTCCGCTTCTAAAAACATTGGTTAAAAACGTGTTTTGATTAAAAGAAGTTTTTTAAGTGCATTGGGCCAACTTGACAAGCAAACATCTTTTTATTCATTACTTATGAATAGTTTATTTGTGACAACATTATTAAAATTATTGATCATAATTTTTTTTTCAGATAAATGATTTAGAAGTTTGTAAGTTTTAAAATATATTTTGGGTGACAATCAATCTGACCATTTGACCTGTTAAGAATATAAACGTATCCCACAACCCAAATTGACGTATTCCTTAGACCACACGTAGTGGTTACCGGAAGATAACGCCCCTCCTCCACCTTGGGGACTTTTGATTTGGCTCAAAAAATGAGGGGAAGATTCACACCCAAATTCGCCATGAAAAAGATAACGCCCAAGCCATTTTTGACCCATAACGCCCCCAGGGACGGTCTACTGGGCATTATCGTGATCCTGATCATTAACTTGTTTTGCTTTGTGTTTTAGGAACCGAACTCAATGCTCGTATTACAATAGCAAGTTGTATTGTAGCGGATCCACAACGGTGTTCGCGAAGAACTTGACGTGGAGTTTGATAGTTGTTTGTTTATTAATGTTGTTGTAGATAAATCGTGTTTTATAAGTTCTTTTCTTTTCTTTTGTTACCATCCTTTCTGGGTGATAGCTATAACTTGTTCCATGTTCGTATTTTGCAAGACAACATAGCCACATATGTTCGAAATATTATGAGATTAATGTTTTTTTACAAGTTACCTTGTGTGGAATGTATTCTCCGAGTATTATTATGACTGGAATCATATGTCATCAAAACACAACAACTAGTAGTTCATACCATTAAATTTCAAATCTTTCACCAACACCAACTTCTCTATATGCACATTAAGATGTGGGGATGGCAACCAAACCTGAATCTAATAAGTAAGCCGTATATGTATAGGACTGAATACAAGATTAGGTTTAAAAAATTCATGGATATGCAATGGTTTTACCACTTTTACGGAGAAATCTTATATTAAAAAGAAACTTTATCATTTATCTTTATTTTGAAGATTATTTTTTATACGAGATTTATATGTAATAGCTCCCCTCATTCAAATATCTAGTGACTTGATTCTTGCTTGAGCCAACGGCTCGGATCATATATAAACCATTTTGAGCTAGGATAGGCTAGTTTACAAACCAACCTAAGCACGAGCAAACCCTAATTTGGCTCAGTTCAGCTCGTGAATGGCCTTAGAGTTGACACTTCCTTGGTTTTACCATTTGATGCTTTCTTGTTAGTTTGGTAATGGTACACAAGTGACTCTTTTAAAGTGGCCTTATATGTCCACGGAACACCGTCATCCTACAATTTTCTTGACTATAACAAATGGATCTTGTTTTCCAAACATAAAACACATTCCCGCCTTTCATATGTTATCCTAACAGATTTTCTTGACTATAAAAAATGGATCTCGTTTTCCAAACAGATAACACATTCCCGCCTTTCATATGTTATCCTAACAAATCGCCATACGCTTGAAAACCACTTATGGTGGAATCAACGACCACTTTGAATCATCTACTCGATTTCTGCAAGGGGCTAGATATGCTAAGAATAAAGAAAAACGCCTATTATGCAATTGTACTCTTAACTGTGTGGAAGATTTGGATTAGCCAGAACAAAAAGGTTTTCAATAACGACATCACTGCTACGACGAGGATAGTTGAAGAAATCAAGGCGGAATCATTTTGGTGGATGACAAAAAAAGCGAAGAGACCAGATTTAGATATGGTTAGGTGATACGTCTTCACGGTTTTTGAAAAACGGTTAAGACATAGATTAATATTGGGGACGGGAGGATTCGTATGTATGAGGGTATTTGTTTGGGGATTAACCCAAGTAGTATCTAGGTTATTGGGTCTTGGGTGTAGGTGTAACTATTTGGTGTTATGAATAAAAGGTTTAGTTTTGATTGTTCAATAAAAACTATTGAACATGTTATAACATTTATATTTTTTTAATACACGATCTGGGAGTTTGTAAACATGGCCTTAAAGGCTAAAGCTACTCATCTAACTAACTAGAATATTTGATATTAATAATTTGACGTGACAAGGATATAACCATATAATCATAAACCTTAACCAAGAATTTTACTGTGTTAGTTGGAATCGAGTTTTGCTAGTGATGATCATTAATTTGTTTTGTTTTCTGTTTTCAGGAACCAAACTCAACGCACTTACGGCAACAAGTTGAATTGTAGTGGATCCTCGATGAGGTTCTCGAAGAACTTGATGTCGAGTTTGAGGGAAGTCAGCTGTTGAATACCGGGCTATCCTTAAATACAGGCTCATGATTCTCATGTTCATAGTTGATGAGCCGTGTCCGGTTTGCAAAAAAACATGTTTAGATAAATTCGGGGAACATGCCCTTTATTGTAAGGAGTTGCCCGGATTTAAATACAGACATGATCTGGTCAGGGATGTTTTATGGGACGTCTTGCGAAGGGCAGGGATTTTGGCTAGGAAAGAAGCCCCGGTTAACTTTTTGACGGACCCCCTAAAAGGGAGGTCTACCCTAAGGCCAACAGATGTCCTCGTGTTCGGGTGGGCACAAGGCAAACATGCGTTCGTTGATCTCACATGGGTGTCTCCGTTGGTGGGACTTCGAGATTCGGGGTTTGTGGCAGGGCAAGCAGCCTTGAGAGCAGAATCCTAGAAAGTTGTCAAACATGAAGCTGCCTGTCTAGAGAACCAACACGTTTTTGTGTCATTTGCTTTTGACACATTTGGAGGTTTAGCCCCCGAGGCAATCCGGTTCTTAAAAAGGGTTCAAAAGGTGATGCAGAGTAACTTTCCAGCGACGAAGGACCTAAGTTTTATTTTTAATAGAGTAGATTTTTCTATTCAAAAGGGGGTAGCGGCGCAACTTATGGCCCGTTTACCCGCCTCCCATTTGTAAGAGTTATTGGTAAAAGCTTAATATTCAACATTAAAAAAAAGGGCGGTCATAATAGTCGTTTGTTTATCAACGTTGTTGTGAACAAGTCGGGTTTTATGTGTACTTCTCTTTAATTTGTTACGGTCTTTTTCAATTCAATGGAAGATAATGTCACAGTCAATGAAAAATTATCTACGGATGTGAGTTTCTAACACGTCACAAAAATAAGACCAAACTTGATACAAAATTTGTGGGTTTGGATCTAGTGTAATTAACATGTTCATGTCAGTTTTAGGTTGAACCCGTGAACCCGTTTAGCAATAAGTCAATTTCTTGTCAACATATTTAATTTAATTTTATTATCTTAAATTTTATTTCACAAATTAAATTTTTGTCCCAAAATTTAAAACTTAACAAAAAAAAGTTCACATTAGATTTTATAACTAAAATTTGTAAGTTTTATATACACTTATATATTGAAAAGGTAAGTTTAGAGTATTAATATGGAGAAAAAAAAAATTTAGAAATGAATAGGGTTAAACGGGCCGTATTTGTGTCAACTCGTGAATACTCATATCTTGTTTGGGTTCATATGTCTCTGACGCAATTTTTAAGTTCGGGTCGAGTTCGGTCTTGTGACAAATTTTTGGGTTTGTGTCGGGTTGAATCTGCCAACCAACAAACACGACAAGTTTTGCATTAACAAAAAATGAGATGTAAAAATAATGACTAAAGTACCTTAAAATAAAAACTATTTCGATCTCTAAGTTTTCTGTACACATTCCAAAATATATAAACCCCTAGATATATTTTACTTATGATAAACTAGATTATACCCCGGGAACGTCCCGGGGTTGAGAAATCTAATATGACATATTAATTTTACATATGAAATAGAATGATGCGCTTTACAGTTACATGCAGGAAAGCTTTGGATAACACCTAACCTAAAACAATTAAAAATGTATCTCCAATGTTAACGCCTAACCTTAAACAATGTATACTAATATTTATATCTAACTTAAAACAATGTATAACTCCAATGCTAACGCATGTTGAAAATAGAATTCATATTTACTGATTTCAACATAATTAGTGACTTGCCTATACATGATTAATTATTTACCTGGACACTTTGTGTTTTTTTTCCTGTATGAACGAAACCACAGTACCACACACAAAAATAGTCGTTTTTTCTCTGTTTTTTATATAGCACTATGATACTCGTTGGAAAGATAATAAAACGCTCGTTAATTTGGTGTAATTTTTTTCTTTAAAAAATCTCGTATATAAAAGATATTAACGTTTAAGAATTATGGGAGGAAACATAAGAGAGAAAAATCCAATTTTGTTTTTAAATTTTTTTTTTTCCTAAAATATCTCAATGCCACATAGGATGACACATGGCACACTCAAGGAGGAGAATGCCTCTTTAAGTGCCATGTCATTAAAATTGCTTTGGTTTATTATATGTATAGATTAATTTTCACATTTTACATTAATCAAAGTACATTTTTATACATTTCTAAACTCTAATTTTATCTCAATTTAAGCAAAGCTTCTAGGAACACCTAAGGGAGAGGTCATGGGTTCAAGTCCCACAAGGAGAAGAAATTTGCCGTTCAAAAAAAAAAATAAAATGAAAACCTAATAGGCAATCCAATGTTGGAGTTATGGAAGCATAGAATCGAATCCACCAAGATTGAGACTTGAGACAAGGGTTAGAATCGGAAGATAAAGCTGTTTTCTAAACTTAAAAAAATATGATATTCCAGTTTTATTAACACAAGCCAAACCACTTGCGTGTATTTTACATTTTTACCCCCCTAATTAATATATATTGTCTCATTTCATCTTTTCTCTAAACATGATCATGACCATGGGACCACTATTTTCAAGCTCTATGCATGTCTTCTGCCTATGGATATTGCTTCTTTCTTCAGGTACACTCACTATACCACATTTATAAATATCTACTGATGTTAATGCAAATGTTGAAATACGGGTCGGGTTATAGATCACGACGTTTGAATGTGTCGAATGGGTTAGATTAGGTTGGTCTGTTTACTATTGCGGGTAAGTTTTAGTTTTAAGTATTTTAGTAGTTAGTGATAAAATATAACCTTAATGAAAATGGCTAGATGAGGGAATAAATTCACACATTACTAGTCTAAGTTTCTCAAGCGTTATATTAAAGTTACATAAACCTTTTTGTTATTCCAAAATAAAGTTGTTGGCTTTTGTTCTTTCATGTTCCAACGTTGTGAAATTTTTTTATAGATTTAATTTAATTAAAACTAAGTTATCTAAATGGAACATATATGAATCCTAGTTACTATTAGTGTTATTGTGATAGTTTTATACTTGTTATTTGCATGACCTATGCGCAACGATGATAACACAAGTCAAGAAATGGTTCAAAAAAAATAATCAAGTTTTATTATTAGATGTCAAATTAGAAAAAAAACTCACTATTCTATATGTCTTCCATTTTGGTCACCTTTTAAATACATTTTGGTCACCTATTTTAAATACATTTTTTACAAATAAATACCAGCTGACTTTGCACTTGCAATTAATGATTTAAACTTGCATCACTTTAGTGAAGGAGGCAAGCACGGTTGTGGGTATTTAGGTCAAAAAAAAAAACTTAAGAAAAATTAACATTTATAAAAAAAAAATCATAAGACTGAAAAACCTAATAAAAGTTAAATAACATTAGAAAAAAATAAAGATTTGGATGACTTTATAAGAACACTTGGAAGATACTATCAGGTAAATCCTTCCTCAAAGGAAACCGTAAATATGTTACACAACACATTATTGTTTGGGTTAAAAATAAAATAAAGTTAAGCAACACATGTTAACAATTTCCTTTAAGGTCTATGGCTAATAAATATTAAATACAGTTAATAAATATTAAATACAGTTAATTAACACATACTTTTAAATGCTCTACATTTACAGGAAATATATTGTCGGATTGTGCAAGAGTTTTCACCATTATTAACGATTGTGACGAGACTATTTGGCCAGCGTTCACCCCTGGTGAGAGCTTTGGTGGTGGAGGATACGCGTTACGAGCCAAAGAATCTAGAGTCCATACTGCACCTAGCGGTTGGTCAGGTCGAATATGGGGTCGAACCAAGTGCAAGTTCGATAGCAATGGCAATGGAACGTGTTTAACCGGTCGATGTGGTTCATCTCTCCAATGTACTGCCTCGGGTGAAACTCCCGCGACACTTGCTGAATTTACCCTCACAACATTGAATTTTTACGATGTTAGCCTTGTCGATGGCTTCAATTTACCTATGTCCGTTAGACCCGTCAATGGGAAGGGAAACTGTAGTGTTGCAGGTTGCGTGGGTGACTTACGGAAAAACTGCCCTTCAGAACTTTCGGTTAAGGCAGGTGGTAAGGTAGCCGCTTGCCGAAGCGCTTGTGATGTGTTCAATACCGATGAGTATTGTTGTCGCGGTAACTATGGTAACTCCGCGACATGTAAACCAACGTCGTACTCGAAGAAGTTCAAGGAGGCGTGCCCGACTTCATATAGTTACGCTTACGACGATCCGACAAGCATTTTTACTTGTTCTGAGGCTGATTATACCATCACGTTTTGCGGATCAAAGTATCTTTCTCTCTTCGCATTACATTTTACATGCTTTTTATAGACACAGTCCGGTTCTGAAAACATTGGTTAAAAATGTGTTTTGATTAAAATAAGTTTTTTAAGTGCATTAGGCCAGGTTGACAAGCAAACATCTTTTAATTCATTACTTATGAATAGTTTATTTGTGACAACATTATTAAAAATATTGATTATAATCTTTTTTTAGATAAATGATTTAGAAGTTTGTAAGTTTTAAAAATACATTTTGGGTGACAATAAATCTGACCATAAGAATATAAACATATCCAACAACCCAAGTTGACATATTCCTTAGACCATACACGTAGTGATTACTGGAAGATAACGCCCCTCCTCCACCTTGGGGACTTTTGATTGGCTCAAAAAATGAGGGGAAGATTCACGCCCAAATTCGCCGTGAAAAAAATAACGCCCAAGCCATTTTTTGACTCATAATGCCCCCAGGGAGTGGCAGGGACGGTGTACTGGGCATTATGGGGGGACGCCCAAAATCACGCTCGACTACACACAGTTTTAGTAAACTATAAACATTTATCCAAGATTTTATAGCGTAGGTACGAGTCAAGTTTTGATGATCCTGATCGTTAACTTGTTTAGCTTTGCTTTGTGTTTTAGGAACCGAACTCAATGCTCGTATTACAATAACAAGTTGCATTGTAGCGGATCAACAATGGTGTTCGCGAAGAACTTGACATGGAGTTTGATGGTGGTGTTTATAGTTGTTTGTTTATTAATATTGTTGTAGATAAATCGCGTTTTATATGTTCTTTTCTTTTGTTACCATTCTTACAGGGTGATATTTATAAATTGTTTCGTGTTCGTATTTTTTACAAGACAACATAGCCACATATGTTCGAAATATTATGAGATTAATGTATTTTTACAAGTTACCTTGTGTGGAATGTATTCTCCGAGTATTATTATGACTAGAATCATATGTCATCTCATACCATTAAATTTCAAATCTTTCATCAACACCAACTTCTCCATATGTACATTAACATGTGGGGATGGCAAACAAACCTGAATCTAATAACTAAACCGTATATGTATAGGAGTGAATACAAGATTAGGTTTAAAAAATTTCATGGATATGCAATGGTTTTACCACTTTTACGGATAAATCTTATATTAAAAAGAAACTTTATCATTTATCTTTATTTTGAAGATAATTTTTGCTATGAGATTTATATGTAATATCTCCCCTCATTCAAATATATAGTGACTTGAGCCAACGGCTCGGATCGTATGTAAACCATGTTGATCTAGGATTGGCTAGTTTACAAACCAACCTGAGCACCAGCAAACCCTAACTTGGCTTAGTTCAGCTCGTGAATAGCCTTAGAGTTGACACTTCCTTGGTTTTACCATTTGATGCTTTCTTGTTAGTTTGGTAATGGTACAAGTGACTCTTTTAAAGTGGCCTTATATGTCCAAGGAACACCGTCATCCTACGATTTTCTTGACTATAACAAATGGATCTTGTTTTCCCAACAGAAAACACATTCCCGCCTTTCACATGTTATCCTAACAGATTTTCTTGACTATAAAAAATGGATCTCGTTTTCCGAACAGATAACACATTCCCGCTTTCATACGTTATCCTCACAAATCGTCGTACGCTTGAAAATCATTTATGGTGGAAAAAACATGAAACCTAATTGGGAATTTTTCCTTCATGTACATATCCACTTTGATGCCCAAAATGTACAATTGTTTCATGTCCTTAAGTAACAAAGACAATTACATATCCATGTTGTTTTGTTTCAGACCTTGAAATTAATCATAATGTGTTATTGTTTGATGCATAACCAATGTGGAAGATTACAGATTAGGGCCGTCCAAAAAGCTCGTGGCTCGGAGCTCGCTCGAAGCTCGCTCGGAGTTAGCTCGAAAAAAGCTCGCTCGATATGGCTCGCTTTGAAACTGAGTCGAGCCAGCTCGGATCGGTTAGAAAGTGATCCTAGCTCGGCTCGGTTCGTAACGAGCCGAGCTGGCTCGATTTGACTCGAATATCTAATTTTTAATATATATTTTTTATATACATATAATATACTATCAAAATGTAAAAAAAGATGGAGAATATGTTACATATTTAATATTTGGTAACAGTGGCATGGAGATTCTTTGCTTGGGATTGAAGTTATAGCTAATCAAGTTATTTAAATAAACTCAATACTGCTTTTAATCCAAGTACTCAAGTTAATTCGTATGTAGATAAACTTATATTGTATTCCGTTAAAAGTTGAGACTTGTTTTGTATTTCCTTGAACTTGATTTTAGCATGTAATGTATAAGGTTGAACTTATATTAAATGTGTTATTTGTAACTATTGAATAATATTATAAACTATTGAATTTTGAAAGCCATTTTTCTTTTTTCTTTTTAAGTTCGAGCCAAACTAAGCCGAGCCGAGTCGGCTCGGTTTAAAACCAAGCCGAGCTCGAGCTTTAATTTTCAGCTCGGTTTCAAATCCGAGCCGGCTCAGCATAGCCTGGCTCGGCTCGGTTCGGCTCATGAACAGCCCTATTACAGATGCATAGAAGAACCGACCGAAGAGTTGTGATGACTACTCGTGTTTCTTAACGGAATAATTCTACAAAAAAAAAAAAGAAAACACCCTTGTGTTTTAGTTTGCATCTCCTTTAAGCTGTTCAGCCTGCCAAAATACATTCATGTACCACACTATTTTGTTTAGTTTGTGTTTTTTGCTTAAACTAGTTCTTGACCCGCGCGCGTTGCGGCGCGGGTACTTTGTAAACATCGTATGCGTTAACCATATGAAAACACGCATTTTAACGTTTCCGATTTAACTTAATTAATATTACGGATGAATTATGTCGTGTAAAGATTATGTACATGTGGTAGAATTATGTGACCATGTATGTTGTATTAACTAAATGGTTGATAGAGTAATTCCAAGAAAGGAACTTATGAAATTTTTATCAGTAAATTAAAAATGCTATTTAAAATGAGAGAATAAAATAGTTAGAAAAGTTAGGCTCAAGTCAGTTGCCTCTGTATTTGAAAGCATACCTACCACTTTAAAACTTTCAACACCCATGAAGTACCATAACCCACCACCAGAACCACCAATCCAGCCACCATTACCAACCATGGACCTCTGCACTTGACCACAACTTTCCTCACCATTTGCTTCCTGTCCGACCACAACTTCTCTCTATGTTCTCTCTCTAAAAGTAAATACCGTAACTTCAACCAAGTAGCCAACGGCATCTCCAACGTGAAGATACCACATGCAACAGTCGATCTACCACCCGAACTACCGACCGAATAGCCATGGAGTAACCATCGCTGCAAGTTCCATCGTCTGGCTCATATTCCTAGGAAATTCAGTTTACCGTTGTCGCCCATTGGTTACCTTAGTTGCTGCATCATCGTGGGGGTGCTGGCCACAGACGTTGTCGTCCATCGGTTTTGCAAATTCGTCTTATGGTTTATGCTTTCCGGCCTATCATAGGCTCATAGCACTATCCACGTCAACAAATGGTACCTGATGACGGTGATGCTTGGATTCTCCGACAGCCGATGTTAACGGTCTGAACTCATAGCATCTCCGGTGACGTTTTTATCCAATAACGGCGCTTTTCGGCGGCGTAGGCAAGGGACATGCTGGTGGAAAAGATGCGACGTAGGTGGTCACGACGGTGCGTTGGTGGTAGCAGCTTGCAAAAGGCCACGTGAAGGTGGTCACGTGGGCACACCAAAGACTCCCACCAACGATTTTGAGCCAAAAATAAACCACCGACGGTTGAAAGAAAAAACCGGTAAAAGACAGAATCGAGACGTCGACATGTTAGACAAAACGAAAGCCGCCAACCCGCTTCGCTATGTAATTTCGCTGTTAAATGAAGGGCAAAATCGTAATTGTTGGTGAACTATACATCCCTTTCACCGACTTTGTACTTTCATATTATGTATAATGTTAATGCACCACACATAATACATTCATTAAGTTCGCAAACTAGTTTCCCTACAAAATAAAATCATTTGGACCTTTATGTGTTTTTTAATTTAGAGATATTAGATTTTAATAACCACAGCTATCACATGTTAACCGTTGTCACTTCTAACTAATCATTTGACCACTGCCACTCCTATCTTACAACTTATTTTTCTCTACCATTCCCAAACTAACCGAACCCTAACCAGGTTAGTTTTTTTTTTTGCTCGTGTTGCACTTTTTAGTGACGTGACATGCTGAGATAACACTTTTGTGACATGGCAGCTGCCACGTCATTAAAAGGTGCACATCAACAAAAAAATAACTAGTTAGTGTTCAATTAGTTTGGGAATGATAAATGAAAATAAGTTGTAAATTGGGAATGCTAGTGGTTAGTTGGGTTAGGAGTGAAAGCGACCAACAAATCTAATAAACCTTTGATTTATTACTCTTATTGAACTATTCTTGTCTAATGAAACTTATTTTCTTCCAGGAACAATTTATGCAAAATGTCTAATATGCTTCATGCTTGTAAACAAAATAATAAATAAATAAAGAGGAACCTCTGTATTTCCTCTAAATTTTCATTTCTAAGATAAGATCAATGATAATTAATCAGAAACTCCATTTTCAGCTCTAAGATGAGATCAATGATGATCAACATAATAACAATGTCTCACAGCAACCATAACATACATATAAATACAAGTGTAAACAAACCCCAAGGACTCCACCTACCGAAAATACAAGTGAACAAACCATGATAAAACTCTCTTTATCGCTGACCCAAACCTTTTGGCATCCTAAAACGTTATCGGTCCAAGGTTTTCCTGTAACCAGGACCAAGAAGGACTCCAACGGTCTTCTTTTTCTTTTATGTAATGTATACACTAAGGTAGTACCGTAAAGTCACGTTAACGCTCACTCAAATCAAATCTGACCAAGAAAGAAAGCCATCTAAAACCAATATCAATTCATCAAATACTCGAGAAAAACTTGGTAATAGATACGCTATTAATATAAACATGATGGTATAAATATTTTAAACAAATTGATATCAATTTTTGTTTTAGAATGTAGTTGTGTACCTCTTTTTTTAGAAGGATGCAGTGTTAACCATGATGTTAAATGGTTGTAAACCTTCATCCTCTAAACCAAAACACTATAATCACTTTGCTGAGCAATGTCGCCGTTTTCAAGAGAATGGTCAGCAACCACACCACCAGAGAGCAAACTATGATCAATTTCTTCAACCGTTCTACAGAAACTGGAGTCGTCTAAATCATTAGCAGCATCAGAAAGCTGCTGTGATTCATCCAGTTTACCGGTCATATAACATAACTGAGAATCATCTGCGCATAGCTCTATGTCATCATTTTCGACATGACACATGGATGCAGTGGGATCCAGCATGTCAATATTTGCAGCCATACAATACTGTTGCTGACTGGATATTGACCGAAAGTGTCCTAAATTGTCTTTTCGCCGCCGTTTCACACCCGGGCCTTTCCTTCTTATCCGCTCCTTCCCTCTTATTTTTTTCTCAATTTCATTTTGGTCAGAATCGGATACCTCAGGAATCATCATGCTTCCAATTTGGTCTCTCAAACATTCATGAGCAAGAATCCTGATTCTAGTCACTGCATGCATTTGATGATTATCCATCCCATGTGTTGACAGCATGTCTGCTACATTTGCTATGTCCCTCAAAGCAGCGTTCTGTCATATGTTGTAAATTTAAAGCACAATGACAGTTAGAAGGAAAATTTAAAGCTTACAAACTGGTGAATGGTGATATACCTAGTGTTTTGCATACAGTCCGACATAGAAGCAAGTTTAGTTAGAGGTGGCAATTTCGATCCATGTAATTATAAATGGGCCAACATATAGGTGGTTTTTTAATTCCAACGCGTAAAAGCAAAAATAAAATTCTAAAATGGGAAGGGGTCAAACAGGCGTACAATTTCCTATATTGTTCATAGATATAACTTATTATTGTATTTTTTTAACATGAATAAAAATATGTTTATGAATCAACCGACTCCAACCAGCCTGTTTTCAACCCATACACAAAAAAACGACCCATTTCAAACCTAAACCTGTATAGTAGTATAGCAAGCACATCTGGTATTGCAGGGTATGATCAAAAACTTGTTAATTGAAATATTGAATAACAGTTTTATCAGTGTAGGACAATATTTGATCTCAAAGGCATGTCCTAAAACGGAGACCAAATAGTAAAACTAGTCCAAAATGTACCATGTTAAATGGGTCAAAAGTTGCCCAAAGTGTATTCAAACGGTGAATATCCTACATCCTTTTATGTCAATGAAATTATATTACTATTTTAGTAATATAGCTTCCATCATCATATTAACACAGCACTTTTTAACAAAGTTCAAAAAGAAAATGACAAGCTATTGACGGATCGGCCGCCAATACGAAGGCCAGTTTGACGCCCACACAAAAAAATTGTTTGTTTTGGCCCCGAAATTTGTTGTATTATACCAACAGATCCATAAAAGATGTTATAAGCTGCCTCACCATCCAAGCGGTAGCGGGCTCAAGTCCCATTAGGGACAATGTGTGTTTGCCGTTCAAAACAAAAACAATTCATCGTAACAAAATAAATATTCTTTTAATTATATAACATTCACAGTAAACTATTTATAATAATAAAAAAGACAAAAAAACATGTAATTTTACCCAAACTGCAATAAAAAGTACTATGATTTGACTATAACCCATTTCGGCCCATTCAACCAATCCACCCATTTAGCCAGCAGTACCAAATGTAAAGCATCTTCAAGAGTATAAAACAAAACAATTAATTACGTAATTAGTCACAGTTTAAAATACCAACCATTCTTTGAAACTCGGAAGAGATGGGAACAGGTCTTCCAACCAACTTGCGGGTGATTTTTAAGAACCAATGCAAGTAATGACTTTCTTCAACATCTTCATCAACATCAACAACCCGCAGATGGCGATCTGACCATTCACCAAGCTCGGTTTCCATTTTACCAGATAAGTCGACCCCACCATCAACTCCACGGCTCTTTCTTTCCCATTGCTGGACATCAAGAGGAATAGGCTGTCGCATGCCAAATTGCCGTAGGCAACGATCTGGCAAGTGCCTTTCAGCCTTGTCAAAGCATATCAACATTGTATTTGATCTTCCAAGAATAAGATTATCGCGTATCTCTTCTGGTAACAGCGCATCACTAATATTTATGTACGGACACCACTCAACCTATAACAGTACTCAGATATGTAAATCGTCTTTCTTCACAAATTAACGGGTCAAAACAAGTAACTTTTAGTGGAATAGGGATTCAGAGTGAGCCAAAACAATTTGTATTTCAAGGATTGTTTTAACAATCTAAATGTTTTATTACAATGAATTAGGAGGTTTTATGCATTAAGAATACATTTTGGCAACTTTCGACCCCTTCCATTCAAGATAGTATAGAACCAGAACCGACACACTCATAAGTAAAATTGCTGAAATTGCCACCGTTGGTACTTGGTACAAATAAACAAAGTACAATTATAACTTACTTCAGAGGGCTTCAAAGAGTCCAATGCTTTACGATAGAAAACTACATCCCGGTTGCTTGTGGGACCAGTATGTTTCCCTTTCCATCTAAATGCAAATGGAAATCGATCATGGATTGGATCATGATTAAGCCTAGGTCGACCAATATTCAGGCGAAAGTAACTCCAGCACTACAAAATAGAAACATCTGTAAAGAAATGTTTTACAAACATAATTCAGGCGGAGTTCGGGTGAACATTCTGAAACTCATGTGATAATAAAGAATCAGAATCAAGTAATCAATTGTGATAACTGCAATAAATGTGTGTAGACTATAGAGGATACTGTTTGGAAGCGATTCTGCTGCTTAAATTTGTAATGATTAATGTTTGGAAGTTATTATTTCTATGATTAGCAGATAAAAATGTTCGGTGCTCACCAGGAACAGTCTTGTATATGGTAAAGACAATTGGTTTTTTTACAATAATTTACCTTTTATCAACTAAATTAATATTTTTAACATTTTGTGTAAACCATATTTCCACCAATCACTCTTCTCTTAACAAAATGATCAACGATAACAAAAGTTTTAAAAATATGGTATAAATAAAGGGTCTAGAAGTACGTTTAGTTTTCCTTCAATAATGAGTTCAGTTGCACCTTAAGTATCTATTATTAGTTCTATCACAAACAAGAATCACTTTATCCAACATTATAAACTAAGTCACAAGAATCAAATAACCCATTTGATAATGCACATCCAAACATCACCTATATTATGGAGATTGGAGAGAGGGATGGGAAAAAAAACAAAAACATAATTAAACGCACCTGTAGAAGGGTCAAAGAGCCACTAATGGTGCTTTGGGATCTGAGAGAAGCATTACCAAGCGCTCTATATAAGAAGGCCAATGCTGCTGCTCCCCATGCATACCTACCAGCCTGATCAAAGTTGTCAAACAAAGGAAGATACATAACGGGGACCTTATTACCGGTAGTGGTGGAGAAAATCGTGCTACCAACAAGATATAAAAGATAAGCACGTGTATGTCGTTTGATTTCTTCAAGTTGTGCATCCACAGGACACCGAGAAAACGTCTCTTTTAACCAACTAAGTTTGACCATCCCACCACTTGTTGACCCAGAGTCAGGGGTTCGGCCTAAAAACTTCATACAAACAGCATCACATGTGGTGTAAGTTACGCCTATGACAGGCTCACCGTCAATTGGGAGCCCAAGAAGATAACCGACATCTTCAAGAGTTATTGACATCTCTCCTACAGTAAAATGGAAGGTATTTGTTTCCCTCCGCCATCTTTCAACAAGAGCGGATATGAGTGGATTGTCCAGACTGATTGCTGGAATTAATCTTAAGTAACCAAATCCTGCTCTTTTTACTAATTCTATTTGTTTTGACGTGAGTGTCCATTGATCAAGCTTTGAAGTGTGCTCATGACATCTAAGTGCACCACGCTCCTGTGATTGTTGATGTTACAAACAAGAGTTAATTACCGTACCAAGCTGCTAAAAACATTTTAAAAATAGGTTGCAATTTTGACCCAGTTACCTATAATTCCATTGATAAGGAAAGGTTCAAAGGGGTTGAAAGTCGCCTAATGTCCTTTTTTTGTTTTGTGTGTCTCCTTTTAAATCATTTTATTATCGGATTCATGCTATTTTAGTAGCAAAACTATTCTTGTAGCCATAACCAACGTATCAGTTTTTATAAAAGAAGCTAAAGAATTCACAAAATGCAGTTGCTGGTCAACCCAGCCAGACCCATACCATTTGGATACGTTTTGAACCAATCCCAGTTTGACCCATTACCTGACCAGCCCATTTTGCCATCTGTACTGTGACAATCACATAAAGCAAGAACCTCCAAGCGAGTAAAACTTTACCTGACCCTCCCAAATTGCTGATGAAACATGTTTTTCTTGATCATACAATACAGAATCATCAATAGGTCCAGGATTTGTTGCATAAAAGTCCATGGTCTTTAATAATAAAAGAACTGCCCAAATATACATATACGTGAAATTAGCACAATATAATTAAAAGGAATGAGCTGGCACAATAGGTGGAGCTCCAAAACATAGCAAATTAAATACAAGAGTTTAATCAAAATCCAGTTAAAGAAAAACAAAACATGTAGAGAAGATGAATATCTTAGCTGAAGAACAAAGCTAAAACTTAGGCTCTTAGATGATAGCACAATAGCAAAATGAAGATAAGTTTGAACCATGGTGATAGAGCTTGGTTTTGTCAACATCAAATGGCAGGGGAAAAAAGGTAACGCCATAACAAGTGCATAACCATGCATGAATATTTAGACTCGACAGTATTTCCAGAAATCGCCTTAGGTAACATTCATAGTACTCACATATACTTCAAATCAATCACAGGAATGGCTGCCATAAATAACTTAATTTTGGCCAAAAACGCAATACATTGAAACAAATGAAGCAAGTTGACACCGGTACACAACTACAGGCTTTGCCATTTCAGAGCCCACCGTCTTCCCTTTAGCACTTTTTTTTTGCTTTAATTACTTGTTGAATCCACCAAAATTGCAACCAAAATTTTCCACAACCTCCACTTCCTTTTGCTTAAAATCACATCAATTAAAACCTAAAACCAACCAGCCAAAATGTGCACTCTATATCAACACCATCACAAAGCTTCAAAACCTAAAGCCATCACAAACGGGTCATGCTTCCGGCAAAGTGACCAAACAAGAGAAAGCGTTGGCAATCAACAAGTGTTCATACCATTTAAATTTGATACTTTTGGTTTCCTTGCGCCGGAGGCTATGGTATATATGTTATAACCCCAATATATATGGATGTAGTTTTTAAAAGACTTAGCCTCCGAATGATTCTATTAAGAGGCTACCTCTAAATCAGTTAACATTAAGTAAGTTTGGTTCATTAGAATAGCACCTCTGAATCAGGCACTAAGCCTCTTACCCATTAAGTTTCAAAATGATGCTGAATGAAAAACTTTACCTCTTTATCCACTCACCTGTGCTCATAACCTTCGGCCGACCACTCACGCACCACTTCCTCAACCCACCACCAGCAACTAGACAAGTCGACCCAAGTCAAACCTATAACTGGTTCAGAGTCTCTTACCTAATCAGACCTCTTACTAGCTCTTAACACTTACTAGCACATAGGTTACCAAGCAACCACTTAGTTTAGCCATCCAAAAACAGTTAACCGAGCGCGTTACCATTTGCCTTCTCTTTCGATGTAACTTTCCTTCAGAATTTTTCCCTCTCAATTAAAATGCAAGTGATTTACCTCAAGTATTTTATATCATAAACCTCCTTCAAAACTACCTACACCTAACCACACACACACACACATCCACTCAAAATAAACCTAAAAAAACTAACAATCCTAAACAGATAAACACAAACTATCCGTACAACTACAGAATAATAATAATAATAATAACAATAATAATAATAATAAAAACAAAACGTACTCACAATGAATCAAACAAACTGGTTTACTGCTACATTGACATTAATAACAGAAGGTATTTACTGTAAATTAGGGGATGTTTAAGGTTAATGTTTGATATTAATTATATATAGAGAGAGAGAAATCGATGAGGTGTAGTTAGGGTTTGTTCGCCGGAATAAGAGGAATTGTTGCCGGAAAAGTGTGTGTAACGACGGAGCGATGACCGGAGAGAAGATGAAGTTATTTTATGTTGTGTTTTCAGGTCTGCTGGTTGATGAAAACCTAGAACGACATAGTTTTGTGGTTTTAGGGGAAAGGCATAAATGGTACCTTAATTATTGATGGACTAGCGGATTTCACCCGTGTAAAATCGGTATATATTGGGATGAGCTAGGTACTGAACTGTACCAAAACGATACTGATGCAGATTTTTGGCTAAAATTGGTACGGATACCGATCCGAAAATGTATGGTACGGTATCGGTAATTTAAGATAAAATACCGTTGCCGAATCGAAAATACTGATACCGATTCTCGTCAAATCTTGGTACCGAAAATGAACAAGTATTGGGATCGGTTCGGTATAAGTATTTTCGGTATTTATTACTGAAATGTTCATCCCACATATATTTTGTTAATGGCAAATGATAATTATAGTTGCATACTCTACTTTACATTAATTATTGTAAATTGGACTTTCGCTCTAAGAGACATGTAGCTATACTTTTTTTAATGTGTTGCTAAATAAGAAATGACTTTCGTGGCATTTATTTCGTACATATAAAGTTATCGATGGTTTTATTTGTAGTTGAGAGAGAGAGTGAGGAAATAATATTGTAGGATGAACTAATATAGGCATATGAGAAAATGAGATGAGAGGGAAGAAAGAGCTACGATTTAAATGTCTTTAACTTTAGTACAAACATACTTGTGATAGTTAATTACTTTTGAGAGTCATAGATGTGGATAGTCATCATATAATGGATGTATTTATCACATTTTGCTTCGATGTCTAGTTGTTTACCTAAGACTACTCGATATGGGGCTCAGCATAGGCTCGGCTAGGGGAAGCCAGGGACGTCAACACCACCCCCTGGCCCGTCTTCGTCAAGCTCGGCAAGGGGGAGCCAGCCCTGCCATCCCTCCACCTGTCTTGTTTGAATGCTGATGACCGTTGTGCAACGGTCTTTTATGACCGTTTAAAAAAATGGTTTTTCCTATTATTATAAATACACAACCAATTATCTTATTTTTACTCCATCTCTTCTACAGTCATTATACATTCTTCTAATTTTTATACAAGCTTTAGATATTATATCATCATGGATCCCTACCAAAACAACCAGGACTCAAACCCGAATCAAACCCCACAACGTAATCAAAACCCGAACCCGAACCCAAGCCCGTTCACGACACCGGGTTACACGATGCCAATTGATCCAAGTTGGGCTACACTTTCGAGGTTCCAACAAAGTTCCAACCCTTTCGCCCTATACTTCCAAATGCAAATGCACCAAAGCCCGAGTACTTTTAACCAATTTAGCCATATGCAAATGCACCAAAACACTCAATCTTTCACCCAACTTTTGCAAACCCCGCCATTCCAACCGTCAAAACAACCACAACGAGAACCGTCACTCGAACCCGAAGAAGAAGATGAGGTTGAAGAGTTCGTGCCCGAAACGCAACCCAATCTTCGAAGGGGAAAAAAAGTCGGGCTAAAGTATGTGAAACTCCTGCGTCCAAAAGGCTATGGTCGAAAATAGAAGAAGAAGCATTAGCTAAGGCGTATGTTTCTACTTCAAAAGATCCTATAGTTGGTAAAAAAAAATTCTTACAATATGTGTTACAATTTTATTATTTTTTTAAGTGATATAATATACGTTATATTTAAAAATGTAGGGAACAATCAAACGGGAGATAGTTTAGGCTTGAAGTAATCGATAGATTCCATGAAATAATGGAGCAACCTCCATATCGCAACTTCGAGTCGATAGGTTCCAAGTGGGGGAAAATGAACTCTGTAGTCAACCGCTTCATCAAGTATTATAATCCGTTGTTTGTCAATCCTCCAAGTGGATGGAACGAGGAAATGATTTTCAAAGAAGTGATGTGTAAATATGAAGACAAGCATGGGCAAGTTTTCCCTCATGTTCGTGCGTGGATGGTTATGAAGACATCTCCCAAATGGGCACCGGTTCCAAACGAGGTTGCAAGCGCCAAACGATCTAAAACTTCAGAGTAGGGCAGCTATAGCATAGGAGGCGGGTCGACCAGTCGTTGTCAAATTAATATAAACCACGACCCGAAGTTCGAGGAAGATCCCATTCCAGATGAGGCATGACCCATAGGGAGGGATAAAGCTAAAAAGCAAGCGGCTGCAAAAAAAAACAAGCCGCGTCAGGGAGCGGGAGAGGGTAAAAAATTGACAGTTTGGTGGCCGAATGGAAGCCTTCAAGCATACATTTAGTCAAACGCAAGCAGACAAGGTAAGACCGAAGGAACGCGAAGTTGAAGAAAAACTTCGGTTGAAGCAAAAGCAAGTTGAGGAAAAAATTCGTTCCCGAAATGAAGCTACGCAACTAGAAGAATGGAGAATAATGACAACCAACATCAACGACTATCCCGAAGAAGGCCGTCCCGTCTTGCTCAAATTGAAGGAGAATATCGCCAAAAAAATATAATTCGTAGGTTTTTTTTTAATTTAAGTGTTCGTTTTTTTACTTATATTTAAGTGTTCGTTTTTTTAGTTTTATTTAAATGTTTTTTATTTGTAATTTTAGGTCTATTAATGTAACTAGTTGTATAAAATCACGCGCGTTGCGCGTTTTACAATCGAGATTTATATGAGGTGTTGATCAATCAATGAATTATACAATCGAGATTCTATTTTGGTTGTAAACGTTAAAAAAATAAAGAAATCTACACATAAGATAACACATGAAATTTGTAACGAAATTACATAATATTATGTTATTTATATTAATAGTATATAATATAATAAAGTTTTTGAATAAAATAATATAAATAAAATAATAATGAAATTAGAAACTTAATAATGAAATTACATAATATTAATAGTATATAATATAATAAAGTTTTTAAATAAAATAATATGAATAAAATAATATTAAAGTTACTATTCATTTGAGGTTACTATTCATTATGTTTAACTATTAATAGTATAATAATATATATAATATAATTTTAACTTTTTAATATTAATATTATAATATCAATTAATCAAAAAAAACAAAAAAAATATATAAAAAGAAAAGGGTGATGATGCTCCTCTGCACACCATTGGACCATCATGGGGAAACTATTCCTAGGCCATGGTGATGTGGCAGCTTATGTGAAGGACCATCATGGATGATGGGTCTCCTCCACACCCACTAGCTAGCCTAATATAAGAAGACAAGGTAAGTATTTGAACCCCTCTTGCACTTATATAAAGCAACCATGATTTGAACCATGATCCATGTTTGTGTTCGGCCTAGTATTTGTATGTATGATATAAGTATCTAATGCTTGCACTTATGTAAAGTGTTAATAAACTAGTATTATACCCACACGCTCCGCTGCGAAAACACAGTTCTAAACAAATATGGTGGCGTATCACATTCGAAGCTCCGGTAGGTTTCTGACTTCAATCGTTAGCAGCTGTAAACACTTATAAAGAAGCAGAGTTCGCCTGCAACGCTAAGCTTCCGGTCGGCCATGGCGGTTTCAACTATGCATTCAACAAAGACGGTACAGGGATCAGTTATCCGGTGGTCCAATTAAGGCCGGTAGAAGTAGAAGACGGGAGGTCCTGTTAGGCCGAGTGGACAATTCGACGAACGAAAGACGATGATATTGACGCTCCGCTAAGTTTCTGACTTTAATCATTAGCAACCGTAACACTTGTAAAGAATCAGAGTTCGCCGGCAAGGCAAAGCTTCCGGCCGGCCATGGCGGTTTCAACTACGCAATCAACAACCGAGCGACCAATTCGACGAAGGCAAGACGGCGCACGTGATGAGGGAAGAAAGAAAATAGTAAAGACATAAACTTGATAAAATATAATAAAAGAGTTTTTACATAGAGGATACAGAAAGGGAGACGTCGAAAGCAAAGAAGAATGAAAAAAAGGCATGTATCTGGACAAAATTACGAAACTGTCATTGAAGTTTGCAATAGTTTTTACTGTGAGGGCACTGACTTTGGTAAATGTAATATATATAATTATAGGTCAAAGCTGACTATAAGACTATCCATTGTGGCTCAAGGTGAGCTGAAATATTATCCTATCATAATCATATTTTGACACTTACGGTGTGCGCATATAATGTATATATGTGTGGCCCTCGGGGGGGCAAAAGTAAAGTTGCACTAGTTTTAACGTTATTTTACTAATTTCGTGAAAATAACGTTAAAAACGATGAACAGTTAATCATGCATCATGTGGTGGCATAGCCAAAAGACAAAGGGGTACATGCACTGATCGGGTTTGTCCCGATTGCTAAGTGTTCTGTGCCTTATGTCCAAAGGCTTGATACCAAACCACATCGAGCCGGGGGTCTCACTGGAAGCAGCCTCTCTATTCTTAAGGGTAGAGGTAAGGCTGTCTACATCTTACCCTCCTCAGACCCTACCTTAGCTCTGCTATAGGTGGGATTAACTGAGTATGATGATGATGATGAATCATATTTTGACAACTCGGCGCTAACGTGGCATTGGATAAAGTTTTAATCCTTCTCACTTGATCCTGTTGTGGCTCAAGGTTAGCGATGTCGTTTTTTAAACAATAATAAATTAATAAAAAACATTAACATTTTACATTACATTAAATAAAAAAACATTACACTAAAAAACCAGTACACTAAAAAAACCATTACACTAAAAAAATAACACCTAACGTAATGTTGGGCATAACATTTGCCACGTCAAAAGATGATGAAAAGCATGTCCAACCTCAGAAAGATACTCGACGTGAGTAAAAGCAAAAAGCACGTCTTCTTCTTCGTCGTGGAGATCCCTAGAGACTTTTTTACATGCTATTTGGAAGTTTTTACACTTCGTTTTGAGATCCCCGTACTTATGGGAGATTGAATCACAAGTACGTTGGGTTCCCCCGAAGAGTTTACCAAACTCGACTACCACTTTACCCCCACTGAGGTCCACGACTCGTTGACGCACCATCACCGTGGACTTGATTGTACACGATTATCAACGCGATTTCCTCCTCTTTGGTCCATTACACCATGATTTCGAATGATTTTAAATAAATATTTTGAATTTGTTGGAGAAGGAGAAAGGACATTTGAGATGAGAAGATGAAAGATGAAAATGAAAGATGAAGAATGAAGAAGAAGAAAAGTTGAGGAGATAATTTATATTGGTAAATTTTTTTTTCAATTCAACGGTCAAAACTGCAAAATGAGTCGTTAGCGGACGTGAGTGTGGTCGCGTCTGCTAGCTCGCTTGCCTTCTAGCGGTGGCAGTTGTCCTGTTCGCGAGCCACGTGGCTTGCGGCAGCACGCTTGTAGGCCACAACGCACAGTCTAAATAGTAAGTGCAAAATTGAGGTTGTCAGCACCTTTGGTGAAAGGGCACATGTTGACCCAGGGTCCCATCAACTCAAGTCCTAAAACAATTCAAAGAATATCACACAATATGACAATATGGACAATGGCATATGCTAAATACTAATAGACATGGAACATGCTAGCTGGCGAGGGTGTTGGTAAACAAATTATATATATGGAATTGGTAAAGAAATGTTGTAAAGTTTTTAACTATAGACTCACCAGCTTCATTGAACAAGTTTTAGTATGTGTTTCAAAGTAAGACGATATAAGCAATGGCATGACATTTTCAGGCTATCTAACAAAGACGCTACACGTCCAAGAATAGTTGTTGTCGAAGTTATGTTGTAATGTTTTAGTTTGTTACAAATTATCTTAAAAATGTATTGTTCAGTGTGTGATGTGTAAACAAACCCAATAGTCGTGTGCTCGGGTCCAAGGAGCTATAAGAGTTGACCTAGACTATTCATATTAGTGACCGAATCCAACCCAATCTTTTTATTAAAAAATATTATCTCACTCTTCCACATCAAGTCCTCAACAACCCAACTATACTCAATTTTTTATACACATTCACAACTCAACTCAATCTAAGTTTTTAATTAAATAAATGTAGCATATGGCATTAAAAAATAATATTGTGAAAAATAATTATTTTATTTCAAAACAAATAAAACTTATTTATTTTAATTTTTAAATATAAAAATAAAAAAATTAAAACATCAAAATTTATTTTATATTAAAATTATTTTTTTAAATGAACTATATTTAATAAAATTTATATCAGGATGTTAACAAATAAAAACTCCAAAAAATAAGTTATTTGAGTTTTTAAATTACTGGAGAAATAGTAGTTAAGAAATAAAACAACTAGAAAAGTTAAAATAGTACACGAATGAAATATTGATAAGTGGCATGGGAATGGAGCAACAATTGGGACGTTTTAGTCGTGACCTAAGTTGGTTAAACGACCAGATCATCCATTGTATATTTTCTTTTATTTCAAGTAAATCAATATTATGTTGCCAAATGACAACCAACCTATACAAAGGTCACCATATGACTAGCGTTGTCACCGAAATCACTTGTGTGTGTGTGGGTGGGGGGGTGTTCCCCTTTAGCGATCCCTACCACCTCACCTCCCCGATAACTTCACCGAAACTACACCCTTGAGCCTTAGCAAAGAACACAAATGTCTGCAAAATAAGATGTAACATGCGAATTCATATAACTCAGCTGCCAAGGTTAGGGACAAGGTTCCAGCTTTAAGAAATGTGAATTTGATGATAGTTTAAAACTTAATACTTAGAAATAAAATAAATAAATCATAATTTATTTATGAGTTATAAGATAAGCTTTAAACACAGAGATAATAAAGTTGAATATAATATGTATCTAGTAGCTTAGTGGTTGATGCAGGGACAGATCTATTCCTTCGCCAGGGGGCCAACTGGCCAAGGCACCCCTCATTTAGTACAACAGTGTAGAAAAGTAAAAAAAAAAAAATCTATACAAATTTTGTTAGATACCCATTTTTTTTGACACGCACCTAACACGGATCAAATAAGAAACAAAGCGCCAATGATTTCCAGCCCAGCTGGTTTGAGGTGGGAAGGTTTACCTCCTTGAAGGGTTCCTGCCCGGGTTTGGTCTCAGGTTCGATTCCCACGTTCCACCGAAAAAATAACCGTTGGGTTTGAAAGGAGAAACCTGTGTGGTTCATATGGGATTCGATCCTAGGCAGTGGTCGCTTTGCAACACGGGATTTACCGCTGAAACACTACTCTCCAAAAAAAATAAGAAACAAAGCATTCTTCTATGGACAAATTTGAAGTTATGAAAATGTCAATTGCTTCATAATTATATTAATTAATTTATATAATTTGTGCTAATTGTATTCAAAAGTTATTGACCGTATTTAATGAAACATGACTTTTAAGTTAGGGTATAGGGGGCACCGGTCCGGTACCCCTTCCAGGTACACCGCAACAACCCTCCATCCGCTGGAAATTGGGTAGCCCAAATGGGTACCAAAACCCGCAACAACTACTTGATGCGGGTTTCACGGGAATAATGACGCAAGTGGATGCGGGTTTCAACGGGTTCAAATAGGAGAAGATGAGGTGTCAACCGGTGTTTAGATGATGAATCAATTACGATTGGTTGCACCCTATGCACCCTTATACTATATTGCATCACTAGCTTTTATCCCGGGAGTGTCCCGGGGTTAAAATATCTAATATAACATAATAAAATATATAATCTTTTATTATAAGTTATAGATTATAGATTGTGTTTAGTTACTATAATTTTTTTACCCGATTCAAAGCGTTTTACCCCGTCCAATTTTGGCAACCCCTCAAATAAAATAAATTAATGTAACCATCATTGAGTTAATGACTTAATGCTTAGGAAAATCAACTACTAAGCAAATCATGCATTAGTTGTTTAGTGTGTAACTTTTAATATTATGTTCATAAGAAGTTGAAGTCTTTACTCAAAATATTAGTAAATGTCGACTCATTTCCATAGTTCTTGTAATGTTAAAAATAAACTTATCACTAACAATTTAACGACGTTCTAAAAAAAACATGTTTTCAATTATAGTGAAAATAGATGAAAAGGGTGATTATCATTTATCTGAACCGAAATGTCATTTCAAAGACAAGTTTACTCTAAATAAAAACATGAAAAAGGATGATTGTCATTGATTTGAAAACCGAAATGGTCACTTAACCGACCAATCTACTTGTTTATTGGTCAGACCATTTAAAACACAAATAAATTTCTAAGGCTATATGGTATTGAATGACGCTCATTGGGCCTCCATAGCGTCACATCACTACCACGTAGACAAAGGATCCATTTAATATCACCAGTGTAATGGAATAATGTCCCTTTAATTAAAAAATCAAAAAAGAAAAAATAGAAAAAAAAAAAACTTGATCGGTTGTTACATATGCGCCCCACAATTAACCCTCGTTAATGCTCGTGAATAGGGTGGTGATGGATCAATAGCGCCCCCAATGGCGTTCAGAAAATGGAGGGTGAACACCATTGCATGTTTTCAAGTTAAGGTGGATGTGGAATAGCGTCTCATACCACACAACCTAATTAATGATACGAAAAATAGAAATAAAAGGTATAAAATTAAGATTGGAAACATAATAAAAAACAACCCATGCTCTCCTTTCTAAAAGCATATTTATTACTAATAAATGATAATAAAATACCAAAAGAAAGATATCATACTTTTCTTGCTCAAACACGTTTCACAACTTCAAACCTTTACTTCTTATACAATTCTTCATATTTTTCTCATACTTCACAATCCTCCTATTCTCATGTCCACTGAGCTCATTCTCTCTTATCTCTTCCGTATATGTTAGGCATCAAGTGACGGAACGGAACCAACACACAAGGCACAAACCCAGAACACAAGAAAAACAAGACATTATGTGATTCGGATTTGATGTGAATCACATAAGTCCATATGCTAAAACTAGATATTTTAGTTCGCCCAGTACAAATATTAAAATACATGACACATGTGTATATAGAGATAGAATTAGGGTTTATAACTTAGGCCCCAAGAAAACAATCATGCGTCAAAATAGGCACAACGTCTTCTAATACTTCACCACACCCAAAAAAGGCTTCAAACTCAACATTCCATGCCTCAACCAGAATCCTTAGGTTATGCCTACCCTCTATTCTTTCATTTGCCCAGATCTAACAAACGTTGGTCTATTAGATCCATCTGTCACGGCTCCACCTATACATGAACATTGTTGCTTTGTCATTATTTGATCATCACCATCCATGTTGATATCCAACAAAGAGGATACATTACAATCGATACCTGACTCATTGGTGGTTCAACCATATCTAACTAGTTCGACCATAAATGGTCCAAAGGAAGCAAATGGAACCGACGTAGAGGTTGATTCTAATTTATCGAATGGTCCCTTGTCCATTTTAATTTTGACAACCATGACGTTTGTGAATAACATGATGTGGGGGCTGTAGTTAAAATAATTTGATAAATGCCTAAAACAAATTACATAGTTTTTTAATAAAAAGTATTTTTTAAATAGTGAAAGGGTTGTTTTGAAAGTTTTAAGACCTAACATAAATAAAAATTCACTTTAGCGACTAAAAAAGTACAAAGTATTTTTTTGTAAATGTTAATTTAAACAACTATTTTTAAAACTTTACATATACGTAAGTATAGTGGCCTAACACTTAGAAGACACTATCTTAACTAACAATATTATTTTGGTTTAAATGTTGTAACACATGTTACATATGAGTGATATGACCGTATAAGGTGTATGGCTAATAGATTTACTCATTAAGTCATGTATGTAATCGTATCTCCCCCTACACCCATTTAAGTCATGTATGTAATTGAGTGTCCTGCATAAGTCATGTATGTAATTGAACCCGTCGTTCTCCTGTCCAAACATTAAAAAGCTCTCGGATGAGGATGCAAATAGGCTCGAGGAGCCTTTCACTCCTCAAGAGATTAAAGATGCTATTTGGGACTGTGGCAGCGACAAGGCACCAGGCCCGGATGGGTTCAATTTTGCTTTTCTCAAGCACTTTTGGGATCTCCTCTAAGACGACATCATTCGAGTCTTAACCGAATTCTTTGAACATGGTAATATCAGCCTGGGATGTGCCTCCTCTTTCTTTGTGCTTATTCCTAAGTGCATCGACACGATGTCTCTTAGCGAATATCGACCTATTAGTTTAATTGGGTGCATCTTATGTATGCGGACGATGTAATGATAATGGGGGATTGGGATAGACATTCTATAAGCAACATTATCCGGATATTTAGATGCTTCCATCTTATATCCGGGTTGAAGATGAACCACCAAAAAACAAAACTCTTGGGTGTGGGAGTGAGTTCTGAAACAATACTCGAAGCAGCCGGCTGCATCCACGTTAAGGAAGGCTTCTTACCTTGCACGTGTCTAGGGCCATGTTTGGCTCTCCTTATTTGGCCTCCTTATAACTTATCTCCTTAATCAAAAAGTTAATAAGGAGATAAGTTTGTTTGGGTAATGGGTTGAAAAGGAGATTTTTATGAGTTGAAAAGGAGATAAGTTATAAGTAAGAATTTGTAACTTTTTGATTAAGGAGATAAGGAGGTAGAAGAAGGAGATAAGGAAATAAGGAGAAGGAGAGCCAAACATGCTCTAGGCGTGCAAGTAGGGGCCAATATGAACCAGCCAAGACATTGGAAAGATGTAATTAAAATATGTAATAAGAGATTATCCAAATGGAAGGCGAAAACCTTATCGATGGGTGGACGCGTGGTTCTCCTCAAAGCCGTACTAGATAGCCTTCCGTTGTATAATTTCTCCCTATTTCGGGCACCAAAAGGAATCATCGATCATTTTGAAAAACTAAGAAGACGCTTTTTTTGGGGTGGAAATGACGAAAAAAGCAAAACGGCGTGGGTGGCATGGGAGAGAATTATTAGTCCGAAAGATAAAGGCGGAATAGGCTTGGGATCTTTAAAACACATGAATATGAGCCTATTACTCAAATGGTGGTGGTGTTACAAATCTGAACCAACGAGTCTATGGCGTAGAGTTATCGACTCCATTCATCACAATGATCGGGCTTGGTCGTACTTGCCTATTAAGTCAAATATTGCCGGGGTATGGAACTCCATCATAAAGGTCGGAAAGGATTTTGATGACGCAAATATCCGGGTTGAAGGTCTGTTACGGGGTGTGCTGGGAAATGGTTCGGGGATTAGGTTCTGGCTCGACTGTTGGCTTGGAGAACAACCACTCAGGTACACATTCCCAAATCTTTTTATTCTTGAGTCTAACAAACGCTGCAGTGTTGCAGCTCGTTTATTACATCAGGGGAACAGTTGGGTTTTGGGTTGGGATTGGAAACGCGAAGCACTGCAGGAACAGGAAACAAGGGAGCTTCAAGACTGTTTAATCACGCAAAGCTGCACGTTGGCTGCCACTTCTGACAAATGGACCTGGAATCTGGATCAATCGGGTGCTTTCTCCACAGCTTCATGTCGCAAACTCCTTTCAGCATCTGCAGCGCTTTACTATCCGTATGAATGGAGTAATTTGGTTCCAAAGAAAGTGAATTTGCTTGTATGGCGCAGCGATCAAGATCGTATACCGACTCTGGAAGGCCTGACTCGCAGGAAGATCATCAATTCATCCCCTATCTGTGCATTGTGTAACGACCAATCAGAAAACGCTGAACACCTCTTCATCTCATGTTACTTCGCATCTCAACTTTGGAGTAAAATTAGTGACTGGTGCAGGATTCCACCAATTTATACTTTCGAATTCAGGGATATCTTGAACGCGCATAAAATCAGCGGCATAGGGATTGTCAAGAAGAAAGTTATCAAAGCAATTATACTAACAACGATTTGGGTAATCTGGACAACGAGAAACAAGAAAATATTCTCCGGGAAACGACCGTGTTTGGATCAAAGCTTGGGAGAAATCAAATCGCTTTCATTCAACTGGGTAACAAATCGAGCAAAATTAGTACCAAAGGATTGGAACAAATGGATATCTTTTGATCTCAATGTATAATCTTGTTAGGCGTGGTTTTTTGTTTTATATCTATTTAGCACCTTGCTATTAGATATTCATGTACATATTTGGGTTTGGTAATATAAGTCTTTTGCCTTAAAAAAAAATGGTACGATATATGCCCATACAGGACGTGTATGGATGGATCTAGACATTTAAAACTCCTATACACTATATCGTATGACTATAAATTAATATAAGACATTTAGTATACGTGAGAGAAGAAATGATCTTTTATAACCATTAGGCTAGGAGATTCATTGCACCACATCACACACGTAAACATGAGCTCATTTCAGTAATACTCATGCAATGGAATAACACCCCCTTAATTAAATAAATAATAAAAAAAACTGATTGGTTCTTAGATATGGGCCACACAGTTAACACCCGTTAATGCTCTCGAATGGGTTGGCGTTGGATCAATGACGCTAAGGAAACAGAGGGGGCACCATTGTACGTTTCATGCTGATATGGCTGGGGGGTGACACCCTACACCATACAACCTAACACTTGTTACTGCACTAACATTCGTTCAATGACTCCTTTCAATGACACTCAAGAAATGAATGAAGAGACGTTATTGGTGATTTTTTTATTGAGTCGAGGGAGACGTAAATCCGTACCGTCCACCCATAAAAAGAAGTATTTCCTTTTCACTTGATGTCATGTCATAATCATATCATGAGGATGATACCTAATTAAAAACTAATAACAACATAGTACTTTAATTTATAATAGTGGGATATGTAACATGATTTTGCAACATGCTTATAACGGACATAATCATCAACTTACGTGTGAGATTCCAGCCTACCAATAAACTAACACATTTTGGCGTCTTTTTACAACACTCCTTCACTCATTCTCTCACTACTAAATGTCTGCAACAACAACAATAATATCACAAACAATAGGATGATGACCCAATAGTCAACAATTAAACAAGAAATACTTCCATTGAATATTCTTAACTTAATCCCATTTTCAAGATTATTTTTTTGTAAGTAAAAATCTTGAATTTTTTTTATTTTTTTTCTTGAAGTTTGATATTTATGACTGTTTTTTGACTTTTTTTTCATCTGGGGTTTGGTTAAAATAGTGTTTAGTAAATGGGTTTATTTTTTTGTAACCTCTTTGTGTTTGATCCTTCATATTCATGCAAAACTTTTTGTTAAGAGATTAAAAGGGTAAATGTTAATGTTAATGTGTTAATTTGCTTCCAGCTTTTTTTAGCTTTGTGATATGTCGTTTAATTTGATGATTAGATTTATTTCTTGAATATGATATCTTGTTTTCTTGTATAATTGCTTCATTTTTTTGTAGATTAATCATTTATTTCTTGGATATGAAATTATTATTATGTGTTTCTTGAATTTTGAGCTTTCTAACTTGTTCTTAATATATGTGGTTTGGTAAAAAAATACTGTTTTGTAAATGGATTTCTTTTTTTGAACCATCTTTGTGTTTGATCCTTCATAGTTCATAAAAAAAATTGGAAATTTGAAAGGTTAAATGTGAATTTTATTGTTGGAAAGTGTTTCATCTACATAAATGTGTTGACTTCCTTCCCATTTTTTTGTGAAATATTTTGACTGATTTTTAGCTCTGTAACTGACATATTTATATAATTTAATTGTTTTTTGTTAAGATTTAAAGGGCTCATAGATGTGCTTCTTGTGATCTTGCTTAGATACAAGTATACAACTCAATTTTTGTGTTTGATTTTGAAGGTGATTGACAAATTTTGATAATTTGATTACTTTTGGTAAGGAGATCAATTACCTCTGACTAGAAAACTTTTTTTTAACCTTCCAAAAAAAAGTTTTTTTTTTTTTTTTAATAAAAAGAAGAAAGAATTGATTATGGGCTTTAAATCAGGTAATTTGAAGCTTAAATTCAGTCACATTTTCTTATTTGTTTTTGTATTTTGTGCTTTCTAACTTGTTCTGCAAATGGTTTGTTGTTCTTCACTTTTTTTTTTAAATTTTTATTCATAGTTCATACTTAGTTTTGTTAAGCAAGTGAAAGGGTAATTATTATTATTATTATTATTATTATTATTATTAATGTATTTACTTTCATTTTCTGAACAAGGGATTGTCATATAAATCCCATTAATATACATTGATGATGTGATTTAATTTGTGAAAATGATATCTTGACTTTTTTTCTAATTCTTTTAATATTAAACAACCACATTAGAATTCATTCTGTAATTCACATATATTCATTTTTTTTTGTTTAGATTTAAAAGGGCTCATAGCTTTTCTTGTGATATTGATCAGAGACAACTCAAGTTTTCTGCTTGATTTTAAAGGTAATTCTTTGTAATTCACTTATATATGTTATTAACTGTCTTATTGGTGATTTTAGGTGCATAGAGTATGAAATAAGGAGTTAAATCACCATTAATTAGAAAAGAAATTCTTAAAAAAAAGAAGAAAGAAGTGATTCCTTCTCTGATCTACTTTCTGTTATTTTAAAGATCCAAATCAGTTGGCTATCGTTTTCATGCTCGAGTGATGGCTTGTGCGATAACTTCCGAGTCAAGGCGTTTATATTCTTGGTTGTGGGACAGCCACATTAGCCCCAAGAATTCAAAATGGCTTCAAGAAAATCTTACTGGTATGTATAATTTGTTTTCTTTTTTATTTTTCTTTTTTTTTTATGTTCTTGATGAAGGATTGATTAGAATTTTACAGGGTATTTGGGATTACGTTTTGAATCTGATTTTTAGATTATTGCGTTTTGAAAACGCAGATAATCTGTTTTTAGTGTTTGGATTGCGTTTGAAAACGCAATTAATCGGTTTTTTAGGCTACCAAAACGCAATAACTATAAGCAGCTCCACCCCTGCTTTTTCAAAACACATAAATGTTTTGAATAATCAATCCCAAACACCCCCTTAGTTAAATTAAGTTTGTAATGATGGGATTACTATTATCAACCATGATTATAATAGGTAATGGTATTTATTTTCACAAGGAAATAATTTTTAAATAGGGATTAGGAGAACTTTTTTTAAAATACTATTTTTATTGGAATTATTCCATTCTATATAAGAAAAAAATTTAGAACAAAGATCTGCATGTCTGAAGGAGAAAGCTAACTATTGATGGAGGTAGGAAGGAAGGTTCTAGCAGGTCTTGTGGGCCCCCCATAAAGTATTTAGCCTGTTAAGTATGATTAAAAAATCTATAATCTTGTAATTACAATCTGATTTGTGAATAAAGTTAATCCAGAGGTCATATCTATTAAAAGTATACGTTGGATGACTTTTAACCGGCTTGACCCATTTGGCTCGTTTCCTTTTTAGCTAAAAGTAAATGTCTGGAAACGCACGTTTAAACACCCCATAGAATTTTCCCATCAAGCCGAAGGAATCTGGGACTAATAGTGCTTTTAAACTTGTATGTTATAATGTTTTAGTTGGCGTGGCAGTGGCAAATGGCTGGGTTGGGTAACGGGTCAAAAACTGCATTTTTGTTGTACGGATCGAAACAGGTTGGGCGACCCACAAGCTCATTTTTATTCAACTTTGTAAGTAAATAAATATGTTATATATGATTGGAAAAACTATTTTATTACAATAATGATCTTAACTTCTTTTAGTGAAGTGAAATGGCCGCCTATACGGTTAGCGCGTTTGCTGAGTTGGGCTTGTTCACGGTCTTAGATGTTTCATTATCTGTATGCATTGAATCTGTATGCGAAATTGTACTTCACTTATTGTGTGTTATAGTTTATAACTTTATGTTATTATGTACTTCACATATATGACATGCTGTATGTGTTTTTGCAGACATGGATACCAAAGTCAAATCTATGATCAAGCTCATTGAAGTTGATGCAGATTCCTTTGCAAGAAGAGCTGAAATGTACTACAAGAAACGCCCCGAGCTCATGAAACTGGTCGAGGAGTTCTACCGCGCATACCGTGCCTTAGCAGAAAGATATGATTACGCCACCAGTGAGCTCCGTCATGCCCACAAAACTTTACAAGCAGCTTTCCCGGATCAAGAACCGTTCACTCTACCTGAAGATTTATCATCATCATCAATCGACCCAGATGCTCAAAAGCGCAAATCTTTTGTCTTACAGTTGTTTCTGGACGAAAACTTGCAGAATACCGATGAGAAAGATGCATGCGAAGTTGAGAGATTAAAGAAGGCGGTGGCTGATCTGATTGCGGAAAAAGATTCTCTTTTTGTTCGGTATCAGTCTAGTTTGGAAAAATTGTCGAATGCAGATGGCGAACTTAATCGCGCTCGAGAAAGTTTGCGGATTCTTGAAGAGAAAGCAAACAAAGCAGAGAACGAAGTTCGTATGTTGAAGGAAACGGTAAATGGAATGGATCAACGGGCAGTCGGGGCAGAAACGATATCTGAGTTGGAGAAGAAGATTGTGGCAACCGAAGAGGAAGCGAAAACGTTCGCTGATCAAGCTGTTAAAGCAGAAATGGAAGTTGAGAAGCTTAAAACTGCTCTTTTGGAGATAACTAATGAGAAGGAAGCTTTGCGGGTTTTATATGCGGAATGCCTCGAGAAATCACATGCGTTAGAACTCGAACTCGCTTCAGCTCAATCGGATGTTCAACGCCTCACAACCGAGATTGTAAACAGTGCTAAAAAACTTAAACATGTTGAAGAGATTTGTGTTTGTTTGGAGACGTCAAACGACTCGTTGAAGACGGAAGTGAGTGATTTAGCGAAGATTATCATGTTGAAAGATCAAGAATTATCCGACAAACACGATGAGTTGAAGAACACGGAAGTTGAATTCGTGGGGTTGAAGCAAATGAAGGAAAGACTCGAAGAGGAGGTAGCGTTAAAGTCGGGTCAATGCGCAGCTATGCAGAAGGAAATCTTTGATTTAAAAGAAGAAATTACGAAACTGAATGCTGAATCATTCGGGTCATCGGTAAAGTACTTGCGGGACGAAAACTCGAGGCTGAATGCTGATTTGCAGAGTTCGTCCGAGTCGTTTCATGTTGAAAAATCTGCGCTTTTTCTTCAAAAAACCGTTCTTGAAAACTCTCTTTCTGCTGCAAACGTCGAGCTCGAGAAGCTCAAAGAACGATCAAAGGGACTCGAAGAACTCTGTGAACTGCTCAGCAACGAGAAGTCGAATTTTTTGAAAGAAAGTGTGCAGAAGAGATTAGAAGTTCTCGAGAATCGGTTTATGCAATTCGAAAAGGAAAAAGAAACAGGTAACTCTCGAATGCTCGAATTAGTTTCTTCAAGTGTCGGCAAACAAGAACACGAGAGTTGTTTGATGATGGACCAGAGACGGTTACACGATTTAGAGATCAAACTGACGAAACAAGAATTGCAGGAAGAACTTGATAAAGCCGTGATTGCGCAGTTTGAGAACTTCATCTTACAAAAGTATGTAAAAGAAGTGGAAGAAGAGAACCGATGTTTATCGGTCGAGAACCGGAAGCATATTGAGGCGTCTAAGTTAGCCGATAGACTGATCTCCGAGCTCGAGACGGAAATTCTCGAGCAACAGGTTGAAGAAGAGCTGTTGTTAGTTCAAGTTGAAAACTTGAGATTAGGGATTAATCAAGTGTTCTTGTCTCTTGGGGTCGGGTCAAAGTCAAACGATGGAAAGATATCTATCGAAGAGATTATCGATAACATCAAGGATTTGAAGCGTTCGTTGTTAAAAGAAGAAGATGATAAGCAGCGAGTACTGATCGAGAATACCGTCATCTCAACCGTCCTATTGGAATCAGTTCTGCACAAGGAGGCGCTAATGAACAAATACGAAACTATGAAAAATGATTTCTCGAACGTCAAGAACGAGAATCGTGATCTGATTGAAGCGAACGCGAGTCTTGGATTGGAGTTAGTTATGTTAGATGAAGAAGTCGAGCAACAGAAAACCGTCCAAGAGAATTTGACAGCCGAGCTTCTAGAAAGAGAGAACGAGCTTGAAGCGTCGAATGCAGAGGCTACGAAGTGTATTATTGATCTTCAAGTCTCGAACACACGTGGCGTTGTGTTTGAAAGTAAAGCTAATGAGCTAGCCAAAGTTTGCGCGGGTCTTGAAGGTGAAAATGCAGCGAAAGATCGGGAGATTGAAGAGTTGAAACGAAACGCGAGTGTTATGGAGAGCGAAATCGAAGGATTGAAAGCGCAGTTGATTGCTTATACTCCGGTTATCGGTTCGTTGAAGGAGAATATATCGTGTCTTGAGCATAATCTTGGTGTAACAAACAATCGAAAAGCAGAGGTATTGCGCTTTCTAACCGAATCTTGTTGGCGGGTTGATGTGTTTCGGGTCAAATTGTTTAAACAACAAAACGCTTCGTATATATATTCATGTAAAAAACATTGTGTAACCTGAACACGACCCTTTAAACCCATTTATCTAAACATGTCAAACTGGTTTTCGGGTAGTGATCAAGTTGGTTTTTTTAGAACGGCTAATTTCTTTAGTCCAGTCGTCAAACCTAGGTGTTCCTAAAGACTTTGCCTTTACCAATAACCCGATTGGGAGTCAAGTTGTAAAATGTGTTAATCAGGTTTGATTGGTTGTAATAAATTGGTAAAAATGGGTTGTAACTCGTTAACATGTTGACGTGTCGACCTATTTAATTAAACGGGTTGGCGGGTCCACATGTTTATTAAACGGGTTGGTGGGTAGACCTGTTTAATTAAATGTGTTTTAAGTTTTAACGACAACCAAAGACATGATTATTAAGTGGTCAAACTAGAGGTGTACAAAAAAAACCGGTTTTTTTTAAAAAAAAAACCGTTACTAAAACCGAAACCGGTTTAAAAAAAAACCGGTTTTTTTTAAAACCGATTAAAAAAAACCGCTTTGAAAAAAACCGATTTTTTTTTCAGTTATTCATCACCAATGAACAAACCGGTTTTATAACCGATTTTTTTTTAAAACCGATTTTTAAATAAAAAAACGTTTTTTTTATGATAAAAAACGGTTTAAAAACCGATCCTAACCGGTTTCACTGGTTTGGGTTTTATGCAATAAAAACGGGTTTTAAAACCGAACCGGTTTAAAAAAACGATTTTGAACCAAACAAAACAACCGATTTATAAAAAAACCGGTTTTTTTAAAACCGGTTAACCGATTTGTACACGTCTAGGTCAAACCGACAATTTGAAGGATCAAACTAGAAGAAAACAGTTACAGTTTTTGTTGTATAACATGTAGGTCCAGGATGTGGAATTGAAGGTTCATTCTGATCACAATCAACACGATCCAGAGTCCACTCACGGTCCAAAATCACTCGAACCAAACGGAATATCAGAGTTGATCGAGCTTCAGACGCGTATAGCAGCGATTGAAAAGGTAATCGTGGAAGATATTAACACAGTTTCAAGGCGAAGAACCTCAGGCGTCAACATCAAACCGAAACCAGCAAAAACAGAAACCGAAGACTCGAAATCTACTGATCACCAAAAGCGTAACAAAGACGATAAGCTTCGTGGGAAACGTTATCTGACGTTAGATCATCTTAACATCCCGAAAGCTAAACCTGAATTCTTAGAAATGAGAGACATTCCACTCGATCAAGCGTCGGATGGATCATCATCTGCAAACAGCAGAAGCAGGAGCCGAAGAGGGTATTTACGGAGCGATGATATGTTGCTTGATCGCCTGCAAACACCTCACAAGATTTACAAAACCGAAAACAAGGCCTGCAAACTGCCATACGAGCCACAGAGCGAAGATGTAAGCGTCTACAAGTTACAAGTATCAAATCAAGAAGCGAAAAAAGGAAAGCTTTTGCAAAGACTCGTTTCGGACGCGCACAAACTCTCGGTTCTCGAGTCGACAGTGAAAGATCTTACGCAAAGATTAGAAGCTGGAAAAAAGAGTAAAAAACAAAACATGGTTGATTTCAAGATTGTGAAAGAACAGTTGGAAGAAGCTGGAAAGACGATTTCACAGCTAGCGAACGTGAACGTTGAATCAACCGCAAACGTTGATAAATACCCGTCTTTAGCAGCGTGGCTGGAGCAAGACGACACGCTGAAACGTTCAGAAAGGATCAAAGCAGTGCAGCTAGATGTTCAAAACATCCAAAGTGTGTTGCTGAAGCTTGATGATGAGAAGAAGAACAAAGTGAAGAGCAGATATTCGGTTAGCAAGAGCAGAACGAGCGTGATGTTGCGCGATTTTATTCATCATGGAGGAAGAAGCAGAAGGCGTCGTCTGTGTGCGTGTTTCGCTCCAGCTACACCGTCGATGACTAAAAGTGACCGTGTTAAAAGTTAGATTTTTTTACCTTATGACCCGACCCGACCCGACCTGACTGCTTGTTATCTATCGTATTGTGATTCAAGTTCTATGTAGGTACTAGTTTGTATTTGTGTTTACCGTTGTGTTTGTTTTCTAGAACATTATCTTCGGTTTAATTGAATGTCATAAGTTTGTTTGTAGCGGAACTAGAGCAAACAAAAACACTACAAGTTGATAGATGCCTATAAATAGCGTATTCACATGTGAATACATAAGTGTGTCTATATTACGGAACTCAGTAATATCAGTAATATTATATTACTGAGTTCCGTAATATAGACACACTTACTAAGCGAGTATAGTTCTCTCGAAAAGTCTATCAAAGAAATATGTTGGGGGTTGTTATGAGTTGTTAGATGCCTTATAAATAGTGTATTTACATGCGTGAATACATGTATATACCGATGGGGAATTATATATATATACAAATTCTAATTTTGATGTGTGAGGAGAACACTGTTTCCCTCGATACAATCATTTAAAGCGCGTTTACGTCATCGCTGACATAAGCCAACGTCACGTACAAGTCTTTAATGCCACCACTGCTTTGCGATTTTCTTCCGAATCCCGTCAGTTCAACGGTGGCTTCACCTCCAAACGCCTCACCACCACAGAAATCGCTCAACGAAACCATCATCGACGACCCAACCGGACCAACCGGTCGTTAACCACCACGATTGCCATCTAAATCAGAAACTGTGCTCACCATGGAGCTTCAGACGCAGATCTGGTGGAATACGTTTTCACCAACCAAATAAAATCTCGCTGTTGTTTTTGGGTGATGTTGAGCCTTAACATTCTTTCGATGGTTGCATGGCTTTGGTTTTCGACTTCATGTGACCACCGACATTTGTCTTTAAGATTATCAAATATATAAGTAAATACTTGCTGGGCATGATGAATGTTGGTAGCGTGGCTGTAAGTTAGCAACCACAACTAAAAAATTCTGAGCCAATGTCTTTTTGTTTATTGTGTTTTGAGTCTTTGTTTTTTTATAAACTTGATGAAATGGTTTGTGAGGGTTGTGTTGGGGGTGGTGACAGATCTGTCACCTAAGATAAAGTAATACAGATGGTGGTGATAACGAGATGGTTGAGTTCACCGGTGGGTGGTGGTGTGGTTGGCTGGTAGGTGGCCGGTTAATGGTGATGGTGTTGGGTGGGTGATGGGGAGAGATCTTTTTGTGTAACATGGTAGTGTTGGCTTAGGTCAGATCTGGATGGGGTAGTAGGGGTTGAGGAGATGAAACGGTTGTGGAGTAATTGTATGTCTGGTAAAGCAAAAAACCAGGGGCGGCAATGGTTTTATTTTGTTTATCAACAAAGGGTTTTGAATGTGTCCGTGCAAATTGCAATGGTTAGACCATGTGTAGTGGGGGGCTTTATGGGGCTTTATATATAAAGCCCCTCTTTCTGATTGGTCCACGTGGCAGCTGAGTCAGCATGAGGGTTTAATTCAAAATAGGGGTGTAATGGGGTGGGGAAAATTTTGGGCGTTATATTAAAAAAAAAAAAGCTGAATTCCATGCACGTGGCCTGCAAACTTGATTCAATGTAGTGGTTTAATTCAATTTTGCTGACAAGTCCTCCACGTGGCTTTATGTAGTTTGTTAATCAAATTGGTGTTTCGCGCTATTAAAATCACGCCCCTCATTAAAATTACCCCATAGCGCCCCCCTGTAATGGTGTTGGGGGCGTTATGGGGCGCTATGTTGCAAAAAAACGCCCAAATCGCGCTCCACTACACCCGGTCTTATAATAGTGGGATGTCAGAACTCAGAACATTGTGAAGACAAATATGTCTCGAACAATTAAACGAAATAATGATAAAGGATAATCGTAGAAATAAAGATTATAAAGGTGATTCAGTAAGAAAATTATTTCAAGTTATTTTGTAACCACAAAACCCACTAACCTGCTATTATGTATTAAACTTTTTTTCTACCTTTTAATGGCTTTAAATATATCACAGTAATTACGAATATAATTAAATATAAATGTTCATATTTTTTATTTATCCTTTATTTTGTTTACCAAGCTATATGAAAAACTCTTTTATTTATAAGTTTATGTTGGTTAAACTAATATAACATTTTTGGTCTGTTGTGCGTCGGCTACTGTTTCGTGAAGAAGGTGGTTGTGGTATGGTTGTGGGGACGATAACGATGGGAGTTGTGGTTGGTGGTAGATGGTGTTCAACACCGGTAGTTGTTGGGTGGAGATGGTGGAAGCCGCCGTAGTAGTGGCTGAGCTTGGTGTCGGGTATTATTGTCTCCATCAAGAGTGGTGTTGTTGGTTGACACAATGAATGTGGGTATGCTGATTGCTTTGTGTTTACAAATGCAAAAGCATGTAAAGGTAAAAGCCAACTGTGATCTCTCTCTTTATAAATAAACTATGGGTGGTGTAACTGGTTTTGTGGTTTAGATATTGGTGGGTTTGATGGTTTTCAATAAATCCATTTGCTGGTACGTGTAAATCATTTAGGTTTAAATAAATATGCAAAGCAATTTTTATCTTTACTTTACTGTATTTTTGGTATGTAGTCAATAGGTTTGATATTTTTATCTAATTATTTTGTTATAATTGCCGATTTTATTACAATAAATATACGTCATTAATACGATTAAATTTGTGTTGCGGAGGTTGTTTCCGATGATCGGCGCTACGTTAACGCGTTCTGTAGCTCTGTTTCCCGCGTGTCAAATATGGTTATGCGGTCGCCCCCGCCGCGGCAACGCGCGGCGGGTATAAAACTAGTTTAATACAATTCCTTATGATTAAACAATGTATTCATCGGTTGATATAAATGATATTTAATTAAATATATATTGCCTATGAATTTAATGATTTAATTTGATTAAGCTACACTAATCATGTTGTGTAATATTCTTTTAAGTTATAAAATTAAGGCCCCACTAAAAATAAAAATGCATGAAAATAGTTGTTTAGCTGATATTATTATATTATAATACATATAATAATTATATCAGTTTTACTTTTCATAAATCCTTAAATTTGGAAACTTAATGTCCTAAGGGGGACAGAGCGCGCCTACCGATTTGGTCACGGGCATCTCATTATCAGCATGGTAACACCGTCGCCACCCATGCTGATAGTGGTCCCGTGAACCAAATTCGGGTTCTAGTTAACAATCCATGAAGCACTGACTTTTCTCTCTCTATCTGTCTTTGTCTCTCTCTTTGATATTTTCTCTTCATCCTGTCCCACTCCTCAAAGAACTACTTCTTTCATCCACAATCAAACCCAAAATTCTGACCTCAGTAACCGTGCATCACAACCACAAAAGAACAGACCCTGACTCTGGTTCAATTCTTATTGACAAACAGAGAGGAGACGGTGAGTTCTATAGATAGATAGAGAGAGAGAGAGGAGCTGGTGAGTTCTAGAGAGAGAGATGGTGAGTTCAACCGAGGTAAGATATATTATCAATATTCTTATTATTAACAATATATTATTCAACCGAAAGAGAGATGGCGAGTTCTAGCGAGAGAGTAGGAAAGGTAATGTATATTATTAATATTATATTATTATTATTATTATTATTATGTGTGAAAACAATTAATTGTTGGGTAAAGAATCAGCGGAGTGTTGCCTCCAAAAAACTGTTTCAGTGAAGTAAATCAGTGAAGTTGAAAATGTTTCAGTGAAGCACCCCGCCCCTAAATAAGTGTTTAGTAGAAATGGGGTAATGCATGATAGATAATAGTGTTGAAGAAGTAACTTTTGAAGATAAGATAAGGGTTCAACTTATGGCATCAACTTATGCCTCTCCATGATGGCATGATCTCTTTCCCTAGGTCTTCACTTGCCAAACTCGACCCAACTCGTTAAGGGAGTTAATGCATGAACATGATGCTTTAGCATAAAGTAAATGTTTAAATCGATGAATTATAAAAGTAAATGGAAAAAGGGAATATCTATATCTATATCTATCTATACTACTATATAATGCATCCTAGATGGACAAGAAGGTAATTTCACAAACATTTTAAGATGGCATATCAAGAGACACTTCACAAAAGTGTAATCTTTGATTATTTTTTTCCATTTAAAGATGGCATATCAAGAGACTCTTCACAAAAGTGTAATCTTTGATCATTTTTTTTCATTTATGCCCTTATGTACAATATGTAATGCCCATTGTATATATGTACTGCACACTTTTTATTCTCCCACATGCAACCCCTTTCATAAATTTCATTAAACCACAATTTTAAACCCATTAGCTTGTCCTTTTACGGAACTTAAGACAAATTTATATCAAAACATAATTAATCAATTTCTATTAATAACTTTAGTTATGTTTTAATGTATCAATATATATGTTACAAGCTCTAATATATTGTTTATTTATGTTTTAGTTTTCACAAAAAGAAACAAAAATGTTATGTACGTGATACCATTGTTTTAATTATTATATGATGTTAATAGATTATTAATATGACGAGTGTAAAATAATTGTTATGATGTTTAAATCACTTCCCATTCATACAAGTAAAAAGAGGTAAATTAATTACTTAAAATTAGTGAGTATCAGAATTTAACATATTTAAGATAAAAGTTTTCTTAAAACAAATGACAGTCGATAAAAGTTGGTAGCACCAACCTAAGTTCACAAGCACATATTGCATCCTCCCTCCAACAGGCTTAAGACACGTCTTTAGAGATTCTTTAAGACGCTAGTTTTTGGTTACAGCTCAAAAAGCTTTAATTCCTGATTTAATGGGCAATTAAAGGTGATTAATTTAAGAAATTAAGCACTGCCGGTTACGTTGATGGTTTCTTTTCTTTGAACAGTGTGTTCTTTATATATAGACTCAACTCTCAAGAATTGAGCAGCCTCTGTGCTACAAATTGAACAACCTCAAGAATCGATTGGATGAAGATATTAGGTCCCCTTCTTCCTCCCTCTAATTTGGTATCCATTTTGTTTGATTTTTGATGATGTTACTTAATTTTAATTACTCTGGAACTCCTTTGGATCTTCATGTTTAAATGCTATATGTTAGGGTGTTTTACAAGGTTTTGTGCATCGTGTTGTTGTATAAATATAATTTCTATGTTATGGTGTTTAAAAGCTTAAGGTTTGATAAATGCACACCAGTTGCTTGATGGAATGCTTAAACCAAACTGAGAGATTTGGTGTCGTGGAACTCGATGGTTGATGGGTATGTGAAGGTTGGTGATATGGGGTTGGCTCATGGGTTGTTTGATAAGATGAGTGAGAGGAATGTGGTGTCGTGGAATGTGTTGATGAAGGGGTATTTGGATGGGAAGAGTCCGGGGAATGTGTTGAAGTTGTTTAGGAGGATGGTTGGGATGGGTGGTGAGTGGAATGATACGATGGTTGTTTGTGTGGTTACGGCTTGTGGGAGGTCGTGTAGATTGAAAGAGGGGAGGTCTATTCATGGAGCGATGATTCGGATGTCGGTGAATGTGAGTTTGATTATTGGCACGGCTTTAATCCATATGTATTGTAAGTGTGGGAAACCGGATGTTGGTCAGGTTATTTTTGATATAATGTCGGTTAGGAATTCAGTGTGTTGGAATGCGATGATTTCGGTGCAGTCGATACATGGGGACCCAAAACATGGGCTTAGGCTATTTGAAAACATTAATGTAATAATCAACATCTAAACTTTTGTAGTGTTTATGAATGTTTTGTAGGTAGACTATATTCTTGGAGACAACCCAATAGCAACAAGTTATATGGTTGGTTATGGGAAAAACTACCCGCGACAAGTACATCATAGAGGTTCATCGATTGTGTTGATTAAGGTTAATCACTTAATCCTTCATTTGTGCTACATGGTATAGCTGAAAAGCAAGCGACCGAATCCTTCTAATTTGGCTGATCAAAGAGACAATTATCAGCAGACTGAGCCTGCTACATATAACATTGCACCTCCTCTTGGAGTATTGGCTAGACTGCATGCTGGTCATGATGGTTATAACCAGCTTCTTCCTGGTACATTATTAGTTTAATATAATTTTGTTGTAATTGACATGTTTCTTAATGTTTTCAATCTTTTCTTAATCTTATAGTTAACTTGTTTTGCAGTTGAAATCCCTCGTGCTAATAGAAACCTGACCATTTGACTTTTTACCCAATATCCATTTCATTTACGTTAATAAAAAATGAAAATGGTGAAGAAATTGCGTAGGGTGTTCCTAATGACTTGAATCATGTACAAAAATACTTATTTATAATCTCATCTATTACTTGCGGTGTGATCTTCCCTTTCCTTATGCCGAATACTACACACAACCACACTTCGACAACCGAATTTCGGTTAACGGTTAAGGTTTACTCACCCCTACAACATAGTATGTATCCTCGGTCTCTCTTTCTAACATAGCACAACCACAATCTGACAACCAAATCAAAACACTCGCAACTTAGCTAACCCCGCTGCAACGAATAGTTGGAGCTTAAAGATGCGTATATTACCCTTTTCGCTTAATTGGGTAGATAAGGAATGGTCCTGAAGTCAAGCTTTGGTTCTGAATAATATCAACCAAAACACCTTGATTAAAATCCGCAATTCTGGATCTCGGCACAAAGAGATTTAGCCATGGATGAGGGACTTCCCATAGCCCCAATGATTGAAGTCGAATCTCTTCATCTCTTACTTGATTCAGAAAATCAAAAAGAGCTGCATCTTTTGTGAAAATAAGCCTAGAATTGATGTTCAATGCCTTGAATATCACTTGAAGTTCCTACGAAAAAGAATATTGTTTTATATAATAATATTGAAAGTAGTGTGCAGACTACAGCCAAAGTAATATGACAATTACCAACCTCCTCAATGGTGTTTATGATTGGATCATTGTAATACTTGACTGCTTCTAAGCAGTATAAAATCCCATTTTGGATGCTAAAGAGCTTATTATGGACTCATCATCAGGAGAGAAAAAGCTGCTTGCAGGACTCCTTTCCAAGATCAAAGAGCATTCTACATAATTAAACCCATCAACTGATATCAAACGTTCTTGATCCTTGGTGAAGTTGGCAAAATCGTCGTAAATTATTTTAAACCATTTCACCTACACTTCAAAAACAAGATATTAGTACACAAAATCTTGAAGTCATGACACATGTTAATTATAACATTGAGAATATTGGTCCATCCACACATGCATGTACTCACTTTAATTAGTGTACATGGTTTCATAAATTAATTAATGGTATTTTTATTTGTGTTAATTGATCAAGAATATTAATGTATTACAAAACATAGGGCTTATCTGTTAGAAATTCCTATGTGAAAGTAGAGCGGTCGGTGATCATGGCACATATGAAAACATGACGTGTGCAAATAGTTCACCGACTGCATTTACTGAGGGATCACCAAGCAAGCTTCACTGACAGATTACCGACTATTATCACCCCTTAATAATAGAAGTGTGTTTCACTGACATATCATTAACTCACAACCATATATATGTATTATAAAATATAATTAACAAAAAACAATTGGGTTGACTTGTCTGTTCAGTAGCTTTTTTACATTTTTCGGTTTGACTTTTTTGTTCAATCGCTAGAAGTCAATTTTCTAATGAAAACCAATATAATTTAAAGATGAATATTGTACCCTATTGGGTGCCTTTTCTAGAACAATCCTTGCCCTAGTGATGATCCCAAATTGGCCTAGACCCCCAAGAACAGCATAAAAGAGATCAGAGTTATTATTCTTGGAGCAAGTGATCAAATCCCCTTTCCCTACAACAATAAACAAACACAATTAACTTCATATACATACATATTAAACATCGTCCATAAAATCATGGTCTTGATGGTACAAATTATAAAATATACCAGTAATGACATCCATTTCAAGAGCATTGTTAATTTGAGGACCATGAAAAGAAGACTGTCCACTAATCCCAGCATTAGAGAGTGTCCCACCAACCGTGAGGTACAAGTAATCTGTCCATGAAACGGTGCAAGTCCATGCATTAACGTGGCTTGCAAGACATCAATCCATAACTGCTCACCTCCAACATCTGCATAAAACCCTAAAGAAGAGTTCCCAGAAACCCTAATCCTAGTATTATTATTATTATTCAAACTTGACATTTTCACCACCACCCCATCTTTGGCCATGGCCTGACCCCTAACCGAATGGCCATTGCCACGCATCGCAATAACGAAAGGAGACGACAAGTTGTATGACGCTTTCACAAGGCGGACAATATCGGAAACAGATGATGGTTTAAGGACCCTAAAAGGGAGTTCTTTAATGAGTTTACCATAATCATAGGAAGCTGTTTTCATACAAATATTGTCTGTACAAAGATTATAATTCTCTGTGGTTTGGTTTGGAGATGATGTTAGGTGTAGCAATGGTATTATGAAGGGTACAATAAGATAAACATGAAGTATTATTAGTTTGGAATAAGCCATGATGAAAGAAGTGAGAAAAGGATATAAAATCTTGAATGGAAAGTAAGTTTGTATAATGTGCATATATATAGGCATGCAACCGAAAATTCACAGTAGAAAATCTTTAGTGGAATAAAAAGGGGTGTGGAATTTGCCATACAAAAAAAAGCAATTGAATACATAGTGGTTTCACTTATCTCATGCTTCTTTCATTGATATAGATAATCTTCTTATCATTGTCTACCTTAGTTTTGTAGACCATTAAAAGTAAGTTTGGTATTTATTAAGGTGTGGGGAAGTAGTGGTGTGGGGGTGAGAGTGTAAAGGAAAGGGTGAAGGTTCGATCCCCCACTGGGTGAAAAAAAGGGAGATTTAATAAGGCGTTAAGGGGAAGTGTAATTTGCCGTACAAAAAAAAGTAAGTTTGGTATTATGAAGGGTGTACAATGGAGTCTTTTCCGTCCAAAAAAAGGAATCTAACTTTCTTTCAATTATTTCATTCAGTACGATGTTACTTTATTCTATTCACGTTATATCAATATTCTTTCAATTATTTCATTCAGTACGATGTTAACTTTCTTTCAATTTTTTGTACGATCTAACTTTTATTCAATTATTTCATTCAGTACAATGTTACTTTATTCAATTATTTTTTGTACGATCTAACTTTTATTCAATTATTTCATTCAGTACAATGTTACCTAGCCTATCAAGATTCCAACTTTCATTCAATTATTTTTTGTACGATCTAACTTTTATTCAATTATTTCATTCAGTACAATGTTACTTTATTATATTCACGTTATATCAATATCAAGATTCCATTAACTTTCATTCAATTATTTTTTGTACGATGTTACTTTATTCACATTATATTAATATCAAGATTTAACTTTCATTCAATTATTTTTTGTACGATGTTACTTTATTCACATTATATCAAGATTTCCATTAACTTTCATTCAATTATTTTTTGTACGATGTTACATTATTCACATTATATCAAGATTCCATTCAATTATTTCATTCAATTATTCTACGATGTTACTTTATATTCACATTATATCAACATTCCATTCAATTATTTCATTCAATTATTGTTGTTCGTACGATGTTACTTTATATTCACAGTATAAAATCTTTAGTTGAATAAAAAGGGGTGTGGAATTTGCCGTACAAAAAAAGCCTTAGACCATTAAAATTAAAGGTGTACGATGTTATATCAACATTCATTCAATTATTGTTGTTCGTACGATGTTACTTTATATTCACAGTATAAAATCTTTAGTGGAATAAAAAGGGTTGTGGAATTTGCCGTACAAAAAAAAAAAAAAACCTTAGGACCTCAAAATTTTTAAGGTACTTTATCAATTATTGGTTGCTTATTTATAACTTTTTCGTTATAGCACTCATTTATATTTGTGTTTTCTGTATTAAGATGAGAAAAAGTAAATTAAACATCTGAAAATAGACGATAACAATTTTACCAGGGCCAAATAACATGAAAAAAGCATCAACATGGGCACTGGCTTATCTTGGCAAGATTCGCTAATTCTATCATTCACGACACCTGCAAACAGCAAACACAAAATGCTACAAGAATATTAAAGAAATACCCATATTGCTAAATCACGAAAAGGAAAAAGGCAGTCAACAAATATACATTAAGAAGATGTGTTAGTATATACAAGGGCTTAATATGCCACAAGAGTTATAATATTATATTGTTCACAAATTACCAACAAAAGTCCAACAAAAAAAGTCTAGTCAAATAAAAAAAATTGGATTTGATTGCCATTACTGATAATATATAAATGCACAAAACATAACAGTTCATAATTGCACTTGTATAAGAATACAATCATTTATAATTACCATACCAATGCATATATAAATACCTGAAACACCCTTGAAATCTGTTGATTTTGACTCCTGCTGAACATATATACACCCGAGGCACTTGCTGGAAAACACAAATGTAAATGAGTGCTATAACGAAAGAAACGTCTGAAACCTAAAACGATAACCGCTAATGAACACCATAATAAATCTTATCGTACATATACATTTCACCCCTATTTACAAATACTGAATTACTATACATTGAATATAAGATTGTTAATCACAACGCAAAGTAGCAATAGATATTATTTTACCCTAGTAGAGTTTACAATAATAAACAAATCTAAATTTGAGTAATAATCCTTCACAATGAGATTTATGCAATATAATCCTAGTTAACAACAACAAACACAGCTTGGCATATGTTCAACTGATTTCAAGCACTATAGTTCCAGTAACGAACAATGAACACAAAAACTAATTATAAACTATAGCTCAATATCTTTTTTAAACCTTATAGCCAACTGATATTCCATCAAAATCCAAATATGACACCTTCATCTTCGAACTCTTAACAACTATGACAACAAATACAAGTACTAATAAACCTGGAATATGCTTCAAGCTGCTCTTGATGGTGTCAATTCAGTGTAGAGAGAGATAATTCACATAGATGGTAAAGTAATTAGGTTAAAGTATATACCTGTGGTGAAGGAGGCGGTGGCAATTGTGTGACGGGAGTAAGGGGGCGGTGGTGATGGTTGATGTAGGGTTTCTCCAAAGCCAGAGAGCAACGATAGAGTATGCGCCGATTGAATAGGAGAGACCCGCTTCATAATAATGAACTTCAATGATCCAAAACTGATGAAGGAGTAGTGCTGAATTGACGACGATGAACGGTTGAGCAAATACCCCATTATTATAAGGGAGGAACACATCATAACATACGGCGGCAAGGGAGGATTGTGGTTATAAGGGTGAGAAGTCTGGTTATTGGAAACAGCTAGCAGAGAATTCATAAAGATTTTCACAACTTATAAATGTTTACGCTCAAGAATGAAAGGGTGGCAGAGATAACCTCTAATACTCTCTAAAATGTAGTCTTTCGCTTTGTTGTTGTTGTCTCGGATTGATCTCAAGAGAGGAGAGGAGAGGAGTCGGTTAAGGGAAAGCAGAGGTGATTGTGTGCAATGAGTTGGTTAGCATTATTATTTTGTAAATATTTAGGGATTACCAGTTTACTAAACGAAAGAAAGAGAAGAGAAGAGAAAGGAGATTTAAGATAGAAAAGAAAGGGAGGGAGGGAGGGAAGGGAAGGGAAATAAATAATTTTGTTATGTGTTCCCGACTTTGAAAGAAATGAAAACAAAATAAAAAAATTATGTGTTCCTGGGTTGAAAGGAAGAGAAAAGAAATATTTAATTTTACAATGATACCTTTATTAGGTTTTATCTATATCTATACTACTATATAATGGGTTCTAGATGGGCAAGATAATAATTTTCATTTAACTTTAAGACACATAAAAATATTGTTTTTGCATTTTGTTACAAGTGTTAATGCATAAATAATTTCTCATTTACAATATTGTCCCCCTACATTTTAGTATTTAATAATGTAGTGTAATAAATGACAAACAATAATGTAGTGTTATTATATATAGCATTTATAGTTATAATGCAATACTATTTTATAAAAGCTTGTATAAACTTATACATACAAATTTGACTAAAATATTCAAACTCAAATAAAAGAAACAGGCATTGTCCCATTCGTGACTGACTAGGTCATTAGGAAAACCAAAATAATTGTCAAACAAGAATACATAATGACTTTTAGTTTAAAAGTACAACAATTAAATAACTTATCATCAATTTTTATTTTTTATTCGTGTAACACCCTAAAACCGTAATACAGAAAATACGCAGCGGAAAATACCAACCCAAAAATTCATTTCTTTAATAACAACCTTGAATGTTTGGAAACCAAATCTACTAAGTATTTTAGGTGTTACATCTTCTATTGTTTCTTATTACATTCAACAAAACTCATCTTTATTTGGTTAAATGACCGTGACCGCGTACAATCCGCATCCTCGCTCGATCGCCTTCCCTTGCCTTGAGAGGTAACAAAACAACCTACAATCACCACATAACCATATCATTAGTTCGGTAAGTGACTTTAGTTAATGTTTTACAACATAGTGACAGCATCCCAAGGAAGCTAGATAATCTCTTCGACTTGTCTCTCCCAAGCTCGAACTAGTTCAAAGTTACAAGCTCGAGCCCGATCTTTGGATCTAGCCTTGACATTTCATGCATTCATCCCCATCTAACTTGCATCTTCTTTACCGTTCACACAACAATGTGGTTAGTACCCAACAACAATACATACGTATACAAGAGTTCTATGATTTCATTTCAATGTCCCATCATCCTATGATCTTAAACATTCTTACTAAGGTCAATCATGGAGCTTAGAATAACCTTAAGAATCCTTACATTCCCACATAATGACACATGATAAACCATGTTAGAAAGAGGAAACAAAACAAAAAGTTTCAGGGGTCCACCGTACCTTACTCTGGCCACCGTAAGGTACGGTAGCCCTTGTTTCAGTTTCTACCGTAAGGCAGTAGAGGTCCACCGTCAACTTTCTGATGTCCACCGTACCTTACTCTGGCCACCGTAAGGTACAGTAGACGTCCACCGTACCTTACTCTGGCCACCGTAAGGTACGGTAGCTTCTGCACAATTGGCTTATTTTCTTCATTTCCTTGCCCATTTTCCCCCAATCTTTGAACGCCTTTAAACCCATGTTCAAGGCCATTCCTAAAGGCACTTGGGGACTTGTTAAACACCATTCCATCATGTTTATAAAATTCCATTTCATACGATTAAGTCCCCCATTCGGTTGATTAAATGCTTATGCTATTATTACCCAAATAGACCCGTTGAGGTCATAGGTTACACAAATCATTACTTGACCATTCAAGAATTGTAACAATCATATTACCAACCCATTGGACACTTGTTTGGCTGAAAACACCATCCGGTTTGTTTAGTTGCGACACGGTTCTTAGATTTAACATCTAATGAACCTTTAAATTCCCAAAACGCCCTTGAAGGCAACAACCCAATCTAGCCACCCGAAGGCGACACTACTTGATTTAATTCAATTGTTTTAGACCCATTACCAAGCTTCTTACCTTGGAACAACTATAATCTACCTACTCCTTCAAGATTCCCATCCTATATGAACATAATTCAATATCATAGATGCGAGTTAAGTTCGGAAATCACTTACCTTAAGTTCTCGAGGTTCATGCTTGTTTACTTGCCTCATCTTGACCCATTAGCTTCCCATGCTTGAGTCCATCATTTCTACCCTTTCATATCATCATGTTCACATCATCGTTAGCATACATAATCATTCATAACCAATCATATCCAACTCATAAATCACATTGACTTGCATAGGTCAATTTCTAACATGCATATAACATAGCTTCCCACCCTTTTTGATTTATCATACAAGCAATTAAACTCAACATCATACATGTCACATAACCAAGCTAGCGTGTCTTACACGAAATCCTCAATCTCACAATCATGCTAGACAACATACCACATTATTTCCACATCAGTTGACTTTCCAGAAAGTCAACTTTCAACAATACAAACTTTCTTTTTACAAACATATGTCCATATTAACATAATAGGTTGTATGAGATTCACCATAAACATCATGTTCATATCTCGTTAACATACAAGATCATTCATCTTACCAAATAAACCCAACACATTGTCGTGCATCATATTATTTAAACATAGTGTACATGCTACTAACTCATACTTCTTACCGAATCATACAATCAACTAATTCCCCACATGATTACCCTCTAAGACGCAATCCTCATGTTAACCTACTATCAATTGCACCAATTATCACATTACTTTCATACTTGTCGAGTCTTGCATACAAATTTACACATGTTAGACTCATCTAAGCATTTCATCAAACACTTGGTGTGCATACAACATCAAAAACACAATGTACAAGCATTTCATGCCTACTTTCATAGCTCATAACATCAATCATCACATTTCATACCCACTTCAATTACCCTTCATTCCACAAACATTAAACATAACAAAACCTCACTTTCTTTCCAATCTATTAACCAATTTAACTAAGAATGACCATGGGTTACACTAATAGCAACATCTATTTTCCACTCTACACATATCCTTCAATTTATTCAATTTCTATACAATTAACACATATACAACTTTCAATCATTCATAAATTGCCACATGCATGTCACCAACTACACATTATTCTTACTATTACATGGGTTTACCCCTACTAAAGCCAATATCAAAGCTCTAATGAAAACCCAATATCATCATCTATGCAAATAAGCAACTCCTAGTGATTAGCTCATCTCTAAACCATTAGAGATGGTCAATACCACTTACAATCAAGCCATAATACGAATTTAACATGTTTTCCTCAAAACCCACATGTGGGGTTCGAACCCTACACGAATTATACATCAAATTCTACCAAACAAGAGGTACCTTTGGGTTCAATCAACCATAAACGGCCCTTTTCTGGCTAATGCATCAATTTCCCCTTTGAATCCTTGCTAGATTGAGTTGGTAGTTGGACTAGGGTTGGAGCCCTTTTTCTTCTTCCTGATAATCGACCAAAACACACACTTGTGTGTGTGTTTTTGGTGTTTGCACCATATTTATTAATTATAATATGGACTTTGGGTATTTGACAATTTCCACCCTCCAACTTATAACCTCTTGACTCAATCTCGTTTTATTAATCCCGCCTCTCAACGTCTTTAAATGAAGCGGGTTTTCGGGGCGTTACAATTCGTGCTTTCAATAACAAAGAACTTCCACCAAAATAATTGTCACACAAGAATACATGACAACTTTTAGTATAAAATTATTATATATGTAATAAAAGTCTATGGTTAAAAATTATAATCAGACAAATGTTGTGTTAATCAAAAGCAACATCATGGTTATTGTAATAATCAAGAGCAATATCATGGTTTCTTTGATCAAATGTGGTGGTTTCTTTGATCCGCGCATACAACACGAACTTCTCCTTCACATCTATGGGTGTCTCATTAGACGAAACAATTGCCAATATGAGAAATGGTGTATATACGTTCGGACCATATTGGGGAATATACCATAAAATCGATCAGTTAGTACCACGGGATGACAAACCCATCCCACAGGTCATTCTTTATTTTTATGGCTTCATTATAGTATTTAGCTACTTCTTTTTACCAGAGACTGAAATCTTGTCTTCTTCTTCTTCTTCAAGTTTTCAGTATTCTCCTGCATCGCTTTATATTTTCATACGTGCTTTCAATATTAAAGGACTTCTCTTACATATATTGTGTTCAGGAGTATTACTTTGAATCATTATTTTTCACTTATGTTTTTTGTATTTAGAAAACTCTATGGTATCATCTATTGTTTCAAACAGTGGGTTAATTTTGCACCGCATGATATTTATTACAAACTTATAGTGTTATTCTACTACAACATCTACTTTATACTAAAATTGTACGCCATCCGACCATATATTACACATTATCAGTATGTTTGTATAATGTACAACACCAACAACCTGATTGACCAAAAGCAACAGCCAAACACAATGCAGCCCGCCGCAACACGCGGGTTGCTGCTAGCCATAAGTCATATGAACGAACTGATAATGTGTAATATATGATCGGAGGGAGTCAATTTTAGTAGAAAGTATGTGTAGATGTTGTAGTAGAATACACGTTAAGTTTGTAGTAAATATCATGCAGTGTAAAATTAACCCACAGTTTGAAACAATAGATGGCACCATAGAGTTTTCAAAATACAAAAAACATAAGTGAAAAATAATAATTAAAAGAAATACCCTTGAACACAATATATGTAAGAGAAGTCCTTTGATATTGAAAGCACGTATGAAAATATAAAGCGATGTTGGAGAATATTGAAAACTTGAAGAAAAAGATAAGATTTCAGTATCTGGTAAAAAAAATAACTAAATACTATAATGAAGCCATAAAAAATATAGAATGGCGTGTGGGATGGGTTTGCCATCCCGTGGTACTAACTGGTCGATTTTATGGTATATTCCATAATATGGTCCGTACGTATATACGTCATTTCTCATGTTGGTGATTGTTTCATCTAATGAGACACCCATAGATGTGAAGGAGAAGTTTGTGTTGTATACGCAGCTCAAAGAAACCACCACATTTTATCAAAGAAACCATGATATTGTTCTTGGTTAATACAATAACCATGACGTTGCTTTTAATTAACACAATATTTGTCTGATTGTAATTTTTAACCGTAAACTTTTATTACATATATAATAATTTTAAACTAAAAGAGTAAAAGTCATTATGTATTCTTGTGTGACAATTATTTTGGTGGAAGTCCTTTGATATTGAAAGCACGAATAAAAAATAAAAAATGATGCGGGAGAATACTGAAAACTTGAATCAGAAGACAAGATTTCAGTATCTGAAAAAAAAAAGTAGCTAAATACTCTAAATGAAGCCATGAAAAAAAAATAAAGAATGGCGTATGGGATGAGTTTGCCATCCCGTGGTACTACCTGGTTGATTATTTTGTATATTCCCTAATATGCTCCAAACATATATATGTCATTTCTCATGTTGGCGATTGTTTCGTCTAATGAGACACCTATAGATGTGAAGAAGAAGTTTGTGTTGTATGCGCGGATCATAGAAACCATGACATTGCTCTTGATTAACACAATAACCATGTCGTTAAGCCATAAAAATTAAAGAATGGCATGTGGGATGGGTTTGCCATCCCGTGGTACTAACTGGTCGATTTTGTGGTATATTCCCTAATATGCTCCGAACGTATATATGCCATTTCTCATGTTGGCGATTGTGTAATTTTTAACCGTAAACTTTTATTGCATAACAATAACTTTTAAACTAATAGTCATCATGTATTCTTGTTTGACAATTATTTTGGTGGAAGTCCTTTGATATTGAAAGCACGTATGAAAATATAAAGTGAAGCAAGAGAATACTGAAAACTTGAAACAGAAGACAAGATTTCAGTATCTGGTAAAAAAAAGTAGCTAGATACTCTAAATGAAACCATAAAAAATAAAGAATGGCGTGTGGGATGGGTTTGCTATCCCGTGGTACTAATTGGTCGATTTTGTGGTATATTCCCGAATATTCTCCGAACATATATACACAATTTCTCATGTTGGCGATTGTTTCGTCTAATGAGACACCTATAGATGTGAAGGAGAAGTTTGTGTTGTATGCGCGGATCATAGAAACCATGACGTTGCTCTTGATTAACACAATAACCATGTCGTTGCTTTTGATTAACACAACATTTGTCTAATTGTAATTTTTAACCGTAAACTTCTATTACATATACAATAACTTTTAAACTAAAAGTTATCATGTATTCTTGTTTGACAATTATTTTGGTTTTGCTAACGGCCGACTCAGTCACGAATGGGACGATGCCTATCTCTTTTATTTGAGTTTGAATATGTTAGTCAAATTTTTATGTATTATTTTTAGTATAGGTTAATAAGTTATTTAATTGTTGTACTTTTAAACTAAAAGTCATCATGTATTTTTGTTTGACAATTATTTTGGTTTTCCTAATGACCTAGTCAGTCACGAATAAGAAAACTATCGATGATCTCTTCACCTCTTTGGTTGTTTTTACATTTCACCGGCCTCAATTTTGACTAAGTTTGGCCCAAATGTGCATGTGGTGGCGCCTTAAGGTTCTAAGGCGCTTTCCTGATCGCCTTGTGTGCCTCATACATACGGCGGGTTGCATGCGTCTTTTTTAAACCAAGATAAAATATATGTAAAGGATTGATTGGTGTTGATGTGTGAGTTGCAGATTTGGAGAATGAGTGATTTGATATGCAGACCCAGAGACGAGGTGTTAACCGAGTTAGAAGACTTCAAGGCTCATGTTGCAGGATGTGGTCCAAAGGCGTAGGAAGGAAGATGGCTGTTAATTTTATTACATGTTTGCATGTTATTAACAAAATCTATTATATGACTGGAACGTATCTAGGTAGGTTGGAATCCAGTTTGATTTTGTACACATATCCAGCATGTTTGTATAATACATATAAACAATGAGGCGATTAACCAAACACAACATCCAAGCACTGTGGAGTCCCGCCGCAACGCGCGGGTTCCTGCAAATCGATGCTTTAGCATCAAGTAAATGTTTAAATCGACGAATTATAAAAGTAAATGGAAAAAGGGAATATAGTAATAACTTATGTAGCATCCAAGTGAGAGGAGATAATGCGTAAACTTTATTATTAACTAATTAAATACGATTGATTTTACATTTCAGTATAAAATAAGTTAACGTGTCATATTTTTCTAATTGATACCACATTGGAAGAACATCACAAGTTACACTATAATGCCCTTAACCCAATCTAGTTGTTAACTTGATATTCGATATACCTTTTGACTTTTTATAGAATTCACAATCTTCACAATTTACATGATAGCCCAAAATATCTACCTCGGGAAAAGAAACTTGACTAAATCTATCACTAAACGATGGATTTAAGAAACCATATGGAGAGAATATGTTGTTTTTTTAAAGTTTAATAACCATTTTAGTGTAGCTTTACGATAATGCAAATCACCTACTAACATCCATGTAGCTTTAAAGTTTCGTAGACCAAACTTACAATATGTGTAAAACACATGGACGATCCCTATAGTTAACCAATGTTTTGAAACCCGTACCAGACCGTAAACCATAATCTAATCCAGCCAGGTTTATGATGTTGGAACCATTATGATGCAAACCTGGATTCGGCGGTTGGTCCGAGATATTGACTAAATTTTCCCATTTTACCTTATTTGTTTTTATATTATTTAAGACGTCAACCGGTTCTTACATATAGTCCGACCAATAGACCGGTAAGATGACTGATTTTGTCACACCCTCAAAATCCACTTGCGGAGTTTTACCGCGAGGCGCATGACAAACCAGGATCCAAGTCAACGATCACAATAAACAAGTCTAAATGAACATATGCAATTTCAAAAACATAGTTTAAAATTCCCAAATAACAGCGGAAGCTTATTCTCAAAACATAACAAAAGTAATCCAAAATATTCAGTGTTTGAAAACCATGCAACCCTAACTAGACGCCGTGTAGACGCGTGCGCCCTAGTCCCGTAGTGCTACCTTAGCGACCTGAGAAAACATGTAAGAGTTACGTCAGCACAAAAATGCTGGTGAGTTCACAGGTTTGTAAAATAGAGTACCAAGTTCAACCTGTCCATACTATATAAAATTGTAAACCAAAGTACGCTAGCTAGGCGTATGTTTTGTCACTACTATGATTGGAAAACCATTACTAACTCGCAAACCAGATGTTGTGCCCGAATAGTAAACCTGTTCCTGTTTGAGACAATATGCACTCGCCCGGCCCTCCAAGCCGACGAGTGGGGTTGGTCACTCCCAATAGATCTATTCACATTTCCCCGTTGTGCTAACCCGCACATTCATGGTTTTCCCCTGGGACTTCCAAAGATCGTATAGTAAACCATAGAAACCCATAGTATGACAGTTGTTACCAAAACATAAGTTTAACACATGTTTTCTCCCCCAAAAAGTGAAACCAGTTAAAAGTGGGGCCGTGAACTCACCTTAGGTTGCGTTACTTCGTATTATGAATAAAATCAGCAAGCTATGCTAGCCCCGTAAAGTGGCGACCTAACATATGACAGTTACAAGTACTTAGACTAATAACCCGTAGGTTAGTTAGTCCCTAGATGTCCAGACCATAACCAAGTTCGTTTGAAAACACGTTGACTGTTAAACTAACCAAACGTACAAGACTCGACATCCCATTGGTGACTCGAGACTCCCCGTGTTATACTTGCACCCTCAAACATACAATCATGCAATCACACTTAACATACGTTAAAGTCCAACAAGTTCTAGCACATAGTTCAATTAACACATAAATAAGTCCGAGCACATGTTACCAAGTTATTAGGTATGATACGGGGTTCCTAGCATGTTCCTAGGTGTCAAATCGGGTCTCGGAATGCTAAAATACACTTACAGCAGCAGTACAGGCGATTAGGAAAAGTCAACTAGTGATTACGTGGGTCAACAGGCGATTATGAGGGCTAATCGCCCTTACTATAGGCGATTAGGGTCATGTGGTATGCATTTCAGGAGTTTATTAGGCGATTAGGTCGTAAGACATGCAATTCAGGATTTAACTAGCAATTAGGATCGTAATCGCATGCAACGAAGGCAATTAGGCTCCCAATCACCTATGCTATAGGCGATTAGGCTGCCTTAACAGGCGATTGGCCTCCTAATCGCCTATAGCATAAGCGATTAGGGTCCATAATCGCCTTCAGCACATCTGTTCCGGTTTTTCGCGCGTTTAACCCTCCAAATCAAATCCAGAACGTGTGGAAACATCAAATATCAATCAAACAACAATATCAAACATGTTTCAATCAAAATCCCTAGTTTAGCATCGTTCTACCAGCCCTGAATGCAACCATGTTTCCCCATAATAACACACGTAGCATGAAACATCACATTAACATGCATAACCGTAACCCTAATGAACAATTACTCAGATTTCATCAACATGCTATCATCATCAATCTGTAAATACCTTAATATTATGCTAACAATCCTTTTTGAATCACAATAATCCTATCTTTTAATTATAATTAACACATACAACATGCATAATAGTTAGAACCCAATTAACAACGATTATTAACGAGTTTCAGAAGACACAAACGTTTATAAACAGGCCTGGACCATTAGGGATTCAAAAATAACGTTAATAAAGGTTGCATGAATGAAAACCACACCTTAGGTTTATGATAGATTGATGTAATAGGCTTGAAAACGCGTAGTTTGATCCAAAATCGTGTTCCAGAGGTTGTTTGTGAGTTGGGACGAGTTGTGGGACGGCTAGGGTTGTTATAATGAAGTTTAGGAGGTCAAGTGTTGTATTTATAGTCGTTTCTAGTCGCCAGGTACGTTTCAGGCGATTATGCAGCTTTTACAGGCGATTAGGGCTGCTAATCGCCTTCCCTATAGGCGATTAGCCCCCTAATCGCCTATAGCCAAGCCCAGTCGCCTACCATGCAATGCTAATCGCCCTCCTATAGGCGATTAGGCCTCCCTAATCGCCTGTAGGAGTTGGTTCCGTGTATTTGGCGCGTTAAACCCCGTTTTAACATACGTTAATACATTTTCACATACCGACAAGTCACATAATGATTGTAAACACATAATACATGCAAACCAACACATTCACACTCGTTCACCAATTCCCGGGACTCGAGACTTGTATGTTCCCTATGCTTTGACGATTCTACGAATCGTCGCCCCTTGTACACTTGGTTAAGGACTGACATCTACTGATCCTCTAGACTGACATCTAATGATCCTCTAGACTAAAATAACAGTTCCCGAACCATAACACGACTCAACTAACCCAGTTAAGTATAATATACGCGTGACTCGCTAAGGTAGACTTTGACCTAGACAACGTTGTTAACCTGAATTTGCCGGGTGTCACAGATTTAACATTGTTCACGTCATAAAAACATTGAAGTTAACTAGTACTTGTACTATTGCTATTGCTATTGCTATTGCAAAACAAGGCCGAGAAACAAGGCCGAGTTGACTGATTACTCCCCGAGTACTCACTTCAGGGTAGGTCACCGAGTATAGCCGAGTACTCCCCGTCTAGGCCGATTTGACCCCCGAGTACTCCTCTGATTAAGTCACCAAGTACAAGCTCAAACCGAGTTTTGAAAGACTGATTATTGTTGTTGTTCTTGTTATTATTATTATTATTATTATTATTATTATTATTATTATTATTATTATTATAGTATCTATTAATTTTAAGACACTTCTCCAGTGTACGTATGCTAAAGTGCACCAATCGTCATATTTGAAAGAGAATGGGATGGCAATAAGTATGGGGAAAAGTCCAATGCTAAAATTAATAAAAGAAAAAAAAAACAAGGGGTCACTTTGGGCTAGGCTACTCCTTCGTACTCAAGTAACTTGGAGAAATACAAAATAGGTAAGAAGCCCAAAGGAGTAGATTGTGTTGGGCTTAATGGGAACTTGGGCCTTAATGAGGAGGTGAGAGTCTTGGTGGAGAATGAGCCACATGACTTGGGAGGTGTTTCAGAATGTTTAGTGAACAATTAATGGGTCGCCTTTATTGTAATACTTTGGGCTGCAGATTAAGTCAACAATATGCAATCCAACTGTAGTAACTGTTGTAACGTTAAGGCTGGTCTCCAAGGTAATGGACCGCGAGTATTTATTTTACGCCCACACGAGAATAACAATCACTTAATGTTAGCTTTAATGTCCACGAAACCCTCAACGCAACAGGAGCTCCCGCAGCGAGGCACGATCTTTAACGTCCATCAAACCCTCAACGCAATAGGAGCTCCCGTAGCGAAAATTAGTGGAAATAACTAGCGACAATTATCTTAGAATAATTTGGACAAATTATAGTTACGTAATGTTACCGCTAATAATGTTATTTTTAATGTCCACCAAACCTATAACGACATGAGCGCCCCGCAGCGAAGCGCGGGTAACTAAAACACTAGTTATTATTATTATTCTATATATTAAACGAAAGACAGATCAATAGTCACTTAACTTTTTTACTTTCAAATGACCACATTATTTTGGATGCTTATATTTACCTCACATTATTTTGGCTTTTTGTTAATATTTTCCTTCAACGTTTTTTTTTTGAACGGCAAATTTTATCACACCTTAATTCCACCTTACCTTGCATTTGCAAGGATTTGAACCCACAACCTTACATTTGTAAGGGGGGACACCATACCACTAGACCAAGAGGTCATGGGTCCTTCAACGTTTTAATATATATATATATTGGTCACTAACTTTTAGATTAACTTTATTTTCTGCCGCTAACTTTTAAGTTAACTTTATTTTCTTCCAATTTGATCACCAAACTTTTAGCTTTTAGGATTTAAAACTTTGGCCACTAACTTTTAGCTTAACTTTATTTTCTTCAAATTTGACTACCAAATTTTTAGCTTTTAGGATTTCAAACTTTGGCCACCCAAATTTTTTAAACTTGCATTGCACTTTGGCCAAACTTTTAGCTTTTAGGATTTCAAACTTTGACCACCAAACTTTTAATTTTAGCCGTGAGTATGTTTTTTGAAGCCCACGCGAGAATAACAGTCACTTAATATTATCTTTTATATCCACGAAACCCTCCACGCAACAGGAGCTCCCACAACGACGCACAAACTTTAACGTCCACCAAACCCTCAACGCAACAGAAGCTTCTTCCGCAAAGCGCGGGGTAATAGAGTACTGGTTGTTATTATTATTATTATTATTATTATTATTATTATTATTATTATTATTATTATTATTATTATTATTATTATTATTATTATTATTATTATCTTGTTGGGTTTTGGTTGGAAAACGAATCTTGATTAGAATAAACTTATTTATTTAATTAATAACAATAATAATGGGTTCTAGAGATAGGAGTGGTAGTTATAACCCATCCATGAGTTTCCTTGTTCACGCACGGTTCATCAGGTAACCACACAATCTCCTTCCTTACACCATTCAATTATCACTCACTTACACTTATTAATCCATTCTATTGTTTCATCATGTTTCTTTCTGATTCAATTGTTATGATTGCTTTTGTATATCTGTTTTTTTATTATTATATTGAATTGTTATGATTGCTTTTGTATATCAGTTGTTATGTTTGATTTTGACCTTACATGATATTATTTTTTCAGTTTCATGTTTTACAGTTGCTTAATTAGGGTTGTTTGGCAGTTTTAATGCACTGTTGGAGACTGTTTGGATGCCTTTATGATACCTTAGTGTATAAGTGTTTTTTTATTTTTTTGTGATTGATTTATTTGTTTGTGTTTGTAAGAAAAGTTATGTCTTGATTGCTTTTTTTTTTTTTTTTGTGTGGTTTTGTCTTCAAAATTGTTATATACTGTTGGCAAAGTAGTTATTGATCGATTCGATTGTGTTTCATGATGTTTGTTTTCTGATTGTGATGTTATGATTGAAGTTTAAATGAACGGAATCAAGCCTCGACTCCTCCTCGACCGAGCCAGAATTAAAAAGTAAATATAAAAATTATATATGAAGCTTAGTTTTTTTTTTCTACAACGCTTATTCAATTCCATGACTGTGAAAATTACATCAAGATAGCGGACAGGCGGCAACAAGCTGCAACGCCACCCCTTTTTGAATGGCGAACCCTAACCTACTGAAAACGAAACCTTGCCCCCGGGGTCGAGACATTACTATGAATAACCCATTGGACCCTGGTTAGGAAACGGGTAGCTTCCGGTGCCAAGGACGCAAAGGGTTGTATTTGCAGGAGAAGGTGCATTCTAGAAAAGTAACCCAACCAGCCTTGGTAACTGAGACAGTCTAAGAAATCAAAGACACATAAGGCCATGAGGCGCACATTTTCTTACCACCTTGGTCCTTAGAGGCTTACGTACAAAATAACCCCATGAGGTACCACCTCATACGCGTTTTCTTAACGCCTCGCCTCAACCGTTTTTTTTAAAACTATGGTTATGATTTGATTTGATTCGGTAGATGTGTTTTTTACTAGTTGTTATGCTTGATTTTGACCTTACAGGATATAGTCTTGTGATTTCATGTTTGGTAGTTGCTTAACTAGGACTGTTTGGTAGTTTTAATGTGACCATCTGATTATGATTGCACTTTTGGAGAATGTTTGGATGTTCTTCTGATACTAAAGTAATATAGAATATAATTTGTGTATAAGTAATTACTCTACTCTTTGATGATCATATGATTTGATTTGGTACGGTTCGATTATCTTATGATGTTTATATTCTGATTGAAATGTGATGAAATGATTTGGTAGGTGTATCTCTATATCAGTTGTTAGTTTTTATGTTTGATTTTTATTTTTAACCTCAAAACTTTCATGTTTGATATTTGCTTAATTGTTATTTTGCTTAAAAATTATGTGTCTATAAAAAATAAAATACTTGACCTAGAAAAGTCTAAAACATTAAAAACACACATCAAAAATAAAATAATTGACCCAAAAAGTCTAAAACACATAAAAAACACCCTAAACCACCCGAGGCGCACTTGAGGGGCACATTTTCTTAGCGCCTCGGCTCTTAGAGGCGTATGTACAATCTGAACCCCATGAGGCGCGCCTCAGACTCGTTTTCATAGAGTTTCGCCTAGAGGCGTACGCCTCATCCGTTTTTTAAACCATGATTTGATTTGGTAATAGGTTTTGTTGCTTTGATAACATTTGGAACAGTGTAATCCCTAATAGCAAGCTAGGTTAATAACCTTTAAATCATGTTAAAACCATGACATAGTGTATGTGCCTACAATATTATGAATGCTTTGTTTGAAGTATGGATAGGAGTTTAACACAAAAAAATGTAACTTAATTCGTAACGATCTTATGTAACTTTTTCTATTGGATTTTCAACTTACATGATGACTAATCATTTTGTTGTGTAGGTGCTTCTGTGCGACTTTGGAGTTTTGAGGTTATTATTTATTCCCGACTTTAATTTATCAAGTGTTGGTTAATGGGATCAGAAGGGCCTCCGTCAGTAACGTTCCATGTGACAGGGTTTAAGAAATTCCATGGAGTTTCAGACAATCCGACTGAGACAATTGTTAAGAATTTGGAAGAATATATTAAGAAGAAAGGTTCAACAAAGGGAGTGAGTCTTGGTAGTTGCACGATTCTCGAGACTGCAGGCCAGGGAGCTATTGTTCCTTTATATCAGACGTTACAATCTGCTACGAGCAATGACATCCAACAATCGGATTCTTCGAAAGTCATTTTGGTCAGTTGCTTCTTTCTTTTAGTAATTCTTAACGAGTATTCTAAATGTCAGTATGTTGGTTGCTTTTTATTGGTGGTACACATACGATTTTGTGTAAGCAGCAGTTTTGTGAGGCAGACGCTTCTGCTGAGTCTACTATGCTCTTAACAAGGACAATAAATTTTTTTTTTGGTAAAGAAAAATTTGGACCTTTTCTCGATTTGTGCGTGTCATCCTGGCGCAGGGGCCATGCTAATATTCTCTGTATCGTTCCAATTTTATCGGATGTCCCCGAAGGGACAAGGACAATAAAATTATTGTCATCATACAACTTCCTAGGTTCCTTCTATTTTAGAGATCAATCATGATGATTTCGACAGTACATCTAACAACCGCATTTAATTTTCTCCTCCGTATAGCCAAATTTTCTGTAGGAAAGTACAATATTCAGTTCTTTATCTCTGGTATCCTAAACATGATGTACACACACACACACATGCATATGCATCGATGCAATGTTAAGCTGTGTGCAAAATGATAAAAAAAATAAATATTTTTTATGGATCTTAGATGGTTCCTCTTATATAAAACATCACTATTAGACTGAAGTTAGTAAATCATAGTTATAATCTGCTTAATTCTTAAAAGAAGATCATCTCTTGAACATGGGCATGGTCTTGTTATCTGACTTACCATATTAAAATTTTGGAGTAATGGAAATAAATAATCCCAACTATTGCTCTTTGGCCAATAATGGTCCCAGCTACGAAAATAACCACTAGCGGTCCCAACTTTCGACATATTGGCCACCAACGGACCCAAACTAACCGAGGCTAACTCCGTTAGTGTGATGCTGACATGGCATGCTTAGGTGGCAAAATGATCCTACGTGGCATCCTAGGCGGCAAAATGATCCTACGTGGCATCCTAGGTGGCAAAATGATCCTATGTGGCATCCTACGTGGCATGCCACATCAGCATCACACTAACGGAGTTAGCCTCAGTTAGTTTGGGTCCGTTGGTGGCCAATATGTCGAAAGTTGGGACCGCTAGTGGTTATTTTCGTAGTTGGGACCATTATCGGCCAAAGAGCAATAGTTGGGATTATTTATTTCCATTACTCCTAAAATTTTTTACAACTTACTGTTCAATAAAATAAAATAAAAAATTGTTACTTTTCCATATGTTATGATTAGGATCAATTTGTCTACTCGCCCATTTTGCCACTCTTATCCACAATCGAACCCATCTTTAACTAAGAATCGTTTAATCCAAATGTACACACGTTTGTATCCATAGATCAGTTTCCTTTGAATATTGATCTCAATCTGTAAGAGCGTTATCTAGAAATGTCATGCCTATTTCAAAATTTGTTGCAGATACATTTTGGAGTTAATAGCGGGGCCACAAGATTTGCTATTGAGCATCAGGCTGTAAATGAAGCTACTTTCCGCTGTCCTGATGAGATGGGATGGAAGCCTCAGGTCAGCTTTAAGTTTTAAGTCCATAGCCCGTTATTGTACTGCTAATCTGCTATTATATATGGTCTGTATCGTCATCTTCTTCTTTCTTATTTTCAGAAAATGCCTATTATTGCTTCAGATGGTGGGATTTCAAAAGCAAGAAAGGTATAATCATATCAATTTCTTTTACTGTAAAGAATATACGGTCATGATTTTATTTTAGATTTTACTAGCCTTGTTGAACTGTTCGGTTTTTACTCTTTTAAGGCATGCTTTTTTACTTGTATGTACATATTATATAAAATCTTGAGATTATAACACTGACATACTATTTACATTTGTATAATCCCAAAGGAACTGTGTTTTTTTTTTTTTTTTTTTTTTTTTTTTTAAGAAGGAAACTGGTCAACCGATTTCAGTTGGCCCCTGGTCTAATGAAGTTATTCAACCTACTAGATTGTTTTATTCAAATACATGGGTCATGTTTGCACTACAAGTTTTCAACTTAAAACCTTTTTCTTATAAAGTAATGATGGCGCAACATGACTGACCCGACCTGTTCTCTTGTGAGGCTTACATCAAGTTAAATTTATGTGTGCAGACACTTCTTCCTGTAGACGAGATAACCAAATCCTTGGCCAAAATGGGTTATGATGTGGTAACCTCTGATGATGCGGGCCGTTTTGTATGCAATTACGTATACTATCATTCCCTGCGATTTGCAGAGCAAAATGGGATAAAGTCCCTGTTTGTACATGTGCCGCTCTTCCAAACAATCGACAAGGATACCCAAATGCAATTCGCTGCTTCCTTGTTGGAGGTACTCGCTTCTTTATGTTAGAAACTATAGTCCACTGTTGTCTGTCTGTCTGTTTGTATGTCTCTTTCCCTTTGTTCGCTTACATCTCCAAGAGGGGATTCGTGTTTTATTTTAATAAAGCTGTTACAAAGCGTTTCTGCATAGTTTGCATGTACTACAACTGCTTCCTATGTTGTATTTCAAAAGTTGTGAATATTTTACTTAAGCCGATGTGGTTCATTAGTGACCTAGTTCGGGTTGTATTCATATTTGTATATTGGTCTTTTGGCATTTTACGCATGGGTGTGTCGCTGTGTAACCGAATTGGATTCTTTCATTCTGTTACAGCTTGTTTAAGTGATTCTGAGTTTCTTTTGAGTTATGTCACAAGTTCACAACAAATGTGGATGTAAATAAACCGAGTGAAGAGTGAACACAAGCTATGGTTAGTTTGTGCTTGTTTGTTTAAATTTAGGCGAACAAACACATGAGCGCGAATTAGTTATTGTGTACTTGTTTGTTCGTTACGAAAATAAGATTGTTTTGTGTTCAAATGAGTGCAATGACTAAAGAGATCCATGAACATTTTCAAGCAGAAACTAAACGAATACACAAACATAAGTAATAAGTTGCAAATTAGTCATTCAAAACATCATAATCTCGCTAGCTATAAAGCTATAAATGTTGTTCGTGGTCATATTATATATATATATATATAGCTGCTTGATATCTCTGATCAAAACGATCAGAATTTCAACCATTAGAAGATTTTATTTTTACATATGCAAGAATATTTTATGAGAGATAAGAGTATAGTGTATCTAAATCCTTTTGTTTGAGCCAAATTGCAGGCGTCGTTTTTAACTAACGAAATTACACTGGATGTCCTTTATGTTACTGTTTCTCATCGGGCAGAGATAATTTTTTATGGTTAACTCTTAATATGTGCAACTCACATGAGACCATAAACGAATGATACATTGACTCCTTAGCATTTGTAACATTCGCTCGTCTTTTAACTCACACTTCAAATATAAATATTGTTTTCTTGTAACCAATGATGTTTAAACGTCAAGGATTTGGATGATTTGTGTTGAATTTTATAGTATATAAAGTTGTTAGTACATTTTAAATATTGTGCTAGATAACTTTAAAATCCGACTTCTATGATATTTCTGAATTTATATGTTGTTCTTATCATTCAAACCAGGAGTCTATTACCCCGCGCTTCGCGGCGGGAGCTCCTGTTGCGTTGAGGGTTTGGTGGACGTTAAAGATTGCGCGTCGTTGTGGGAGCTCCTGTTGCGTGGAAGGTTTCGTGGACATAAAAGATAATATTAAGTCACTGTTATTCTCGTGTGGGCTTTAAAAAAATACTCGCGGCTAAAAGCTAAAAGTTTGGTGGTCAAAGTTTGAAATCCTAAAAGCTAAAAGTTTGGTGGTCAAAGTTGAAGAAAATAAAGTACTTAAGTTAGTAAGATAGTTAGTGGCCAAAGGGCAATGCAACTTTAAGAAAGTTGGGTGGTCAAAGTTTGAAATCCTAAAAGCTAAAACTTTGGTGGTCAAAGTTTTAAATCATAAAAGCTAAAAGTTTGGTGGTCAAATCGAAAGAAAATAAAGTTAAGCTAAAAGTTAGTGGCCAATATATAAGTTAAAACAACGACACTATAGAACTATTGTTGTTTTAATATATATAGCAAACCTATTTTAATATAATTGTGTGCATATTTTACATCAATTTATAATACAATTGTATCCAATCCTCTTGTGTGCATATTTTACATCAATTTATAATACAATTGTATCCAATCCTCTTGGCGTATTTTAGACTACGGAGACTATTAAAGTGTCGTATAATTATTATATAGATAATATAATATTAAGCCCAAAAATCAAACTATGAAGCAGTTCAACACTCAAATCCTGAAATTGGAATTTTCTTGTAAGTCAAATAGTCAATAAGCTAAAAAAGTATACACAATTAACTCAATGGGGTTAGATTTGTCTTGGGTTGGCTATAATGTTTTTACGGATTAAGACAAACATGACTTGTTTAGACATGAATTATACCAAAAATAATATATAACATAAAAATTTCAAAATTCCAACAAAACAAATTCTCCAACAAGTTGCTTGAAATAGTATTATAAAGATAATAAAATTGCCCATTCCGACTTATGATTTAACTATCAAGGAGATCTTATTGTGAACATAAAATATGTCGGGATCAAAAGTTTGGAAGAAAATAGTAAACATGGTGTTACTGTCTAAGTTATGGCACATTTGGAAGCTCGAAATGACAAAACATTCAATAACACATTTATTTCAGTAAGCAAGACTATGGAAGACATAAAGATGAATTCGTTTTTACGGCTAATGACTGGGTAAGAGATTTACTTGGTATGATTTTAAAAGATGTTATAATGTAATTGGGTTGCTTTTAGGCTTTACAATTTACAGCTCCTTGGTGGCCATTACTACATATTTATATAGTTTTGTTGTTAGGGAATGTGTAGTGGAGGGGCGTTATAGGGCGTTATGGGGATTAAAATATTATAAAGTAATAGAAAGGGTGTTCTAGGAAAAGAGGGTGTCGTGGGAAGAGGCGTTATGAGGCTTTATAAATGATTGGGTAATCATTGCTTAATTATTGTTTTCTTATTTAAATAATAATATTAATAATAGTAATAATAATAATAAAACACTAAACATTAAACATTACAAATTAAAACACTAAATATTAAACATTAAAGCAAAATATTAAACATTACACATTATTAAAACACCAAAACATTAAACATTAAACGTTAAACAAAATAAAAACGCATCATAGACCACGACAAAAGATTGGTGATGTGGAAGTCGCTTTCTAGCGCTGCCGATAAGCGTCGTGTGTGAGTTGAATTCCCATCTGTTCGCTAACGCCAGGGTGCGCCTCCATCGTCGCTTCATAGACGGCGTGCCATCTCCTACAGTTATTTTGTATGGCAGACCACTTACTGGAGAACTGATCAACGTTACGGTTGTTCGTTTCGCTAATTCGGTTGTACTCGTCCAACACATTGTGCCAAAAATCCTCCCTATTGTTTGGCGGGTTCTCCTTAATGTTGATCCACACCGTCACCAAATAGAGTTGATCCTGATTAGTCCACCCTGCCATGCTTTTGGTTTGTGTTTGGGTTTGTATTTGGGTTTGTGTTTGTTTAAGTATATGTGTTTGTGTTGTGTATGTGTGTGTATATATATATATATGTGAGTTTGTAAAAAAAAATCATTGCCTCCCCAACGTTCCTTCCCAACGGTCACATTTCAATCTCCAACGTTCAAATCCAACGCACAACGCCCGCCATGACCATAACCCCCCACCCAAAACGCCCCTATAGCGCTCGGAGGGCGGTGTTCCCTGGCGTTATTGGGCCAAAACGCCCCCCAAAACGCCACCACTACATATGAACTTAAAAACAAAAAAAAGTAACAATCTCCAAGGGCAAATCCGTAAATATAGCCAAATCAAAGATATACATACATACATACAAACCCAACCCATGGGTAGGTTAAACTTAATCAAAGTCGCTAGTTTATATATATCCCCAATATAATTCTCCCAACCATAACAATTAACAACCTTACCTCCAAAACTCAACAATTTTTTTAAAAAAACTTAACAAAATTCAAACAAACAGACCACAACTCTGCTCTAACAGCCTCCCGCCATGACTACACAGGTGTTGGAGATGCAACAGAAGGTTCCAGAAGACGTGTTGGACGACACCAAGACGTTAATCTCTGCTCTTAGCTTCATCTCACGGAACCTTCCGCTTCCTAACGATGTTTTTGACGCCGTTAATTCGATTTACTCCGGTGATGGTGACGGTGACGGTGGTGACGGTGGTGGTGGATCTGACGGTTGTGATGAGGTTGTTGTTGACGGTGATTCGTTGAACGTGAGTTGTTTTGTTTTGTTTTGTTTTTAGTCTGGTTGTGGTGTTGTTTGGTACTTTCGTTTGTTGTAGTGTAAACCTAATTGTAATTGTAGGTAATTGGTAGGGGAAAGCTAATTGTGGATGTTTTAGTTGTTATAATTGTAGTGGAAAAGTAATTGTGGATGTTTTTGTTGTTGTAATGTTGGAGAATTTGCAGTTTTAGGCTATGTTTTGTTTTGTTTCGTTTTGTTAGTTGTAGTGTAAACCTAATTGTAGATGTTTTAGTTTGTTATAAATTGTAGTTGAATAGTAGTTGTAGATGTTTGATTTGTGGAATTGGTACGGGGAAGCTAATTGTGGATGTTTTTGTTGTTGTAATGTTGGAGAATTTGCAGTTTTAGGCTATGTTTTGTTTCGTTTGTTGTAGTGTAAACCTAATTGTAGATGTTTTGCTTTGTGGACATGGTAGTGTACAGCTAATTGTGGATTTGTTGATTGTGAGACTATATGTTTTTTTTATAATTCTTCTTTTACTTCAGTTTTAGGGTTTTAAGTTTTGTTTTAGCTGGATTGCTTGTGTTCTAGGGCTCAGTTGTGGATATAATATGATTGTAGCTTTAAGTTTGGTTGCATTTATGTGTGAATTTTAGTGAAATCATAAATCTGATCGTAGATGTTTGATTTGTGGAATTGGTAGGGAAAGCTAATCGTAGATTTATCTCGTTGTAATGTTTGCGAATTCGCGTTTGTTGATTGTGTGAATTTCAATTTTAGGCCATGTTTTTTTATAAGTCTTCTTTTACTTCAGTTCTAGGTTTTCGTTTACGTGGATTCCTTGTGTTCTAGGGCTCATTTAGGAATTAGGAGTGCTATGGAGGTATAATTGTAGTTTTGGGTTTGGTTACATTTATGTGTAAACTTGAGTGAAATCATAGTGACATCGTGAACCTAATTGTAGATGTTTTTAGCAATGTTTGCGAGTTCGCATTTGTTGATTGTGAGAATTTCAGTTTTAGGTTGTGTGTTCTTATAATTCTTTCAGTTTATGTTTTTAGGTTTTATTTAGCTGGATTGCTTGTGTTCTAGGGCTCAATTAGCAGCTTAGTGCTGTGGATATATAATTGTATTTTTAGGCTTGCTTACATTTATGTGTATATTTGACTGAAATCAAAGCTAGGTTGCCTGATGTGAGGTTGTATTTGGCATCTAGGGTTAGTTATGTGTCATGAAATATTTTGATTTAAGCCCTAAATTACTCAGAGTGATGGTAGGGGATTTTGTCTTTATTAATGCTTGACGGCTCGTCTTGGCATTGTTAGAATGCTTTGAATTTCTAGTAGGCCAGCCAGACTCAGGATTTTTCTTGAAGATATTTGGTCATTTGATTTGTTTCACCTGATTGTTGTCTCTTATTACTGCAGAATAACTCACAATTTCCAAATGGAGGAGATATAATGGCAGATCTTGAGGATGCTTTGGTTAAGCAGCGATCTAATCGCATGACTGGTTCTGAATTGGCAGAAATAAGGAAAAAACGGATTGAGAGCCACATCCAAAGTCGTCTGACCCAACTTGAAGGTTGCTACACTTAGAATACACATTTAGAATGATAGCTTAGTAATATCTATGCACTTAGATACATTAAAAGCTAAGTGATTTGCTTATATGTCTTATTGTGAATTCAGAAATGCCTACAAACAGAGGCGAGGACCTGCAGTCGAAGTGTTTACTTGAACTCTATGGACTTAAGGTATCCTATAATCTCTAGTATAAAAGTTCTTGTTTAACTAACTTGCTTTAAAATATGATATTGTTTGGTGAACCTTTTTCATTCTAATGAAATATATCTTACATTCCAGTTAGCTGAGTTACAAAGAAAGGTGAGATCAAATGTGAGGTCAGAGTACATGTTGTCTTTAAATTGCGTGCATCCTGAGAAGCAACTCTTTGATTGGGGCATGATGAAGCTGTCTCGTCCTTCATATGGCGTAGGAGATGCTTTTGGTGTTGACTCAGACAATCATCTGAAGAAGAAGCGAGATGCTGAGGCAATTTTCTACCTTCTATGTTTTTTTTTTATTCTTTATAATCTTGATACTACAAATATATTTCTTTTCTAGCAATCTAGCATTTCCTTAAATCAATGTTCCTTCCTTAACCACATGAAAGAGCAGTGTTATCATAAGCTTAAGCTTTGTACCACAAACATACATGTGTGAAAAAAAAAACGAATTTGGTTGAATCTGAATTTTTTTTGTATGGGCTGAGAATGGCTTGGTTGGGTTGATCCACAAAAAAAAAATTTCTATATTCGTTTTTTTGTAAATAAAAATGTTAATTATGATTCGAAAAACAACATTATACAATTTAGCAGGATTTTATGCATTAGCAAGTAATCTCCAGGGGACTTTCACAACATCTATTCTTCCTTTAGCAAATGTTTCTGTTTGACCCTTTGAGAGAAAACAAAACCAAATAGACCCACTCATATGTAAATGGGTTGAGAGTGCTGTCTTTATGAAAACAAATGGTTAGCTAGTAATTCATGGAGTGAATTCTAATTGGTTCTTCTAAAGGCTGCCAAACTTGCTATATGTTATCTAGAATAAATAGTCTGACCTTAAGAACAGATGATCATATTGCACAAAGGATTCTTGTTAGTCATAACATAATTAACAATCTTAGCCAATACCTTAGGTATAACCTACCTGAAGTACATGGCCACTAGATTTACAGTATAAGACCATACCCCTTGGCCCTTGGCTACATGGGTGAATCTGTATATACAGAACCTGCAGGTACATGTTTATTTCATGAAAAATCTCTTTATTTATTATGTACATTAACTATCCCTAATTTCATGATGAATAATATGCATCACTCCTTTTCCTGTGGTGCTTTTATCTAAATAGTTGTTAGTGCCTTAGTGGCAATTATCACACTCGTCATATCTATAAAGAAACCAAGTTTGTTGATAGTAATTGAATAGTTGATTACATAACGTGAATCAACTTTTCTTATCTTTTGGATCGTTAGTAGGTCTAAAGTAAATTGCTAAATTTTGTTCCATCCCATTGGATCTCTTGGCCTAATGGCTGCTCATTTGATTAAGTTACGAAACATTATGATTTATTTATATGTTTTGGAATAGTTGTTCTTTATTTTATTTTTTTCAGTTTTTCTAAATATTTATGCTTCTCACACATCATCACTTGTTGCAGCGACTAACAAAATTAGAGGAGGAAGAAAAGAACAGAATAGAAACAAAAAAGAGGAAATTCTTTGCAGAAATACTTAATGCAATAAGGGAAATCCAGCTGCAAGTGCAAGCCTCGCAGAAACGTCGAAAGCAAAGGAATGATGGTGTTCAGGTTTGCAGTTTATTTCTATATTCGTATGTATTTACGGTTTACACACATACCTAGAACACTGTTGTATTGCATAAACCTCCTAAATCATACTATAAAGAAATCGGTGTTGTTGAAATAAAATAAGTGATCACAAGGACTAAACACAGTTTTAGGAATGTCAAAGGTAGTGAACGTAGTCAGTTTATTGACAAATTTACCCTTCTTATATGAAGCGGTTAACTCTTTTTTTGTGTCAAACTAAAATAAAAAGGTGGATTTTGGATGGACAGGGTATTGCTTCTGTAGTCGTATTTGACACACTAGGACTTATTTTCAAATTTCTGCAAAGAGTGTTTCTGGTCAGGCCTACCTGACAAAGAACCATCCGTTTTGACAGGCTACCCAAACAATCTGACCTCTCCATTCTGAACGATTTAAAATTTATGTGACTTGTGTGAATCAGGCATGGCATGGAAGGCAAAGGCAGCGTGCTACTAGACAAGAGAAATTGAGGTTTCAAGCTTTAAAATCAGATGATCAAGAAGCATACATGAAAATGGTCGAGGAAAGCAAGAATGAACGGTTAACAATGCTGTTAGGGAAAACAAATGATCTTCTTGTTCGTTTAGGAGCTGCTGTAAGACGTCAAAAGGATGCTGAGCATGATGGTATTGAACCCTTGAGTGGTCCACCACCCAACTTGCCAATTCCTGAGGCTGATGTTGATGTAGATGATGATGGTTTAGTTGATGATACCAATAACGAGAACGGAGAAAAGAAATCTGACTTACTTGAAGGCCAAAGGCAATATAATTCAGTTATTCATTCAATTCAGGAGAAGGTACTATACATATTAAATCATAGTTGCCTAAAAATTTCTTTTAGCATAGCTATCCAAAACCGTTTAGAGGGTTTGCATTATGAAACTGAATGATCAGTTTTTAGTGTTTGGATCATCTTGATCTTAATATTACAACTTCAAGGAGCAAAAGCGCATCCAAATCCTATCTGTACAATGTGTTTCGTTATGGATGATTATCTGATTCTGATTATTCAATATATTATGATCAGTTCAAAACGCACATCCAAAAACTCCCCATTTCGTGGCTAATGATGAGATATTAGCTAATGCTATTAACTGTTTTGGTTCAAGTTTCAAACTGCTTTGATTTATCAGTGTCTGGTGCAACCTATCTTTACAACAGTTACAAACACTTAATAAATTCTAAATACTACAGGTAACAGAGCAACCGTCAATACTTCAAGGTGGCGAACTAAGACAATACCAGTTGGAAGGGCTTCAATGGATGTTGTCTTTGTTTAACAACAATCTCAATGGAATATTAGCTGATGAAATGGGATTGGGCAAGACAATTCAAACCATCTCCTTGATAGCATATCTCAAGGAAAATAAGGGTGTAAATGGCCCCCACTTAATCGTGGCCCCAAAGGCTGTACTACCAAACTGGATTCATGAATTTTCAACATGGGCTCCCAGGTAGGGCATCATTTATAAGCGTACCCAAAACTCGAAAAACACTCTGTTCACTATTTACAAGATAAATCTCATATTTTTCTTATTGTTATAGTATCTCTGCTTATCTATACGATGGCCGTCTTGACGAGAGAAAAGCAATGAGAGAAGAGTTATCAGATGGAAAATTTAGTGTTCTGATCACTCACTATGATCTTATAATGAGAGACAAAGCGTTTCTGAAGAAAATACCTTGGTACTATATGGTTGTTGATGAAGGCCATCGGTTAAAGAATTCTGAATCTGTGCTTGCAAAGACTCTTGTATCTGGGTATGACTGTACTTTGCAGTTATGTTTTTCCATCACCACCCGAGGTGGCAATTTCAACCCATTTTTTAGGAATGCGCTGAGTGGGTTATTTATCTCAACCAGTTTAATGGGTAAATGAAAAAAAAAAAAAAAAAACTAAGCTTAAAAGGAAAGACGTTCAGATGGGTTGCCCCAAATGTAATGTGTAATGCATAAAAAACTGTAATTTTTATTCCAATAATTAGTTTTTTATTGAAGCAATATAGTTTTTGTAGTCATATATGGCCTACAAATTATCTAATTTTTTTGGATAAAAAGTGTGGGCATTAACTAATTTTTTTGGACCTGTACCAGATAACTACCATGTTTTTACCAGAACCCATTCTGGCCACCCACCTTGCTTGCGCATTTTGCCACCTCTAGTTGATGTTTCTCCCATTTTACTTTGTCGATCACTCTTCAAATGTACTTTTTATGAGGGACCCACATTGCATAGATTTTAGTGTCAGCTTTCTAAAAGTACTCACACTTAAAAGAAGTGGAATAAAAATAAAGATGCGCTATCATTTAGAACATGCAGTGGTGAAGATTCTGAATTGTTTGAGATCATAATATTTGTATTCTAATAAAGACAATGTCAGATAGATGAAGTAATTAATAACTTAGGCATATATAAATATATATACACATGTGTGCTTGTGTCTGTTAATTTGGGGAGACACTCCAATATATTTGATGTGATTACCTCCTAACAGTTCTTTCTTGACTTCTAACGTATGTGAAATATTTATTAATTTAACGATTTTTAGCTCAGATAATATAAAAAAATCTTGACTGATTAAGCAATATTTGCAGCTACCAAATTCGAAGGAGACTTCTGTTAACAGGCACTCCAATACAGAACAGTTTACAAGAATTGTGGGCGCTGCTTAATTTTCTTCTTCCAACAATTTTTAATTCGGTTGAAAATTTTGAGGAATGGTTTAATGCACCATTTGCAGATAAATGTGATGTATCTCTAACAGATGAAGAGGAGCTGTTGATCATTCGTCGCCTACACCAGGTAGATTTTTTGTGTTTTGAAATTGGTTATGTGATTTTTGCTACTCGTGGCTGAGATGATCAGTTTTCTGTGTTTGCTGCTTTTGATTATCTCGGTCAAATTATAAGTTTTGGATGATCAGTTTCACACTTGTAACACTAAACTTGTTATTAAAGCATAAGATAAAGTTACCTAATTGCCTTTTCTATCTTCACCAAATTTGGTGAACATTTATTGCTGTTGACGAATGTCAAATTGGTCATTTTATGTAATATATTTTAAAATAATCAGAATTTCCCTAACACGAAAATCAGCTTATTTATTTACGACGACTTCAAACAAAAAATGCATTTCCAAGCACTATCTTATAACGCGGTTGATTTACTGCCAATTTTCTGATTAGTGCTATCTTAGGTCTCATTTACAAACACCCTATACTATTCTTCTTCCATAATCTGTTTTGACCAATTTCTCTACTCTACAAATCCAGGTTATAAGGCCATTTATTTTAAGAAGAAAGAAAGATGAGGTGGAAAAGTACCTTCCACAGAAAACCCAGGTCATACTAAAATGTGACATGTCAGCATGGCAAAAGGTATACTACCAGCAAGTCACTGAGGTCGGGAGGGTTGGACTGGATACAGGTTAGTAACGTTTAAACCTAAATTCTTTTGCTGTCATGCATCAAGTCTTACATTGTTTGCTATGTGCTGAAGCCTGAAGCTAACAATCTAAATATCTAAGTTATTACAAGGCTATACATTGACAGAACCACTTTGGATAAAATGCATAATTGACTTTTGGATATTGGAAGCCTTTTAGTTTGAAATTTTCTGGAAAAATAAGTTACATGAATAGTTTGGCTTTTTTCCTGTTTGGGAATTACCTAAACCGGTCAAACTGTTTGAAATTTGAAACCTAGCCGTTTGACACAGTTACTACTGCTTTGAAACTTGAAACCAATCATTTTGGCCAAACCATGCTACATAAGTACATATGTTAGAAATATATAAAATTAGTCATCAATAACTAGATCTTAGTAAGTCATTTAGTAGTCAGTTTTACACATTATTTAAGGACAAGACTCCTAGTCTTTTCATATACTTCACAAACCTAAGTTTAAGGGTTTTTTTTCCCTTTCCTTGAACGTTATATGGATGTTCGGCACCATTGATGTGGCTGGGTGGTTTGCAAATTTGTCAAAATCGAGTTTATTGGCATTTTGTGGTCTGAACGGCCAAATCATCGGTGTAGGATCCAGTGTTGTAAAAATCGGCCTAGGTGGTGACCAATATAGGAATAAGCCCCTAGGCGGAGATTTGGGTGTTTTGGCCATTAGGCGGGCCTAGGCGGTGGTTTTTTTATTTTTTTTTTAAATTTCTAAGTATTTCTTAGTATTATGTGTATATATCCAAGTATTTTTTAAGTATTATGTGTATATATCTTAACACATTGGTAAGATCACATTCTATGATTAAAGTGTTATGAAGCGTAAGATCACAAAATATTTAAAGCGTTATAAGGGAAAATATGATATTCCACCACAGGTGTAAGATCATATTCTATGATTAAATGCATGCATTGAATTCATATCCTTAAATACTAGTCATCCATCAACAGCTATCAATTTATTTCATATGGCTTCCATGGCTCTGGGAAAGAGTTTGGTGTTCTCATTTATCAAGGGAAGGACATGTTTTGCTTTGCTAGATGGAAAACTGAAAGCTAACAAACTATGTAGTTGACTTTTATTGTTCATGTTTGAGTATATTATTTGTTAGTTTTCAGGTTTAAGACATTAATAGTTGATAAGTTAGGGTTTCAAATGAAGGATATTAATAACTATAAGTGTATAACATTATACTAACATCAGGGTTTTATTTATTATGAATATAATTAATTTAGAATATCATTAATTTTCTATTATTTGATGTTTTTTACACCCTTATACCCAAAAAGTGACATAGTAGGTTTACAATTATGGAATTAGGATTGCATATGTAAATTCTATATAAATATATTTCATATGAGATTCTACCCTACAAGGTCCTAGATTTAAAGTATTTTATTCTTTTTTCTTTCAAGGAATAGAAATAATAAATTTGTAATGAACTAAGAAAGACGGCATTCCCTTCCCGGATTTGAGAGATGGGTGATTGAATTTAACTCATCAACAAATGTTTCATGTTTCTTGACTGCCCATTTTTCTTCTTGATTATGCAATTACTAACATGACGCTTTTGTTGCATTTGTACTAATAGAATTGTGTGTTTGCAGGAACAGGTAAATCTAAAAGTTTGCAGAATCTAACAATGCAGCTGAGAAAATGTTGTAACCATCCTTACCTATTTACGGGCGATTATAACATTTGGCGCAAGGAAGAATTAGTGAGAGCATCTGGAAAATTTGAGCTACTTGATCGTTTATTACCTAAACTTCATAAAGCCAAGCATAGAGTTCTGCTTTTCTCTCAAATGACTCGTCTCATGGACATTCTTGAAGTATATCTCAAACTTCATGATTTTAAGTATCTAAGGCTTGACGGGTCAACTAAGACTGAAGAAAGAGGCACTTTGTTGAAACAATTTAATGCTCCCAACTCTGAATATTTCATGTTTCTTTTAAGCACCCGTGCGGGAGGTCTCGGTCTTAATTTACAGACCGCCGATACTGTGATTATATTTGATAGTGACTGGAATCCACAGATGGACCAGCAAGCCGAGGATCGTGCCCACCGTATTGGTCAAAAGAAGGAAGTCAGGGTGTTTGTTTTGGTTAGTGTTGGGTCTGTTGAAGAGGTGATATTGGAGCGCGCTAAACAGAAGATGGGCATTGATGCTAAAGTCATACAGGCTGGATTGTTTAATACAACTTCCACAGGTTAGTGTTTTTGGATTATCATGAGCATTAATTAAGAATTATATCTGCACGTATGATGCACAGCATGTATGACTTGATTATAACCTGGTTTTTCAACGGTCTGGTCTGACCTGGTTCGATAACATGTGCTCAGTGATCTTGACCAACCATTTATTTTTTTAATTTTTATTAAGTAGAACATTTGATATGCAATATTTTGTTTAAACATTTGTTATATGAGATTTTGGTGCGGTCGATCTTGATGAAATATTTTGGCCGATGGGTTTTTGGAAACGCCAATCATATCGGCTGGGTTAGCTGGGTCGGTCGGTTTTACTTGTTTGACAGTTTAGCATTTCATTAAGGCGATTTTTTTTATTTCAAAATCATCGATCTGTATTAAAAATTGAAAATGATAACGGCTGATCATGTTTTTAATACATATACATAACTACATATTTCAATAATGAAAATATAGAAATAAAAAAGGTTAACTGACCGGTTCGGTTTATATGGACAGTTTCAGTGTCAACCGCGAAAACCGAACCATTCTCGTTCGACTTGCTTCGATTTGAACGGTTCAGTCGGTTTCAATGGTTTTTGGATATCCCTAAATTTGGCAATTTAATTTGTATAGTGATTTATTGTGTAGTATTTTAATAGATTTCTTAAATAGTTGATATATCTATATTATGGTAAGAACTTTATGTACACAACGGTTGAAGTTGATGCCTTTTTTTTTTAATTTCTTTCGCAGCTCAAGATAGGAGAGAGATGCTTAAAGAGGTGATGCGCAGAGGTACAAGTTCACTCGGAACAGATACTCCAAGCGAGAGAGAAATCAATCGTCTAACAGCCCGATCAGAAGAAGAGTTCTGGCTTTTTGAGAAGATGGATGATGAAAGACGACAAAAAGAAAGATACAGATCTCGTCTCATGGAAGATCACGAGGTACCCGATTGGGCTTACACCAAACCCGACAACCCAAAAGACATGAGGGGCAAAGGGTTTGACTATGAAACCGCTAATCTCTCTGGAAAAAGACGAAGAAAAGACGTGGTGTACGCTGACGCGCTTAGTGACTGGCAGTTCATGAAGGCTGTTGAGCTTGGTGATAATCCAGGTAAATCAAGACGGGACCCGCCAGGAAGCTCAAGCAATGTGGGAGATGATGTGGAATTGAAAAGTGCGAGTGAGGGAACAACCGAACGTGGGTCAGGGTCAACATTAAAAAGGCCAAGGTCCCCGAGGAACGAGCAAGTTGGTATGGATGTCGGAAGTAGCGTTGGTGGAGACTTACCGACATGGAAGACACAAAAGAAGAGATCAATCCTTCGTTTCGTTTGATTTTCATCATCGGGTTCTTTATGTAAAATGATGCAGCAGGTTTGTTTTGATTTTTAACAGGTTATGAGTTTGTGTTTACTCTTAAGATTCATTTCACTGTATTGTCTTTTAAGCATGTAAAGCAATTCTGTGCAATACGATTGCGTGTTTTATATCCCGATACATGTGAAGTTGCGATTTGGACTTCGGACATAGCCAAGCACACAAAAGTAGTAGGCGGTCAACGTGTGGTCAATATCTGCGAAAAAACTTCGATACATTGTTACTGTGATTGAATCATGGTTCACAATGTATAACAGATGAAGGAAATACGAGGTGGTATTGCTATAGAATTCAGGTTGCAACAAAACAATCTATGATATGAAATTGAATAAGCCAAATCTAGTCCAAACTATACAATAATCTAATACATTAATGTCCGACCGATTAAAATCCCGGCTATAGACAATCTTGTGTCAAACAAACTCCCCTTTGGATATAGCCGGACATTTAGAAATGTGGTCTTGAATCAACAATCCCCCCTCGAATGTTGCCGGAGATTGTCTTTCATTTGAGACTTTAGTAATAATCTTCGATTGTCTGCTGCAACTGGTTGCTCCATGGATTCCATATATACGCGTCATATAAAACAATACATATGCACACACCTAGGTAAAAGATTGTAGAGAAACATGTTGTACTAGAAAATATACTTAGTAAGTGAACAAACAAACAACACATCAGAACACCTTATATAAGTGATGACATGCACGATATTTAAGACACTAAACAATATACTAGTACAAAAAGGCAACACCCCCTAAAAGTTCTTTAACTTTAATCCTACATCTTCACGAACTCCTATCTTCAACCATGTCCTGAGAAAGACGTAAGTCGAACAATTCCTTTCTAGTTCGCTCCTTCCAAGTTAATTTCAGCATGCCCCTACTTCTCCTCCCCTCCATAATGAGACTTTCTACTGTCCTAACTCTAGATGTCGCTTGTCTCTTCCTTACATGCCCAAACCATCTAAACCTCCTCTCCCTTATTTTATCAGAAATACTAGCTACTCCTAACCTCTCTCTAAAAACCTTATTTCTTATCCTATCTGATAGACAGTGATAATTACAGGATCAATTATAGGAAATCAAATAATTAGATTGATTATGTTTTCTATAGAAATTATTTGTTTCCTTTCTCTGTAATGTCCTATATATAGGACTTTATGTTTTGTATTTCAACTCAATCAATAATAAATCCAAATTCTGTGTTTTATCTTGGTATCACAGCCTTTTTTTTTCTAACCCTAATCAATCTGCAGCCGACTTCTTTCCCTACTCCTGCTGTCACTTCTCTTCTTCTTTCTGACCAACAGCAAACCACCCAGCCGGCTCCATGGCAATGATTTCTGCCTTCACCACTGCTGAGAAAACAGCACATAACTCCCATAAATTTGCCTTCAAACTTACCCCTACCAACTATGGCTTCTGGAAAAACATGATACACCCTTTTTTAATCACCAACCACCTATTTGGTTATGTTGATGGGACCATCCGCTGCCCTCCATCACGGACTGCTGCCACCACTGAAACAGCAGCCATGGACAACCCGAGCTACTCCAATTGGCTCGCAAATGATGCCCATGTTCGCATGGTCATTATTTCAACCATCTCTGAATCCTCTTTTCAACATGTTCAGGGTGAAACTTCTCGTGACCTTTGGCTCTCCTTGGAACGGGCTTATGCTCCACATAACTCGTCTAGGGAATACACCCTCAAAACCCAGTTGCTGAAAATAGAGATGAAGCCTGATGAAACATCTGCTGCTTATCTCACCCGTGCCCAAGAATATGCCACGGCTCTAGCGAACATTGGGGAACCGTTTAAGGATAAGGATGTTACCATGTTGGTACTCTCTGGCCTACGTGAGGAATATGATGGCCTCAAAGCTAATCTCCTGGCTCGCTCTCCGCCAATCACTTTTAATGAATTACATGGCCTTCTAAGTGACCATGAATTCATGATCAACAAGAAGCCACCTAACCCGTTGCAGGCATACTCGGTTGCTGCACAATCTGCGGGTCTTCCCTCCCCCTCTGCAGGCCTGCTGCCTCTTCCTCACCACAGCCCTGCCCTCACCACACTGCAGCAACAAGCAGCCCTTCTTGGGTATCAACTCAGCCCAGTAATTAATCAGGCCAATCAGCAACCACAAGCTTATTTTTCCAGCCGCTCCCAAAACAATTCTCGCAACAACCGGCGTGGAAATTATCGTGGGAACTCTCGTTGTGCTAACACCAGGGGTCGTGATGAGTACCGTGGATCCAACACTCAAAACCGAAATTCTCAGTTTGCTTGGGCATCCACCCAAAACACCGTTTACGGTCATTGCAATCGTTGTGGTATAGGACACATTCCTGCTCAATGTCCAACTCAGTCCACATCAGCCCGGGAGTCTTCTCAGGCTAACTATGCTGCTTTTGCTGAAACTGGATCCAAATCAGGCTCCTTTTGGAAACCAGACACAGGTGCGAATGCCACTGCTACTTCGGATCTTGCAAGTTTGGATAACTCTGAAGCCTACTTTGGTAACAATTCACTTCATGTTGGCGATGGTAATCCTCTTCCTATTTGTCATATTGGTTCATCAAAATTTTATTCTCCTAACAAAACCTTTACTTTAAATAACATTCTTCACGTACCCCAACTCAAACAAAATCTCTTATCAGTCCAACAATTTTGTTCAGATAATAACGTGTTTTTTGAATTTCATTCTTCTTACTTTGTTGCGAAGGACGAGTCTACACATACCATCCTACTCACGGGCCCAAGTGACAACGGTCTATACTCGCTTTATCTTCCAAAATTGAAGTCCCTACAACATGTCTCCTTCACAGCAGTCAAAGCTCCTTCAACGATTTGGCATCAACGACTTGGGCATCCCCATGCACGAGTTTTTCATTCTATTTTCTCTAGCAATAATTTACCAGTTACAAATAAATTGTCTTCTTCATTGTGTTCTTCATGTCAAATGGGGAAATCCTCCAAACTGTCTTTGAAACTTTCCAATTTTCGTAGTAATAATATTTTGGATTTAGTTTATTGTGATGTATGGGGTCCTGCTCCTTCTGTTTCTTTTACTGGTTGTCGATTCTTTTTACTTTGTGTCGACCATCACTCAAGATATATGTGGTTTTACCCTTTAAAACATAAATCTGATGTTTTCTCTACCTTCCAATTGTTTGTTAAAATGGCTGAAAGACAATTCAATACTAAACTCAAACGGGTTCAATCTGATTGGGGGGGGGGTGAATTTCGTACTCTTGCACATTTTCTTTCTTCACTTGGCATCATTCACCAACGCTCTTGCCCGCACACAAGTGAACAAAATGGTATTGTTGAACGTCGGCATAGACACGTTGTCGAAACCGGTTTAACCCTTCTTGCTCACTCTCACACCCCCCAACGTTTTTGGGATTTCGCATTTGAAACAGCAGTTTACCTAATCAATCGCATGCCCTCTAGAACCAACTCCAACAAATCTCATTTTGAATGTCTCTTTCACCGACCACCTGATTACTCTTTCCTATGAGTTTTTGGGTGTGAATGCTTTCCTTACCTACGACCATACAACCCTCACAAAATGGATTTTCGATCCACACCTTGTGTCTTTCTAGGTTACAGTTTGATCCATCATGGATATCGCTGCCTAGACCTACAAACTGACCGCATCTACATTGCTCGTCACGTACGATTTAACGAGCACCTGTTTCCTTTCAACCAACCTGACACAACCACCTTCCCAGAAGACTACTCACCATATTACTCTTCCTATCCTACTCCACCTCCACCAAACCGTGAACCCAGCCCTGTCCCACATCCTATCACCGAACCTGTCAACCAGCCCGTACCCGAATTTGTCCAGCAAACTGCTTCTGTCCTTGTCACCGACCCTCTTCCTGACCCGAACCCATGCTCCCCGAGTGACCATGTCCACACTGCTCAATCCTCGGCTGCCTCCCAGCCCTCGGCTCCCACTCATCCACCACCTCGTACTCGTCCACCCAATCTTCGACAAAATCCCAAACCTACCACTCGCTATAATCCTTCCGCTTATCATGTCTCTACTGATCCTCCCAATTCTGTTGAGCCATCTTCCTTTACTGTCGCCAACAAATCTCCCGAATGGCGCCAAGCCATGGCTGAAGAGTTTGATGCTCTTGTACGAAACGGAACATGGTCACTTGTACCTTGTGCTAAAAATACTAATGTCATTGATTCTAAGTGGGTTTACAGGATTAAAAGGGATGCAAATGGTAATGTTACACGCTATAAGGCAAGACTGGTTGCTAAGGGCTTTAACCAAAAGCCTGGTATTGATTATCAAGAAACTTTCAGCCCCGTTGTCAAAGCAACAACAATACGGGTTTTACTGTCTCTTGCAGTAACGAATCAATGGTCGCTTCGCCAACTAGATGTTCAAAATGCTTTTCTTCACGACGAATTAAAGGAAACTGTTTATTTACGCCAACCACCTGGCTTTATTGATGCATCCAAACCTGATCATGTTTGCTTGCTGCATAAGTCCCTCTACGGACTCAGACAGGCACCACGCGCATGGTTTGAACGCCTCAGTAACTGTTTGCATCATCTGGGTTTCACTGGCTCCAAAACGGATCCCTCACTCTTTATTCTTAACAATGGTGGATCTTTGGTCTATGTTTTAGTCTATGTCGATGATATTATTGTTACAGGCAACAACACCAATGTTATTAATGATGTCATTGCAAACTTGGGCAACTCCTTTGCAGTCAAAGATCTGGGGGACCTGCACTATTTTCTGGGTATTGAAGTTATTCGTCATGGCAGTCACTTAATTCTTTCTCAGCAAAAATATATTTCTGATCTGATACAAAAGGCAGGTTTGTCAGATTGCAAACCAGTTCCCTCTCCTATGAGTACCTCTCAGATTCTCACTCGCAATGACAGTCCAACTCTTGCTGACCCAACCAAGTATCGTCAAATAGTGGGGGCTCTTCAGTACGCTTCCTTATCTAGACCTGGCATCACTTTTGCTGTGAACAAAGTATGTCAGTATATGCACACTCCCACTGAAAACCATTGGTCAGCTGTTAAGCGGATGTTACGCTATCTGAAAGGTACTTCTCACTTTGGCCTTTTTATCCGTCATGGCTCGGGTTCCACCCTACATGCTTTTACTGAAGTCAACTGGAATTCAACTTTGCGGGCCTTTTCTGATGCTGATTGGGCTGGCTGTCCCGATGATCGTCGCTCCACGGGGGGGTTTGCTATATACTTGGGATCGAACCTCATCTCATGGAATGCTAGGAAGCAACGCACAGTATCTCGCTCTTCTACTGAGTCTGAATATAAAGCCATGGCGGACACTGTTGCTGAATTAACATGGCTAGAAGCCCTTCTACATGAACTTGGAATTGTCTCAAAAGTCACTCCTACGCTTTGGTGTGACAACTTAGGTGCCACATACTTGTCTGCCAATCCTGTTTTTCATGCTCGGACAAAGCATGTTGAGTGTGATTATCATTTCGTTCGTGAGAAGGTTTCTAAAGGAAAACTATAGGTCAAATTCATTTCCACTCATGACCAGCTAGCCGATGTGTTCACTAAACCTCTGCCTACTCAAAGATTTCTAATGCTTCGGTCCAAGTTGCAGGTCGTTCCCCGCCCTCAACTTGCGGGGGGATGATAGACAGTGATAATTACAGGATCAATTATATGAAATCAAATAATTAGATTGATTATGTTTTCTATAGAAATTATTTGTTTCCTTTCTCTGTAATGTCCTATATATAGGACTTTATGTTTTGTATTTCAACTCAATCAATAATAAATCCAAATTCTGTGTTTTATCTCTATCCAACCTAGTGTTCGCATGCATCCACCTCAACATCCTCATCTCTGCTACCTCCAACCTACGAGCTTGAGACTTCTTGATGGCGTGCTTATTCGTTTCCTTAAGAAAACTAGTAATACATTTAGATGTCAAAAACCAAAGTCGTTTCATACCCATGACACTCTTATTCACTTATCGGTCGAAAAATTTTGTTTTATTTTTTTGGTTTAGGAAACTTTTAAATGAAAAAAAGAAAATGTCAACGAGCCCAAACCGTGAAACCAAATTAGAACCAAACAGTTACTAACGGTTTGGTTTTGTTCAGTTTTGGTTTACAAAACAAAAAATTTGTTACTAACAGTTTGATCTAAAAACCCGCCGATGCCTTTTAGTATTATGACGGTGCGGAAGCAAAAAGTACAAATCAACCTTCAGACCGTAAACGCCCCTATTAGACTAAATGGTGTGGAAATCGGTGAGTTGGGGGAATTTTCCCCTTCTCCCCGTGTCTTCTCATTGCCAAATCAAAGTTTATATAATAAAAAAATGAAGGGGGTTGGGGGAATTAAGGAAATACCATTTTCAAACTTTGGGGGAGAAAATGAGGGAAATGATGTGGCACTTGGGGGAGTTGGGGGAATTATGCACCACACCAAATAGTCTTAGTTCTTAAATCTGGTTTAACCACCCAATTCTATATATATTAAACGAAGCGCTCTTTTGAACAGTAAAAAGACAGCATCGTAATTTCCTTTTGACCAAAAGGTATTCCGGTCATTTTCAAAATGAATAGCCTGTTCTGGCTACTTCCTTCTTATCACACCGCCAGCCCACCATCATCACCGCCACAACTATCAACACCCCCATCAACGCACCGCCCCATCACCATTATCACACACCGTCATCATCATCACCATCACCAAGCCGTGCTACACTGACTGGTGGAACCGACTCTTCAATCGTAAGGTACACTAGAGAAACGGAAGAGGGAGAAACCACTGCCACTGTCACATCACCACCGTCACACATCATCATCACCGCTTTAGCACACCGTCACCATCACCACTATCAGGGTCGGGAAACAGAGAAAGAGAAGATAGAGAAATGAAATGGATAGAGAAGAGAGACCAACTACCATCGTCACATTACCACGACAGTCATATCACCCTCTTCACACACCATTTTTAGGCGGGTATTTCTGTATTCTGGGGACGAGAAACTTCGGCAATAAGGTTGCATGTGTTGTGTCAGACCGAACTGTATGTTCTTGACTGGCTATGGAGACGGAGAATCTGGTTTATTGGTACTATCGCCGTCGCTACGGACTTCCAAACAATACTGCAGAGCGTATTAAGCCTTAACCGAATCGGTTTTTACACGGTGGTGAATTTCCGACTAAACTTGAAATAAAAGCTTCATTTTGTCTTATAATATAGTAAGAACAAGATTAAAGCTTCAAACATTGAAACTTTAGGATGCTGGTGGCGGCTCCGGTGGTTGTGGGGGGTGGGTGGTGGTGAAAAAAGAAAAGTTGGAGAGTGGTGGTAATGAAAGAGAAATGCGTATTTGAAAGGATGCTTTCAACCAAGTCTTTTTATGTTTTTGTTCATTGTTTGGAGGAGATACTGTTTCTATTTTTTATTTTTTATTTGTCATTGGATTTCACCAAGTCTTTTTGTGGTGTGGTTCATTGTTTGGACTTTGGAGGAGGCACTGTATTGTTTTTGTCATTGGATGCACGTCCATTTGTCCATATTTCGAGAAATAGTATCTCTTTGTTACCATTTTCATAAGAATAAATACTATGATTCGCATTTCGAACGTGCCATTAAATTTTGACATAAAAGTGAACTATCTATTTACATTAATTTCGCTCCGATAATCTTTCTAATTAATATTGTTTGAATTGTATTTCAAAATGCTCAACTCAACATTATAACTCCAGAATAGATTAACATCATGTCTAGGTTACAAAAGATTATGATGTTTCTTTTAGAAAAAACCCTGTAACGCGGCGCAAACGTGCGCGAGGAATTAAAACTTTCACTCCCTCCGTCCCAATTTAAATGTCCTACTTTTTTTGTCCCAAATTAAATGTCCCTTTCTAAAAATAGAAATGTTATTTCCAATTTTGCTCATAAAAGACAAAACACAATCATCACTTTTGAGGATATTATTTCATTTTACCAAAAACAAACAAAAGATTTATTATAATGTGTGTTTTTTTAACTAGAACATTTAAATGTGTGTTTTTGTTAAAATGTGTGTTTTTTAAATAGGACATTTAAATTGGCACGAAATGTCTATATTAAAAGGGTGGCCATCAATTTTGAATTCAAAAGGCAAAACAACATATTCCTTTTTTCGAATTTGGGATATATCTATCCTCTCGTGTGGCTCCTTTGGTATATTTCAACAACTCATCCACTCTCCAAACTTATTATTAATCGGTATAATAATTTCCATCACTTTATGTAACTTAATATATTCTTACTTAGATCTGCCTATGATTCCTTAGTTCGTTCGTCTTAAGTTTTTGTAAATGTGTTGAGACGATCTACGTTTATCTGCAGAAAAACCTGATTTTAGTTGTTGATGTTAGGATTATGTTTACATGATTAAGTTGTTGCTGTTGTTGTTAGGTTGTTATAGTAATTGATTGTGAGGAAAGAATTTTGTTAATAATTTATGATCTGTTTGCCTTGTTTTGTTAGTAAGCTGATAAAAATTTGTTAAATTAGGGTTTGATTTAAGGTGAATTGTGGAATTTGGGGAAGAAAATGGAGCGACAAAGCGAAAAAAATATAGTTTATAGGCTTGATATGATATTAAACAACTCATTAAGATCTCGTGAGCATCATACTCAAGTTGATCGAAGGGATCTTACCTATGAGCTAGATAGACTGCATCTTACATTCAAAGAAAATCACCTTACTGTTTGTAGTTTAAACTTCTGATAATCGTTATGGAGGTTGATATCGCTCTATACGCTAATATTAACGTTAAAGATATGTGTTTACTGTTGTTGATTCTTGTTTGAATATGAATGATTCTTGTTCAAGAAAGTTTTGAAGTTGAGTTTTAAAGTTTTGTAGAATCTCATCTTGATCGATCGATGATATTAATAGGTTTGTTGTAAATATTTTTTTTTCTTTCCACAGTTTAAGCTTTAATAATTTTATTATTTGTTATGATTACAATAGTAATGAAATGAGACGTTTATGAGTTTCCAAGTACGACATGGTTTAATTTGACCGGTAAGAAATTACAACACACGTTATGACGTTACTCATCTCAGTATTAAACGAGACTGGAATGACACATAGGTTTGTGTGTATTCACATGGTTTAAAAAACCGTTTGAGGCGTGCGCCTCAAGGCGAGGCGCCAAAAAAACGAGTCTGAGGGCGCCTCATGGGGTCCAGTCTGTACATACGCCTCTAAGGGCTGAGGCGTTGAGAAAATTTGCGCCTCAGGTGCGCCTCGAGTGCGCCTCAGGGGGTTTAGGGTGTTTTTATGTGTGTTTTTTATGTTTTTAGACCTTTTTGGTCAATTATTTTATTTTTGTTGTATGTTTTTTGATGTTTTAGACTTATCTGGGTCAATTATTTTATGTTTTATAGATATATAATTTTTATTTTTATTTTTTGATTCAGCCTCAAGCTTACGCCTTGTTTCGCCTCGAGGCTTACGCCTCGTGAGGCGAAGGGAAAACGCCTCGAGGCTTGTTTCTGTTCTTTTAAACTTTGTGTACTACTGTACTCACAATTTATGTATTTTATCCTTTGCACAAGCATAGGGGCACACCATGTACGCGTTTGTTTCTAGCAAGTATAAAAACACATCTAGCATTTTTAGTTTCAATTTTTTTAAAAATATTTTTCTGTTTGGCATTTCTACAGGAACAATGTCCCTTGCTCAGCCTCATCATGAAGAAAGTAGTCGATTCCGTAATGATTTCAGATCTTCCTTCGGAAGAAATCACCCTCACGTGTATGGCGCAAACTTTACCACCAACAGACACTACAATAATAATAACTATAAAAGAAACTTCAACAACTTGCGTGACTTTTCAAATGAATCTAGACAGCAGTATAACATGTACAACACCGAGCCTCAAGTTTTACCTTCTTTTAAAAGGAGGAAGTTTTCTGCCACTAATTGGGAAAGTAATGGTACATCATATAATCAATCCTACGTAAATGAGCATCCCCGTTCAAGCTTCAAGACCTCATTCCTTCCTCCTGTTGCATCTGATGTGAATGCTAGAGCATGTACATCTACTAGCCATAAACGTGACCGTACAACTTTTGAAGATGAAGATGCTGAATTTATGTCACGAGATGAAATTGAGAGGTTTTCTCCTTCCAGAAAAGATGGTATTGATTCTTTGCAAGAAACGCATTTGCGCTACTCTTATTGTGCGTTTCTTCAGAACCTTGGACTTCGTCTTGAGTTGTAAGTGAAGCATTTTAGTTTGTGCTGGTAGACGTCTATAATTCTTTGTCTGATTGTGTCCGTTTTGTTATTTGACAAGATTTGCTGATTTATTTACAGGCCACAAACTACTATCGGAACTGCTATGGTTCTATGCCACCGTTTTTTTGTCCGGCGGTCACATGCATCTAATGATAGATTTGTAAGTTACTATATCTCTATGGTTATTGTTAAGAAATAAACATAGAAACTTAAAGATGGTGACTTCTTTGGTTAAGAGAACTTATCGAACTATGATATTACAAGTACTTTTACTGTTGGAAGTTTTTTGTATGTTAGATGTTACTGGTTACAGCATTCACGCCAGAATCTCTAACTCCATCTATATAATTTCACTAACATATGCCTTTTTCTCTAAACTTTTTTTATGTTTTAAATACCTCTCACATCTGATTCTCTATATCTCTATCTTTGTCTTGCTCACAAACACTTATTTTATTACCTTTCCTCGGTTTTATGCACTCACAAAATTATACTTAAAGGTGGATAGTAATTTCTTGACTCTTCTATCTGTAGAGATGTACTATGAGCTCTCTAAATTTTTAATTTTTTTTCATTCTAGAGACTCCAATGTAGAACATAAAATACACAAAAATATATATTTTTCTCTATAATTTATAGGAAATATTGTTTTAGAGATTTCAATGATTCCCATTGAAATCTCTAAAGGGTGTTTATTTAATCTTCTTCTTAATTTTATTATTATTAGTTATTTCTATTTCTATTATTATTATTATTATTATTTTTAATTTAGTTTAAGTGTAAATACTTGCGGAATCAATTTTTTTAACTAACTTTTAAAACTATGATACATAGCTAACTCTTTAAACTTTTGTGTCATCCTACAGCTGATTGCTACTGCTGCTCTTTTCCTTGCTGCGAAGTCTGAGGAGACACCTTGCCCTCTGAACAACGTCGTGAGAGTATCTTCTGAAATTCTCCACAAGCAGGATTTCAATTTACTCTGCTATATACTTCCTGCGGTGGGCACATAACTTTCTATTAAACTGGCTTTTGCTAGGAACATGTGTGTGAATTAAGTTATTTTTATGATTCTTTATGTCTAATGCACTAGTTTTAAACAGGATTGGTTTGATCAATACCGGGAGAAGGTTATTGGAGCTGAGCAAATGGTTTTGACAACTCTAAATTTTGAGCTTACTGTGCAGCATCCATATGCCCATCTTACATCCATGCTTGACAAAGTAGGCCTTGCACAATCGCTCTTGGTGAATCTGGCTTTGAGTTTGGTCAGTGAAGGGTAAGCCATCATATATCCTGTCTTCTAAGTTTTAACAACACTTTTTATAAAATTGAAATACCTAAATTCCAAAGTTGATGGTCCTGGTGCTGGTTGCTTTACTCGAGAAATTAAAATGATGCTAGATAGCAGGATATCATGGAGAAGAGTAGTATCTTTAGTGGTTGGTTGTTATATGTGCATTTTGCCATTTGATCTAGCAATCTTCCTTCCGTTCTCTTTCACACTTGCTCTGTGTAGTTGTCTGCATTGTTTATTGACTTTTTGGACTGCCATATAATTGCAGGGGCAATAGAAGAGTAGCATGCATGCACACCTGTATTATTTTCTTAGCTGGTGGATAGATATGCAGTTTTATTTCTCACTGAAGTTGATGTGTTTGGATGCGGTTTTCATAAAATTCTTTCTTAGCTTGATGTCTGACCTAGGATCTTCACAGTTATGTTAACTTGAAAATTTGAGAAATCTGAAACCTAACCTTTTGATGCGGCTCTGCTGAAACTCCAAAAGGCCGGACCGACACCCATTCTAATTCGGTTGATCTCCAATCGCAATTAACACTTAACCTGCAGTTTGTTAGTGATTCACTTCTATAGTCGAAACTAAAATTAATAACAATCAATGATGTGTCCTAATTAACTTCACTGTTCACAAGAACGGTTCTGAGTTTAAAAAACGCCCCTGTACACAGTCCCTTCTCTTCCAGTTTTCCCACTTTGATACTCAACAATATGCTCCCGGGCACGGGTGAAGCTTATTCACTCCCCGGTCCCCACCGATTTTTGCCTCAGTAGTGTAAATTTCCCCAGTATTGTCCGAAAATTTTATATATTTTGAGTTCAGCCCCCCGCCAATTTGAAAAAAAATTGGGTCACGTGACTTTTGGCCCCCACCATCTAAAAGTTCAAGCTGCGCCACTGCTCTCTAGGGATATAACAGAATGCTGGTTTGCATTGTGTTATTGTACTCATATACACTTCCTCATGAAGGGTGTAGTTCATTCATTTTTGAAATCGTTTGTCAGCAACCGGTTTGTGAAAAAAATGTAGAAGTCAAGTCGGCTTCGTTTGTCTTGTTTCATATCTCATTGATCGTCACTTGATTTTGGAACTTTTACATGTCATATTTCATCCTAGAGTGAAATAAAACATAATTCTGATTTCTCAATGGTTTCAGCTGTGGTTTTGTGGAACGCGGCTGCTGTTTAGGCGGGGTATATTGATTGGATATATTTTGTGAGGCTTCGTTATAGTTGACAGGAAGCTGGGCATTGTTTTTTCTCACTCTAGTGGTTGATGTACATGCCTATTGTTGTGTGGCTCTGTCAGAGTGTCAGTCATGATCTTGCTACAGGGTCTTGTGTAGGTGCCTAGGTGGCAAAATGGGCAGGTATGGCGGGTTGGATGACGCGTCAAAGTGGGTTGGGTTGACCCTCAAAAAACTTTCTTGTTCATTTATTTTGGGTTTCATGGTTAGTATTAAATATGATTACAGAAATTAACACTAAGTACCGATCCAATTTTTTTAATTTTTTTTATTTAAAGCGATTTAGTAGGTTGTAAGCTCTAGAACATAATTTGAACAACATATAAACTGTGTTTGGCCCATTTTATTTTTACCTATTGTACCCACTATTAATGAAATGTTACCTAAATTGACTCATTTCCACATAAATGGAGCTAATTTGACATTTCTGATCTTTTATTTTTCTTTCTCTTTACCTTGTTTAGCTTTTATATCTTATATTCATGGTATTAGCTCACTGATTGGACTTATGTTATATTGTTATGCATCATTCATCCCTTATACGTAGGATGTTATGTATCAGTATAGAAATTATTTCTGTAATTTTGCTACTGAAGTATTTGATAATGGAACTAATTGATAAAAATAGAGTATTCTTAATTTTGTATTATGATGCTGTTATTCTATTACTGGCACCAGGAGTAGTGTTCTCAGTATGTGCATATAGAGTGGCCAATAGTGAGTAAGTTAATATTTATCAGTTATAATCTATAACTTCATTAGTAGACGAAACAAAACATTGTGTTGAGGTTGCTTTACCTCTGTTGTTGTTTCTATAACAACCATTAGATTTGGGTTCCCTTTCATTGATGATTTGTCATTTGACATGACCTTATGACTTTCAACAGTACATGTAGATCAATGTAGTAGTTGGTAAGTTCAATATCTTAACGACATAATTACAATCGGTTTGATAATAGTGAAGCAAATGAAAAAGAATGTGTTCGGTAAGGTTTTTGTTATTTTTAAATGTTTAAAGTTTAAACACTAGAGGTGGCAAAAGGGGCGGTTTGCGTGTGTTGGGTAATGGGTTAAAACGGGTTGGGTCAAAGCATACAATTATTAAACTGTGTCAAAGTTGGTTTGTTGTGTCGGATCGTGCTGACGGCCTGACCCACTAATACATTTATTTTTTAATTATAACTAGAAAACTATATTGGGGAAACTATTATCTGATTTCGAATTGAAACAATTGGGAGGTATGTATTTTGACTTTTGAATACATTGTTGGTGTCATTTGTCCTCGTTTAACCATTTTTTTAAACCAAAAGTTTACTAATTTAACTATTTTGACGGGATGTATAACGAAATTGACATGTTTACCTGTAAATGGGTCGAAGTTGTGACCTCTAATAAAAAAACACTTATCTCACTCGGGAGACTGTATCCCTAGGAGGCCCATTGGTCTCTCGGGAGACTGTATCCCTAGGAGGCCCATTGGTCTCTCATTACCTTAGAGCTTCTGCTAAAACAAACCTTGCTTATTGGCAAGTTTTAACAAAAGGGAAATGGATACTGGTTTGGCAGTGTAGACCGGCCATCCTTGGTTTTAAAAATCATGCCTGAGGTGCCCGGTGATCTGGAAAATGCCTCAGGAACTAGAGGCTGCGCCTCATGCACATTCGGGTCAAAGTTAGGTGTGTAGGAGCCAGGAGGCTGATATGTAAAAAAAACCAAAGGGGTGGCGAAATTATGAATGGATTACTTGATATAAAAAGGCTGATATGTAAAAGAGATGAGAGAGATGCGGCTTTTGGTTGTACATAGAGCTTATTTGGTTGTACATAGAGCAACGTTTCGGAGTGTCCTCGTTTTTTAAACTGAGTAGACGAGCGTAAAAATTTGTTTTTATGCTAATGACACTGTCAGCTTCTGCACAAGATACCTGGATAAAATGTTCACCAGATGCTGCTTTCTTTTTTGGTAAGAGAAACTAGCATTAGTCTGCTGCTTTTTGGGACACTTGATTCAACATTTCATATGTTCACATTACATTATACTTTTGGTAATTACTAAAAAACTCTGAAGCTGATGTTTGTCTTAATTTAACATATGCATTTGTGCCAGATATCTCTATCTTTTGTTTTATTGCTATAAAATATGTTTTAATCTAGATGTTAAATAATACCTATAACTCTTTTCATTCCATGTTACTTTCCTAAACTTGAGCAATTCTTTTGTAGGCTGCGTAGCTCACTTTGGCTTCAGTTCAAGCCCCACCAGATTGCTGCTGGAGCCGCATATCTTGCTGCAAGATCCTTAAATATGGATCTTACTTCATGTCAAAATATGTGGCAGGAGTTCTACACACCACCATCTGTGCTCAGGGGTATGTATATCATTCTAGTCTAAGTTTAGCTGAATGGTGGGGTTGGGCGAGTTGGGTAATGGGTCGGGTTGATCCACTAACTTTTTTGTCCTTTTTTCTTATTTCTTTTAAATATTAAGTACCTTAATTATGATCACAATGAAAATACAGTTACAATAGTTCTGGAGGTTTGCGTTAAAAATGGACTTTGAACAACATCCAACCCGTTTGACCTGTCCATTTTGACTTGCTTCCTTTTAGCTGAAATTTTTATTTTGTCTGAAGTCAATAAATTTATAAATGGGTCAAAGGTTTTCCTTTAAGTTCACTGATGTGATTTTCAGTTCATATATGTGATATTGGGTTAATCTGGGCTGTATGTTGGTGCTAACTAGTTTTTTGCCCGCCGCGCGTTGCGGCGGCGCGCGGCAGGTTGAACCGTGCGGTAACAGATGAAGTGTAAAACAAAATGCACTACACACAATTCATAAAAACACAATGCGTAAAAGACAATTACTAAAACGTGTAAATACAATGCTTTTAACTTGGTTCGGAACTAAAATCTATATCGAAACGTGGACCAACTGGAAGCACACATTTTGTAAGTACGAAAACGTATTACATTTGACATTCAAAAGAAGAAAACCTTAAGTCGAAACGTAGACCAACTCGTGTTTATACCGACACATACATAAAATATTCGCACGCAAAAAAAAAAAGTTTTTTTTTCCAAGTAAGGTACGAAAAAAAAAAGTTTAAGTCGAAACGTAGACAAACTCGTATTTATATCGATACATATATAAAAATTCACACGTAAAATAATAGTTTTTTCAAGTAAAGGGGCTAAAAATAACAAATGACAAAGTTTGGGGGTTAGATTACGTGAAAAATAGTTTTTCAAGTAAAGAGCCTAAAAATAAAAAATGTCAAAGCTAAGGGACTGAATGTGCCAAAGTATTAAAGTTGGAGGGTCGGTGGGAAAGTTACCCACCGACATTACCATTTAATATAGATATATAATGGGTCGAATAGGCCAATTTTGCAAAATAGTAAACAGGTCAAAGAGGTTGAAATTCACCTATGTCCATTGATATAATCAAATGTTTACAACCTCTGCATTTTCCAGAAACATTGGATCATTATAAAAGCTAATTGTTCGTGTATGTGATTGATATTAGTACAGATATTATATTCTGTCAATATGATATATTTTTATTGACAATATTTATTTTAGGAGACCTTTAAACTGCCAGGACACATTTTATTGTTTCTATAAATAAGCGTAACCACAATCATCGTTTCATTAGTAAACAAAAATTGAAATTGACACCTCGTTTATCTGAAATTTTTTGTTCTTATAATCTTATTTTCTTGTTGCAGATGTTGTTCAGCAGTTAATGGAGCTGTTTTAGATGATAACCGGAAAGATGGTCAGATTTGATGCATCTGCTGGTGTCGTATACGCGTGACATTTTCAGGTCAGAACATCAGAGGTTAATATGGCTGTATATTCAAAGCCGTGAGTGGTGCACAGTGTTTGTTCTTCTGAGTTTTAATATATAGTAGGTATTGAACACGCGCTCCAGACTGTGTAGCGTTGGCGTGTCTTAGAGGTGGCAATATGGCTGTGCAAAAACAGATTTGGATTTAAATAGATTGGAACGAGTCATACAAAACAGTATAATGATCATTGTAGATTAACTTTGGGTACTGTTTCGCATTTAAGTATTTGTTTTAAATTTGACCCGTCTGAGATAAATACAATGCGTATTCGTATACCTGATGATATTTCATCATCTGACATATTGTCAACGTCTTGCAACCAGCCACAAGCTTTATTTCAAACTATGAATTTATCGAACCAACGCCCTTTAATATTTTTTCACACTATTATCCATTTGTACATTCGTTCATTATTATCACACTATTTATTGTAAAAAAAAAAAAGCCCTAGTACCAAATAAAAGGAGTTTTACAAAAAAAAAAAAAGTTAAAAATGAAAAATAATGTTACATGTTAGCAAATTAGAGGCAGTGCAAGTTAGCATACTACGCCGATGCATGTAAGCAAAAGATGAATATTGTTAAAGTGTCGTTTCTTTAATATTATATATGATTGAATAATAAAATAAGTAAAATATACTTTTAATTCAATAATAAAATAAATATAGTAATATGTTATTATAGAAGTGTGTATAGCTAAATATTATATAGGTCATCTATTCTGCAATTAAATAATAAAATAAATAAAATATTATGTTACTGTAGAAGTGTCGTTCAGTTAATATTATATATTATATAAAATATAATGAACTTATCTATTTTGTTTTGTTTGTAACGATGGTCTTGATGTTCAACTTGCCTCATTGTTTTTTCTCTTCAGTTCGCCCACACGATAGACTTGGAATGTTTATGGGATTGTGGTGAAGAAGAAGTTGTAGATGGTGAATGTTTGATGTACCGGGATTACAATAAACGATGAAAATGGTGAATGTTTGATTTTCTAGGTTTCAACAATCATCTCGGTTGTTCTCATGAAGGGATAATGATGTTATTCATGTTACAAATTAGACAACCATACATTCAAGATGATTAAATAACACGATCCGAGCAATGTAGGTATGTGATCGGATTATAAGGAAGCTTTGAAAGGCTAGTGGTTGTGAAATCTAACAATCATTATACCATCATATTTGTTAATTTAACAATCATCTAATCTAAAAAGATAAATAAACATAAACGTCAACTTAAGGGATTAATCAATAAAATCTAGGATTTTTTATAATAAGCTTTTCAATAAACACAATGTGCTCAACATAAGGGACTTTAAGAAGTCGAGACTTTCCTCACTTTTGAGTATTGAAAAATGAGGGTTTGGATCAACTTGCCTATTGTCGTTCAGTTGGTACAGTTTTTTTTTTTTTAGGTGTGTGTGTGTGTGTGTCAATTTGACTACCGTTAGCTCTTTTTAATCTGTTCTTGGCATGGTATGGTCCTGGTTTTAATACCTCTTTTACTTGCTTAATGAGCTTAGTGTGTGACGTGTTGGTAATTTTAGTGTGTCGGTATCATTTTGTATAATCGGGTTTACCTATGACTAAAATGAAATATAATATCATCGATTGATACAAGTTAGTAGGTGTTAGTTACACACTTGTGGACTCGAGGGGATATTGCACTTGGTGCGGTCCAAGGGGCTGAGCCCTAGACGGGGTCCATGGTAGATGGAAAGTTGCATGAAACCGGTTATCGTTAATAATTGATTATCGGTGATAAATATTGTTAAAAGTAGAGTTACTAGTAAACAACTTGACATGTTAGTAGCAACTAATCATCTATAGTAAGTTGCTATTGATGATCGGCAACTTGGTCACAAGTGGTAACTAGTGTTAGTGCCAGTCACCAATAATAAGTTACTACTGATTAGTAGTAACTTGCCCATCGGTAGCAACTTGGGAGATTGGTAGCAATTCCAGTAACTTAGTTACTATTGATGGAGTTCATATTGAGAGCTCTACAAGCGATGTAACCGAAAAACTACCAATAGGTTAATGGACACTTTCGCAAAGAGTTGTGTTGTTTCAACTTAAATATTCTAATGGTTCCTGACTGTAAAAGGAAAACCTTTGGTATGTTTATGTCCATGTGACCATGTCCAAGCAAGAAGATTATAAAGTAAATGTTGATAGTGAACTTTGTCCATGTAACTTGTTTAACTTTTATTGACAAGTAACTTATTTAACTTTTATTTCATTATTGACTAGTAAACCTCATTTTAGTAAACAACCTGCATTTTCAAACAGTTAGATATTATACATCCCTTATGTTGAAGGATGATTTGTAACAGAAATTTAGTCTTTTCGCAACGATCGATATTTTAAGGTATATTAAAAATTAAGGGGGTACGTCGCCTTAACATTAAGAAACATTAAAACCATCAAGTTTCTAAACAAACCCTAATTTTATTGCTTCATTATCAAAGTGTTGTTTCAGCTTCCACAGATGCAACATGTTATCGGGCGGGTAAGATTTTTGGATCAGTAATACTCGAGTGTTTGAATACATACACAGCACATAAAAAAACAAGTAATGTATATGATACAACTTATAAAAATCACATCTATGCATATGTTATCCGCCGATGCATGTTATGTACCTAAGCACCAACCTAATGCCAAACATTTGTGATGGAACATTAGGACACTTGTAATGTAGTCGAATAGCCGATAGCATAATCTAAAGATACGTTCAATATGGAAACGACAATTAACTTTTGTACCAAAAACCACAAACACTCCAAACGGTCGCACAACAGACCAAGATTAACTATCTGCAACTATTGTCACTATAAATGAGTGAATGTGGCTTTTGGTTCTGGTTTAGCTTTAACTTCAATGGTAAGTTCTTAAAATACCTATTCTAACATGAATCAAGGAGAGAAACAAAAAGAACCAACAAACCGCAACTAATGGCTGCTGCTGGTATCCTCTGATTGCTCCAAAGTCTTTTTCAAAGCAGAGATTTCTCTTTCTTGCTGCTTCTTTAGGTACCTCTGCGCGGTTGAATTCACGATCTTGACGAAAAAGTTTAACAGCATTAGCCATACTATGGTGTTCCAAACTGAAGCGAACGATAGATCCCATGATTTCACCTGAAAACCCATAAATTTAAGAAACTATGCATTAGAGATAGTGAAATGGGCAAGAGAACTCGCAACTGAAAACTTACACGACCCCAAAGTAGCCTTCAAGGGAGTTAAAGACGTTTGTTTTGTTTTTGGTTGAATTATTTGACAAACTTGACTCGAGAGTCAAATCAACTAATTTACAAAATCTAAACCAAATTTATATTTTTTTAAATGTCTTGTGAAGTTGAATGACATATCTCGACTTTCCTTATATAAATTAAAAGAGTAATTGATTTTCTTTTCCATTACACACTCGGTTTTCCTCTTCAAACAAACTATCGTTCTAGCATGGTTGCCGAAAAATAGAAAACTGATTATATTTCCCAAGTATGAAACATTTTTAACAAAAGTTGGCAAATATGATGCTATTTTGTTGCATTGTTATCATTTTGTCGAAACATACACATGCTTGCAAAATATGTTTCTTTTGGCATACGAACAAGGACAATGGTTTGTTTGGACCAAAAAGCTAAAGTATGATGGTTAAAAAGTTGATAAAAAGTAATAGAATAGATGGCCGACAAGAAAACCGACCTTGATGTTTGATGTGACCGGTAGAGGGGCTGCCATGTATTTCTCCTTCATTGCATGCAGTTTAGCTACAATGCTTGGCAGGGTAGAAGCCACCCCAGGAATGAAGCTGAGCATCCATATTAACTCATTTTCTATCCAGTGAAGTAGTTGATTGTTGCACACCGAGATGATAAATACCGTCTGCATAATACCATCAATAATATTTAGACATATCCTATTCAAGGTGTGTCATATTGTTTCAAAATAAGTATTTGTCTATTTAACGCAATCTGAAATCTCAGTATTTTTATATTATAATCTGACAAACACTCATACTCTCTATTTATTCAACCTAAACCATTATAAGCATGTACAAAATCTATTTCCTGCAGACCGTTTATCTAATTCTAGTTATTAAGATCAAAAAATCACTTTCAAAACGCACGGTCAATTGCCTAGATATAGCATTTGAAACAATCTTGAATGTTTGGAGAGGAAACATGATTACATGAGCATACCTGAATGTGAGTTTTGACGATTGCCTTCCCGATAAGGGTTGCGAGGAAAAACTCCCAAAATGGAATTCCAAATTGCCCGCACATTATGCCAGCAAGGTCAAATAGAGGATTTGGCACCTACAAATTGACACAGCTAATTAAAGAAGTTCAATCCATATATGTAAAAAAGCTTGAAGATGGATATAAGCATTAAAACCAACCGAAGCAAGAATCAGAATTGTGAAGAAGTTCAAATACTGTGCTTGTGACAGGAACCAACGCTTCATATGATTTAAGTTTGAAGCAACTCCATTATCCTCTGTTGAGGATGCGTCTAGTTCTTCTGTAGCATCTTTTTTCTCACCTGAGATACTTGCTGCAGAAAAAAAAAACAATCTGTTACAAAAATTCTGATATCCAACAATTTTCGCCAATGTTGCAGAAGTCGCTAGGCGCTAGGCGGGCGGTGAGGTCCAGCCTAGGGACTAGTCGGAACTAGTCGGGACTAGGCGAAATTAAGCGTTTTGGTATTTTTATACGTATTATATTTATATATATATACACACACACACACACACACACAAATTTAGGTGTTTTTTTGAAAATATGTTAAGATATATACGCATAATATTTAGAAATACTTAGATATATACACATAGGGTAGGGATCTTAAGAGAACCAACCCCTATTTGAGAACTGAGAGAACCATTCTGGGCCACACATTTCATATAAAGGCAAAAAAAAAAAAAAAAAAAAAATTTTTTTTTTTTTTTTGCTTTAATCGCACATTTTTATGCAAGGAAATTTTTTTTTTTATTTTTTTTGAATTTTTTTTTCATTTATACATATGTGTATATGTCAATTATACATATGTGTATATAGCAATTATACATATGTGTATATAGCATTTTTCAGCTATACATATGTGTATATTTCAGTTATACATATGTGTATATTGCATTATACATATGTGTATAATGCAATTATACACATGTGTATACTGAAAAAAAAATACAAAAAAAATAAAAAAAAAAAATTTCTTACATATAAAGCAGCGCTTTTTGCAAAAAAAAAAAAGAAAAAAAAAAAAAATTTTTTTTTTTTTTTTGCCTTAGAGAAATGTGTGGCCCAGAATGGTTCTCTCAGTTCTCAATTTGGGGAAAGGTTCTCATTTGAACCAAATCCTATACACATAATACTAAAAAATACTTAGAAATTTAATAATAAAAAAATTTAAAAAACAATAAAAAAAAATCACCGCCTAGGCCCGCCTAATGGCCAAAACGCCTAGATCTCCGACTAGGGCCTAATTCCGATTTTGTTCACCGCCTAGCGCCTAGGCGCCCGCCTAGGCCGATTTTTGCAACATTGATTTTCGCACGAGGATAACTTTTTTGAACAACACGAGGATATAAAACAATAACTACATTGGCAACCGGCATTCAAACTGTCCAAATTTGGCAAGTTAAGCTTTTATCCAGCAGGCAAAGAAATTTCTCATTCTACAATAAGTGAAATTTATTACTTGTTATGTACTTTCTACGACCACTTTTTTATGTCTTTCGCCGTTTTGCTTTTTCTTTACTCGCATCTTTATAAACAATAAAATCTATATTCTATAGAAAGATGTAGGACTAGGAACCTTAGAAAAATTGTTCGATAAGATCAAAAAGCTTTTTCAAGAATTAACTGAACAACACACAAACGGAATACAAGAAATGACAAATGATGACATACCTGCTCTTGAAATAAAATATGGAGGGAGCTCTCCTAGGGCAGTTCCAAGTCCCCAAAGAATAGCTTCTACTTGTACTTGTGGCAATATGCTAGTAAGCGGAACCTGAATTCCTTGCGCGGATGAGAACAATGGGGGCCCAAACTCTGAACAATCCTTCTTAAGCCAGGAAGGGCTTCTGTTTAATTGTATTGTATCATAAATAGCACTTTTAATATCCACTCGACCACACTGCATTGCTTTTATCGTGAAGAATGCGATATGGGGGCCCAGATACAGAACAAAGGTGTGCAACCCACTTCCTGATTAAAAAAAAAGTAGTAATATTAATGGCAGTTATATAACATTATAATAATTAGTAATATTGCCTTTTATTACTCAATATTCAGATTGCCTCGAACCTTAATAACTTAATTTTCAACTAATCATGTATTCAGATGTTTTACACTTGTCAAGTTAAGAAAATCTATGCAATCCATTATGATTAAACACAAGCAATATTATATCTTGATGAGACGACATATAGGCTTATGTACCGATAAAGAAGCAAAGGTTAAAAGGTTTCTTATTAATTGAGCTCACCAAGACCAATAGAAGATGCCACACCAAGGGCAACCCACCACAACACAAACCGCACATATTCAAGAAGTTCTTCAACATGCTGCAGAAACAGATAGATCACATATTCATCACTAACAGTGACAGATGCCTACTAAATCAATTATATAAGAAAATAATAGTAAAAAATAAAAATTCAATGTAACATGTAATCGAAAAACTCAAGGGATTTATTAGCATCATAATCATTGTCAATAATCTAAAGGATTTCAGCACAATGAATCAGTAGGTACAGAAATGCAAAGAAACCAGGAACATGAAGTACCGTTCCACGGGGGCCATTTGCAGAGAGAAAGAAAACAGCTCCTGCAACCGTGACAATCACTAGAAGCATAAGCCAGACACCATGCGTAAAAAGGTATATGAGTGATCGCTTTAAATATAGAACAACGGCCACAATAAAAAGCTTTAATGTTTGAAAAGGTTGTGATGTTAGTGTCAAATTCTCGAGCTCTTGTTTATGCTTCTCACGCAGTTCTGCAAACACAAACAACAACAATTAGCCAAGAAAAAGCACTAATCCACTATTACAAACAAATACATATAAGTTTCTGAAAATCTGACGGGTAAAATGATAATTTTCCTATGACCAACGTCAAAAAAAAAAAAAAAAAAATTATCAAGGCTGTCATGATGACAATAATTGTACATAATTTATCCAGATGTTATAGGAAGATTACCAAGGAAGCTATGCAACCAAATCCACAACATTCGACTATAGGTGAAGAAGCAATTACATTACAAAGAAACTAAGTCGGAAATTACTATGTTAACTGGAAGTGACAAACATCAACTAGAAAGGAAGCTATGTCAGAAAATAAAAAAGAACCATGATAGCTGTTGTTTTCCATTAACAAAACTTCTAAAAAATAAATTAGATACTGATATGACAGTCCTTTGACCACATTACTATGTGAACTATAGCCAAACAGGTTTTAAAATCCCAAATTAGTTTAGTAAGGCTACAAACTGCAACTCATAACAAATTGATGATTTCAGTTTCACCAACCAACTGCAACGTGAATAGCATGCTTCAATGCTCGGTGGGCCCATAACCACCTATAGCAAGTATCCAACACATTTATTCCACTTTTCATGAATGCAGTCAGCGTTGTTAGCATTATTCGAATAGGTAGGCAAACCTTTACTTAATTTGGGCAAAACGAACACAATCTAAAAAAACAAGAAAAAAAACTCAACAAAGGTTAAGAACAGACTACAAGAATGCAAGAAAGATGACAAGTATTGCCATTTTGTCATGACTAACGAGATGCAGGAACACAGATAAGTCAAGCGTTATATTTCATACAAGCCTATGTTTCCATAATAATTTTGTATATACACAAATCAAGCTCAACCATAGAACTTTACAAAACCATTACAAGTTCAACTCATAGTTAAAATTATAAACATAATAGCAGTGGCTGCAAGGTACTAAAACATACGCCAAATCAGTTGCGATATGATAATGCTTCCATATCTAGCAACTACAATCTTATCACAAGTTCAATTCCTATTCAAAACAAGAACAAATTGAATACTTCCGAATCAGGTCAATATATGGATTAAGTAACAAAAATGAATCGAGTTACAACAGTTGTTCATAGATTAAACCTAACATAATCAAAACTGACTGTTAAAAAACAATCAAACAACCTTGGTTTTAAAAAGCACGAAGCGCACAAAAGCGACGAGGTCTAAAACCAAGGCGTAAAGCGCAAAAGCGGTGAGCTTTTCGTACGCGAGGCGCAAGACGATTATATAAATTTTTTTATGTATGCTATAGGTTTTTAACATTATTTACTCAAAATATAGATACAAATAAGGTATATATATCATTTAACTTAAATGTACAACCTTTTTAGCTACATTTATAACAATTTTAAGCACAAAAACATCATGTGTACGAAAAGCGCGCTTTTAGTGCGCTTTTTTGTTGCGCTTTTCCTGCGCTTTTTGTATGAAGTGCGCCTAGGGTTACATAAGGCGCCAAGATCTGCGCCTAGGCGCGCCTCGCGCTTAAGCGCGCTCTAGGCGCGCTTTTTAAAACACAGCAAACAACGAACCTGAAATCGACATGTCGAACACCTCCACTTCTAAACGAATGACGTTATTCATTAACACTAAAACTTCTAATAAATAAACTAGATACGAGAAACGCTTCACCCTAGAAAGCAGCAATTTGCAGGTGTGATATTTTACACTTTTACATGTATTCTAACCTCATTACTTTCAGTGTCTATTCATTTTGCTATGTGAACTACTATAGCCATAAAGGCTTTACTATCCCAAACTAGTTTATTAAGGTTACAAACTACAACTCATGACAAATCAATGATTTCAGATTCAACAACCAAGTACTGCAACACGAATAGCATGCTCCAATGCTCGGTGGGCCCATAACCACCTATAGCAAGTTATCCTAACAGATTTATTCCACTTTTCATGATATGCAGTCAGCCATTCATCATTGATTAATTCATTCAAATACACACTTACAAAACAAACACTAAATCTAAAACGAAAAAAATACCGACCGAGGTTAAAAATCACCATAAATGTAGGATATAACACCAATCACTCAATCCTCACATCTCACAGATGCCCTATGTTCCATAATAATGTTGCATCTAAACAAATATGCCAATTTTTAACTTATTATTATTTTTTATTTTAAATTTCGCGGTCATTGCAAAATCATTAAAAATTAAATTCATAGTCTAAATCATACAACCATAGCCGAATAACATTTCTATAATTAGCAAGTATTAACTCCAATCTTATCACAACTTCATTTCCTATCAAAAACAAAACCTAATCTCAAACTTCCAAATCAATTCGATCCGAACTCGATTACTCGAATCAAACAGTACTCATTAACTAACACTCAATCCGATCAAAACAACACATAAATCATCACAAATTAACCAAAACCTAACAAAAACAAATTCATAATCAAACAACAAACTCAAATCAGATTTAAAAAAAAACACGTAAATCAGCACAAATTAATCCAAAACCTAATAACAAAAAAAATAAATAATAATAATAATAATCAAACGAACCAGAGATCGACATAACGAACGGCTGAGAAAAACAAGATCCACGAGTCCGATCTCACGTCGTATGCAATCGCATACTAAAACACGTAACACATCCTTCGATTCAACTGAATAATAATTATATTTTTAAACAATTTTTTTTAAATATATATTTTTTTTTAAAATATGTGATTATCAGTTGGAATAGATCGTTGATACAGGTGAAAAAAAAAACAAAGAGAAAAAAAAGTTATTATATTTATAGAGAAGAAGAATGAAGGTGTGGTGTAGCAGATTGTGAGTGTGTGGATTTGTGTTTTTTTTTTTTTTGGTTTTCTTTTGTTGGCAAATATAAAAAAAAAACGTGAATATTGTTGTTGTTGTTGTTAGTTGTTTGTTGGAAAAGATATTGGAATTAGTGGTAGTTTCAAGGAAAGAGAAGACTTGAAGCATTGGTTTTGGTGTTGCTTGTTTTTGTTTTTTATTTTTTTTTAAGGCTAATTTTCTCACTTACTTTTTTTACATTCTTTCTAATACACCATATTTTAGCTCTCAACATGTTTGAATCCGAGTTCTTTCTTCAAACACCGTTTGATGTTAGGCTGTTTGGTGTGGTATAGGGGCAGACCTAATGAAGAAGCAGGTGCCGCGTCCGTTGCGGCTCAACTTCACGCGCGTAGTGGAAAATTAGTGGAAAATTTGTTTTTTTTTACGAAATTTGAAAAACGTTGCTACTAAAATGAAAAAAATGAAAAACGTTACTACTGAAAAACATTTCTATTGTGTGTGTGTGTGTGTGTGCAAGTGGAGGAAAATGGGGAAGGGGGAACACCACACCCTTTGATGGGGGAAGAGAGGTGGAAAGGTGAGGTGAATCGGGGAATCGGTGTGCTACACCATTTAGCCTTATCATTGGGCTATGACCCAAGTGGCCTGTGTTTTTTACATTAATTTTATACATGTGGTTAGTTTTTGTAATTAGTTTGGGTAAAAGTGAGAGTGATTTAGGTTAGGTTTAATTTGTGTTGGTTGGGTTGGGTTGGGTTGGGTTGGGCTGGGTTGTGTAAATGATTAAATGATTAAATGTTTGAGATTTGGACATTGGTAGTTTGATGTTTTGTTATTTAAATTATCTTATTATTATTATTTAGATTGTATAAGAACTAGGGGTGAGTATAAAAAAAATATAACTTAAATTTTTTTTGAAACCAAACAGAAATTAACTGAAACCGAATAATCTATCGATTAGGTTAAGATATAGCCAAAACCGAATCATTCGGTTACTGTTACGGTTTTCCCTTCTTCCATAATTGAAATAATCAAAAATGAAGCGATAGTTATATAATTATGTGTTTTTCATGTATATTAATGTATTTGAAACATATTTTCAAGTTTTTTTTATGTATATATGTATTTTAAACATATTTTATGTATTTCCTAGGTATTTCATGTTTTTTCCATGTTTTTTCATGTATATGTACTGTTGAAAAAAGATTCAAAACATTTATCTAACTATTTTGAGTTTATAATTTTGCACGAGTTTTATTTTTGGTAATTAACCGAATGTAGCCAAAATCGAATAGATAACCAACACATTAAAGGGGAGGGTTATTAGCGGCGGATCAGTGATGGTAAGAAGATGATGCTTTGTTGAATAAGCCTTTTTGTTAGGTTGTATCGACAAATGATAATCTATGATAATCTTGTTGGGCTACAATTATAAAATACATAAGATAATTAAATTTGTTTTTAACGTAAGTTGTAGAGATTTACATGTGATTAAAAGTTGTATGTTCTTTATTATAATATCGTCGAATGTCTTTTTACAAATAATCAGTTAGTGGAATCAGAGACTTTAAATAATAATCACCTTGACTATTTAAATAGATTGAAGGTCGTTCAAAATCGACTTCGGTTCTAAACAGACAAGGTCGACTTGATTTACAAATAATACGAGTTCAAGCTTGACCCTACTCAACTCAGTTTGGGTTGTGAACAACCCTAATGTGTAATAATATGGGTCAATAAGGATGTTAACACTCCGGTTCACCATGATTTTACCAAATATATTTAGTCGAACCACTAACAAATGTTTCGGAAATTAACAAACTAACCCAACCAGTGGCGAATCTAGGAATGATTTCCAGAGAGTTCCTTTCGTAGATTTTCAGTTTAAACAGTTGAATCAGTTTCAACAGTTTTCAAACACATTGCGATATAAATTTCGACGTATATTATACCAACCAACAACAATCTAATTAAAACACAAAACACTTGATCAAAAACACAACACACATACATAACTCGATCAACTTCACCTAACATAACAATCCTTAATTATCAATCATCAGCAGTAGCCAACTGCAAAGAGAGCAACTCTTCTTCAGGTATAATCTTAACAACACAATCCGATTTCGGGTACGAAACACATAGCAAAGAGTAGCCTCGTTCAACCACATCATCACTCAACATGCCTTCGGTTTGGTCCACACTTCCAGCAAGCAGTTTAGCAGGACATGTCATGCAAACACCGAGTTTGCAATCATGGGGTATCGACATTCCGGATTCCAATGCTTTTTCTAGTATTGTTTCATCTGGGTTGACTTCTAGTTCGGTTGTTTGGTTGTCTTGTTGGATGGAGATTTTGTAGGAGCATGTGGTGGTGTGGTAGTGGTGGTTAAGGTTGAGGTTGAGGTTGAGGTTGAGGTTAAGGTGGTGGGGTGGGTAAGGGAAGGGGTGGAGAGTGGTGGGGAAGTGGTGGTGGTTAGGGGTGATGGGGAGTGGTGGAGATGTGGTGGTGTGGAAGGTAGTGGAGGATGGTGATATGGTGGTGGTTGTCATGGTAGTGGTGGTGTTAGGGGGTTGGGGATAGGAGGTTGAGGACAGGAGGTTGAGGGAATGGAAATGGGAATGTGTGTGGTGGTTGTGGTGTTGTTGATAAGAGTGATAAGGTTTTGTTTGTGTTAGGTGTCATTGATTTTTGAATTTTCTATTATAATATTAATAATATACTATTTTATGTTTAAATGAAAATGCTTTTGGAGCTAATTTTGTACTATGAAGTTTTGTAAAATAACTAGGAGATATAGTAGTGACAGGCAGCAAGGTTTCGGTCACATCTTACGATGCCGGCATTTGGTATAGTTAGCAAATGTGCTAAGATCAAGCGTAATGGCTTGCAAAAAAGGGCGTTAAATGCCTCTTAGCGCCCCATTCACCTGGGAACACTGCCCCATTGAACGTGAAAGTGTGAAAATTACGTTTGGCGTGTAAGTTTTCGTGCTGGAAAAGGGTATTAAATGGCCACCATCAGTGCTGACCAATGAGATGGTGGGAGGGCGTGAAATTTGGCGAGCAATTACGCTCGGTCTAAGAGGATATCAACATGTGTTTCACATCGATTAAAATACAATAGTTGGTTTTTTTTTCTTTTCTTTTTTTGCATCGGACGATATTGATGTGCGACGACAAGTGGAAAAAAATTATTGATTGATTCGGAAATCTAAAATAATTATCCAGAAAAATTGTTTTTAAAAAAGTAACGTCAACTCAACAACATGTGAGCTAACATCAGCAAACGGCCAAAGGGCCTTCTAGGCGGAATTCAAACCCGAGTCTTCTTGTTAACTTGGCAACACTCCAACCAGGTGGGCTATAGCTTTTTTTTAAATGGTTCATCTAATACGTATCGTCGAAGAGAAAAAAAGATTTAAAAAATTAAATGGATGTCACGTGGCGTCTACCATTGGTCCTGTGCCCAGCTTGCCCAATGAAGGCTGAGTATTGTAGACACAAATGAAAATTATAGTATAGAATAGACTAGATTATACCCCGGGAACGTTCCGGGGTTGAGAAATCTAATATGACATATTAATTTTACATATGAAATAGAATGATTTGTTGTAGAGTTACATGTAAGAAAGCTTCGTGTAGCACCTAACGTAAAACAATTAAAAATGTATCTCCAATGTTAACGTCTAACCTTAAACAATGTATAACTCTAATATTAATATCTAACATAAAACAATGTATAACTCCAATGCTAACGCATGTTGAAAATAGAATTCATATTTACTGATTTGAACATAATTAGTGACTTACCTATACACGATTAATGATTTACCTGAACACTTTGTGTTTTTTTTCCTGTATGAACAAAACCTCACAAAAAAATAGTTGTTTTTTTTCTCCGTTTTTTATATAGCACTATGGTACTCGTTAATTTGGTGTAATTTTTTTCTTTAAAAAATCTCGTATATAAAAGATATTAACGTTTAAAAATTATGGAACGAAACATAAGAGAGAAAAATCCAATTTTATTTTTAAATTTGTTTTTCCTAATATATCTCAATGCCACATGGGATGACACATGGCACACTCAAGGAGAAGAATGTCTCTTTGAGTGACATGTCATTAAAATGGATTTGGTTTATTATATGTATAGATAATAATGATTTATTATAATTTGAAATTTTATAATTTGATAAAGTAATATTTCAATGGTACAAAAATGACGACGTTATAAAAGTGCGGGTCGGATCGCATACAAATACAGTTAACATGCAAATGGTGAGAACAAGTAGTGTATGTACATATTGCGGTCAAAATTACACTACATGTTACAAGTAGCGTAATTATTATTAAGCTAGTTGAAAAGTAGTCATAGCGTAAATTACTCGATTTCTAGTAATTACGAAACTTCCAATACGTGACTTTTCCCTTCGCTTCGCATAATTTGCATGACAAAAACCATTTGTATTGATCCAAACACTTATCAAGTAAATATGTACATATTGCGGTCAAAATTACACGAGGTAGTGTCGTGCACGACATTGAAATAGTACATGAACAATATATCACCTAAAGTGTACTCACACTGAAATAGCACACTTATTTATGTGATATATTGTAGTTTTAGTACTTTTAATATAACAAAATCGTGGTAGGTAATTTTTTACATGCCAATGATCTCCGGTCTAGCTGTTTTGAGGTAGGGTGAATTTTCTCTTAGGGGTTCTTATCATGGGGGTAGGTCACAGGTTCGATTCATGCACACCACAAAAAAAATTCCTCGTGACGGTTTGAGCTTAGGTAAGGAGAACACCGGTGCATGTGGATAGGGATTCGAACCTGGGACCGTTACGTTAGGGTTGTACAAGAATTTCCACTAAACTAAGCCTTTAAAAAAAAGTAATTTTTTACATAATATGTTTGTGCTTTAAAGATATTAACTTTTCGATTTCAAATAATATATATTTATATCTATACTACATTATAAAGAGACAGATAGATAGGATAGTAATTTTATATGTTTTTTTAAACGACTAATTGGAATCACTCACAGACCACTGGAGTATCATCGTGCCACCAATGTTACCACTCGATCATATTCCACCACCAAGTCTGTATTATTTAACAAAGCATTAGCTTCCTCATTCTCCATCTAATACGTATCATCTAATACGTATTGTAATTAACAAAACTGTATTATTTAATTTCAATTTCAGTCTAAGGTGGGTAAAACAATATAATTAAGTACCGCATTGTAAATTGTTACTGTGGCGGCAACGTGCGTGTTTCTTACTGGTTTAATTAATATCTTATCCCTCTTAATAGTAATTTGATGTTAATGGGCTAAACAACCCAGACTCTTATGGATCAATCCAAGATGTGACAGAGGTTAGGAGAAGCAATTGGGCTATTAAACCACCTAACCAATTGAAAGACTTTGTGCTTAATGTCACCTCAGCAGTAGGGTAATGGTCATGAAATGCGTGATATATGTTAGCCCAAAATCACAAATTTGTATTGAAAGATCTAAAGAAACAAGAATACAAATAAATAAAACTTCACTTCATTGACATACACATGTATTTGATGATTATTAGGTTTAGGCTTGAATCGACTAACTCCTAAACTTTACAACAATACAATTAAACACACACTAAACTACAATTTGGGCAGATTGTAGTTTAGTGTGTTTTAATTTGCCAGATTGAATCTGGCAAATTACACCAAGACCCTTGTACTTTAGATGTGAAGGATTAATATTTAATATCATTAATATAACGAGCAAGCGAGAGTTAGTTATGAATATTGTTGGAATATTGATTGTTCTACTCACACCATACGCAGAAATTTCCCGTCATCCTTGTCTCTAGGGTTGCTAAATAAACTCCTCAGTTATTTTTCGACTGTTTAGCTGCTCGTGGACACATATGGCTAATAGAACTCCCGTCAGATGAAGGTATGAAATTGATGCATGAATCCCTTGTCATGAGGAACAAAAAGATGTGCTCAAAGTGATTCTTCTCCCATTCAATCTATAATCTTTTTTTTTAGCTAGGTAACTTTCACTTTTTCCTCATTTACGTCACCTTACCTCAAGGAAATGGTTTAATTCTATTAAGAGTGAGTGGGGTGGTCATCACACTATCACACTATCACTAACCAATCCGTATGCGCACCCTCATTTTATCACATTCCATCACAATTTACATGAGGTGGTCATTACACCAATCACTAAAAAATAAATAATATTAGATTAAATAAAATAAATTAACACTACATTAAATAAAATAAAAAACATAACATACAATAAAGACATAAAATAAAAACCTTACATAGACATAAAATAACTAGAAAATATAACTATATGTAACGTAATTTTGGCCGTAAGTTTTGCCACGCCGGAACATGTGGAAAATCTTGATGGACCTCGGAAACATACGCTATTTGAGCAAGGTCTATGGCGTGTCTTCAGCTAGGTTGGGGTTTTTGGTGTCATTCTTGCTTTTTTTTAAACATTTTGTCAAATGTTTTACACTTCAATTTGAGGTTGTTATACTTGTGGGAGATTGAATCACAACTACGTTGTGTTTCCCCTGACTTCGACCACCCCGACTTGTTTGCGCCATCTTCGTGAACGTTATTGTATGTGATGATTAACGCAAGTTCCCCCTCTTTCTACCGAAGCACCATTGTTGAAGTTGTAGGATAAGAATTTGAATTTATTTAAATGTTGTAGGAGAAAAAAGTGAAGTTGTGAATGTGGTAATAGAAGATATAAAATGGTTAATTATCTATACATATATTAAACAATATTTTTTTAAAATGGGTAGTTGGTCAAATGACTGTTGGCGAGTGTGATGGGTGTTGCGAGCGTGACGGTCACGGGCCATCGCATTTTTACCAAGGTGGTGTTCACGATGCTCATGCCATCACGGACCGCCCCGTGTGGCCTAACTCATCTAACACTATTTTTAGTGGTTTTTGGCTTAAAAAAAAGAAAATAAATTATATCAATCTCATTAATATGTTAACAAATAACCAATTTAATGCCCCTTTATACAAGGAAATAGATTTTTTTTTTTTTTTTGAAAAGTGAACTTCATTAGAAAACGCACACACGGTCCTCAAAACGAGGACCAGAGGCCAACAACTACAACATATACAACGGGTTCATCCTCCAATCGTTCCATACAATCCTTTTAAACCTGGACCTAGCTCTAAGCCACAAAAAAGACAACGATTTAACCTTAGCCACAACCTCGACAACTCTAACTTCTTTGCTTCTAAAGATCTTCTCATTTCTGGCATTCCATATAGCCCACATTGTCACCGTAATAATACCTTGAATGATCATTTTTTCTGCCTTATTTCGTCTTCCATTTGGTAATTTTAACAAGTCTTGAGCATCAAAGGCGAAGATGGGGCTTATATTACACCAAAAACCAATTGCCGACCAAACCCCAAACGAGAAACCACACCCAGTGAACATATGACTTGTCGATTCTTCATCCACTTCGCAAAGAGCACAATAAGCTTCCTGAATATTTATGCGCCTTCTACGAAGAGCAACCCGTGTCGGAATTTTGTCCATTTCAAGACGCCACACGAATATTTTTATTTTAAGGGGAACCCATGTAATCCATTGCATCGAAAACTGCCTCTGGTGACTTCTTTCCTTGACCAACACATTCTTAAAATCAGCAATAGAGAACTGGCCTTCACTGTTTCCATCCCAGGTCTAGCGATCATTCTCCTCTGTCAAAAATAGGCCTTGAACACACGTCTGAAGCTGTTGTACTTGCTGCAGTTCCTCGGCTGATAATACAGTTTTATTCCAGCTGCATCGGACTGTGGTCGTCTCAACATTCCAGCAACTATACACGGCTGCAGTCTTGTCAACTGCAATGCGAAACAAATATGGGAACAACACTTTAAAAGATACGTCTCCTCTCCATTTATCAAGCCAAAATCGGATATCACAACCATTACCAACCTATCCTTTGAATTGAGAATTCAAACTACCCGATTGAAAAACCAATTTATTTAACCATGTAACCAAGGTCTTCCACCCTCCGGAAATGTTTCGATTAACAGGGAGAATATCCCATGTTTTGTTTTTGCCATGACAATAATCTATCACCTTTCGCCATAGGAGAGAGCCTTCAATCTTATATCGCCAAACCCATTTAGCAAGTATAGCCATATTGACTTCAATGAGTTTAGAAACCCCCAATCCACCATTCTTTTTTTGGAGTCGTAACCACGTCCATGCTACCCAATGTATCTTTTTGACGTTTTCATCTCCCGCCTAAAGAAATCGCTTCATGAGTCTTTCCATTTCTTCAATAATTTTGACCGGGCCTTGGAAAGGGAGAAATAATAAATGGGTAAACTCGATAGCACCGACTTTATAAAAATAAGTCGCCCATCAATGGATAGCATTTTTGCTTTCCATAATTTCAAACGAGACTTACATTTATTTAAAACCGGTTCCCAACTTTTGATGCGATTCATGTTTCCACCCACTTTAATTCCGAGATATTCAAAAGGTAAAGTCCCGAATTTACATCCACACACTTCAGAAAATAATGCGAGCTCATGTTTCGCACAATTGATTCCATAAATATTCGATTAATGCAAGTTAATCTTCAACCTGGAACAAAGATGGAACACACGAAGGAGGCGAATCATATTTTTAAAATTTTTCATGGACCGTTTCTCCACTATAAGAGCATCATCCGCATAAAGTAAATGAGACACATGTGGCCCATTATTCCCAATACGTAAACCTTCAAAATCACCATTATCCGTAGCTTTATTGATAAGACTCGTAAAAGCTTCCATAACCACCAAGAAAAGAAAAGGTGACAGTGGATCGCCTTGCCTCAAACTTTTTTCACATTGGAACAAATATGTGGGCGACCCATTAACCAATACCGAGGATCTCGCCGATTTCAAAACCCCTTCAATCCACTTACACCAACATGATGGAAATCCCATTTGCTTTAAAATTGATAATAAAAAGTCCCAATGAACATTATCGTAGGCCTTTTGAAAATCAATTTTAAATAAAAACGCCTTCTCACTTCTTAGGGATAACCAAGAAACTATCTCATTAATGACTAAAGGACCATCAAGAATAAAACGCTCTGACAAAAAGCCACTTTGATTTTCTGAAATAATAAACTTCATCACCTGCTTGATTCTATTTGTCAAGATCTTGGAAATAACTTTAGAGAGGATACCAATCAATGTAATGGGTCTATAGTCCTTTAAGTCAACCGGATTCTTACCTTGGGAATAAGAGTAATGAACGCTGGATTTTTAACAAGGAAATAGTAGTGTACAAGGAAATAGTAGTGTACAACGCCAGTTAACATGTCATACCATTCTTAAATCAGGTTTAAAAACACTGGTCTTAACGCCCAAATATATCATCTTTTATAAATTTCAGTTGAGTTTTATAAATAATTTTATCATATTTGATGTGTTGTTAAAGTTACATTTTTTTCTCACTCTTTTGATTATATAAAACCGTGTGTGTGTGTGTTTTTTTTGTGATTACTTCAGACTTTATAAAACTTTGATTGAGTTATTTTTATAAAATTTTGATTAAGTTAATAAAAGTTACTTTTATAATTTTTATAAAAATGTAGTTACTTCAAATGATCTAAAGCTCAATTTAAATACACTTATAGACACATTATTGACTTGAGAATTCGAAGATTGATTTACCCAAACCTTTCATGGCATGGCCAATCCATTGCCCAACCATTCTATTGATTGTGGTTCTTTTATTGCCTTGTTTCTGCATATTTATTTAGTTTTTGTCGCGGTTGATCCACATCTGAACCATAATTATATTATACCTGGTATGATCTAACACTTTGGTAAGATGATTTATAATTATAACGCAATCGTCATTCTTATTCCTTACTTATTTATGCAAGCTAGTATTTTAAAACTTTCATGTGTCGAATAGTCAATTCGAGTAACACATCATATTCAATAAATCACATAAGCATACTTGAACGTACTGAATATATATCAAGACGACACTCAAAGACTCATAGTGAATTTGTTAAGTAGGTATAATTTGCCATCCAAGTTGACCATCTTGATTTTCCATGAGTACATCAAGCATAGCATAATCAATCAAAAGTCAAAGCTTCCAATAAATGACAACTTTTTATATACTAGTTGTCTAAACACATAATAATGGCTATCAATATCATTGCAGTGTACTGGTAGAGACTAGGGCGGTAAACGAAGCAAACGAACACGAACAACGCCTTGTTCATGTTTGTTTGTTAAGGAAATCATGTGTTCATGAACTGTTCATGAACACTTACCGAACGAGATTTCCTGTTTGTGTTTGTTTGTTAAGGAAATAACGTGTTCACGAACTGTTCATGAACACTTATCGAACGAGATTTTCTATTCGTGTTCAATTTTCTAAGGAGATGAACGTGTTCGTGTTCTTTTGTGTTTATTTGTTAAATTTAGGTATCGGGAAAAAATGAAAACAAACAAACACAAATGAATGTAAACAAACACAGACAAGCATTCATGAACAAAACCGGGGACAAACTAACACATATTAAATTTTGGGTAAAATTATCATTTATATCACATACATCGTCACCAAAATATACTAACCCAATTACCCAAAAATACTTGATATAATTTTGATCACATAGTTACCATAACATAATGTCTCATAAAAATATAAAAATATAAAATTATTCTACTTAGACCATGTGTAGTGGGGGGCTTTATTTATAAAGTCCCCCTTTCTGATTGGTCCACATGCCAGCTGAGTCAGCATGGAGAGATAAAGTGAAAAATGGGTGTAGTGGTAAAGCCCCTTGTTTCTGATTGGTTGATTATTTTATTATTATTTTTTAATCTTTTAACTGAAAATAATTAAAATAAAAGACAAATAAATATAAAAAAATTACAAATAATATTAAAAACACACAACTAATATTAATTAAATTAAAAAAAATTACAAATAATATTAAAAAACACACAAATAATATATAAAACCACAAATAATATTAATTTTCATTTTCGCTTTCTTCATACTCTTCTTCATCTTCTTCATCTTCATCTTCTTCACCTTCTTCTTCATCTTCGCCCTCTTCGTTTTCACCTGCGTTTCGAATATACCGAACCGACCACGCTTGTTGGACCAAATCCGCCGTTAACGCGTCATGTGCATCATGGTCACGGAGTTCATGTGCGTTGAGTATTCTTTCTTCCATATTAGCTTGCGGTAGATCCTGAACGGCTTCTGGTAAATAATTTTGGCATGTTGCTTTACCTTCATCTTCTAATATCATATTATGCATGATTATACATGCATACATAGCATCTCGCAGCTTGTCTGTGGTCCATGCACGAGCAAGATTTCTTATGTAATGCCAACGCTGTTGAAGAACCCCGAAGCATCTCTCTATGTCCTTTCGCGCCGCCTCTTGAACCTTAATAAAGTGTGCCCTGTTTTCATCGTACGGGTTACTGAATGTCTTAACGATAATGCTATACTTCGGATATATTCCGTCAGCCAAATAGTATCCGTGTGGGTAGTAGTTTCCGTTAGCATAAAAACACGCCTTTGCTACCCTGCTATAAATGAAATCCTCAATAATAGGCGACTGCTAAAAAACGTTTAAGTCGTTGCATGAACCCGCAACACCAAAATAGGCCGACCAAACCCAAAGATCGACTGAAGCCATCGCTTGAAGAATAATCGATGGTCCTTTTTGGTCACCACGTGTGTGTTGACCTCGCCATGTGGTTGGGCAATTATACCACCGCCAGTGATGACAATCAATGCCACCCATCATTCCTGGTAACCCATGTTCATTCGTATGCACCTCGTAAATTTTCTGTAAGTCGTACCAAGTGGTCCTTCTAAGATACCGGGCTCCGTACAACTTTACTATTCCTAACAAAATAAATACATAAATATATAAAAAATTGATCTAACTATATACAAAAATATATAAAAAGGTAAATGAATTTGCTTTAAAAAAAGTGATGTACCTTGGCAAAAATACTCGAAAGAATCGCGTGTTGTTTTCTCGGCCATTTATAAATAAATACCCGTCGTTGATATCCGTCGAGTTGCCGTATGCGAGTATACGCAGTGCCGAGGTACACTTTTGAATAGACGTGAATCCCATCAACCCCCTAGCATCCGCTTTTTATTTAAAGTAAGGAAACGCGTTTTCCAAATCTCCGGATATACGTAGAAATAAACGTTTGCTCATCCGGAAACGACGCCTAAACGTCTTTGGGTCGGGGTAAGTTGGGTTTTCATCAAAGTAATCGTTCATCAATCGAGCATTTGCCGATACACGATCTCGTTCGTAATACTGTCTAGTTTGTTTTGGACGTGTAGGCGCACTAGTTTGTTCCATATATCTCGACGCAAGCGCAAGCGCACTCGTAACCGCATCTTGCTCCAACTCTTCGTCTGTCGAATCACCCTCGTCGGCTAGAAACTCTTTGTAATATTCTCTGGCAACAGATGATGACGCGGGGAACCCATTTTTTTAACTATTGGTAAAATGTATTTTATGTTTTGTGTTTGAATATATGTGTTTTGTGTGTTTATATTGTATATGTGTGTAGTGTATATATAAACCAAAAAAAAAAAATAGCCGTTCAAAGAAACGGTCATATGACCGTTTAAGTCTTGCTCCCTTCACGTGCCACTTTCTTATTGGATAACACAAATTTGAACCGGCGTTATTTATATAAAGCCCCGAGTGTTTTTTTGGAAAATAGCGCCCCTATGTTTTGGTGTTTGGGGCGCTATTTTTTAAAAATTTGGGCAAATAACGCCCCACTACGGTGGGTCTTAACTTGAAAACCTTATTTTTAATCTACCTAAAATAATAGTTAATCAAAATAGGTGAATTAATATTATTATGTGATACACTAATATATACTCCGTATTAAATAATCTATAATGAGAAATTTGAAGTACTTAAATTAAAAATAAAAAGTTAGAAACCCTAATGAACTATCAAACATAAACAAACATAAACGAACACGTAACCAAACTTTCACGAACATAAGCGAACGAACGCGACCTTTGTTCATGTTTGTTTAACTAAACGAACAGAATGTTTTGTTTGTGTTCGTTCATTTATTAAACGAACGAACACAAACGAACTTCCCGACGAACAATTCACGAACCGTTTGCCGAACGTTTGGTTTGTTTACAGCCCTAGTAGAGACATTGGTGGATAATGATAAAAAAACATGGGGATCCTAGGTTCGATTCTTGAGCCAGTCGGGTTTTACCGGTAATTTCATCATCGTGCCTTCGGGAGGTGGGTTGTCGGGTTTTCCCCGAAATTGGTGTTTGACAACTCAAGTACTCTCGGAGTACTTGAATTTGTTGAAAGGGTGCCTCGAGATTGCTCGTGTTTGATTTGTTGGCCGTTCAAAAAACATAAAAATAAAAACATAATAATGCAAGGTTTTGAAACCCGGACCGGACTGGGAAACGGACCCCCAGCCTGTCCGGGTCGCTAAATCAGACCCCCAATGCATCGAACCGCTCTTGACCCGGTGAACCGGCCGCTTGGACCGGGATTTAAGAGGTTGGACCGTTTTTTATTTATTTTTTGTTTTTTGGGGTTTTTGTTCGTTTTTTTGGGCCGGCTCATTGGACTGGTCGGATTGGTGAACCATCGGGGACTCCGGTTCGACGTCCTGTCCGGTTCTGAAAACATTGTAATAATGGTTATAAATTTATTAGCATTATATAAAGTATATCACTAGGTTACAAATATGTTAGAGAATGGTATTAGATGTGACGAACAGAAAAACTAACAAGTTGAAGATTCAAAGATTAGTTATTTTATTTTTAAGTCACTCTCAATCAAACATAAAATACTTGAAACAAGTTGTAACTCATCTTTGAATGATTCAGACATTCAGTCACCAAACACTGAAACCTTCCTAGCAAATTAAAGTCAATGAGACAAAACTTTGAGTTTTTGACACATGTCTACACTCAATTGGCTGTTCCTATTTCCAACTCATCAAGAACAAGTCAACCCCGTTGACCATCCACGTCTTTACCATACTTCTCTTCTATATGATATATAATCATATTCTGTCATTTAGAACCTGCATTCTTTGGTTCAGGTCCTCTTGTATGATGGCTGCAAGAATTTGCCAACTACTTGTGATTATATTCGTACAAATTTCGATTACAACGGCCCAGAATAACGATCGTAAGTTCGGTTTTTTTTTTTTTTTCGTGTTCTTGATCTTCCATAAATTGGCAAAAATAAATACATATTCATATTTGATACGTGTATGGTTTAGGTGAAGTTCTTCGGGCTTTTAAGAATGATTGGCAAAACACACCACCTAGTTGGGACGGTTCGGATCCGTGTGACGGTAGTTGGGATGGCATCCGTTGCACAAACTCGCGTGTGACCGCGATGTGAGTTTTTTTTTTTTTTTTTTTTTTTTTTAGAGGTGGCAATATGGATGGGTTTAACCCTAAACTCTTTTTGTCTAGTGTTACTTTTTTTATTATTTCATATAACTTTTCAGAACTTTGTCAAGCATGAAATTGGTCGGTGGGCTCTCGGGAGACATTGGTCAACTGACCGAATTGCAGATTCTGTAAGTTCTTCAGATAATTGTATAGAAAAATTAGTATAACCGACGACATATAACCAATACTAATCACAATCCGTAGATGATTTCCTACGGATCATCTACGGACCACACTAGAAAAACCATAATGTAACATTAAATAGTTGCTAAATCGTTGTTGGTAATCTGTCGGTAAAGGGCAATGGTAATATGCCGAAAAAGCACCTTAGCTCCGACATCAACATAGTTGTCAGTAATCTGTCGATAATATTATTCCTAGTCGGTAATTTTGTTGGTAAACCGTTGGAAAATTCATCAGACACGCCATGCTTCTCACTAGAGTATCAGCGACGTATTACCGACGAAACCCACATGACTACTTTCACCTAGGGATTTTTTATGGATACATTTGTCACTGAAATCACATTCTTTTGTAGTATATGTTTGTTATCTTGTCATGAATCATTTATAATGGTTTTTGTATATAGAGATCTATCATACAACACGGGTTTGACCGGATCGTTGACTTCACAAATAGGGAACTTGAAGAAATTAACAAACTTGTAAGTAATCATACATTTGTTTAGATTATCATAAAACAATGTTGGACTAATTATAAAATTAATATTGTTATGGTTTTGTTTGAGCGGTCTTTAGTTTTTAGTTTGAAGACGCGCTCGTTTTTAATGAAGTTAAAAGCTCAAAAAAAATAAACATTAATATTGTATATATGTTACAGACTTCTTGTTGGTTGTGGTTTCACTGGTCCGATTCCAGACAGCATCGGCACCCTTGAAAGGCTTAGATATTTGTAAGAAACTTCAATAACTCTATACAATATTACTATGCATTTATTATTATTATTATTATTATTATTATTAAAGAGTTTTGTAATACTAATTAATTTTATAATAATAACTAGACAAAAAAAAAGAAAAAAAATTCTATCAACTTGAGCATGGTATACAAAAATTCTATCAACTTAAATAGGTGAACCTAAACACGACCGACTATTATATGTATTTGTGTGAAAGACATCAAGCGTAATCTACAGTTCTACACACACTCAAAATCTTGTCTTGTGCGTGTCGTGTTTTGTGTTGATCCATTGAATTTCATTTGCGAATATAACTATACCTAGTCACTTAGTTTAATATAAAAAAACTATTGTTCTAAACGGGACAAGTTTGGGTTGATCTGTCTTACTAAACGGGCTATATTAATCAACCCAAAACCTTATTATTTTGGGTCATGTCATGAATTTCCGCGACCACGTCCACGACCTTCTAACTTTGTAATCTTTATGCCAATTTGTGATTGACTCATAGGTCACTGAATTCAAATGGCTTCACTGGACCCATTCCAGCTTCTCTTGGCAATCTTCAGAATCTTTACTGGTTTGATCTCAGTGATAACAAGCTCACAGGGAGTTTACCCGTCTCTAACGGGTCAAACCCCGGTCTTGATATGCTAACTAACGCGAAACACTTGTATGTTTATGTCCTTTCCTTTTCGTCTTAACTCTACTCGATCATATAACCGAATGACACTTATGTCCTAATGTTTTTAGTCACTTCGGAGACAACCAGCTTTCGGGCAATATCCCATCGGGCCTTTTCAACTCCAACATGACTCTCATTCATCTGTATGTTCCAATGTTGTGAATAATCATATATACAAAATCATAAATCACAAAAATTAGTTAACATTTACTCTAACAGGTTATTTGAAAACAACGAGCTAACGGGCCCTATTCCTAGCACGCTTGGGCTTGTCACGTCTCTACAGGTCGTGTGAGTATCGTTGTTTATCTAACTTTTCGCCTAGCATATATTTTTTGATTTGCATGTTAAGGTAGAATCTAATGTTGTTTCATGAACCAGACGGCTCGATAGGAATGGGCTGACTGGCAATGTCCCGTCGAACATTAATAATCTTATCAATGTCACGGAGATGTAAGTTAGCACAACCTTAAACACTTGGTTTACTATTTTCATTTTGTGCATATTGATGTTTATACACTTTTTTGAAGGTTCCTGTCAAACAATCGGTTAACCGGACTGGTACCCAATCTTACTGGCATGAATGCCCTAAATTATTTGTAAGTATCAAGAGATTATAGTATAAGTTTGTTGACAATGAACTCATTGATTTTATTTTGATCTTACATTTGCAGGGATTTAAGCAATAATACTTTTGGTCCATCAGTTGTTCCATCTTGGTTTACAACTCTGCGGGCTCTAACAACCGTGTAAGCAAAGTTTTTCGGGTTGATTAACCTGTTATTCAAGGCTGAACATGACCCACATATTTATTTGTGTCAAAGACACGGTTAACCGAAAGATAATTAAAATTGTTAACTTGAATACCACCTGTTTAATCCATTTATCTAAACAAGTCAAACATGTTAGTGGATTGTAGTCAAGTTGAAAATGTGTTAAAAAGGTTGGTGGGTAGCCCGGTTTAATTAAACTGATTGGCTGGTCGAGCTATTTAATTAAACGGGATGGCTAGTGGACTGTTTAATTAAACGGTTGACCAGTTGAGCTTTTAATAGAACAAGTTCGTGGTCAAGTTGTTTGACTAAACATGGTGGGTCAAGCTATGTGATTAAATGGGTTAGCGGGTCAAACTGTTTAGTTAAATGGGTTGATGGGTCTAATTGTTTAAGTAAATGTGTTGGCGGGTCAGGCTATTTGATTAAACGGTGGGTCGACCTTTAAGTTAAACGGTTTGCGGATTAACATGTTTAGTGAAATGGGTTAACAACCTGAACAAGACCCGTTTATTAAACATATTAGATATGACAACCCTAAACCTGATTATTTTGTGTCGTATATAAATTGTTACCCCTAATTTATCCTTGAATGTTATTGTGACAGTAAGATGCAAAGTACAAACCTTGGAGGAGAACTACCTGCCGAATTCTTTAGCATTCCTCAGTTACAGAATGTGTTAGTACATCACTTTGTTAACTATTTATAACAAGTTTCCAATTGCTTAAGTTTCGTTACTCACATCGCTTCTTTCGACAGTGATTTAAGTAACAACAGGATAAATGGAACCTTGAGTATTGGTTCAAATCCGAGCACACAACTTCAACTTGTTGATCTTAGGACAAACCAAATCGCTTCTTTCACCCAACGACGCCAATATAGCATTGATTTAATGTAAGTTTTGTAATACACGCGCTTTGCATATGTCATTCTATAAGATCCATAGATTAAAGTACTTATATATAAAACTCTATCGGGTTAAATTATTTAGTAAATACTTTTTTTGGCGACTTTTAACTCATGTGACCCGTTATGACTGCAGACTTGTGGATAATCCGTTATGTATGGAATCAGGTGTGACAGACAAATATTGCTCCCTTCCTACAACTACTAATACATCATATTCAACGCCAGCAAACAACTGCTTGCCACCTTCGTGTAGTTCTGGGCTTGTTTCGAGTCCAAACTGTCGCTGTGCATTTCCATACATGGGCTCGTTTTTCTTCAAAGCTCCTTCGTTCTCTTCACTAGGAAACTCCACCATTTACATCTCCCTTCAAGATCAATTGATGGATTTTTTTAGGAAAGCCGATTTCCCTGTAGATTCAGTGGCATTAAAGAATCCTAGTAGGAATTTGGATGATTATCTTGTGATCAATCTTGAAGTTTTCCCGTCTCCAGGACCGAGTTTCAACAGGACTGGGATTGTTGGGCTCGGGTTCGCGCTTAGTAACCAAACCTTCAAGCCTACTAGAGATTTCAACACCTATGTTTTCATGTCTTCAAACTATGATAACTTCTTACCTGGTAAGATCTAATTTCTTCATGCCACCTCTTTAAATTCATGGGAAAATCATGAAAATAGCCTAGTTGAATGTTTGTTTAAATCAATAGTCATTCACATTTTTCTGTTTTTAAATTAATATTATTTTAACATTTGAATGTTATGAAAAACTGTTGAGAGGACACGTGACATGTTTTTGCGTCAAGAACACATCTTATTAGACTAGACGCAAAAGTACTACCACTTTTACACTACTTGACATTCCTTGCCATCAAAATATGTGTAACGGGCAAATTGATAATATAAATGTTAATTATCGTGGTTTTCTTCTAAACATCTTTTGCAACTTATTAAACTTGGCGCAAAAGTACTACCACTTCTGCGCCACTTGAAGCAAAAATACTAATACTTTTGTGCCATTTGGTGCAAATGTTGCCACATGTCTTGTTATGGTAGCTTTTTCTTTATCATGGATTACTCAAATTAACAACTTTTAAAAATATGTTAATGTTTATATTGTTAAAACATTTGATCAAATGTTTATTCTTGTGATTTTCTCTTAAACATAGATGACACATGGTGTACTTTTTTGCCTCGATAGGAATGGTTTTTTCGCCTTTTTAGACTTGGTGCAATAGTACTATCTACTTTTGCTTCTGCTTCTCTAGATGCAAAAGTAATACTACCTGTGCGTTATTTGGTAGATATGTTGCGATATGTCTTATTATGTTACTATGATAATAACATTTGGTCAAATGTTTATTCTCGCGGTTTTCCCTTAACCACATAGGAGAATTAAAGTGTGTTTTTCTGCCGTTTTACAGAAATATCAGGGACCGAAAGCAACAAAAGCAAGTCCTCTAATACTGGAATAATCATAGGATCAGCCGTTGGTGGCTGTGTGGTCGTTGTGTTATTAGTTGTAATAGGAATGTACGCTTTTAGCAGGAGAAAACAACATCAAAGAACGTCCCAACAGACCCAACAACCCTTTGGTAATTATTTTGTTCCTACTTAAAAGTGTGTAGATCACACTAAAATCATTAATTTGACCCTTTAAAACATATATTTCAGTTTTTATTTAACATACAATATAGTTTTTTAGTGACAATTTTTGTTTTGATTTTTTCGATGTTTCGATACAGTTTTATCAGAAATCGAATTTTATGTAAAATGAAATATTTTATTTTGAATACAACTAGCAAGCAAAGTATTATATACGAGTTTTTTTTTAAAAATATTTCATTTTAAAAATAGTTCTTGAATATATCAAGCAAAGTATATAGAATTAGCTAACCTGTTCTAGTGAAATATTTCACATATTAGTTACAATATTGTTGTTAGTTGATCAAGATATCTATATTAATTCTTGTAGCACATTGGGATCAAACTAGCAAGAGTACTGGTGATGTTCCACAGTTGAAGGGAGCAAGAGCCTTCACCTTTGAAGAACTTAAGAAATACACAAATAACTTTTCGGAGATCAACAACATAGGAGCAGGAGGATATGGCATGGTTAGTGCTTCGTACACTGCTAAACAAATGAGTATTACCGAATGTACCATGATAAAACCAAAAACAAAAAGTTGAAAACGGCAAATTAACTTAAAAAGTTAGTAATTAGTCGGTAATTACTTATAGATTGATTACCGATGAAAAACCAACAACTATGATCGGATGGTCCATCGATAATCTGTCGCGCGCTAATAACATGATATGATCTTTTATTAAACTTTTAATAAATGTAGTCCAAAAGCTTGGTGGTAACCATATGGTCTTGCAAACGGAAAAATTGCAATATCCCTATACTTCAAATATGGCAAATCGTTATTTGGGCATAGTTTGTGTGAAGAGTTAATACGATGTTAGTGGATTCTAGATTAATTTTCAAGCCTATCATGACCAAACAACATTGTGTAGGTATATAGAGGAAGTCTTCCGAATGGTCAGTTGATTGCGATTAAAAGAGCTCGACAAGGTTCAACACAAGGTGGGCTTGAGTTTAAAACCGAGATTGAGCTTCTTTCGAGAGTTCATCACAAGAATGTTGTTGGTCTTATTGGATTCTGCTTTGACCAAGGTGAACAAATGTTGATTTATGAGTATGTAGTGAACGGTACACTCAAGGATAGTCTCTCAGGTACTCGCATTCTATGTCGTGTCTATATATTTTGGGCATGTACTTTACAAGTTTGTACTAAATGGTTCAAGATAATTCTATCCTCACAGTGATTCAAATTAGTAAATGTCAAAAAAGTTATTTCGGTCACTAAAGGTTTTATGTGTAGGGAAATCTGGCATTAGGTTGGATTGGGCGCGGAGGTTGAAAATCGCACTTGGTGCAGCAAGAGGGTTGCAATATTTACATGATCTTGCTGATCCCCCGATCATACATAGAGATGTTAAAACGAATAATATCTTACTAGACGATCGATTAGTTGCAAAAGTCGCTGACTTTGGACTATCTAAGCCAATGAGTGGTGCTAATATTACTCATATAACCACTCAAGTCAAAGGGACCATGGTTAGTGACTCTTTTTTAAGTGTGTGTTGCTCATAACCTTGTATCCGCGTATTAATAAGTTTATAATATACGCATCACATGTAGGGTTTTCAATGAGGGTTTTGACCCACGTCGAACCATTTATGTTTAGTGTTTTTTTTTTCTTTTTCTTTTTTGTTGTAATCTAGATGTGAAATGCATATAAAAATCGACACATTCATATGTAAATAGGCTAAATTGTGACATTTATTGATTCTTTACCATATTGGTGGATGTAGGGATACATGGATCCCGAGTATTACATGACTCAACAACTTACTGAAAAGAGCGATGTTTATAGCTTTGGAGTTGTGATGTTGGAGCTGATAACCGCAAGAAACCCAATTGAGAAAAGCAAGTACATCGTGAGGGAAGTGAAACAAGCAATGGACAAAAATAAAGAACTATACGGCCTACACGATATCCTTGACCCTACCATTGGTTTAAGTAGCCAACTCAAAGGTTTAGAGAGGTTCGTGGATTTGGCGCTTAGGTGTGTTGAAGAGACAGGTAATAAAAGACCAACAATGAGCGAAGTCGCAAAAGAGCTCGAGGGCATTATGGCACTCGGAGGGCTTAACCCGGGCACGCAATCATCATCCTCACCTTCGGCTAGTTTTGAAACTACCGGTCAAGACTACGACCATCCTTATAGTAACGATAGCCTTTTTGCTTACAGTGGAGGTTTTATGCCCCAAAAACTACATCCTAAGTAAGAATATTGGCTTGTGTAAACAAGGTGTGTGTATATATGTATTTGTGTTTTTACATATGCAATAAGTAGTTCGTTGTTTTAGGATTTGAACCTAAACCGATATGTTTGTTTCATTAATTTGCAGCTTGTTGTATTTGTTCTTTACATCATTGTTATTGGCGTGCATAAGTTATTTTTATTCATATATTTGTAGTCGTCAAGACGTGTTATAATAGATTTTGGGTGTTCATACGTCCCTCCAAATGGTTGCAATGGGGATCTAACCCAGGTCTCACGAGGAGAAGCCCGGACCGCCTACCACTACACCATAAGTGAAGGACAATAGGGTATTGTTACTAACCCCTCATTCTCCCTATGCCCCATGAGAATGGGAGGCTCATTCTCATGGGAGTGGCTCATACTCATCTCATTCTCATGTTCAAACATCTAATTACCATATTGCCCATAATGCTATAAAACATCGTTTAATCTAGCCAACGACTTATACTAACCAATCACTACTTAGGGACATACACAAAGTTCAAATTTATCTTCGGTGCATGTGATCCTAAAAATATCAAACGAGACTCAAACTGCCACCATATATAGTCCGGCAACTTTGATGTAAATTGATCTAATTTAAATTCCAATAGTATATGATGTTGTTTATTACGCTTGCTAATCCTAGTTGGAAAACACGTTATCGAGATCTTCAATGTACACAGTAAAAAATCGAGTTATCTACGTTTCTGACGTAAAATGTTTTTTTTTTGAAAACAAATGAGTCGACTCAAATATAAAATGTTTTCATTCGATGGTATAAAATCGAGTTGTTGTACAATTTCATATGGCTAACGCGTCACGTGGCATTCCAGCACCGATAAACAACTTGACGTCACCGAACGCGCGGCCTATGATAACCTTATAGTGTATTAATTAAAAACCATTGATACAACTAGGGCTGCGAATGAACTGAACTTTCAGCGAACAGTCCATGAACCGTTCGGCGGGAAATTTGTTTTTGTTTGTTCGTTTAATAAATGAACGAACACGAACAAAAAATTTCGTTCGTTTAGTTAATGAACGAACATGAACAGAGGCCACGTTCGTTCGTTCGTTTATGTTCGTGAACGTGTTCGTTTGTTTTCAATAGTTTAATAAGGTTTTTAATTTTTATAATTTGTCTTGATATTCTTTTATTTTTATTTATTTTACCCAAATAAGTTAATAAACAGTTTATATGAGGTAAATATATGTATGTGAATTCGATTTTATAAGAAAGTTAATATATGTCCGATTGTGTTTTCGTTCATGAACACTTTTCGTATTCATGAACACTTGTTTGTGTTCATTAACGTTTGTTTGTATTCGTGTGCGTTCATAAACAAAATTAACAAACGAACACGAACATGAGTGTTTTTTAACAAACGAACACGAACATAAAATCTCGTTCGGTAAGTGTTCATGAACTATTCGTAAACACATATTTTTTTTTAACAAACGAACACGAACAAGTTTTTTCCGTTCGTTTGCATTCCTAGATACAACCAAAATTTTGCATATATATTAATTGCAACACATTACACATACACACAACACACTTTCCCCTTCACTTAAAAACCCTAGCAGAGCTCTCTCCCTCTCTCTGTTCCTTCATCAAATCAATCAATTCTGTAAGGTTTCTGTTCCATTCTTGTGTAATTAATCATCCAACTTAATAAAGTTTCAATCTTGTTATACTAATTTCATCAATTTGTATGCTTTTCAGGTATCCCTCCAACTTTTTTAAGCTTTTAAAGATTATTATTATTATCATCAGGTATATAACAAGTTCTCCATAGTCATCTTTTTCCCAACAGATGGTTTTTATTGTTTGATCATATGCATGTGTTAAAGGTATTTGATGGACTTTGTGCTCTTATTTATGTTCTTTTTTTTTAACTTATTTTTATAATTTTTTTTATTGATTCTTGATTTGCTGACACTGAAAGCAAAGTTGGAATTTTTTGTTCTTTTAGTTCCTTTATTTATCTTTGAATAATTAATATAATTACTGACAGGAATTTCTTTTTTAGGGTTCTTAAATAGTTCTTGTCTGTTTATTTTTGGTGTATTTTTTTTATCTATTTTTGTCCACTTTTTTTTTTTTTGCTTTCCTGCATGCAGTCCATTGTGTTTTACTCTTCAAGTTTTTTTATTTTTATTTTTTATTTTTTTTATTAAATGTTGAAGCTGAATCTTGAAGTAACTAAAGAACTCATAATGTATAACAAGTTACAGATTGCAAAGTATGTGACTTTATTTTGATGTAATTAATATTTGTTAATTATTTTTTGTAAGGATGCTTACCTTATAAATGTGCAAGTAACCTCTGGTTTTGGACATTTGAAATTCATTATTCATATCTTTTTTTTTTAATAAATTGATTCTGCTGCTGTTTTTTGTGTACTTTTAAACCAAAATATGCCCAACAAGTTGTTTTAAAAAAGTATCTGTTTCATACTATTATATTATTTACTGTTTTTTTTTTTTTTTTTTTTTTTTTGCATTTGTTATGTGAAGTTTAATATCATTTAACAAAGATGTTCAATCTCTAAAGTTCATAAATCTGAAAACTTTTTTTGAACCCATGTGTCGGAATACGTTGCATTGGGGAAACTACTGTCAAATGATTTAATTTCACTGTTTTTGATCTTCTGGGAATTTACCGAGCAAATTATTGCATATAACTTTGAATTTACTGAGGTTTCATACAGGTTTCTTCATGTGAGCATGCATTTTTTCATTTTTTTAAACACAAATATTTCATACCATAAAAGCGAACATTACATCAAAACAGCGGGCAGACGGGCAACAAGCTGCGCCGCCACCCCTTTCTGTATGGCGAACCCTAGTCTACTGATTAATAGGAGTATCTGTGGTTGTATGTAGTAGAGGGGATTGGATGTCCAAACTCGACACCCTTCATGTCAGTTATATATATGTCTTGATAATTTGCTAATTGCAGTCTTCTGTCGCCGAATGTATGTTTGATGCATACAACCTTCTAAAATTAAATCAGTTATTTAGAAGATAAATTATTGTTGAACATTTGAACTAAAGTAATTTTGTGATAACATTATTTGACACACTTGTTATTGTATTTTTTTTAAATGTTGTGCAAACGGCGTTTCAGCTCAACTTCATCTGACCCATACCAAAAACTCGCTCGTTTTGACTTTAAACCGGCTGATTTTGCCACATATGATAGTATTCCTACATAGTTACTTTTTGTGCTATTGTTATATGGTATACAGTGAACAGAGACCGTTAAGAAGCCTCCAAATATGGATCAACAAGATCATGGGCAGGCACCGAATATGGGAGCAGTTGGCGGCTCAGCTCAGATGCCGTATGGATATCCACCACCAAATCAAATGATGGGCTCCGGGCCCCAAGCAGGTCAAGGCGCACAGTCTGTCGGTCATCCTTCACCTCCGGCACAGCTTGCACAACAGCAGCTTGCTTATCAGCACATCCATCAGCAACAACAGCAACAGTTGCATCAACAACTCCAGACTTTCTGGGCAAATCAGTACCAAGAAATCGAACAGACAACTGATTTCAAAAACCATAGTCTGCCATTGGCTAGGATCAAGAAAATCATGAAGGCCGACGAGGATGTGAGGATGATATCAGCTGAAGCACCGGTCATATTTGCACGCGCGTGTGAAATGTTTATCCTCGAGTTGACTTTAAGGTCTTGGAACCATACTGAAGAGAACAAGAGGAGGACGCTTCAGAAAAACGATATTGCAGCTGCCATCACGAGGACTGATATCTTTGACTTTTTGGTTGATATTGTACCACGAGAGGATTTGAAAGATGAGGTACTTGCATCGACGATGCCAAGAGGCGGGCCTGTTGGCGGTCCAACTGAGGGTCTTCCTTATTACTATATGCAGCCTGGGCATCCTCCTCCACAGGTTGGTGGTCCCGGGATGTATATGGGTAAGCCCGTTGATCCTCAGGCCCATCTTTATGGACAGCAGCCTGGTCAGTATATGGCTCAGCCTCTTTGGCCACAACAGCAGCAACAAGAACCACAGGGAGACGCCTAACCAAGGATAGGTGACTGGTGAGCTTAGTTCATTTCTTTCATCGCTCAGATTGATTTTTTTTAATCTTTTGGTTATCACTCCTTGGCTGCTAAACCGGCCGTGTTTGCGGTTTGGCGGGTTTGATCTGACATGAACCCGACAACGGTGTCATGCACATAAACTTGAACACAACTTATTATTTAGTAACCTGCGAAAAAAGATTTATTTCATTATTTTGCATAATAATAGTTTTGAAAATTCTAAATTTACATGTTATTTTTATAATTTGAAGCAAATATGAATATACTATAGGAGTTATTTTTTAATTATTCAAGTTTTGGCCAAAGCATACTCGGTCTAAATTGTTACATAAAACACATTTTGAACTAAAGGGCTGTTTGGTTGATTAAGTACTGAATCATTAAGAGGTCTGAATGGTTAAAAAGTCTTGATGGTTAAGTGCTGAATCCTCTTAACGGTTAATTTTTTTGTCCCACATTGGTACGAGAGTCTTATTAAGGTTAAGCCTAGTTTGCTTAATGGTTCAGCAACGTCCCAAATCTTAATGGTTCAGCCTTAACCATTCCATTCAGAAGCTGAAACAAACGCGCTGAATGCTGAATCATTCAGCGCTGAATGGTTCAGAGCCTCATTAAGAGGCTTACCAAACAGCTCCTAAGTCAATATTTTTCTTGGCTCACTCTTTAATTTTGTGTATTTTTTCTTCCGGAAATCTATCCCTTTTTACCAGAGGTGCCAAAATTGTTGTCCATTGGCGAGTTCGGCAATAGATATAAAAGGGATAATGTAAAAAAATCTAACATTGATGGGTTGGTTTGTGTCAGGCCGACCCGAAAACACTTTTTTCTATATTCATTTTTTAGTTTTTATTAAATGATAATCGTGGTAAATATCGCTGCATAAACTATATTGCTCCAATGCTTTCCATCTGATGTAGTGATTTATTGTTTCTTGGTTTGTGCAGAAGCTTTTGGTGATGTGTGAAGTTCCATAAGATGATAATACCATGGTTGGAAGACAATGGGCTTTTGGGTTGAACTTGTAGTAGTGTGTTGTGTGTTAAGTTTCCTTAAGTTATATAAAAGGCCATTTTTAACTGGCTTGAATTCAGCATCACTTGTACGTGCTTTGATCAAACTTCCTCTTTCTGTACTTATATTTCATGCTTGAACATCCAAAAGCTCGCCCCTGCCTTAGGCATGTGATTTCTAGCTTCATTTTTGGTTTTGTTTTATTTTTTAACGGGTCAAAGGAGTAAAATATCAAACCCAAAAACTGGGCATTTGGGTCGGGCGCCCATAGACTGTTTTGTGTTTATCTTTAGAGGTCGTGCTTGATGTACCACATCATAGCACGGCTCTTCTTGCTCCTAGAGTAGACGGAGAACTAACATTCGTCTTTGGTGTAGGGCGAATCAGGAATAGAATTTATGGGGTCATGTCCCCTCCTTCCTTCTCTCTTGCTCTTTATACACCCTTTGGTATGGAACAGATTATGGTTATAGTTGTGTGGTTTTGTTGATTTTGGTTAACTGTTTATGTGAACACACTTTTCTTGTTCTAAATTCATAACACCCTTGTTAAAAAGCTTATTTAGTTAATATGAATTGTTTACAAACTAACATGTGCGGATCCCAAAGACTTGGGATTGAGTTAAGGTTGTGGCGTTTTATCGCATATCTTAAAAGAGACTTTTTTTTTTCTTTAACCGCCAACAAATTGATGTCCCAACTAACTAGGGTAGGGATGAGATCGGTACCGTACTTGTACCCATACCGAAAATACCGGTACCGAATTTGAACAAAAATGGATACTGAGTAACGTACCGAATATATAGGTACAGTATGGGTACGAGTACGGGTATCGGTATTGGTATTTCGGTACAGTACCCGTTTAGGTACCAGTTTGTTATTTTTCTTTTTTTTTGAGCACTCGTACGAGTATCAAGTAGGTAAATCATTATGAGTATCAACACTATACGTGTACCAAATTGATAAAATTGGTACAAGTACCAAATAGGTAAAATTGATACGAATACCATAAATACCATAATACAAAGTACAAAATATTATCAAATTCATTAGTATATAGAATTCAGTACCCGTATCGTTTTTATACCCTGAGTACCCAAAATCGGTATGGATACGGGTACCGGTATGGGTACCGTATAGGTACTCGAGAAAAAATGCTCATTCCTAACCTAGGGCACCCACATTGTGAAATCACTTATATGCCCCTGGGTGAAGACACGTCTTAGGTGCCCGCCCACAAGTAGCGTTGCGTGGCCAGAACTCACTTAGTTACCAGATCCGGGGAAAACCTGACCCCCACCCCTGGAAGGCACGACAGTAAAGAATCGGTAAAACCCAGGCGAGATTAGGAGTCGAATCTGAGACCATTCAGTCCCAAGTCCCATCCTTCACTTTCTATGCCATTCCACCGCAAGGGTGGGGGCCGTACCTTAAAGAGCCTAAAGCAATGTTGTCAATCGGTAATGGTGAATTGGTGATGTTAGGGATGAGCATATTCCCCCGAATACCGAATCTATACCGATCCTGAACCGATCCCGTACCGTACCGAACCGATACTGTACCGAGGGTATTCGATATCGGTATCCACATTTAGAGGTTTTCGGTTTCGGTATTAACAGGTATCGGTACGGGATCGGTATTTTAAGGTAAATACCGATACCGAACCAATATTGTATGTTTTCGATATCAGTATTGTGTTTTGTGAGTTTTCGGTATCGGTATTATCGGGATCGGTATTCGTACCGTACCAATCCCGTCCCGAGCTCATCCGTAGGTGATGTTGTCAAGTAGGCCTTTAAATAAACTAGCAAAAAAATGTAGGACGAATATTGACATCTCCCCAAAAGTTGAGGGACATTAACTTATCTCTCCCAATCAAAACCTAATATTATTATATAAACCGCCGTCATCATATTAATCAGAAAACTACATCACCGGCGAACGGCTGACGGACGGAAACATGAAAGAGGCGGCGAAAAACGGACTTAGATCGGGTCTAGTAGTCATCGGAGCCCTAGCGTTTGGTTATCTCACCCTACAGCTTGGATTCAAACCCTATCTAGAGAAAGCACAACAGTACAACTCCGTTACTAACGACGGTAACGGTAACGGAAACGATCTGAATCGTCAAATGGAGCAACAAGATCAGTTTGATCAGGTGACCATAAACGATGTCGTTTTAGACGACGGTTCTCAATCTTAGCAATATAAACTTTTTTTTTTGTTTATTTTGTTAATGTTGTGTAACTTTTAGGCGTTTTGGTGTTAATTTGATATAATAATGTTGAACCTTGATTTTTATGATATATTATTTATTTTATTTTATGTCTTAAGTTTAGGATAAGAACAAGTAGGTTATATTTTTTTGGGTTATTTATTTCCCAAACTGGTTTGGGTTTTTAATCGGGTTCGAGTTTTTTTTTAACGGTCAACAAATCAATCCGAGTACTCAGTACCCACTGGACAAAGGAGTACTCCGAGAGTAACCCGGGTCCACTAGGAATTTCACACCAGTTTCCGGGGAAAACCCGCTGCCTAAAGGCCGACTGCAGTAAAATCCGGCCCACCAGCAGCATTTTGTTGTCGGTAGGAATCGAACTCTCCACTTTCTATAAGTAAAGCAAGGAGGGTGCCACTCCACCGTAAGGGGATTGACGGGGTCGTTTAGTTAAACTCGGGTTTTGTTGGACTTGTTTTGGGTTGGGACCGGTTTGACAAAAAGTCAAAGATTGGAATTGACTTTTGGTGAACCGTTTGTTAGGAAGTTCGTTTGTGTTGATATCTTTTTGGTCATATCATGACTTTACCTTTTTACGCTTTATCTTTTGGTTGCTATAAAGAGTGCTGATTCCGTACCGATGCCTTGTGTTTTTAAGTTTAAAAAAAAAAACAAAACAACGCATCTGACTCAATCTAATAACCTGCCTATCAGCGCCAATACAATAAAAGAGAAAGTTTGCGCATTGGCTCATTATTTTCAAATATCATTGGAATAATAATGCACTATCTAAACAAAATCTTCTCAATTAGGAATACCTATTAATATTGTAAAATGTATCTTGTTTTGACTATGCAAACTATTCTATTAATATTGTAAAATGTATCTTGTTTTGACTATGCAAACTATTCCTAACCAATGATCCTATAATCAGCCACATTCTGGAGCACTTGATCAGCAAGTCTTCTTACAGCCACGTCCTCCTACAAAAGTAACAAAATAAATGTGTCATGTTCCAATACATGTATTATGATAGTTATACTTATGGTCCATCATGAACAAGCTATTCACATATGATCAAGACCAACAAAGACCAACAAATTTCAAGTGACCAATTATACAACTATGTTATCTAACTACACAAGTGAATTACCTAATTCTTAACAAATAACAACTATATAACTAAAGTATGTCATCTCAACTTACTTTTTTGTATTTTATAAAAGTTATTTTGACTAGCTTCTTTACGGTGTCTCTGTCATATGATATATTTTGACTAGCTTCTGTACGTATGTTTAAGGCATCTATCGTGAGTAAAAGTAGAGAGAAGATATGATTGAATTAACATATGAAGAGGGCATCTTTAGCACAAACCTTTATAAACACACAAACTAACAGAGTTTAATAAGATCAATGAAAAACGTAACCAAGTAGAAAGTAGGAGAGAACAATATGTGTCCAATGTTTTCCTTTTCTTTTAAGCTCTCTCTGAATTTTTTTTTACAGAGTCTCACTTCTATATTTCTTTGTGCCTAATTTAATCACACAGTGTTTCTTTTTAGCATATCACTTCTATCTATACTTTTATAAAATAAAAATAACTTCTAGTACATCTTCACCCTATGTGTTAAATTTAAACAGTGTTAAATTTACACCCATATATATTCATGTAAGTGTGTGCTATAAGTATTCAATTAATTTGAACACCCTATATAGATATGCATACATACACACATACTAGAAGGCAGCTCGCGCAAGGCAACGAACACAAACACCGTAATAACGTGACATATTAATTTTTTTTAATTTAAAAATAAAATATTGCAATACCATACAAAAATTGAAGAGAATAAAATGTTTGTTTTGTTGGTGATTTTCTTTAAATATAAATGTATAGAAAAATTACGGCCCTTTAAAAATCGTGAAGAAAGTTGGTTTAAAAGTCAACAATATGTTAACAATATGTTTTAAATGATTGTATTATATGTTTTAAAGTTGTAATTACTTAAACTTGTCATCCTTATTTGTATTATAAATAGATATCTATAAAAATAGGTATTTATTTAAATAGATATCTTACACAAGCAAAGTTAAGATATGCAGGGTCTCTCAATCTAGCAGGGTAGCATTTGATCAAAGCATCACAAGCCCTGTATATTTGACAACCATAAGTTACAATATCAACACTCTATATAATGACAATAAATTGACAAAAATAAATAATAAACTCAAAGTTTCAAGAGGTCAAAATTTACCCGACTAACCTAGATACTTCAGAGAGGCGCATGAAGCATTTTAATATATGTTTTAGCAATTGTAATGGTGGTTTTCCATGAAACTGGTCTACAGTTTTTGTCAAAACATGTGATATTGCATAAAAACGTTCAGGGAATGTGCCGCAATATCGTTGCCCCTCTTCATACAATAGAATTCTACTAACAAGAAACGCGGCAACCTACATACATGATAGAAGATTATAACTAGTAGGGAGAGAGATCAAACTAAAAAAGAGTTTATGAAGTAGGGAGAAGTTGGGCCATGATGAACAATATAGGCTGTGGTTGTTTTCTTCTGATATTTAGCATCATTATGGGTTCAAGTAACTCTTGGCTTCATATAAGATTGATTCTTATCGCGATAACAAATTTCCTAGCTCGAAGAGAATTTGTGAGTGTAATAAATAATAAAAACAAGATGAAGTAATGGAAATAAATAATCCCAACTATTGACTATTGGTAAATAACAGTCTCAACTACGAAAATAACCACTAGGGGTCCCAACTTTCGACATATTGGCCACCAATGGTCTCAGTTAGTCTAATCACTAACGCCGTTAGTGGGTTGCAGACGTGGCGTCCTACGTGTCATAACTTAACACACATGTCCGATGACGTGGGTTGCTGATGTGACGCCACATCAGCATGCAACTAACGGCGTTAATGATCAGACTAACTGGGACCATTGGTGGCCAATATGTCAAAAGTTGAGACCGCGAGTGGTTATTTTTTTAGTTGGGACTGTTATTTGCCAATAGTCAATAGTTGGGATTATTTATTTCCATTACTCCAAACAAGATTACCAACTTGAACCTATAGTGATGTAAAATGCCTTTTAGAAACAACCACAATATAATTGTTAATAATTTGATGAGTTCAATTTAGTTATTAGTTATGCAAAACATTAGATTACATAGTATGTCAATTTGCATATAAGTATATACCCCCCCCCCCCCCCCCCCCCCCCCGGGTTAAGATTAGTGTATACCGTTTTTGCAAGATCACTGCCCACATCGATGCAACGAAGGCACAACGGTAGCACTTCTGATTCAAGAAGAAAGTGAATGATTTCTGGGGTGTTGGTATCTTCGACCTGTGTAAGAGCAAAATCAAAGTTTTCAAGATGCCGTAGATATGATAACATACTTAATCGAAAAGTTGGAAAATAGGGCACATGGTACCTTAACAAGTGCACCTATAACACCTAAGCTAGTCAAGCGTAAGTAGTCGAAATGCTTGACCCCTTTCTCAGTAGTGTTCATGTATGGGTAAATGTAAACAGGTAGTTTGGCTGTAAAATGCAAATGAAATATTTTAGCCTTTTAGTACTATCAACATTTTGACATATATAGATTGCTAGTTGAACTTATAGAAACTACCTTTGACAATTTTCATCTTTGTGTCAGGATGAGATGCCATAACCTGCAACACAAGCAAAATGCATAATTTTGATGTTTATCTTTCATGATGTTAATTTGTTAAACGCAATCTCAACCGGTCAAATATTTAAAACTTTATTTTTTAGATTTCGTCCGTTGGTAAATTTTCCAAAAAAAGTAAAAAAGAACATGTTTTCTTTGTGTGGATTTAATGGTATCCGTTAGCAATCCGTTGGTAATTTATCTGACAGATTTTTTTTTTCGAGTTTCATGGCATTTGTCCACAAAAACCGACGGAATTGTCCATCTGTGATTTTTTTTTTTTGGTATGAAAATTTTGTCTAAACCTTGTACAAATCCTATGAATTCGTTAAGCCAAAGTTTCAATATAAAAATGGAGATTGCAGTAACTATTACCTGAAGTAAGGCCAATGCATTGCAAACCCTGGTGGCTTCTTTCATGCTGAGTACAGGAGGAGACAGGAGTGTGTATGCTTTAGAAATTTCCTGCAATGAGTCAATATTGTACTTGTTTCGTTATTCATCGTCGTTTTAAACACTAAAAATCTCAATTTATTGAAGAAATAAAGTAGAAGAAAATATAATGGCTGTTTAACAGAAAAATAAAGTAATAAACACTAAACTAATCTGAAAGAGCCTGTTTAATGTGTTCAACAAAGTGAGGGGAATGTGTTAAAATATCTGTTATATGATGTTTAAATCATAAAATGAAATTATAGAACAAAATTTGGTCATACTTGGTGAAATGTCATTAGAGGCTTAAATGGCCAAGGATGAACTTAGAAAGTGTATAATCATGTAGCTAAATGAATCTTACAAGTCAAAGAATGGTTTATAACAACTGATAGTGAACCCATTTCAATTGATCATCCAAGGGTTAATGGTCAAGGGTTGGAATATAATTAAGACTTTGAACAAACAAGAGGTGTTAAGGTGATCATAACTCTCACTGAGATAGAATTGGTTGTAAGTAGAATTTGTTGAAATAACCCTAGCTATGTTATATATAACATGAGCTTGACACCAAAAAATTTTCATTACTGATATATGGTGTGTTGAAGATAGGAGTTCAATGGATTGGAGTCAGTAATCAAGAAATCAAAGATACATAAGGTAAATGTGAAATTTAGATGACCCTAATATCAAAGCAAATGGGAATCTGGTATAATTTGGTTTTGTTGAATTTAAACTAGTAACATTACACGTTGGTGATACGACGCGGGCCTATGCAAACATTGAATGGATTAGCCCAAACGTTATGTGATGCGTTAACCATATGAAAACACGTGTCTCGATGTATCCAATTTAACTCAAAGTAACCTATATAATCATTGCGCAAGGATCAGATCGTAAAGTAATTAAATCGACGGTATACCATATAATCATAACTTTAAATTTAAATATGAAAAACAAGCTAGCCAAAAAAGAAATGTTACTTCCAAGAAACGGAACCGAATCTGGGTTGATTCATTTAGTTGGGTTCACCTAACCACTCCACCATCCTTACATTAGCACCAAGACTTTGAGGCACCGAAACGTGTCTCATGTAGTGGCGATGGCAGGGTAACTCGACTGATCCAATGACTTACGGTTTGTTTTCTAGTGATCTATCTGAGTCTGACAGTTAGGGTTTCACCAATGGATGGGTGGTTTTCCAAGGCAAAAATGGTAAGGTGGTAGTCTGGTCTAGTGGTGGTAGTGATGGTGGTAGGTGGCAACGATGGTGGTGGACTAGTCGGTGAGACATTCTATTTATACACACACAATATATGTATATGATGTTTACTTGTGTTATTTTTTTAATTAATTACAGGGTTTATATATATTAAAAAATATGTAAAACAGGTGGATGAAAATGGCAAAAAGAAAGAAGTATGTAAAATGACCAAAGTACCCTTGACTTAACCGAATCGTTTGACTGAGTTAGGGGGTTGGACGAAATGACAAAAATGGTAACCTCTGGAACAAAGTTGAGAAAAAAAAACTATTTAGACTAAAATGACATTTCTAACAAAACCAAAGGGACTAAAATGACAATTCACTCTTTCAAGGATATTGAATATCCTGAAAAAAGATTGGGAATTGCAAGTGTATCTTCAAAGAATGAAATACGAAAAACGATATTAAATAACTTCTTTTCTTACACTACAAGAAATGTTGCCTTTTGGGCGCATCTTTAGCAGTGACGACCAAGATGTCGCCGCTAAGATCTAGAAATCTGGGCGGAGAGTGTTCAAGCATTCTGGGGCGTTGATCAATGTGAAGATCTGACGGCTAGGATCCAATAGTACGTGAAGCAATAGCGGCAACTTTAATGTAGTTATTGGGAAAACTCCTTTCTCCCCCTCTACTGCTCATCCTCTACTCTGACCTCTGTCACCCCATGCTCGTCTCCGACCCCACCCCATCACCGCTCATCATCCACTCACTCCGCCACCTCTCCAGTCGACACCACTAGCACCTAGCACCTCCACTACCAACACGACCGTCCACCACCTTGGTTTCTATATTTTTTTTTGTTAATTTTCTTATTTTATTTGTATCTTTAATTTTTTTCTAAATGTTTTGTCCAATTTATTTGATTTTCTTGTAAATTATGTTTACATGAGCACCGATCTACCACCACAATCTTTGGAGCACATAAACCACCACCACAAATGTATGTATGTATATGTATGTACGTATGCATGTACGTATGTATGTATGTGAGTATGTAAATATGTATGTATATGTAGGTATGTATGTGTGCGTGTGTGTATGTGTGTATGTAGAGATATGAAATTGTGGAAACCCAAGTATTTAAGTATGTGTATTGTATGTATGTAAGTATTATATATATGTATGTAACTAATTTTATATACGTCACTAAGGAACTTTATATACGTAGAAAAATAAATAAAATGCTATAAATACATATATATATATATATGTAAGTAAATAATTTCCATCCCTAATTGCCACTCCTAATATACCTCGAAGTGTTCCGTAAAAAAATTAGAACATCTGTTTTGGCTGATAAATGTAATGTTATAAAATTTATAAAAAATATGTTTAAAAAAGTACATGTATTTCATGTTTGAAAAAAATCAGTGTATTAATATATACATTCGTTAAGATATGTATTTTAAAAAATGAACATTGACATGACAATTATAATTATGTTAAGTTAATTTTTAAAACACATTTTTTAAATGGGAATTAACTTTGAATTTTTATTACCGCCTATTTATTTTTATTATTTAACATATTGTATTTTTACTCTTATTTACTATCTAACCACATCAAGTATTTTAAATTTTTTAGAGATCACCTATAAAACACCATTATCTTCACTATTTTTCATTCGTTTTTAGTACTTTAACTAAGATAAGTTTGAACTTGATAAAGTTTTTAAGTTAAAAAATATAATGTTATTTAAAGTATTAACAATTAATTTTATATTAATTTTATTTGGTTAATAATATAAAACTATCTTTAATTAAAAGAACAATTATCCATAATTAACTAAGATAAAAAGAAATAATATCTTTAATTAACTTATAAGTATCTTTAATTAAGTTGTAGAAATAATATTTTTAATTTAAAAACTAAAATATAAGTATTCATAAATAAGTAGGAGGAAAGTGAGGAAAAAATAAAAGCAAATGGCTCAACTGAATGACTTGTTTTCAAACTTATATTGGTTTATTATATTTATATATTAGATAATAGATATGAGCTCGTTTGTTTTTGAACAACCAACAACAGCGGATCCCCCAAGTAACCCCAATGGGAAAAAAGCCACCCACGCTTGCAAACACAGTCGTCACTGTCACCAGTGGAGAAGCTTGACCCGAAGGTTTGGGGGGTCGGAAGTCACTAGTTTCGGAGGGTCGAAAACCAGTTTCGGGGGGTCGAAACCCTATATTTTCAAATTTTTTATACAAATACTATATAATCGGAACTTCTGCGCGAAAATCCGGGGGGGTCGGCCGCCCCTCCCTGCCCCAACTATGCTGCGCCACTGACTGTCACCATTCCCAAGGAACTCTACCGCTCAAAAACTCATTGTGGTAAAACCATTGACTCAACCTAGGATAATTTTGCTACAGGTGAGACTTCAACCTATTACTTTCACATTGGAAAGTCATTAGCCTGCCATTGCACCGGTAGGTTATTGACTAATATTTTTTAGCGAATCAAACCAAACAAATTTGTAACTTGTATTTCGTATATTTACTACCATGATCCAAAAACATCAAATTTAAGAACAAAAACAAATGCATAAAAATTTAAGAAAATAAATTCTATTAATTGCTTAATTACCTTATACTTTTCTAATTTACAAACATGTTTAAAGCTTTTCTAATTATATATTATCAAAATCGAACTGATACATCCCCTGATATTTTCCATTTAATGTTGCAAATAATTAAGTAAGATAAAACATTAGTATAAGCAAATGTGTACCTGTAGTAGAATGAAGGATACATTCTTGGCATTCCATAGCATCAACGGCATATCATTACTTCTTCTTTCCTAAATCAATATGATAAATATTATGGATCAAGAACACAGAAAAAATCGCATCAAAACTACTAGAAAAGGGCAAAATTTCCTAAGAAAATTTTCGAGAAAAAAAAATATGTGTAAAAAATTCCTTTACACATTTCCAATGAATTACCTCGGCAGTAGAAAAATATAATTATTGATGAAAGGGATTCATATATAGTTTAAACATCTAAGAAATTAAAGGTATACCAAAGACAAGCTAAGAGAAAACAAAATTATTCTAAACACATAAAATACCCTCTAAGAGTTTGTTTTTATCGGGTTAGGTTTTGCAATTCAGAAGAGGGTGACGGTACAATTTGTTACCCGTACCTACCATCCTAATATAAAATTTGTCCCTTTATTAGGGTGGATGGGATGGTCATCACACCCATCACACTATCACACCCAATAATATTGTGGCACCTCATTTTCATCACACTCCATCACATTCATTACTATAACCATGGGGTGGAATGATACCCATCACCTAATTTTTTTTAAATAAAATAAAAACATTACATTAAATAAAAAACATAAAAATAAAAAAAAAACATAAAAAAAAGTGATGAGAGAGAGAGAGAGAGAGAGAGAGAATGAGGGGGTTTGATGTTGGAGCATGATAGTTGTCACGGTGTGATGTTGTTGAGACCGTAATACAAATGGTGGGGCGGTGGTCATGATGGTCACGGCCATCACAGGGTGGCCATTACGGACTACCCCGACCACCCTTTATGAAACCATTTGACTGATTATTAAAATAAAGAGTTATTCTAAACAATACAAGCAAATCTACATGAATTTCAGAAGTGGCAAATCAGTGATGAGTATGTATTAATTAAATTAAAAGCAGATTTGACCAAATTAGTCAAAAGAATTTTTGTAAACATAGAAGCTACAATATATGCAAAAATATATCTATATACACACATGTATACCTTGTTTAGTAACACAAGTGCTTCTTCTCTGTGCAATGGCTGATGAAGCAAGTGTATGCAGTGCTCTATTCTTGCGCGTTCCGCGGATTCGGCTGTAGTGATACTAGAAGAAGATCCATCAGTTGGATCTACATAAAGGGTTTCCGGCAAGTTCTCCATTTTTTAAAGCGCCCGCGCACACACACTCTCTCTAGACTTGAAGTTTTCTATCTCTCTCTATAGATTTGACTTATATATGTTTAGAGAAGAAGGGTACTTATAAGGAGCAAGGATGGTTCGGAGATGATAAAGTGACAGGCTGTGGGAATGAAACCATGTTGATGTGTTAGTCATGCAGGTTTATATCTTATTACTGTTATAATATACAATCGCCTTTAGATGAGTTGGTTAATTTTTGGGTCATTGGTGTGAAAGCTAAGATATATACGAGTCTTGTTCTTAAGCACAATTATAAAAACATATATTTTATAACTAGATTATACCCCGGGAACGTCCCGAGGTTGAGAAATCTAATATGACATATTAAATTTACATATGAAATAAAATGATGCGCTTTACAGTTACATGCAGGAAAGCTTCGGGTAGCACTTAACCTAAAACAATTAAAAATGTATCTCCAATGTTAACGTCTAACCTTAAACAATGTATAACTCTAATATCAATATCTAACCTAAAACAACGTATAACTCCAATACTAACGCAAGTTGAAAATAGAATTCATATTTACTGATTTGAACATAATTAGTGACTTGCCTATACATGATTAATGATTTACCTGAACATTTTGTGTTTTTTTTTCCTGTATGAACGAAACCACACAAAAAAATAGTCGTTTTTTCTCCGTTTTTTATATAGCACTATGGTACTCGTTGGAAAGATAATAAAACGCTCGTTAATTTGGTGTAATATTTTTCTTTAAAAAATCTCGTATATAAAAGATATTAACGTTTAAATATTATGAGAGGAAAGATAAGAGAGAAGAATCAAATTTTATTTTTAAATTATTTTTTTCCTAAAATATCTCAATGCCACATGGGATGATACATGACATACTCAAGAGGAGAATGTCTCTTTGAGTGCCATGTCATTAAAATGGCTTTGGTTTATTATTTCAACATTGTAGATAAGAACATGATTAATGAATAACATGAACACTTTGTGTTTTTTTAATTGTTTTTTCCTAAAATAATTCAATTTAATTTTAGTAAATTAGGTTTTATATTATTATTTGTTTTTTTTAATTTGCCACATGGCATGACACATGGCACACTCAAGGAGGAGAATGCCTCCTTGAATGCCATGTCATTAAAATGGCTTTCTTTTATTATATATATAGATTTAATTTTCTAGGAGAAATAATTATATAATCAGTGACGTGTCCCTCAAAATTTAGGTGTCTTGTCCGAGCCATTAAACAATTATACCCCTTAAACAGTTAAACCTTAAGAGTTATTATTGAGTATTTGACTTATAAATGGGTTAATAAGTTTATGAGTTTTAAATGGGCCAAGTTTTAAGTTTAAAATGAGTTTTCTATTAAAAAACACACACATGTATATAAGAGTTTTACAAAAAAAGATGTGCAAACCATAGCCGTGGGTCCTCCCAAACCACCCCAAGAGCCTCTCATGTATATAACATTTCTATATAAATTATATATATATATATATATATATATATATATATATATATATATATATATATATATATATATATATATATATATAGGCTAAGTATCCCCATAAAACCCTCTAAAATGAAAAAACCCCCACAAACCCATCTAATGGATGACAATGCTCCACATCATCCATCTAAATCAATTATTTTTTATTCAACAAGGGCTATTATAGTAATTTTGCACCCACCACCACATATATAATACTTCTTCTCTCTCTCCCATTTCAAATTTTCAATTCCCTCTCATCTTCTTCTCCTCTCATCTTAATCTACCTCTCTCTCTCTGTATAATATTTTTCTTGGAAGATCATGGACCACCCTTAACCCACGACCACCATCATCGTCTCGAACCACCACCACCACAGCATCACTGTCATCTCGTACAGGACGACTGGAAAACACCACCGGGGAAGACGACCGGAGAAGACGACCGGCAAAGACCACCTGAGAAGACGACCGGAGAAGACGAACCAGGTTATGAATGATTAAATCCCCCTTTTTTATGTGCATGTATTGTTTTAAAGTGTGAAATAAGTGATTAATTTTTTTTAAGTTTGTTTAGTGATTAGGACATTTCGATCTGTTTTTTTAAGTTATAGATTCATGGTGTTTTTTTTACATATTCATGTGGTGGCTGTGTGTTTCAAGTTATTATTAGTTTTTTTTTTTACATATTCATCTATTCATGGTGGTTCAAGTTAGAGGTTTTGTTATATATTCATGGTGTTTCAAGTTATTATTAGTTTTTTATGTTTTTTAACTATTCATGACTAATTTGCTCTCTGTTTTTTTTTCTATGTGTTTAGTTATAGCAAATCTTTTTTTTTTTTTTTTGCGGTCAAAGTATGTTTTCTTTATGCAGTCTAAATGTATGCTATTTGCAGAGTACAAAGTTTTGTCTGTTTTTGCAGTAAGTTTTTTAGGTCAAGTTTTGAATTTTTTATTATTAGAAAGTTAGGCTATTTAAAAAGATGGGATAGGTTAAAAATATTAGAAAGTTATTTGGGTCTAAGGGTATTTTGTTGAGATACGAAACTTTTTATCGTTTTGAAGTAATAAGGTTTTTTGAATTTTTTTTTGTTGCCCTCTGATTTGAAACTCCCTCTGTTCTATGTTGCGTATGTAACAGCAGAAAACGTTTTTATAGCAGAATTTTTAAAGGGGTTAGGGTTTTTTTAAGTAATAAGAAGTTTTTTGTGATGTTTTTGTTGAGATACTGGGCTTTTTATCGTTTTGAAGTAATAGGGTTTTTTTAATTTTTTTTTGTTGACCTGAAATTTTGAACTTTCCTCTGTTCTATGTTGCGTATGTAACAGCATAAAACATTTTTATAGCAGAATTTTTAAAGGGTTTAGTAAACAAATAGTGGTTAGAGTTTGAATTTGAGCGAATTAGTGTTTTGGTAATAAGAAGTTTTTTGTGATGGTTTTGAAAATGTATGTTTGGATATGTTTCGTACGTAACACCACAACTAATCAACTTTTCACGTAAGTAGCATACGTTAAAACGTAGGTTTATGTGTTATTGTTACTAATATGTTTTTTTTAATAACATTTGGTGATTTTTAATGTGCCTTAACATATGTAACATTTTTAATCAAAATTGGTGATTTGTTTTTTTACCAGTATGTGCATGTTTGTAGGAGTATTATAATGTGTGGAATGGGTGTGGAATGTATGTAACAACAGAACTAAGTTGGTATAAACCATGTTACACATGTAACACTCATCTTTTTTGCACCTTTCGTTATAGATTATTTTTTTTTTGGTTTTTGCATGTATGAGTTTTTTTAACAGAGAATAGTTTTTCCCACTGTTTTCATATTTTCCAGTGTCAACACTTACTCTGCTATAACATATGTTACAGGTCCTGTTTAAAGTCAAACCATGAATTCCAACCCCACCACTCCGCCTTCGGAGGTTTTTGAGGAGCCTCAAAATGAACCGGACATTGCATTTGTCCCTGAACCAGCCCCACCGGTTGGCCTGGACATCCCTCCTGTTGGAGCCGATCATGAACCCGCTGCCCTCGTTGCCCCGGACATCCCGCAATTAGCCCCTGAACCAGCCCCACCGGTTATCCCCGTAGTCCAGGCGGACGGTGGTTTTGAAAGTGATGAAGATTTCGATTGGAATGCGGCCTATGATTATGTCTTCCCTGAAGAATATCCGCCACCAGAAGACTATATGACACCAGAGGATGACGTGTATGATGTAAAGCACACACCTGAATGGGCGATTGGTTACGAATCAGACCCAGGGGCTGAATATGAAGAACCATATGAACCCAAACTTAACAAACCCGTGTGGCCGTTCACCTATCCAGAAGGTCGGCGGATTAGGGCTGAATGGGAGGGTATAGGTTATACTGAGGCACAGTGGGCTTTTTATGCAAAGTATGGTTATCGGATGCCGTCAGTTACTGGTGGTTGCAGCGCTGGATGTCAGGGTTATTGCATGCAGGAAGGGTTGGGGGGGGGGGGGTATGAATCTTTTAATTATATGTTTTGTTTGTTGATACAGTTTTAGTGTAATATATTTTTTTCAGTAGTATGTTGTAGGCAGATGAACAATATTATGTTGTTGATATACTTATAAACAACCATTTTGTTTGTTTTTAGCACTTTTGTAAGTAACAAAAGTCATATAACCATATCATTTCTCGTTACGTATGCAACAATTCTGGTGCTGGTACAATAAAACTAAAAAAATATGGTCTAATAAAAAAAAATAATAAATCAGCATTTTTTAAATAATATAAACTGGCAACTCAGTTTTAACCTACGTAACACAACACACCGTTACATATGTAACACAGGCATCTGGCAGATTTAGGACCATGGTCACAAAAGTATGAGAGAGATGATGTGACATGTGTGGGCTCCACTTGTCATATCTGCTTTTTCAGAAAAATGGCATTTGACTCTTTTGCCCTTTTTTTGTCATCTAGTCTATTATTTTAAATGAAAAATCATCAAATAAATTTGGACCATTGATCTAGATTGATCAATGGTTGATATTTGGTTTACCGGGTTTCTTCGTTTTGAGTGGGTTTTTATTTAAACCTTCCCCTATATATATATATATATATATATAGGGCATGGATCCGTTGAGAACTCCATTGAGTTGAGAGAACTCGAGAACTCTTGTGGACCATTGATCTTGATGATCTAATGGTTAAGATCAAAAGATGGAGTTTTTTGTCTTGACTTGATTAATAAGTAATTTTTTAATCTAATAAAGTACATTAAGGGGCATTAAGGTAAAACACCCATGTGAGAGAAAAAATTAATATAAGAGTGAATTGCCAAATCCGTCCCTGGGGTTTGGCCAATATTGCTAGATCCATCCATTTTGAGAATTTTCCACTTTTTTGCCACTGAACTTTACACTTCTGTGCCAAATCCGTCCAAATCACAAACTCAGTTAAAAATTTCTGTTAACTCGAGGGTATTTTAGTCATTTCACCTACAAAACTTGTTTTCTTATTTCTAAAAGAATTGTGGGTGTGGGAATCGAACCAGGGTGCAAACCCGGTTCAAACATTAACAACAACAACTTCCACCACTGGGCTACGCCCTTGTTTGTATTTACAACAGAAAACATAATTATAAACCCTTCATCCCTCTTACCATGATCTTCCTCAAACCCAACCCACCATCATCACCGAACCCACCCAACCATCATCACTGGCAATTTGAAATAAGTGACGTATATATTTATATATTATAATTATATAAACAAACCTGACGTGTCTTCTCTTTGGCTACTGGCGTATACCCAATTAACTTTAATTGGTTGCCCAAACCTGCAAATATATGTTTTTGAAACCAACTAATAACGACTAATATAAAGAATGGAAGATAGATAGATACTGATTAACGTTTTTTACTTACAGGTGTCTTCCATTAAGGGTGACAATAGCGAGAGCGGCAAAACGCCGATCAAAGTAGTCGACAAACCCGTATGATGACTGAAAACCATGTAACAAGGAACCAAAGACATTAATGATTATACTAATTAGTCAAAATATGAGTATGAGATTCAATCTGTTTGAAAAAATATGATTAAATCATATACTCTATCTTTCCTAATGCCTATGTAAGTTGCCAAATTGCCAGTGATGATGGTTAGGTGGGTTCGGTGATGATGGTGGGTTGGGTTTGAGGAAGATCATGGTAAGAGGGATGAAGGGTTTATAAATTATGTTTTCTGTTGTAAATACAAACAAGGGCGTAGCCCAGTGGTGGAAGTTGTTGTTGTTAATGTTTGAACCGGGTTTGCACCCTGGTTCGATTCCCACACCCACAATTCTTTTAGAAATAAGAAAACAAGTTTTGTAGGTGAAATGACTAAAATACCCTCGAGTTAACAGAAATTTTTAACTGAGTTTGTGATTTGGACGGATTTGGCACAGAAGTGTAAAGTTCAGTGGCAAAAAAGTGGAAAATTCTCAAAATGGATGGATCTAGCAATATTGGCCAAACCCTAGGGACGGATTTGGCAATTCACTCTTAATATAATATCATATTAATTTTTAATTCAATTATTAAAAATATTCATTTTTTAAAACTTTATTTTATTTTTTAAATAAATTAACTTTTATAAAACAAAAAATCAAAAATATACATTCTGTCATCTCCCCCCTCGTTTTTACACTCAGTGTTAATTTACGTCTAAAAAACCCAACCATCCATAAATTTGTTTTTACACCATGTAAAATTATTTACCCCAGTGTAAATCTGCCATACACAAAGTTTATACAAGTGTTTTCTTACATCAAAACGTCAATACATTCATATTTACCCTGGTGTAAACTAATATTTACACCAGTGTTTTCCTACAAAACATACTAGACCACCATCTCCTTAAACCAAAAAAACAAATTTTCAACCTAAAAAACCTATATTTTACACCGGTGTTTTTAACATCATTATCTTCACAGCATCATGTCCTGACAAAAAACCAAAATTCCAACATAAAAATTCTCTCTTTTTCCACACATAATATCATTAATAATAATAATAATAATAATAAAAACAGAAATAAAAATACTAATAATAATAACAATAACAATAATAATAATAATAAAAACAGAAATAATAATAATAATAATAATAAAAAGAAATAATAATAATAATACTAATAATAATAATAATAATAACAAAAATAATAATAATAAAAAAACATACCTGTACAGTCAACCACCGCCATCGCCGGACCACCACCACCTCCCCACCGTCACCATCATCAGATCCACCCCCTCTCCATCGTCAAATCGAACCACCCCTCAACCACCACCATTCGGACCACCCCAAAAAACCACCATTCGAACCACCCCCATGACAGTCATCGGACCACCATCCCCCCCTCGTCGAACCACCACCATCACAGCCATCAGACCACCTCCTCCCACCTGCAACCCCATCGAACAACCTGCAAACCCCCGTCCTCTTCATCATCACCATCATCGACCACCGAAACCCTCTGCAAAAAACCTCTCCCAACCGTCCTCTTCCTCATCACCACCATCGTACCACCACCCGCCTATCACCTTCAAAAACCCCATGTTTTTCAGATCTGTGTTTGTATGTTAAAGAGAGAACGTGTGTGTTTGTGTGTGTTAGAGAGAGAGAGTGAGACGGTTAGAGAGAGAGAGAGAATTGTGTGTGTGAGAGAGTGAGGGGTGAGAGAGTGATATTATTATTATTATTATTATTATTATTATTATTATTATTATTATTATTATTATTATTATTATTATTATAAACTGATATTGGGGTGGGGGTGGGGTGTGGGGTGGGGTGTTATTATTCCTAAAATGCCCTTAAGTGGTGTGTACAAAAAGACTTTGTTGCCCCTAATTAAAAAAATACAAAAAACTATAAAGGAGCTGATGTGTCAAATGGTGATTGGTGCAAAGGAGTTCTCAAGTTCCCTCAGCTGAATGAGATCATTTGAGAACTCCATTGAGCTGAGGGAACTTGAGAACTCCTTTGCACCAATCACCATTTGACACATCAGCTCCTTTATAGTTTTTTGTATTTTTTTAATTAGGGGCAACAAAGTCTTTTTGTACACACCACTTAAGGGCATTTTAGGAATAATAACACCCCACCCCACACCCCACCCCCACCCCAAAATCAGTTTATAATAATAATAATAATAATAATAATAATAATAATAATAATAATAATAATAATAATAATAATAATAATAATAATAATAATAATAATAATAATAATAATAATATCACTCTCTCACCCCTCACTCTCTCACACACACAATTCTCTCTCTCTCTAACCGTCTCACTCTCTCTCTCTAACACACACAAACACACACGTTCTCTCTTTAACATACAAACACAGATCTGAAAAACATGGGGTTTTTGAAGGTGATAGGCGGGTGGTGGTACGATGGTGGTGATGAGGAAGAGGACGGTTGGGAGAGGTTTTTTGCAGAGGGTTTCGGTGGTCGATGATGGTGATGATGAAGAGGACGGGGGTTTGCAGGTTGTTCGATGGGGTTGCAGGTGGGAGGAGGTGGTCTGATGGCTGTGATGGTGGTGGTTCGACGAGGGGGGGGGGGATGGTGGTCCGATGACTGTCATGGGGGTGGTTCGAATGGTGGTTGTTTGAGGTGGTCCGAATGGTGGTGGTTGAGGGGTGGTTCGATTTGACGAGGGAGAGGGGGTGGATCTGATGATGGTGACGGTGGGGAGGTGGTGGTGGTCCGGCGATGGCGGTGGTTGACTGTACAGGTATGTTTTTTTTATTATTATTATTTTTGTTATTATTATTATTATTAGTATTATTATTATTTCTTTTTATTATTATTATTATTATTTCTGTTTTTATTATTGAAGGGATAGGGAGCCTAATCCAGGCGGAAGAGGCATCCCTATCCCCATAAGTCAGCTTCCACGCGCCAGTCAGTGGCGCGAGGAACCAACGGCGCGCAACCAGCAGTGTATGCAGGGAGGCGCGCAAGAATAACAACTGATAAGCAATAGCATCACCTGATAAGCGCGTACCATCACACGCGGAATCTTCCCTTGACAACCATCGTACAAAGTACAGAAGACAACAAAAGGAAGATTCACAAAGATTACTGACAGTGTACGCACCAATAGGAAAGCTACAGGTGGCAAAGTGGTCCAACAACTACAAGACAAGGACAGCAGCATGGCTGCAGCCATGCTTCCACCATACCAGCGTCTACAGTGACAGCAGACATACCTTGCTGCTGTCAGGAGCATGGTCAACGACTGACAGGTGTGCCGTCTGCCAACCACAGAGCGCCACGTGTCTGCCTCGAGCAACAACCATGCTGCCTGAATGACGTCATGAACAGTACACCCATTCTCCCGCCAAATCCAGGGGAAACCTTGGGCTTGGGCCCGGACCAAGCCCAATAAAGGATGGTTACTCGTGGGCCTTTCGATCAAGCCCACGAGTTCTCCTATAAATACAAGGATACCTCTCCTTGCTAAAGGATCCGAAAATAGTTATTGGTAGCATAGAATACTCTCACTTGTAACCTTTATACTCGTTCATCAATAATACTATCGGCTACTTACAATGGACGTAGGTCATTACTCGACCGAACCACTTACATCTTGTGTTCGTATTTACTTTCACCACACACACACTTACATCATTATCAAACGGGTTTGACCTTACGGTTTGGGTAAAGGATTAATCCTGACGGACATAGGTATTAACCCCACGTAGATAATACGTAATCTCCGTGATACCTATTGTTTCTTCATTGGCGCCATCCAACGGTTAGAACCGCTCTTTTACTCATCTTTTCAACCCAACCATGGCTGAACCCAACCCTAATACTGCTGCCGTAAACCGTTCCGGGGAAGGGGACACCCAGCTCCCGGAAAATCAAATAACACCACCCACAGTCGTCAAGAAACCCACTTCCAGGCTTCAAAGCCAAGAAGTTGAGGTTCGGGACGCCAACTCTGACGACGACAGCAGTGCTAGCTCTGAGGAGGACCTTGACCAATGGCTCCTCCGTCAGAATACGAAAAACGCTGCAATTTACCAGCGTAAGCTCCTGCAACAAGCAAAGAAAAAGGGCAAAGCCCTTACTTATGACACCCCATCCAAAAAGGGGAAAGACCCAGCTGTCTCGGGTGCTGGTCGTAGCGGGGAACTCGGCGGAGACGCCAGAGTTCGGGGCTACGCAAAGCAACGGACAGAGCCTGATGGCTACGAATCCTCTAGTAGCGATTCGGGCTACAAAGGGAAGAAAAGTCATCATCGCTCACGCCACAACAATGAGGATGATGACTTGGTCAAACCATTCAGACCAAAGGCTTTCGCCGAAAAGTCAAAATTTGTCGCCCGTATAGCGACAGCAACAATACCAAGAAAAGCAAAACTTCCTAGCAGCATCGGCAGATACGATGGCCTGCGTGATCCAGATGACCACGTGCACGACTTTGAGTGCGCGGGAATGTCGGTAGACTGGCCCGTACAGGTTTGGTGCCATTTGTTTGCGCAAACTCTGACGGGCGCAGCCAGGGTCTGGTTCGATAACCTCCCTGCGGGGAGTGTTAAAGACTTTGACGACCTCACCGACAAATTCACCAATCACTTCTCGCATTTGCGCAAGCATAAGAAAGACAAGGCGCACATCCTGTTGTGCCGCCGAAACGACAATGAATCCATTGAGGACTTTATTGTTCGATTCAACAAGGAGGCCCTGCTAATAGGGTGCGGGGAAGAACTCACAAGGGCAGCGTTCGTACATAACGTACGCAGCCCAGAGTTAATGAAATGCCTCACAGGCAAAGATGGCATACCGGAGTCCTGGGATGAGCTCATCCACTCCGCCAAGATATATGCCTCGTCTGAGAAATCCTTCAATCAGACACACAATTTCCAACACCACCATAATAATAATAAAAATAAAAACAAATCAGTCTGGAGCCGCATCTCCGGCGCCGCGGATGAGGGAAAGTATTCCCCAGCCGGGGACGCCAGGCAGATGATCAGTCCCAAACAAACGCAGGACCAGCGCGGTCATTCAAAGAAAAACTATGACTGGACCCCGCTGACAAAGACACCATCTCAGGTCCTAAAGACTGAACAGGTCACGTTGAAGGCCGCCCCTCCCCTGGCCAAGCGCAGGAACGTAGACCGCAGCAAATTCTGTGAGTACCACAACGACTACGGTCACCTCACAGATAATTGCTACACCCTAAAGATGGAAATCGAAACCGCGCTGAAATCAGGACAGCTCGGCCATCTGGTTAAGAACGTGCACCGCACAGGCAAGAATCAAACAGGTAACGAGAATCAAGATGAAGGATCACGAAAAAAGATCCGCGACCTGAATACTCACGCTGCCACATTGATTCCTCGTCACCACTGCAACATGACAAAGAAGGGCAAAAGCGCCTACCAAGGAAAGCGCGCCCGAGCGCCACCACCAAGCGATTCATGGAGAGAGGCTGACGTCCTCATGCCAAAGATTAGAGGCGGCGCCTCATGCACAGCCCCTCTTGTCATTACCGCTATCTTTGGACACTATCGCACGCGATATATGTTCCTAGATGGCGGCAGCAGTACTGATATCATGTATGAGCAATGCTTTCAACAACTAGACCCGGAAGACAAAGCAAAGCTCGTCCCAGTCAACGAGCCCATCTCCGGCTTCATCCACGAAACCATCATGCCGCGGGGTATACTGTCCATGCCAGTAACATGGTCTGACGGCACCCACGAGCGCACGGAGATATGTGATCTTATGGTTCTACCGGCTAACTCCAATCATGACATTCTTCTTGGACGGGAAGGCATCGCACGCTTTAACGCCAATGCTTCAACGGCGCATGCGATGGTGGGGTTCCCAACCAAAACAGGTATTGCTTTCATCAGAGGCAACAAGGACTGCCACACCACAGAAACCGCCAAACCGCCAAAAATGGTGAAAACTGGCACCCGCGCCGAGCCGGAAAAATGGGTTCTCAACCCTAAATTTCCAGAGCAAACGGTGATCATTGGCCATGAAATCTCCGAGGCCATTCGAAATCACTTAAAACAGCTTTTAATCAGTAATATCGATGTATTCGCGTGGCAACCAGCCGACATGGTTGGGGTCCCGCGCGACATAGCGGAACATAGACTCAATGTCTACCGCTCAGTGGAACCTATAGTACAAAAGAAGCGCAGCATGGGCCCGGAGAAAACAAAGGCCATGAATGAACAAGTCCCCGAGCTGCTCAACGCGGGCATACTTCGCCCAATCAGGTACCAGACATGGGTAGCTAACCCAGTCATGGTAGCCAAAGCAAACGGCGGGTGGCGCATGTGTGTCGATTATAAGGATATCAACAAAGCATGTCCAAAGGATTGCTATCCTCTGCCAGAAATCGACCTAAAAGTGGATTCTTTAGCCCCATACCGCTTTAAGTGCTTCTTAGACGCGTATAAGGGCTATCACCAAATCCAAATGGCAAAGGAGGATGAAGACAAGACGGCATTCCGCACAGACGCTGGCATTTTCTGTTACACCAAAATGCCATTCGGTCTGAAAAATGCAGGCGCTATGTACCAGCGCCTCATGGACACTGCCTTCATCAACGAAATCGGCGTACGGCTTGAAGTGTACGTCGACGATCTCGTAATCAAGAGCAAAGATGAAAGCGACATGCTTAAGGATATCCAAAAAACGTTCGCACAGTTGCGCAAAGTGCGCATGAAGCTCAACCCAAGCAAGTGCTCCTTCGGAATGGAAGAAGGCAAGTTTCTAGGGGTAATCGTAACGCGCGATGGGTTCCGCGCTAATCCAGAAAAAGTACAAGCCATAGAAAGAATGCCTTCACCCGCTTCCGTCAAGGAGGTACAAACGCTCATGGGCCGCCTCGTGGCCCTCAACCGATTTTTATCCAACTACGCTTCAAAGTCATTTCCGTTCGTGGACACTTTGAAGAACTGTTTAAAAAAGAGCAATTTCCGCTGGACACCAGAGGCGGAATCGGCATTCAAAGAAATGAAACAATGCTTGATGAACCTTCCGACGCTAACAGCGCCCCTCCCCAAAGAACCGTTGACACTGTACCTATCGGTCACGGACAGAGCAATAGGCGCGGTTCTCATGGTGGAGCGCAAGAGCGTGCAAACGCCGATATATTATATCAGCCGTACGCTCTTGGACGCGGAGACAAGATACACAATTATGGAAAAACTGGTTCTCGCTCTGGTGCACGCATCCCGAAGACTCCGCAGATACTTCCAAGGGCATCCGATAAACGTCCTCACGGACTACCGGATAAACGACATACTCGCCAAGCCCGAGTTGTCGGGGCGCCTGGCCAAATGGGCCATCGAACTAGGGGAACACACGATCCACTACAAACCCCGCCCCGCCATCAAGGGCCAAGTTCTTGCGGACTTCGCCACGGAAATCCCCGCAGATAAAGTATTTGAATGTCAAGCGGAAGAAACCCCCGCGTCAGCGCAAGACCCATCACAAAAATGGTCCTTATTTACGGATGGGGCCTCAAACGATGATGGCGCCGGCGCGGGATTACGCCTTATCAGCCCAGATAAACAAGAGTTCACGTACGCCATCCGCCTCGACTTCAAAAGCACGAATAACGAGGCGGAATACGAAGCGCTGCTGGCAGGCCTCCGCATTGCGGAAAAAATGGGGGCCAGGCACGTGGAGGCACACGTGGACTCACTACTTGTAGCGCGGCAGATCAACAGGGCTTACGATGCGAAAGACGAAACCATGGCGTTATACCTGGAACAGGCCAAACAGCTGATGCGCCGATTCGACTCATGCAAAGTCGAGCACATCCGGCGCAGCGAAAATAAGCCCGCCGATGCGCTAAGCAAAATGGCATCAACGGTCTTTGAACATATGGCCAAAGAAGTCCGCATCGAGGTCCTGGACAAACCATCTGTTCCCTTGCGACAAGTCAACATAATCCAAACAGGAAGCGCATCCTGGATGACTCCGATCAAGGCCTACCTATCATCCGGTACCCTGCCTGACGACAAGTCAGAGGCCCGGAAGATCAAGAACAAGGCCCTACAATACCAACTCATCGACGGTATCCTATATCGCCGCTCTTACCTAGGACCGCTATTGCGCTGCGTAGACTCCGCAGATGCTTCCTTTCTCCTGCGAGACATACATGAAGGGACATGCGGATTACACGCAGGCCCAAGAATGGTAGTGGCGAAGTTAATGAACGCGGGGTACTACTGGCCGGGCATGCACGTGGACGCGGTCAACGAGTTGCGCAAATGCGACAGTTGCCAGCGCCACGCCCCGAACACCTTGCGGCCCAAGAACAACCTGGTGCCAGTCACAGCGGCCTGGCCGTTCCAAAAATGGGCAATTGATTTGGTAGGCCCATTCCCAACGGCTCCAGGAAATGTAAAATACCTAATCGTCGCCATCGACTACTTCACAAAGTGGGTTGAGGCGAAACCACTAGCAAAAATTGACGGCGCGCACGTCAAAAAATTCATCTGGGAATTCATCATCTGCCGATTTGGCCTACCATTGCAATTGGTAAGCGACAACGGCACGCAATTTGAAGACCAATCCTTACAAGAATGGCTATCTCAAATGGGTGTCCAACAAATCTTCACATCTGTCGCGCACCCTCAAGGCAACGGTCAAGTTGAAAGGGCCAATCGTACGATTGTTGAAGGTATTAAGGCACGGCTGGGTACCAAAAGAACTGGGTGGGTGGACGAAATACCCCATGTTCTATGGGCATACCGCACCCTCACGAAAACCAGCAATGGCGAAACGCCATTCAGCTTGACGTATGGAACGAAGGCGGTCATCCCCGCCGAAATCGGCTGCCCCTCCGCAAGAGTACTCATGGCCAACAAGAGAGACAATGACAAAGAGCTCCGCCTAAACCTTGATCTCCTAGATGAACGACGTGAACTCACCGCAATCAAAGAGGCGAAATACAAAACGCAGCTAGAACGCTATTACAACAAGCGCGTCAAAGCTTGCACATTCAAGATCGGCGACTACGTTTTCCGAAACAACGAGGCTTCCAACGCCGAAAAGCCTGGAAAACTAGCCCCCACTTGGGAAGGCCCATACAAGATACAAGAAATACTTGGCAAGGGCGCATATGCGCTAGAAAGGCTTGATGGGACACCTATCCCCAGATCTTGGAATGCTGCACAATTGCGCCGCTGCTACTTGTAAAATATTTGTAATGACGGCTACACATGCCGCGTCTATCAATGAAAATTGTTCCCTATATATGTTATTCTACTTGTTTTTCCGCGCCAAGGTCTTCAAGACTTAAGCAAAACTATCGTCGGACCGCAAACAGGGCGGTGTTAACATGATAAAGTCTTCTAGACATGCTTCGCGCACGTCGGACTTATAAAAATCATACACCAACGCCACATAAGATGGTCTTCAAGACAAGTTTACTTGCCGGACTTAAAGACGCGCGCCACTAGAACAAACTTAAAGCCTTGTCTTCTAAACTTGTAACACAAGTTGGACAAAGAGCAAACTAGTTGAGCGCGCAGTCGTGGGTCTTCTAGGCAAGGCGCCACGCGCTTAACTCGGACCTTATGGCACAAGTCGCGCCCCGCTATAGTCTTCAAGGCAAATACTTAACATGCCGGACTATCTAGCAGGACGCGCGCCTAATTTTAACTTGTCAAATCGGGTGACGACTTGGTTAGAAAAGTTAAGTTAGGATGAGAAACACAAGATATAAGGAAAAACCAAAATTTTCATTCATAATAAGGGACTTAAAAACCCTTGGTAATTACAAGATATATACAAGACAAAAACAAAAAAGAGAGAGACAAGCGCCTATTAAAATTATACATTTGAAGTACCCTCGCCACTGGCTCGTTGGCGCTCCTCTTCAAGGCGCTTGCGCTCTTCCTCCCTGGCCAGCTCGTCAGATTTATCAATAAAATACTTGAGGGCAGACAGAGGATCAGCATTCTTGTTGCAATCTGCAACCACTTGAAGAATGGGGAAGTCCACCTTCTCAAATTTAAGCAGCTCCGCCTCGTACTCGTCTTTCAGTGGCTTCCCATAATGTTCCGCATCCTCAATCCGCCCACCATTCTGAGCGGCCAGAAAACCATCCTCATAGCCTTCACCATACCCATAGGCATAGGCGGTGGCGGCTATGGCAGGGACTTGATCGCCCAGCTTAGGTTCTTGCCAGAACCTCTTGAAGACCTGCAAAAAGACTTAACAAGTTAGCATATAAAACTTCAAAAGTTTGTAAGAAAAGCGCTAAAAGAGATATGCACTTACCCCAGCGATCCCATCCGTCATCATCCATTTGATGGAATCCTGTGTCTGCGTCTGGGCGGCCATCGCCTCATCCAAAAGGCGCTGGGCTGTCTCACATTCTTTGACAGCCGCAGCGCGGGCCTCCTCGGCAGAGCCAAGGTCTTGTTCCAGATCCTCTTTTGAATGGAGGATCTGGACCCTCTCCTGCTCTAAGAAAGAGACACGCTCGGTAGCTTTAACGAGATCTGCATCTTTAGACTCAAGCTCCAAGCGCTTCTCCACAACTTGCGCAGTTCGTGCAGAGAGGGCCTTGCTCTTCTCTTCTAACTGCCGGGTCAGCGCCCGGCTTTCCTCCTGCGCCTCGGCCAGAGTCTGCCTCAACTTCATAGTTTCAGCATTAGTCTTCTTGCAAGACTCTGACCATCGGCGCTTATCCGCCGCCGCGTCCCCTTCTAACTTGGTAACTTTGGCCTCTGCATCATGGGCGCGGCGACGGTACTTGGATATTTCAGCTTTGAAGGCAGCCTCTTTCTCAGCAAGGCCTGCCTTCTCCGCCTCCAAGCGATGAATATCTCGCCACACCGCCGCATCACGACGGCGTAGCGAGTCAATCATGGATAGCTGAGTCGCTTGATTCACACATAAGGCAGAGATCAGCGCATCACGACTCAGCATATCCTGGTGAGTGCGCTCATAAGGAGGCACCACCCCGCTGACAAACTCCTCAGCGGCCCAGGAGTTGGAAAACAATGTGTTTTCCCTGATTGCCCAACGGGGGCGCCAAATGGCATCACCACCAACCCACTGGGAGCCATCATAGTCCCCAGATGGCTCCCCTTCATTCGCCACAAAGGGCTCACGCCTAGATTGGCGCAGGCCCCCACCACTGCCACCAGCGCCCGCCTCCAAAAGGGCTCTCTCAAAGCCATCCATCTCTTGAGAGCCCTCGGCGCTGGCATGGGCAATCTGCTCCGCCTGCTCCTTCAAACGGCGAGCCTTCTCCTCCAAGAATTGCTGCTCTTGGAGGCGAAGACGTTCCGCCTCAGCATGTTTGGCCGCCTCAGCCTTTTGCCTAGCTTCATCGGCGGCAGCCTTCCTTTGGGCCTCAGCCCTTCGCAGCGCCTCATCGGCCGCTGCCTTCTTCTCGGCCTCCGCCCTTCGAAGGGCTTCATCGGCCTCAGCCTTCAGACGGGCCTCCTCCCGCTGCGCTGCCTCTTGCTCTTGAAAAAGCACATCCACCTCTGTCCTGCTCGCCTCCGCAGATGGAGACGGGGAAGAAGGGGTTGGTATAATTTTGGGCGCAACTGCAACAGAGACAAAAACATAAAGAAGGGAACAAATGAAAAGACTTAAGGAAAAAAGCAAAAAGAGAAACTTACCAGGGGCTTTCTTCTTTATCAGCTTTTGAAAAAGAGGCTGACGTGTGGGCGCAGCGCCTATACCCACACTAAAGGTGGGGGCAACAACCCCTCCAACGCTCGAGCTTTTCTCTAACACCACCCCTTGCGCCGGCGACAAGGGGGAGGCAGTGGTCTCTGTAACAGGGGTTTCAACCCCACCACCCTCCCCGCCGGTAGTAGCAGCAACCTTCTCCAAGTTAGCAGCTGCGCTGCTAGAAGTGGCACCAGTGGTGCGCCTCTTTTTTCTCTTCTCCAACTTGGAGGGTTCTTCCTCCTCTTCATCCTCTGAGGCGGGCCCGTCCTTCCTCCGGCGCCGCCCCTTCACCACTTCGCCTACTGAAACGGAAGAACCCGAATCAGAACTTGTTAAAGGACGATGGCTACGTTTACGCCTCCGCGGAGCGTGTTTCCAACGGCCACGCCCCGCGGGCGCCTTCTGAACCTCCACAATCTCCACTGAGGAGTCAGAGGCATCATCGCCAAAGAGGCTAGAAAACAAAAGTTGGCTAGACTCACCTGTGGTATAATAAGGCTTGGGCGCGATGGACATGTCAGGATAATAAAACCTGTCCACAAACGCCTCGAGGCAAGACACCTCTCCCTCCGCCAAACGCCTCCACTTTATGCCCTTCTCCTGACGGGCAGCATAAAACTGGAACTTGCTCACACCTGCGCAAGAAACAGTTAGAACAATATGAAATACAACATAAAGAAGTGAACTTAGAAACTGTGCTTACCCTCCTCAGCGATGTAAGGTTCCTTCCCCGGGCGCAAAGCTATGCGGCTCATCCCCAGAAGGTAAAAGATACCATCTGTGAGATTTTTAAACTCCAGCTTGGTGGCGTTGGCGGTGAGGGTGGTAAACCAGGGCTGCTTCTTATAATCCTTCATCACTGGTATGTCAGCCACCCGCTGACCGTCCGCAATCACCTTCCAAGGCAGACTAATGGGGATGACCCCCCTCTTCACAAAGAAGAACTTCTCTTTAGCCCAGTGAAGGGACTTGGGGGTGTGAGTGGCCATTGGGGGCACCTTGGGGCGCGGCTTAAACGAGAACCACATCTCGTCGCGCGCAAGAAAATAGAAGACATTGAGCATCTCCACAGTGGGCTCAATGTCCAAGGCGCGGCAAGACGCCTCAAAATGTACCAGCCTTAGCATCCCAAAGGCGGTAAGTTGGGTTGGCCCAACACCATAAGCTACCAGAGTATCGATCTGGAAGCGTGTGCAAGGTAGCCGGAAGCCACACTTGGTGAAATGGGCTTCATAAAGGGCAAGTTGCCCAGGCCCAGCAGAAAGGACATTCTCCGTCGGCGATGGCAGAGTGGGCTCCCACTCCGGCAGGATGTCATAACCCCTGCAAAAATTGTCGAAAGCTTCTTCAGTCCAAACACAGAAAGTGTTTGTCATGAGCTTTCGCTCCTTTATCTTCCCATGCTCCACCTGCACCTCCTCCTCCACGTCATCTATCACCGGTTCCTTACCGGTAACATCACCAGAGGGAGAACCAACGTTGGAGGCTTCAGATATTCTAACAGGTTAATAAAGGAAAGGAGAAGGGAAATGTGATTTGTTAACTGGAAATGGTTGAAGACTCGCCGGAAAACTCAAAGGGTTCACCGGAAAACTCAACAGACTCAAAGGAAACTTTGAAGATTGGTCGGAATCTTCAAAAAGAACAAACAAGTGGAAACAAACTAAGAACAAACAAAGAAGGCGATGAAGATCAAGAAGAAGTTTCACGATAAATCTTTGAAGATTGATCAAACAATCTCTGAAGATTCAAAGAAAACTTCAAATGATCTGAATTGTTTTTGAGAGTGAGAGAGTGCAAGTGAGAAGAAGGGATGAGCAAATGGACAAGTAACCGTCTAACATGCATCTCAACCCCTATATATACCCACTGCATTAATGACAGTGGGGCCCAAGGAGAAACAACCGTCGTCACACTTTTTCAAAATTTGGAGAAGCAGATGACGACACGTGTCCTCATGCGTGAGTGAACGGCTAAGATCAAGCAAGGATAAACAATCCAACCGTCACCCGGCGGATGGCTGACACGTGTCACTAGATCTCACCAATTTAAACTGACCAGGCGCGTGAAGCATCACGCGTCTGACGAACTTCACGTGCCACTCGACACGTGGCACAAGCACAACCACACAAGCAACAAGTGGGGCGCGTGACAACACACGCGCCTGACACAGACGAAATGTTGGTAACTGCACCACAGAGAGGGGACAGCCAACAGTCAGCACAGCAGACGAGGCTGACTCGTCAGCAACCCTCAGGCGTCCATCAGAAGCAACTGATCATTCGAATTCCAGGCGCCTTAACTCCCATTTATGAGAGACAAATTAAATGCCAATGATTCAAGATTTATTACAACTGCTGGAGAACCACAACATGGCGCAAATTTGACGTAAAACCAAAAAAGACGTTCTCCGCCCAGCGCCTTAACAGGTCATGGCGGCAAACTTCTTTCATGGCGCAAATTTGACGTAAAACCAAAAAAGACGTTCTCCGCCCAGCGCCTTAACAGGTCATGGCGGCAAACTTCTTTCATGGCGCAAATTTGACGTAAAACCAAAAAAGACGTTCTCCGCCCAGCGCCTTAACAGGTCATGGCGGCAAACTTCTTTCATGGCGCAAATTTGACGTAAAACCAAAAAAGACGTTCTCCGCCCAGCGCCTTAACAGGTCAGGGCGGCAAACTTCTTTCATGGCGCAAATTTGACGTAAAACCAAAAAAGACGTTCTCCGCCAAAATTTGCAGAGGAACGAATTTCAAGGCACACCAGCAGAAGAGCTTTCATCCGCGACCTCATACTTTGAGTCTAGCGCTCCACCTACTCTTCACAAAGAATAGGAGAAACCCTAGACTAGGGGGACTTGAAGGGATAGGGAGCCTAATCCAGGCGGAAGAGGCATCCCTATCCCCATAAGTCAGCTTCCACGCGCCAGTCAGTGGCGCGAGGAACCAACGGCGCGCAACCAGCAGTGTATGCAGGGAGGCGCGCAAGAATAACAACTGATAAGCAATAGCATCACCTGATAAGCGCGTACCATCACACGCGGAATCTTCCCTTGACAACCATCGTACAAAGTACAGAAGACAACAAAAGGAAGATTCACAAAGATTACTGACAGTGTACGCACCAATAGGAAAGCTACAGGTGGCAAAGTGGTCCAACAACTACAAGACAAGGACAGCAGCATGGCTGCAGCCATGCTTCCACCATACCAGCGTCTACAGTGACAGCAGACATACCTTGCTGCTGTCAGGAGCATGGTCAACGACTGACAGGTGTGCCGTCTGCCAACCACAGAGCGCCACGTGTCTGCCTCGAGCAACAACCATGCTGCCTGAATGACGTCATGAACAGTACACCCGTTCTCCCGCCAAATCCAGGGGAAACCTTGGGCTTGGGCCCGGACCAAGCCCAATAAAGGATGGTTACTCGTGGGCCTTTCGATCAAGCCCACGAGTTCTCCTATAAATACAAGGATACCTCTCCTTGCTAAAGGATCCGAAAATAGTTATTGGTAGCATAGAATACTCTCACTTGTAACCTTTATACTCGTTCATCAATAATACTATCGGCTACTTACAGTGGACGTAGGTCATTACTCGACCGAACCACTTACATCTTGTGTTCGTATTTACTTTCACCACACACACACTTACATCATTATCAAACGGGTTTGACCTTACGGTTTGGGTAAAGGATTAATCCTGACGGACATAGGTATTAACCCCACGTAGATAATACGTAATCTCCGTGATACCTATTGTTTCTTCAATTATTATTATTATTATTATTATTATTGTTGTTATTGTTATTATTATTAGTATTTTTTTCTGTTTTTATTATTATTATTTCTGTTTTTATTATTATTATTATTATTCCTATTTTTATTATTATTATTATTATTATTGTTATTGTTATTGTTATTATTATTAGTATTTTTATTTCTGTTATTATTATTATTATTATTATTATTATTATTATTATTATTATTATTATCAATGATATTATGTGTGGAAAAAGAGAGAATTTTTATGTTGGAATTTTGGTTTTTTGTCAGGACATGATGCTGTGAAGATAATGATGTTAAAAACACCAGTGTAAAATATAGGTTTTTTAGGTTGAAAATTTGTTTTTTTGGTTTAAGGAGATGGTGGTCTAGTATGTTTTGTAGGAAAACACTGGTGTAAGTATCAGTTTACACCAGGGTAAATATGAATGTATTGACGTTTTGATGTAAGAAAACACTTGTATAAACTTTGTGTATGGCAGATTTACACTGGGGTAAATAATTACATGGTGTAAAAACAAATTTATGGGTGGTTGGGTTTTTTAGACGTAAATTAACACTGGTGTAAATAATTACACAGTGTAAAAACGAGAACTCTTGTAAATAATTACACAGTGTAAAAACGAGAATTAACACTGGTGTAAATAATTACACAGTGTAAAAACGAGGGGGGGGGGGGATGACAGAATGTATATTTTTGATCTTAACCATTAGATCATCAAGATCAATGGTCCACAAGAGTTCTCGAGTTCTCTCAACTCAATGGAGTTCTCAACGGATCCATGCCCTATATATATATATATATATATATATATATATATATATATATATATATAGGATCCAGATATTTTGAGAACCAAGGTGAGTTGTGAGAACCATAGTAACTCACTTTATAACCATATACTTTTTTTAATAAAAAATGAATATGTGATCCATAATTAATCAACAATAAAATAATGAATAAAATATTAATATAGTTACACGAGGATAAAAATCCCTTACACCGGTGTATTTTGGCGTAAATTAATGTATTTTTTTTAATTTCTTTTACAGCGGGGTTTACGTGTTTTACACAAGTGTAAAAAAAGAATTTTTTTTTCGCATTTTACGTCGAGTTCCTACGAGTTCTCACAACTCGTCGAGTTCTCAAAGTATCGTAACCCTATATATATATATATATATATATATATATATATATATATATATATATATAGGATTTGGATCATTTGAGAACCACCATTTAGGGAGAGAACCAAAGAACCAAGTGTGAACACAAAAACCCCTCCACCAAAAACTAATAAAAAATAATAAAAAAATTATATAACCTAAAAAAATAAAAAAAATAAAAAAAGTAAAAACACCAAAATGTTTTTTTAGTGTTAATCTTTCTGAAAAAAAATAAAAAAAATACAAAAAAAATAAAAAAAACAAAAAAATGGCCTTTTTTACGTCATATTTACGTCAGCAAAATGCACATGTGCATTTTGCTGTTATATGTATACATACATATACCGTATGCACATGTGCATTTCACTATTAGAGCACACTTTTGAATAAATTATCAATTACCATAATGAAATGATCATTAAATGGACGTGATATGATATATAAGGTGGAAAAAAATTTATTCAATGATCATTAAATAAACGCGAAGTGCATTTCACTATTATAGTTAGGTTTTTTTTTCATGGGTTTAGCTTTAGGGTTTAGTTTTTAGGTATGATGGGAATGGGGTTAGGTTTTTTGGGGTTGTTGGTGAATAAACTTAAAAAAAACTCTATATAAAACTATAAAATAAGATAATTGTACTACATGCACATGTGCATTTCACTATTATAGTTAAGTTTTTTAATGGGTTTAGCTTTAAGGTTTAGTTTTTTGGTATGGTGGAAGAGGGGGTATCTTTTTTGGGGGGATGGGATGGAGCGTTTTGGTTTTTTAGGGGGTGCGGGGTTAGCTGCACATGTGCATTTCACAATTGGGGGGGGGGGGGGGTTGGGGCGGTGTGGGGGATGGGGGGTTTAGGTTTTTAGGGAGTGAGGTGGGTGGGTTTAGGTTTTTAGGGGGTGGAGGTGGGGTTTTTAGGTTTTTTTTGTTTGTGTTGACACTGGTTCTCTGGTTCTCTCCCTAAAGTTGGTTCTCGTATGATCCCTACCCTATATATATATATATATATATATATATAAATCGAATAACTTAGAGTAAATTGTTGTTTCAGGCCCTGTGGTTTATACTTTATACCAAATTGCTATATTTTACAAATTTCATAAGAATTACGAAAACCAAACTAAGGTTTCAATTCTTTGCAATTTTAGTCCACTTAGAGCATTCACATCCCTCCATCAAATCTCATCCATCAAATTACATTAAAAATCACTACTTCACCCTTAAATCTTCTCTCTCCTAATTAAAATAATAATACTTTTTCATACTTTTATCATTACATTTTCTCTCTCCTCACTCACAACTATTTACAAAAATATTAAAATGTATATAGGGGTGAACAATAGCTTTTCATATTTAGGGTGGAACAGTGCTTCTACCAAATAGTTTCTCTCTCCTCCACTCACAACCACTTACACTCACCCCATATAATTTGATGGACACACTCACATACATTTAGTGGATGGGATGTGAGTGCTCTTATCTAGTAGCCATCTATTAATCCACTAAGAGCATTCACATTAGGTTACTCATATTTTTGTGAGTGAATCCCTCATATTTTACGAAGTGGTTGTGAGTGGAGGAGATGAGAAAAATACCGTTTATTGGTATATTTAGGGGGATATTTGGGGGAACACAGTTTTCCTACAATTATTTTTTAATATTTGTTGAAAGTGGTTGTGAGTGAAGGAGAAAGAAAAAGTAACAATAAAGGTATAAAGAAATTTTATTTAATTGAATAGGAGATAGAAAATGTAGTGTATTTCGGTGTAATATGTGAACGAGGATGTGTAACTAGGGGTGAACAAATGTCGGTTCGGTTTTTTATACATAACTGAAACCTATAACCGAAGTTCGGTTTTAGGAGAAACCATAACCTAAACTAATCGGTTAAGTCGGTTCGGTTAATTAAGTTATTATGTCAGTTATCGGTTTGGTTTCGGTTACGTTCGGTTAATTACTAAAAATTAAATTTGTGCAAAAGTATAAACTTTAAATAGTTAGTCAAATATTTTGAACCTTTTTCAAGAACATAAATATATGAAAACACATGAAAAATACATGAAATACCTAGGAAATACATAAAATATGTTTTTTTATATAGACATAAATGACAAATACATGAAACACATAGAAAATACATAAGAATATGTTTCAAATACATGGATATATATGAAAAACACATAAATATATAACTATCGGTTCGGTTATTTTGGTTATGTAAGAAGGGAAAACCATAACTGTAACCGAAGATTCGGTTTAGGCTATATCTTAACCGTAACCGGCCGGTTAATTTACTTTCGGTTATTTTCGGTCGGTTTTGGTTTTTTCGGTTATCGGTTTTCGTATGCTCACCTCTATGTGTAACCTATTGTAAATGCTCTAACAGCCACATGTGAGGAGCAAAATTGTCAATTTATGTCCAATGTAAAAAAAATATAAACTTTATTTTCTCTCTGTTTTTTTTTTCATCTTTTATAAATAACAAACCCAAATTTTCTACCATACTAAGGAACAAGAACCACATGAAGAGTGTCTATGTGACACTGATGAATCAAGAATGTAATTGAACCAATATAAAGCTGGTAATTGATTACCAAATACCTATTAAACAACAACAATCAGAATCAAAACCAACATTTTCTATGATTACTAAATCAATCAACAATAATCTATATAATAGAAAATGTTTCAATTTTCATAATGAACACTCAAAATCAAAACAATTAAGAAAAAACATCAATTAGAATCAATGAACCAGATAGTACCACCTTCGGAGTTTATGGTATATGTCACACCCTGCCAAAGCAGAAACACTGGGATGTGATTCGAAAGGTTTTCAAACACAAGGTTCGAGCAACACATAAGATGTAATTTAAAATGATACCATCAAAAGGTAAATATTGTCATACATAATTAGGTTAAACGTAAAATTGTCTGGAAATCATTGTATCAAATATCGAAACATGATATAACCAACTTTGTTAAATTCCAACCAATGATGGTACCACGATGTGCATGCTCAAACCCCTCTCTCCCAAGTCCCCGCTCTCCATGGTCAATTATCTGAAAAACATGCATAAAAGATTTGTCAACATAATGTCGGTGAGTTCACAGGTTTTAATGTACTATGTAAAGTGCTCGTGAAATTCGTGTATGACCAATCATAGGCTAGCTAAGCGAATTATTACTTTGAAAACCATGAGTCCCATAACCTAACCTCTTGACTGTTGTGCCTCACGTATTGTACAATAAAGCCAACATATGCACAGTAGAATACTATCACTCTCTTGTATGTAACCGGTTACAATGACTAACCTAGAGTGGGGGTGTCAACCCAATAGATCTATTTAAGTGTTCCATGGCTACTGTTAGCTAATGGTTACAGTGTAAATGTAAGTACGAGGACTGTTGAGCTCATGAATTGAATGTCTCATGTTCCACATGGCAGTCATGATAGAATATCACACAAAACGTAATGTACTATAGATGTAGCATGTTTATCCCCTGAAAATGTAAAAATAGTAAAATGGGGCCGTGAAACTCACCTGGTGAATGCAGATAAGGTCTAGTGGGGCAGAAAATGGAGTAGCTATTATCCTGGAAAATGGTACCCTATGATTTCCAAGGACATAGTAAGTTTTACATTCTTGTCGTTTGCCATACAAGTTGTTCACCCGACTTGTAGACCCTTGTATCATGTGTACGTGGGGCCATTATTCATGCACGTGACAATTTCTACATATTTTACATGTACTTTGTAAAGTGTACGTTTTTTATGAATTCAGGGAGTTTTGTTGTAAAAACGTATCCATTATTAACAAAACGGACCCACACGTCATTATAGGTGATGTAATGTTCCCAAATCACACGTGTGTGGTGGATTCTTAGAAACACAAGTGTTTTATTATGTTTTGATATTACTATAGTGTTAAGACTAGAATTAACACATGTTTAACTCTTTCTAACATATGTTTTGTAACATAGCCGAAACTTTGATATAATATATGATTCGAAATCCGATTCATGTATGGCATGTTCGACTAATATGGACTTGTATGAGTTTCCATATGGACAATTATACATGTTGGCTCTTCATACTATCGAAAATTGTGTATAATCATGGTTTAAAAACCGAGTTGTATTAAGTGTGTCTAATCATTTTGTTTAGTTTCAAAACTGGATTTTGTTGTCATTTATCATGTCCATGTATCCACATACTTGTTCGGCCTAGTGGATCTAACATACCTAAGGCCGATCCGTTTCGTGTGTGCTACTTATGTTTGTGTGCGAGTATATACATTAACCATGTGATAAGTTTTGTAAACAAAGATCAACATTTTGAAAGTTTGTGACCTTATAATACTATATTTGTGTTATGTTAGGCCGATTATACAAGATCAAAGGGGCATTTGGTTGGGTTTTGTCATCAAGGCCGATTAATATTAAGAGGTTCAAGAGGAGTTTTGATTACATACCAAGAAATGAAGATGGTGGTGAATGATTTCGAGGTTCTATGGCTTCCCTTGGGTCGTAATTCACAATGTAGTTCCTTGACCTTCTTGAGGTTCTTCGTATGGGTGTATACCGAAGCAAATGGCTCCTGATCACCTCTCTTGGGATTCTCGACCGATAGTTTCAAGAGGGTAGGGCTGTTCACGAGCCGAGCCGATCCGAACGAAGCTTTGCTCGTGCTTGGCTCGTTTACAAACCGAACCGAGCGGAGCAGCCCGTTTACAATCAAGCCGTAAACCGAACGAGCATTTTTCGAGCGCAAATTTTCCAAGCGAGCGCCGAGCGAGAATCAAGCGGAGAATAATATGGACGATTATAAAATTGAGATGTTTCCTTCGATGTTTTCATTGTCGGGTGACAACTAATGTCAAAATGTCCAATGCTAACACTAATATTGAGATCCCAGTGTCCTAGGATAAGTCTTAGATTAAGGCTGGTGAGGTGATGAGCATACGTCACACAACAGTTGTTGCATTGTGACGTAGGTGTGATATCAAGCGACAATTAGCGATGGGCAACTATTAACATAAAGAAGTCAAGACTGTCACCTCATGACTTATTGTTTTACTATTAAATCTAGTGTTAATTTTTTTATTGTATTAAGTGGGCTGGTTATATTTTGTTTAAGTATACTGAGTCAAATCCAATAGAATCTTATATATAAAGCCATAAATTTATCTGTAAATTGTGTGTATATCTATTATTAAATAAATAAAAATTTATTCGAGCCGAACCGAGCCGAGCATACCTTTGCTCGTGCTTGGCTCATTTACCAACCGAACCGAGCAGATCGGCTTATATACAACCGAGCGAAAGATCAAGCGAGCATTTTCCGAGCATTTTCCGAACGAGCGACGAGCGATCCACGAGCGGCGAGCGATTTGAACAGCCCTACAAGAGGGGAAAGGAAAGTGTGAGTTTGGGGTGTGTGTTTCGGTTGTTGGTGCAAGATCACAATGAACCATCTAACCACTATATATAGGTCAATTGATGTGGATAATATTGGATAGTTTTGGTAAGTCAAAGGGCTTGGGATTGATGAGCAAAAGTGACCTTCCATTCTCATAGAATAAGTTGACTTTGGATTGATGCATGCCTTCCATGTTGGTAGCTGATTTCTAGATGGTGCAGGTTAGATATTTGGCAAGCTCAAGGCATTGGGAAGTAGTTAAAATCTTGTCGTTTACATTCTAGTGTAAGCCTCCTAGTTTTGGTGGTTTGTGCTAGACAATGACCCTTCATGAGACAAAGATTTGTCTTGATTCCCATGTCCAAAGTCGTGTGTGTGTGTGAGCTTCTAATAGGCCGATTGTTGATCAAGAAAGAAGGGAAAGAGATCCAACATAGGGAGGGGTTCTTGTGTTTGTCATAACTTCCATTCTTGTACAACATTTGGATAAGAAAAGGTGGTGGTGAGTTGGTGATGGTACTTCAGCCGAGATGTAGACAAGGGGGAACACACTTTTGGAAGTAAAACAAGCATGGAATGATGGTTTTGTCAACACAAGTCCCTTTCTAGTATAAGGTTTGTTGTCATGTGATCGATAGAGACTAGACATAAAACAAAGATTGTGCACATGGTTTCTACAACATGTCGTGTATGTATGTATGTATGTATGTATGTATGTATGTATGTATGTATGTATGTATGTATGTGAGATATGGATGAGTGTTGCGCTTGTTCTCTTGTAGCCGACTCTAGGGGTTAGGAAAACAAGGTGAAAAGGTTGTCATGCATTGGAGTTTGGACATTGATAAGGACTTGTGAATGCTCTCTTGTCTTGTGCTTCTTTCGACAGAGAATGGATCAAGAAAAAGGAAACCCATCACCTTTTTGGTAAGTGATCATGTTAAGGTAGTTTGTGTCATCCATCATAGGTTTCCAAATAGGTGAATGTAGGTTGGCACATGGATGTATGTGTGGGTTGCTTTTCGGCCGCAAGTTTTTAGGAAAAGGGATAGGTAGTTGTTAGTTGTTGGTTGGTTAAGATATATAGGGTAAGTTGACACACCTTGGAAGTGTTGTGGAGTTTTGGTTGGAAATGCTTCTAGTTAAACTTAGGTTTATGTTAATATGAGAGTCTAGTTATCTAGCATATATATGTGTGTCGAGTGTATATATTTATGTGTATGTGTATGTTGGTTTGTTCCTCAATGTGTGTTTATAGAAATCGAGATGGGTGTAGGGCCGATTATATGGGTCTATACACATGGTTCCATGGGTTAGCTTTGTTGTGTAATTATGTGGGTACATATAAACACATATATAGTCGAATTGTCTGTGCATAAGTGTAAGTGCAAGAGGTGTTATTGAAGCTTTTAAGTTATCAATAGGAATGAATTTTGGAATGTTACCATATGTGTGTTTTGATGACGATATTAACATGTATTATCTTTCATATGTTATGGGTTCATAAACATAAGTTGTTTGATGTTTGAATTCCTTATTAACATATGTTTGTGTTCTAGATAATATTCCATGCTTTTTGTGTGTTATTCCCATAGAATATATTGAGAATTGCTTGGTTTAAGAGTGGGATTGTGTGATTTCCTACCTTGGTGGTGTCACGTGTATTGTTGTCTTATTCGTAAGTAGTAATCGGGTATCTGGTTGCTCAATGTTGAGCGTGTGACTGGCTTGATTGTTCAACACCAATTGTCTCGGATGTTTAGGGTGTTGTATAATAAACGGATAATCCACTGAAGTTTTGCACTAGTTCGGGCATTGCTAGACTGGGGGGGGGGTATAGTGTGTGCAAAAATGTCTAATATGCTCATGAAATGATAATAATAAGTAAAATGCGTATGGATGTTGACTTGGATCATTGACTGCTGTCACAATACAAGTCAATTATGCACAACTTAATTTACCCATTCAATTCATCCGATTTTTCGAGTCATTGTTATAGTTGTCTTCATGTAGGTCGTTAGTATTCTAGAAAACTAGGGTTCTTTCTTTATCAAACCAATGATGTTTGTCACTCGATGCCAACGTTGGAGGAACTTTTGGCATCAAAAAAACCATAAGAAGCTTATGATCTCATTAAAGATATTGCAATAAATACCTATCATTTGCACAATCCAAGAGCAAATTTGAGAACAAAACAAGGCATACCAACTGTTTAATTAATAAAGCCTTCCAAAAGACTGGTTAGAGTAACCAAACCAGGAGCCCTTCCATAATGACATCAAGAACATAGTCAATTAACTTAATTGTTCTCCATAACACCAAGCTATTAACTTACGGTTATTTCATCCCTAGTTGATTCCATCTCAAACAATACATTTGACTGATCTGATATTCTGCTCACTATCTAGGTTAATTATATTTCTTTATTGCCCGAATGATCACCAACAAACAAACAAATTAAGTTAGACTATTTGTACATAAAATTGAGTAGTAAAAGTCGTGTACTTTGGGTTCCATACTCGGTTTTACTGAAGGCATGGAACCTTATAGTTTACAACGCATAGGATATATGACCAAGTTCTACAAGATAGCTCTATTAGGCCCTCATTGGTCCATATATATTTCGGAAGCGGATGAAGACTTTGGCTACAAAGACATTCCGATGTGGTCAATTTTAGTGCATGAACAGTGGCAAAGCTTGAGAATTGGTCCGGCGGGTTAGAAATCACCAGTCATGGGGCGGGACCTAATTTTTTTCTGTAGCTATGTTTTTGATTATATGTTCGGATCGGTAATTCGATTCGAGTTGAGTCAAACATTAAATACAATAATATCGAAAGTTCTAAGCATTGTTTAGCAAAAAATTAAACAAAGACACTAAAACATTAAAAAGGAGACAAAGCATGGGTACCTAGATGAAGAATTACAGTTCAGCCTGCCGACCGTTGATATAAACTAGTCTTACTTTCTCCCTTATTTTAACCGGATATTTCCACATTTCAAGTAGTTTAGCGATATCTCTTTCTAAACTACTAACATCCACTTCATTCATGTTTACTTTGTGGATTTTGAGGAATAACATGCCTTTGTTGATTGTTTTGATCCGCTTTATTAACCGCTTCATTACTCGGTTCACTTGTTGAAGCTTTTTGACGTTTACTCATATTTTCTTTATCTATTCCCTCTACTTGTTCTTCATTCGCTCTTTTGAAAAAAGATGTTATGGTTTTATTATTCCCCATATTATAATCTAATAACATAAACATTAAATCAAGTCATAATTATTTTTAACGCTAATTCTTAAACAATATGATGACTTGACACAAAAGATTGAATAATAATAAAAAAAAAACACCACAAGACAACAATCTACAAATCTATCCATTAATTGCTAACTACCAAAAAAATATACAATTAATAAATTAGTAAAGTACATGTACCTTAGTTCTTTGAATGAAGATGAAAGTATGAAATTATAAACTATGCACAAGGGTTGAGAAGTGAGATCGAGAGATAACAGAGGGTTTAGAGTTTTACTTAGGTTAAGGGTTTTAATTGGGCTTTTCCTAAAGAAAAAAATGGGTAAAATCAAACATTTGGGTTGTACCTCTCAAAATGGGCCCAAAAGAAAAAAAAAAACAGAGAAAAACGATAAACTCGGTAAAACAACCGATATTTTAGAACTTTGTATCATCCGATATATCGTTATTTTTTATTTATATAATATACCTATATTTTTTCAAAAAAGGGGGGGGGGGGGGGGGCGAAACTTTATATACCAAAAAAATTCTATACAGATACTATATAATCGGAACTTCTGAGCGAAAATTCGGGGGGAAGGGGAGGGGGTCGACCGCCCCCTACCGTCCCTTGAAACCTGCGCCCCTGTTTATGAAGCATTTGAGCAAGGCTAATGCACTAGGATACTAGTAGTAAATAAGCGGAGTATTTAAAGTGCTTTAAGGGACATTGGCGTCCCTGAAGACTTACCTGGCATGCTACCCCGCATAGAAATGGAGTTATGAACCGATCTGTTGTCTAGTGTCAACACTAGTAGCTCAAGCACCATATAAGTTGGTTCCATCATAGATGAATGAGTTGAGGAATTGCCAGGCATTCCACCTGCCACTGATGTTGACCAACGTTAGATCGATCTGCAATAGTGTTAATTGAGGACATCCTAATCTAGTCTAGGAACGTAAGAGATAACACTTATCATCTCTGCGATTTGAGAAGGGAGAAATTACTAGTAAAGTTCTTCAAATGCGTGTTTTGGCTATGAGAGATTCACTTCCTAGGCCATATTATTAGCGTTAAAAGGAATTATTTATATCCGTCGATGCTAAAAACAGTAGTGAAGTAGAGTCTGCCTAAGACGCCTATCAAGATTCGAAGTTTCTTCTGCTGGCATCCTATTATAGGAGATTAATCCAGAATTTCACCAAGATCATTTCGCCATAAATGAAGCGAACCAAGAAAGAAGTAAAGTTTAAATTGGGTCCGTATTAAGAGACTTTGTTCCAAGAACCGGAGAAGAAATTGACTAAGCTCCTGTGATTTCATTACCGGATGGGACTGAGAATCTTATTCATTGCATAAGTAATTTTCGTACTAGAAATTCAAAACAAGCATATAACCGCGATTAAATATCAATAAAATCAGAGTTCTCAAAAGGAAATATCGAAGTAAATGTTGTCAAAATCTGAATTATCTTACACTCCTTGTGATGACATATACATATATATAGGAATGATCAAATAAAAATGGTGATACTCTATGAAATGTGAGGTGATTTGAACCATTATCAAAAACAAATTAATTGACTTATGGCTAGGAGTAAACAAATAAAATAAATGAAAAGCCACATTTTGAGCTTTTATGTATGCTACTATTTTTAACTGTAAATTAAAAACTTATATAAGTATTTAATAGAACTAAATCACTAAATCAAACATTTTATTTTGTGTAACTTGAGTATAGTATTGCTATAGAAGCGTTTTGAACTAGTGTGCCTCATGAACTAGTTACACGATGTGTATATATCTGGTATTTGTTTAGTGACGTTGTCACAACCCCATACATACAGGACAAAATTAACCATCACCTTATCATACATATGTCGCTTCTTGATGCCTTCTCGAGTTTCTCGTGATTTAGTCTTTTTAGTATAACCGTCTCATATATAGGCAACTGAAAATGTCAGACTTATATACAACACATGTATAGAACAGACAATTTCCACAACATAGAAAATTACAAAAACATTTGTTGTTGTTCCTATGTACAGGACTAGATACATGAATCTGAGAAACACTCGTTCTTGTAACCTTGGCTCGTCGAACTTATCTCTGCTATTTCCTAACTACAAAGCAGTTGGACAAATGGTTAGATATACCGAAATCTGCACAAACAACTACGGTGACTGCAAGCTAGGATGCAGGCCAAGATCCTTTGGTCTGTCAAGTGGAAGTTTATCCAGGTGTAGATGCCCATACTCAAAATTAAACACATTTACACCCTTCTCTTCTGGTTCAAGGTTCTTTAGAGTTTTCTTACTGTAAAATGTAAAACATATGGTCATAACAGCTGCAATAATGAAGGAGATTATGTTGTATATAATTTCCAATAGAGTCATTTGATGACATCCGTTTTGCATATTTGCAAATGTCCTTAACAACCTCCCGCTGCATCAGTAAAAAAATAAGGCAACACACAAATATTCAGTTATATGTTTGATAATAAGTAAATGGAGAAACGGTTTGTAAAATAAAATAAGAAAACAGTAACTAAAGAAACTTATCAATTTGATTTCAAGTGTTTACATTAGGTGGTATTTGGATTATGAATACGCGTTTTGAGAGGGCTTAGGTGATTTAAAAAAAACATAATAAGATCGTTGCGCGCATACAAATAATATGATATGTTTGAAGGACAAAATTATCATTCAAATGTTTGGCAAATTGTAAATATTTTGTGAATTCATTGTGTATAATATTAAAAACTAGTTAACAGGAAACTTATAAAGCCCAACCGATGGTTTCAAGTTGGGCGTGTGGCCTTTAAAGGATTAAAGGCATAACCCAATGTACAAGCTATATATGAACATGAGAAGAATACCTATAGATGTACATGAAGGCTTCAGGAATCATTCCGGCAACAGATCCCCATAGATAGGGCCAAAACATGATACTCGTGACTACTATCGCATAGTTGAAAATGGTGTATGGAAATGGTGAAGATGGTGGTGAATGATTTCGAGGTTCTATGGCTTCCCTTGGGTCGTAATTCACAATGTAGCTCCTTGACCTTCTTGAGGTTCTTCGTATGGGTGTATACCGAAGCAAATGGCTCCTGATCACCTCTCTTGGGATTCTCGACCGATAGTTTCAAGAGGGTAGGGCTGTTCACGAGCCGAGCCGATCCGAACGAAGCTTTGCTCGTGCTTGGCTCGTTTACAAACCGAACCGAGCGGAGCAGCCCGTTTACAATCGAGCCGTAAACCGAACGAGCATTTTTCGAGCGCAAATTTTCCGAGCGAGCGCCGAGCGAGAATCAAGCGGAGAATAATATGGACGATTATAAAATTGAGATGTTTCCTTCGATGTTTTCATTGTCGGGTGACAACTAATGTCAAAATGTCCAATGCTAACACTAATATTGAGATCCCAGTGTCCTAGGATAAGTCTTAGATTAAGGCTGGTGAGGTGATGAGCATACGTCACACAACAGTTGTTGCATTGTGACGTAGGTGTGATATCAAGCGACAATTAGCGATGGGCAACTATTAACATAAAGAAGTCAAGACTGTCACCTCATGACTTATTGTTTTACTATTAAATCTAGTGTTAATTTTTTTTATTGTATTAAGTGGGCTGGTTATATTTTGTTTAAGTATACTGAGTCAAATCCAATAGAATCTTATATATAAAGCCATAAATTTATCTGTAAATTGTGTGTATATCTATTATTAAATAAATAAAAATTTATTCGAGCCGAACCGAGCCGAGCATACCTTTGCTCGTGCTTGGCTCATTTACCAACCGAACCGAGCAGATCGGCTTATATACAACCGAGCGAAAGATCAAGCGAGCATTTTCCGAGCATTTTCCGAACGAGCGACGAGCGATCCACGAGCGGCGAGCGATTTGAACAGCCCTACAAGAGGGGAAAGGAAAGTGTGAGTTTGGGGTGTGTGTTTCGGTTGTTGGTGCAAGATCACAATGAACCATCTAACCACTATATATAGGTCAATTGATGTGGATAATATTGGATAGTTTTGGTAAGTCAAAGGGCTTGGGATTGATGAGCAAAAGTGACCTTCCATTCTCATAGAATAAGTTGACTTTGGATTGATGCATGCCTTCCATGTTGGTAGCTGATTTCTAGATGGTGCAGGTTAGATATTTGGCAAGCTCAAGGCATTGGGAAGTAGTTAAAATCTTGTCGTTTACATTCTAGTGTAAGCCTCCTAGTTTTGGTGGTTTGTGCTAGACAATGACCCTTCATGAGACAAAGATTTGTCTTGATTCCCATGTCCAAAGTCGTGTGTGTGTGTGAGCTTCTAATAGGCCGATTGTTGATCAAGAAAGAAGGGAAAGAGATCCAACATAGGGAGGGGTTCTTGTGTTTGTCATAACTTCCATTCTTGTACAACATTTGGATAAGAAAAGGTGGTGGTGAGTTGGTGATGGTACTTCAGCCGAGATGTAGACAAGGGGGAACACACTTTTGGAAGTAAAACAAGCATGGAATGATGGTTTTGTCAACACAAGTCCCTTTCTAGTATAAGGTTTGTTGTCATGTGATCGATAGAGACTAGACATAAAACAAAGATTGTGCACATGGTTTCTACAACATGTCGTGTATGTATGTATGTATGTATGTATGTATGTATGTATGTGAGATATGGATGAGTGTTGCGCTTGTTCTCTTGTAGCCGACTCTAGGGGTTAGGAAAACAAGGTGAAAAGGTTGTCATGCATTGGAGTTTGGACATTGATAAGGACTTGTGAATGCTCTCTTGTCTTGTGCTTCTTTCGACAGAGAATGGATCAAGAAAAAGGAAACCCATCACCTTTTTGGTAAGTGATCATGTTAAGGTAGTTTGTGTCATCCATCATAGGTTTCCAAATAGGTGAATGTAGGTTGGCACATGGATGTATGTGTGGGTTGCTTTTCGGCCGCAAGTTTTTAGGAAAAGGGATAGGTAGTTGTTAGTTGTTGGTTGGTTAAGATATATAGGGTAAGTTGACACACCTTGGAAGTGTTGTGGAGTTTTGGTTGGAAATGCTTCTAGTTAAACTTAGGTTTATGTTAATATGAGAGTCTAGTTATCTAGCATATATATGTGTGTCGAGTGTATATATTTATGTGTATGTGTATGTTGGTTTGTTCCTCAATGTGTGTTTATAGAAATCGAGATGGGTGTAGGGCCGATTATATGGGTCTATACACATGGTTCCATGGGTTAGCTTTGTTGTGTAATTATGTGGGTACATATAAACACATATATAGTCGAATTGTCTGTGCATAAGTGTAAGTGCAAGAGGTGTTATTGAAGCTTTTAAGTTATCAATAGGAATGAATTTTGGAATGTTACCATATGTGTGTTTTGATGACGATATTAACATGTATTATCTTTCATATGTTATGGGTTCATAAACATAAGTTGTTTGATGTTTGAATTCCTTATTAACATATGTTTGTGTTCTAGATAATATTCCATGCTTTTTGTGTGTTATTCCCATAGAATATATTGAGAATTGCTTGGTTTAAGAGTGGGATTGTGTGATTTCCTACCTTGGTGGTGTCACGTGTATTGTTGTCTTATTCGTAAGTAGTAATCGGGTATCTGGTTGCTCAATGTTGAGCGTGTGACTGGCTTGATTGTTCAACACCAATTGTCTCGGATGTTTAGGGTGTTGTATAATAAACGGATAATCCACTGAAGTTTTGCACTAGTTCGGGCATTGCTAGACTGGGGGGGGGGGGGGGGGGTATAGTGTGTGCAAAAATGTCTAATATGCTCATGAAATGATAATAATAAGTAAAATGCGTATGGATGTTGACTTGGATCATTGACTGCTGTCACAATACAAGTCAATTATGCACAACTTAATTTACCCATTCAATTCATCCGATTTTTCGAGTCATTGTTATAGTTGTCTTCATGTAGGTCGTTAGTATTCTAGAAAACTAGGGTTCTTTCTTTATCAAACCAATGATGTTTGTCACTCGATGCCAACGTTGGAGGAACTTTTGGCATCAAAAAAACCATAAGAAGCTTATGATCTCATTAAAGATATTGCAATAAATACCTATCATTTGCACAATCCAAGAGCAAATTTGAGAACAAAACAAGGCATACCAACTGTTTAATTAATAAAGCCTTCCAAAAGACTGGTTAGAGTAACCAAACCAGGAGCCCTTCCATAATGACATCAAGAACATAGTCAATTAACTTAATTGTTCTCCATAACACCAAGCTATTAACTTACGGTTATTTCATCCCTAGTTGATTCCATCTCAAACAATACATTTGACTGATCTGATATTCTGCTCACTATCTAGGTTAATTATATTTCTTTATTGCCCGAATGATCACCAACAAACAAACAAATTAAGTTAGACTATTTGTACATAAAATTGAGTAGTAAAAGTCGTGTACTTTGGGTTCCATACTCGGTTTTACTGAAGGCATGGAACCTTATAGTTTACAACGCATAGGATATATGACCAAGTTCTACAAGATAGCTCTATTAGGCCCTCATTGGTCCATATATATTTCGGAAGCGGATGAAGACTTTGGCTACAAAGACATTCCGATGTGGTCAATTTTAGTGCATGAACAGTGGCAAAGCTTGAGAATTGGTCCGGCGGGTTAGAAATCACCAGTCATGGGGCGGGACCTAATTTTTTTCTGTAGCTATGTTTTTGATTATATGTTCGGATCGGTAATTCGATTCGAGTTGAGTCAAACATTAAATACAATAATATCGAAAGTTCTAAGCATTGTTTAGCAAAAAATTAAACAAAGACACTAAAACATTAAAAAGGAGACAAAGCATGGGTACCTAGATGAAGAATTACAGTTCAGCCTGCCGACCGTTGATATAAACTAGTCTTACTTTCTCCCTTATTTTAACCGGATATTTCCACATTTCAAGTAGTTTAGCGATATCTCTTTCTAAACTACTAACATCCACTTCATTCATGTTTACTTTGTGGATTTTGAGGAATAACATGCCTTTGTTGATTGTTTTGATCCGCTTTATTAACCGCTTCATTACTCGGTTCACTTGTTGAAGCTTTTTGACGTTTACTCATATTTTCTTTATCTATTCCCTCTACTTGTTCTTCATTCGCTCTTTTGAAAAAAGATGTTATGGTTTTATTATTCCCCATATTATAATCTAATAACATAAACATTAAATCAAGTCATAATTATTTTTAACGCTAATTCTTAAACAATATGATGACTTGACACAAAAGATTGAATAATAATAAAAAAAAAACACCACAAGACAACAATCTACAAATCTATCCATTAATTGCTAACTACCAAAAAAATATACAATTAATAAATTAGTAAAGTACATGTACCTTAGTTCTTTGAATGAAGATGAAAGTATGAAATTATAAACTATGCACAAGGGTTGAGAAGTGAGATCGAGAGATAACAGAGGGTTTAGAGTTTTACTTAGGTTAAGGGTTTTAATTGGGCTTTTCCTAAAGAAAAAAATGGGTAAAATCAAACATTTGGGTTGTACCTCTCAAAATGGGCCCAAAAGAAAAAAAAAACAGAGAAAAACGATAAACTCGGTAAAACAACCGATATTTTAGAACTTTGTATCATCCGATATATCGTTATTTTTTATTTATATAATATACCTATATTTTTTCAAAAAAGGGGGGGGGGGGGGCGAAACTTTATATACCAAAAAAATTCTATACAGATACTATATAATCGGAACTTCTGAGCGAAAATTCGGGGGGAAGGGGAGGGGGTCGACCGCCCCCTACCGTCCCTTGAAACCTGCGCCCCTGTTTATGAAGCATTTGAGCAAGGCTAATGCACTAGGATACTAGTAGTAAATAAGCGGAGTATTTAAAGTGCTTTAAGGGACATTGGCGTCCCTGAAGACTTACCTGGCATGCTACCCCGCATAGAAATGGAGTTATGAACCGATCTGTTGTCTAGTGTCAACACTAGTAGCTCAAGCACCATATAAGTTGGTTCCATCATAGATGAATGAGTTGAGGAATTGCCAGGCATTCCACCTGCCACTGATGTTGACCAACGTTAGATCGATCTGCAATAGTGTTAATTGAGGACATCCTAATCTAGTCTAGGAACGTAAGAGATAACACTTATCATCTCTGCGATTTGAGAAGGGAGAAATTACTAGTAAAGTTCTTCAAATGCGTGTTTTGGCTATGAGAGATTCACTTCCTAGGCCATATTATTAGCGTTAAAAGGAATTATTTATATCCGTCGATGCTAAAAACAGTAGTGAAGTAGAGTCTGCCTAAGACGCCTATCAAGATTCGAAGTTTCTTCTGCTGGCATCCTATTATAGGAGATTAATCCAGAATTTCACCAAGATCATTTCGCCATAAATGAAGCGAACCAAGAAAGAAGTAAAGTTTAAATTGGGTCCGTATTAAGAGACTTTGTTCCAAGAACCGGAGAAGAAATTGACTAAGCTCCTGTGATTTCATTACCGGATGGGACTGAGAATCTTATTCATTGCATAAGTAATTTTCGTACTAGAAATTCAAAACAAGCATATAACCGCGATTAAATATCAATAAAATCAGAGTTCTCAAAAGGAAATATCGAAGTAAATGTTGTCAAAATCTGAATTATCTTACACTCCTTGTGATGACATATACATATATATAGGAATGATCAAATAAAAATGGTGATACTCTATGAAATGTGAGGTGATTTGAACCATTATCAAAAACAAATTAATTGACTTATGGCTAGGAGTAAACAAATAAAATAAATGAAAAGCCACATTTTGAGCTTTTATGTATGCTACTATTTTTAACTGCAAATTAAAAACTTATATAAGTATTTAATAGAACTAAATCACTAAATCAAACATTTTATTTTGTGTAACTTGAGTATAGTATTGCTATAGAAGCGTTTTGAACTAGTGTGCCTCATGAACTAGTTACACGATGTGTATATATCTGGTATTTGTTTAGTGACGTTGTCACAACCCCATACATACAGGACAAAATTAACCATCACCTTATCATACATATGTCGCTTCTTGATGCCTTCTCGAGTTTCTCGTGATTTAGTCTTTTTAGTATAACCGTCTCATATATAGGCAACTGAAAATGTCAGACTTATATACAACACATGTATAGAACAGACAATTTCCACAACATAGAAAATTACAAAAACATTTGTTGTTGTTCCTATGTACAGGACTAGATACATGAATCTGAGAAACACTCGTTCTTGTAACCTTGGCTCGTCGAACTTATCTCTGCTATTTCCTAACTACAAAGCAGTTGGACAAATGGTTAGATATACCGAAATCTGCACAAACAACTACGGTGACTGCAAGCTAGGATGCAGGCCAAGATCCTTTGGTCTGTCAAGTGGAAGTTTATCCAGGTGTAGATGCCCATACTCAAAATTAAACACATTTACACCCTTCTCTTCTGGTTCAAGGTTCTTTAGAGTTTTCTTACTGTAAAATGTAAAACATATGGTCATAACAGCTGCAATAATGAAGGAGATTATGTTGTATATAATTTCCAATAGAGTCATTTGATGACATCCGTTTTGCATATTTGCAAATGTTCTTAACAACCTCCCGCTGCATCAGTAAAAAAATAAGGCAACACACAAATATTCAGTTATATGTTTGATAATAAGTAAATGGAGAAACGGTTTGTAAAATAAAATAAGAAAACAGTAACTAAAGAAACTTATCAATTTGATTTCAAGTGTTTACATTAGGTGGTATTTGGATTATGAATACGCGTTTTGAGAGGGCTTAGGTGATTTAAAAAAAACATAATAAGATCGTTGCGCGCATACAAATAATATGATATGTTTGAAGGACAAAATTATCATTCAAATGTTTGGCAAATTGTAAATATTTTGTGAATTCATTGTGTATAATATTAAAAACTAGTTAACAGGAAACTTATAAAGCCCAACCGATGGTTTCAAGTTGGGCGTGTGGCCTTTAAAGGATTAAAGGCATAACCCAATGTACAAGCTATATATGAACATGAGAAGAATACCTATAGATGTACATGAAGGCTTCAGGAATCATTCCGGCAACAGATCCCCATAGATAGGGCCAAAACATGATACTCGTGACTACTATCGCATAGTTGAAAATGGTGTATGGAAATGGTGAGATCCTAAAGAGTGCAACCATTCGAAACTGGTGGAACCAGTCCCCTTCCCCGGCTATTTTAACCATCGCACATGTCTTTGGCCATTTCTTCAACCATTGCTGCAAATTTTGTCAACAAACAAGAGATAAGAACATCTCATATTGTAAAACCATACTATTACAATAATAATCTATATTTTTTTTAACAAAACAACTTAGTGGATTATATGCAACAAGAATACATTTTGGACGATCTTTAACCCCTTTAATCCGTTCCCATTTTTTTTTTGAACTGAATTTTTCATATCATAAAGGGTGAATTACATAAGGATAGTAGGTAGGCGGGCAACAAGCTGCGCCGCCACCCCTTTCTAGAAATGATTTTTATTTGGCATGCTTTAACATAAATTGACAAATTCATAAGCATATGAGTCCAAATTTCCACCTCTACATGTTAAAGCTCTATTACGATTGGTAACTCACATGGATACGATCACGGAAAAATAGGCCGATGACATACGGCAAAACCATTCCAATAGTGGTTCCAACCATGATTATTACAAACCCAAGACCATAACCAAATATCATCCCTGAAAGCCACATAGAGGGACCAGATGGGAGGAAAAAAACCGGGAAAACTGCCAGAGAGGCTACAAGTATTACAACAAGAACTGGACGACCAAATGTTGTAGCCTCCCATTGCATCATTGGAAGTAGAATCTGCAACAAGGTTGGAAAAAAGTTATCAACACAAAAAGATCAATATGTGCATTTGGTTTAGAAAAACGGGTGAGGCATGCACCTCAAGGCGAAATGCTAAGAAAATGAGTCTGAGGCACGCCTCATTGGGTTCAGATTGTACATACGCCTCTAAGGGCTGAGGCGCTAAGAAAATGTGCGCCTCGGGTGCACCTCAGGTGGTTTAGGGTGTTATTTATATGTTTTTTTTTTGGTGTTTTAGACCTTTTGGGTCAATTATTTAGTTTTTGATGTTTGACTTTTCAAGGTCAATTATTTTATTTTTTATAAGATACATAATTTTTATATTTATTTTTTGATTGCGCCTTAGGCTTATGCCTCGGTTTGCCTCGAGGCCTCATGAGGCGAAGGGAAAACGTCTCGAGGCTCTTTTCCATTCTTTTAAACTTTGAACATAAATAATAGATTTCAGATATGAACTTTACCACAACTAGAACATCCTGCTTTGGGTATAAAAATAAGCCTAAGTAAACCTAAGGGACTATGAATCTACATACCAGACCTTAGCAAACTATAAGACCTTAGCAAACCAGATCATTCCCTTTTTATGAACATGTAAATTCAACTTTACTGATGATCTAATACCTAAAATACGTAAGTTGTTTTGCGGACTATCCTTTTGAATCATGGTATCTCTTTTAGATTGATATATGCCAAGAATCAATAACTAGTAATTATGTTTTCCTGTTTGTGTCTAACCCCAAACTCAATAAACTGCGATTTTTATAATGATGAGCGAAGCATCACTGTTTTGTTGACATGGCACAACAATTCATGAAACAATGTGTGCATCTATTGACACAACCGGTGCCTTGCTTGGTTTGGAAGGTAATTCAAGTAGGGTCTAAATGAATAGTTTTTTTTCGAGCCGCCATAGGTGTGGCCTAGTTGGAGGGACCTAACTCTGGCCGAGTGTTGTCCCACACCGCATTACTTGCCGAAGCTGGCAATCAGATTAGCTTCAGATGATCGTGCACTCTATACCTATTAACTCATAAGGAAGCTTATTTTTGATTGCCCGGATTTAGTAAAAGCCTAATCTCCATTAATGACACTAAATATACAACAAAATACCCTCAACAAAACAAACTTAAGAAACTTGTGGAAGACGGTTAATCTCTTACTCTCTAAGCAACACATGAAAGTATGTACATGTATATATGAATGCATACATTTTTCTACATATGTCTATGTGTGTAAATATACATATCTAACGGTGTATACGTGTGACATTAAAAGTTAAGAACATGACTCAGGAAGCAGTGTTTGATTTGAAGATACTCTATTAACTAACCTTGTCAAAAACATATGGAACTCCCCATTTGATTACAAAGACGGAAACCAGAATAGTAATAATGGACCATATTACAGCCTTGATCCACCATTTGCAGGACCTGTTACACCTTCCTGTTTGTGGTTGTAAGGTATCAACTTCAACCTTGTCTTCAGTAGACACAACCAATCTCTCATATTCGCTGACTTCTCTAGCAAAATGCACAGTCTCAATATTTGCAATCCTCTTTGCAACTTCTCCTGAGGCTGCAGGCATCTTTGCTAATTAAAACAGCTGAAATTTATCAATAAAATGGTTAGATTTCCTTAACACTTGAGGTTTGGATGCTTTTATTCAACGAATTATTACAAGCTAAAGTCATGAGTTAGAGTAACATAATGAACTTTTTTATAATAGGTGTTGAAAAATCATAAGCGTTCCTAAGAGGTTCTTGAACTTGTTTTCGTTTCAATTGTGACCGCTAGTCAAAGGAGCAAATGTAATTTTTGGGTTTCGCTATTTTAGCGAATTCGACAAGTTTGCTTGCCACATGAACATTTGGTGTCATATTTATTTAGAGTTTGCTATCCTCACCAACGAAGGGCTTGTTTGGTAGCCTCTTAATGGGGCTCTGAACCATTCAGCTTTGAATGGTTTAGCATTCAGACTGTTTGTTTCAACCTAAAAAAGACTCTGAAAGGAATGGTTAAGACCTCTTAATGATTCAGCATTTAATCAACCAAATGAACAACCCTGAAGTCTCTAAAAACCGAAACACTCTCAAAAATCCCTTAGAAACACATAATTTTCTTAAAACACCTAGAAAAAAAACATATAACATGTTAACCATGAATGTGTAGACATAACTTTAAAATCTGAAACCATTCATCAAATGAGCATCAACAAATAACTTAAATCCTCAAAACCTCGTCAAACAATTAAACAACAACATGCATCAAACAAAATATTAAATATAATATATTCATTTAACATAATTGATAATTATGCCCCCATGAAGGTTATGATGATGGGTCTAATATATTATCACCCTAAACACGTCGAATAAAAAAGAATTATATAAATGAATATATTTGTGGATGAGATACCGATAGAATACATACAGTAGTCAGTCAGGAGACGTGGAAATGTCGCCTGAAGAGAAGAACGGCCGGCAACGATTATTTCTTCGATTCCTTTATAGTTTTTTAGGTTAGAAAAGAATCGGTAATGGTTGACAATGGTGGTGGAAGAAAAAACATGGCCATTAATCTGCATTTTCCATGTCAAAAATTCGTTGTTGGTTTTGAGTGATCCATAGCCATGAATCCCGTGTGGGAATCTAAACAAAGTCATTATTAATTTCATGGATATTTAATATGAGTAAATTCTAGTTTTTGTTTAATATTAATCTATATCTATACTATATTATAAAGTATTTGAGAAGGATAACAACAAAATTTAAGTAAATACTACTGTTGCTACAACAAATAACTGTCTAACGTTGGTTCTGAGTCACAGGAAGGGTTAAGAGGTTCAAGGGTTCCGATCTGCTTAACGCAGGTCGTGGTGTCCTCCCACGTTGCAAAACGTAGAAGGAGGTTCAAGATAATATTATTTTCGAGTGTTAGATTTCTGGTTTGAGTGAGATTCAAAGCCAGAAATGAAGACCTTAACTCGAGTTGTAAGTGAGAGAGATATTCTCCTCACGTGTGTATGGACCAAGAGAATAGAAGATATTGTGTAAGAGATTGATTTTGGATGATCAGATCTGTTGGTGATAGATTTTGTTAAATAGACAAGGCATCTTCTATTTTGGGAAGGCATATTATCTAGAAGTGTGATGCAACAAAAGGACAATCCACTTTAAGCCAATGGTGGCTATTGACCTGCAGTCCGAGCGGTGTGGTTACTCCATCGACAGCTGCTTGTGCTGTTCGATGAAAAGGTGACAAGACAGATCATCTTTTGACCTGAGATGCTCCGTCCTTCGAACCCTTGTAGCCTCCAACCCATTAAGCGTTGTCTTATGATACTTATTATTCTTTTTGCTTTAGGCTACCCACGTCATCAGCCCCCCAAGTCAGGAGGTTTTGTGGCGAAGCTAGAAAGCTTCTGACTGTTTGCCTATTTTTTGCTTTTGCTTGAAAGGTTCGAAGGTTGGTCGGTTTTGGGCGGTTATTATCGCTGTAATTTGAATTGTGATTAGACTGGTGATGTGACAGGTGGCAGCCGTGCAGCCTTGTCATTAATGCAGAGTATCATTGCCTTTTAATATTATTATAACCGCTATAATTTTTCTTTTTAACATTTTTTCACAAGGATATTCACTTTACTCTTTCCTTTCCTTCGACAATACTCCTGATTCTTCTTAGGGTTTCGCTTCTGATCAACCAGGTTAGTATTTTTCTTTGCTTTTTCTCGTCCCTGATCATCCTTCCAAGCATTATGGGTGCTAAGAAGGATATGGCCGTTACTTTTTCTTCCCTTACACAAAAGGAAGTTGAGGAATTTTGTTCCGAGTGGGATATTGACTTATCGTTTAATCCTGTTGCTCCTGGTGAAAAGTTTCCTGTTTCTCGTTGTCCAACTGGTTCTATTGCATTGTACTGTCGTCATTTTGAGTTTTCAAATCTTCGCCATCCGTTTTCCATTTTCTTGTTAAATTTTCTTGAGTATTATAGGGTTTCTTTGGGTCAGATTCACCCACATGGGGTTGGTCGTGTGTTGCATTTCGAAATCCTATGTAGAGCCTTGGGATATGATCCCACCCTTCTTATGTTCAGGCGATTCTTTCGTCTTGCAAAGAATGGTGACTGGTTCACATTCGAAGGATCTAAGGTAGAAACAAACTTGCTTTCTTCTCATGTGACTACCGTTGGACAATGGAAGACAATGTTCTTTTGGGTTTCAGAGTCTATCTTTCCTTTTAAGCCTGTGTGGAGACATCCCGAGGCCGTTCTTAATGAAAAGGAACCAACAGAATCTGAATTAAATGAGAACTTTCTCAAAGCTATTCGAGCGTGTCCTTCAAGGCTTCGTCCCTTTGGCGAACCTTTTCTGGTTTTGTCCGGTATTAGCACCCGATGGGATAAACAAGGTAGAGACCCTGTGTTGATGAAGGGTGATCAAGGTATGCAACGTTTTGTTTTTGCCTGTTGTTAGTTTCTTCCTTCTTGTCTTTTGTTTATATGTTTGTTTTCTTTATTTGTAGTTATGTCGGCTCTGGATTTCATTAAGGGAGATGATGCTTCAGAGGTTGTTTTCAAGGATGCTGAAGCGGTTGAGGGTGAGGATGCTCTGACAAAGTATGAGAAGGGAAGGTATGATGGGACTAACTATGTTGCTGTCCCTAATGTGAAAAGCTTTTCCAAAACCAGTTCTTCAAAGGCTTCGACCAGGAGGTCTAGCCGACGTCTGCTGAAGGCTGCAAAGTCTGTTGATGCGTCTGAGACATTGACTGTTAGTGATGATATTGAGGAGTCAGAGGAGGAGAAGGATCAGGATGTGGAGAATGTTGTTACCGAGGTTGTTGAAAAGAAACGTAAGGGCAAGAAGGCTTCTTCTAAGGTTGCCATGTTGAAGGGTAATGAGGGTTCAACACGCTTTTATGGGGAAGGGGTGTATACCCCTGGTTGGAATGTGAAACCCAACGATACCTTCAAGTCTTCAGCAGTTTGTGAGGAAGTATTGGCACATCTTGCTACCCCTGGTGCCAGGGCTTGCTTGGAGGGGTTGGATGATGATGCCTTGCTAACAAAGATGATGGTTGGTAATTGTAATTTGGCTGCCATGTTGCTAGAAGGTGTTAGCAGGTTTAGGAAAATGATGGGGGAATATAGTGACTTTACTAAGAAGAAGAGGGAGATGAAGCAGTCCCTTGCATCTTTGAAAAAGGATGCCGAGGAATATGCTGAAAAGTAAAAGACCTTGATTGATTTGATTGATGAGTTGAAGAGGGGGCATGAGGCTGAGACTGCAAAGCATGAGGCTGCCAGAGTGCAGGTTGAGGCTGACCGGTTGTCATTGGAAGTAGATAAGAAAGCGTTTGAAAATGAGAAGAAGGGGTTAGAGGCTTCCCTTGCTGCTGCCTTGAATGACAACAAATGGTTGATCGAGGAAGGCTTTCAGCAAGTTGTTACATACTTGCTTCACTCTGCCGAATTCAACTCTGCTCTTGGGGAGGTATACACTAAGCTTCTAGTACATGGCAAACATGCAGTTTTTATGGCAGGGTTTAAAGCTCATGTGTTGGGTCAAGTCATGGAAGAGTCTCCCTTTTACCAGCCTGATTCCCTGGACGTCTTCAAAGAGACAGTTCTGAAGATGGAGCATTTAACCTATCCCTATGTTTCCCAAGTATCTTCTTTCTATGGGAAACCTCTAGAGGGGTTGAAAAAGTTGAAGCCCAAGGGTTTGAATGAAGCTGTCTACACGAAAGTACTTGAATCTTTTTCCAGGAAGAGGGCTCATTCTGGGGACAGCGAGGAGACTTTGGATATTGGTGAAGCGCCTTCCAAGGATGCAAGTGTTGAAGCCTATGAGGCTGGTGGTCTCGTGGAGAAGCTGCCAAAGAAAGGGAAGAAATCCAAGAAGGCAAAGGTGGCGAAGGTTGTTGGTGAGGATGAAACCTCCAAGCCTTCAGGATCTGGTGTTGACGCTTAACTCTTTTAACTTCCCGTATTCGTAGCTATCTTAGCAGTTGGTTTGTAAACAATTAACTCTGTGTTGGTGTTTAGACAATTTATCTTTTGATGGAACCTTATAGGTTCCTTTTTGGTTGTGGGCTTTAAACGCTAGCCCTGTGAACAATGTTTTAGTACTTGGCTTGTTAAAGCCTGTAATGTTAAATGTTTAAGCCCTTAAGGCTACTATTAGGTATATTTGTTTGTACAGCTTTCGTTACTTGTTTTTAAGTTTTGTTTGTCTTTGTTAGTGTTTGGGAATGTTTAACCGGTAGCACATTCAAAGGTTGAATGCTGCAGTCATTCATCCTTAAGGTAGTCTAGGCAAACAAGTCACCATATATCCTATATACGATTACACAAGTGTTTCAACATGTTTTCGTAAGTTTGTTTTGTTTTTAAAACTTAAGGAACAATTGATGTAGGTTGTTCAAACCCGTCAATGAGATTTATAAAAGTGTTTTTTGTTTATCTCATGGAGTTGGATTGATCTAGGAACTCACCCTTTATATAGATCCGTTTAACCCTCGAACCTATTGAGCGAAATGGCCCGAGAGCTCATTCCCTTACATGGCCCATGCTGATATGCGTCAATTTATACATATAAAAGCCCCAATTTAACTCCCATTTATATATGTTTTTGGCCTTATACATGATGAATTGGTACTTATTTGGTATCTTTATGATTACAGGTCTTAAACGGTGTCCATGAAGCAAACCGGATAAAAAACGGACAGTTTCTGCACATTCTGCAGATGTTGCACCCCGTGCACCCTGGTGGCACTCCCGTGCAGACCAAACTGGCACTCCCATGCGCCCTAGTGGCACTCCCGTGCAGACCAAATTGGCACTCCCGTGCGCCTTAGGCGCACTCCCGTGCCAACTCAAGATATTTTCAGGAATGGACCCAGCCACTTGCCCACTTGCACGTCAACTCACAAAGCAAAAGTGCACGGCCAGGCGCACGGACGTGCACCTGACCGTGCAAGCCTTCGAAATCTGCTTAAATACAGAGCAGAACCCACTGGTCAAGTATTGGGTGGTATTGGGTTTTGGAGAGCGATTTTGGGCGATTTTTTGGACATTCCAAGCGGCTGGAAAGGCGTTTAACAGGATCGGGATTCAATCCGGATCATCTATCATCATCCAATCCTTCACATTCAAGATTTATGGTTTGATCTATAAACTTTAAGTTTGTTCAAATCTGAATATTTTGGCTTGTTTGTGTCGTTTATGTATTGTATTATAGTCTACGGATAATATCTAGCAATCGTTTGTAGTTAAAACAATCGTTTGTATGAAATCGCGTTTTGTATGAATTTGGCGTTTTTCATGTCTGGATCTTGATGATCATAGTGCAACCTTGTTTCATTGTTGTTGGATTTGTGATTATGTTTTAGTGACTTTGATGATTGTCGAATGTGTTAGGCGGATTACTTGTTGAAGAAACCGTCCGTTTAATCGTCCGGTAGTAAACTAGTTAACTTGTTGATAAAGTTTACACCATGAAACTGTAACCGGGTATTGGTTTGGTTAAAGTCGCTTGAATAACGATTATGAATGTTTACCGGCACGTAAAAGAGTTTTAAAAGCTTAATGGTGTTGTTACCAATCTTTGACGCGGTTAATTATCTTTGTTAGTTATTTTGGTAAAAATGGCGATCTTAGTAGATTTGTGTTCAAAGTTGGTAAAATGGAATAGGTTGTGAAATGCTCTACTTTATGCTAGTCTAGGTGGTCGTATTGTGTATTCGATATTGCTTTCCTGAACTAGTGCGGTTGAGGACTCCCGAAAGGTGATACTAACCTTTATTTAAAGATTCACATGAGATTATATCAGCTGCTCGCTAATGAACAACTTGAAGCGGTTAACGTGTGTATTCGTGTTAGCTTTCTGTATAGTTGTCATGTTAGGATGCCCGAAAGGGACACTAACTGTCGGAAAATGGGAATGTTGATCACACGCCTGTGTTTCATATGATATGTAGATAACATGCTAGGATTGTGTTTATAGTTACATTTTCTATTTGGAGTCTTATATATGTTATTTACTTGTTTTAGAATTAATCTAGTTTAAACAAACTTCAAACTATCTTTTCCTACTGGTGAATCGAGGATAGAGTTTTAGTACCATTGCTCCGCACGCGTCCATGGATCGATATCTGGTTCTTATCTGTACATTACTACATATATGACAGGGTACACTTGCCCTATTGTGTGTGTTTTAATATGAAGGTCGAAACCATTTTTATAAATATTAAAGCAAAACGTGTGTTTATTCATTGTAAAATTATGTGTATATCCGCACACGTCACATGCCATGGAGCTTTTTGCAAGGTTCTCAACCTGAACATAGGATAGAAAGACAAAGTTTTCAAAAGAGGATCTAGCGATCCTTTCATTCATTTGATATGTCATCGTTACATTGCTTAAAAGAGAACAACATTTCATGAAAGCTTAAACAAAGAACCTTTTAAGGTTCTTGCCATTCCAATGACGAGGGAGCTTCTTGCCTTCCATGTTGGCAAGCTTGTAGGATCCTCCTTTGTGGGATTCGAGGATGGTGTAAGGACCTTCCCATTTAGGTCCGAGCTTTCCTTGGTTTTCTTTCTTGCTGGCTTCATTATTTCTTAAAGCTAGATCTCCTGGCTTGAAGCGTTCATGCTTAACTCTGGCGTTGTAGTAGGACTCCATATTTTGTTTGTATTGAGCTTCTCGAATTGCTGCTGAGTCCCTAGCTTCTTTTAAGAGATCTAGATTGAGCAAAGCTTCTTGTTCATTGGCCTTGATATCGACAAGAAGCGTTCTAAGTGTGGTGACTCCAATCTCAGCGGGTATGACTGCTTCAGATCCAAAAGTAAGGCTGTAAGGCGTTTTCTTGTTGCTTGTCTTTTCTGTGGTTCGGATGGCCCATAGAACGCTTGGGAGTTCATCCAACCACTTCCCTCCTTGCCTTACTAGTCTAGCCTTGATCCTTTCAACCACACTTCTATTCATTCTTTCGACTTGGCCATTTGATTGAGGGTATGCTACAGAGCTGAAGACTTGTGTTATGCGGTATTCTTTACACAAAGCACTGAACGACTTTTCTGCGAATTGCTTCCCGTTATCAGTAACACGTACCCCAGGCAAGCCATATCGGCAAATGATGTTTTCCCAAACAAAATCGATTATCTTTTTTCCAGATATTTTTCCCAAAGGCTTCACTTCTGGCCACTTTGTGAAGTAATCAACAGCCACTAGCAAGAATTTGACCCCTCCTTTTGCTGGTGGGAAGGGTCCAACGATATCCATCCCCCATTTATGGAACGGCCAGGCTGAACTGATGGGCACCAAGTCATGCTTGGGGCTTTTTGGGATGGGAGCATGAAGTTGGCAGGCTTCACATTTCTTCAATTGCTCAGATGCATCGCGATGCATGGAAGGCCAGAAGTAGCCGAGGTTCATGAGTTTTGCAACATCTGATCTTGGACCACAATGAGCTCCACATATTCCTTCATGAACTTCCTTAATTAGGTATCTGCTTTGTTCGGGGCCGACACATTGAAGCAATGGGGCCAAGTACCCTTTTTTATAGAGTATTTCATCTTGGATGATGTACTGCTTAGACTTGATTCAAACCCTTTCAGCTTCAACAGGGTCCTGGGGTAGTTCACCTTTTTTCAGGAACCTTATGAACGGAGTCATCCAATTTGGTTCATTTTCAGCGATTACATCTTGAACTTCGAGTTCATGTATGGAAGGATGCTGGATTACTTCAACCAACACCTTTTTAGTGAGGTGGGCAAAATATAACGAAGCAAGCTTGCTAAGAGCGTCGGCTTTCTTGTTGTGAGACCTTGGAACCTGTTTGATTTTGCAACACTGGAAGGTATTCATGATCTCCTTGGCCTTCTCTCTATATTTTTTCATATTAGGTTCCTTGGCAATGTAACTGTCGTTCACTTGATTGGAAACCAGGAGTGAATCTGTGAACACTTGAAGCTTGTGAACCATCATCTTTTTTGCGAGCTTCAATCCTGCTATCAGGGATTCGTATTCTGCTTCGTTGTTTGTTGTCTGAAATTCCAAACGAAGGGCATATGTGAATTCTAACCCTTCGGGGCTGATTAGTACAAGACCTGCCCCCGAGCCTTCAACGCTGGAAGTTCCATCTGTGTAGAGCTTCCAGGCTTCTGGGTCAAGGGGCTCGTCTGTAATGATATTAACTTCGGCAGTTTCCATCCTTGGAATTTCAACAATGAAATCAGCAAGTATTTGTGCCTTTATTGCTTTTCTCGAGACGTAGGTGATTTTGTGTTCACCTAGTTCGACAGCCCATTTGGCTAATCGTCCCGAGGTTTCAGGCCTTTCAAGCACATTCTTGATAGGTTGGCCAGTGACCACCTGTATGGGATGTGCTTGAAAGTACCTTCGAAGCCTTCTGGCCGTTTGAACCAAGGCTAAGGCTAGTTTTTCCAAAGGAGGGTACTTGACCTCTGCCAACTTTAAAGTTTTACTAAAGAAGTTAACGGGTACCTGAGCTTTGTCTCTTTCGATGGTGAGAACAGCGCTGAGGGCTTCATCAGTAACTGAAAGATAGACAGAGATCGTTTCCCCAGCGTCAGGGGCTGCAATGGTGGGAAGGGAAGCCAGATACTGCTTCATCTTGTTGAAGGCTTCCTCTGCTTCTTCTGACCACCTGAAGTCTTTCTTTTCAGTGCAGCCTTTGAGAGTTTTGAAGAAGGGTAGGGATTTTTCAGTTAATTTGGACATGAAGCGCTTCAAAGCAGCAAGCTTGCCGTTCAGGCTTTCTACCTCCTTCTTGGTTTGAGGTGACTTCATATTAAGGACGGCTAGAACCTTATTGGGGTTGGCCTTTATGCTTTGTTTCCCTACGATATGCCCCAGGAACTTTCCTTCTTCGAAGCCAAAGGAACACTTGACAAGGTTTAATTTCATGTTGATTTCCCTGAGGTTGTTGAAGGTTTCTTGTATGTCGTTAAGCATTTGGTCTTCCGTCTTGCTTTTGATGACTAAGTCATCCACGTAGGCTTCCATGTTCTTGCCAATTTGCTTGGCAAAGGCCTTGTCAACCAATCTTTGGTATGTGGCACCTGCATTTTTTAAATCAAAAGGCATCTTTTTGTAACAAAAGATACCCTTGTCAGTATGAAAGGCAGTTTTTCTTCATCTTCCTCCTTCATTTGTATCTGGTGATAACCCTTATAGGCATCCAGAAAACACTTGAAGGGGAAGCCTGTAAGCGATTCAACCTTCAGATCAACTTCGGGCAAAGGATAACAATCCTTGGGGCAAGCTTTGTTGAGGTCTTTGAAGTCTATGCACATTCTCTATGAATCATCAGGCTTTCGAACCATCACAGGGTTTGCAACCCATGATTGATATTTCACCTCACGAAGGATTCCATCTTCGACCAGCTTATCGACCTCTTGGCAGGCATCTTTGCTTCGTTCAGGACCAAGACTTCTTTTCTTTTGAACTATTGGCTTGACATTTGGAGGAATCTTGAGTTCATGTTCGATAACCTCTCGAGGGATCCCTGTCATGTCACTTGGGCACCAAGCAAAAATATCAACATTATCTTTTAACAGTACATCAAGCTTTGAAACCGTTTCTGCGGGGAGGGCCGTGTTGACCCGTATCCTTTGCTCAGGGTACTGAGGGTTGATGCTAAGACCAAGCTTGCTTTGCTCGTTGGGACCATCATTAACCGTTAACACGGAGGTTGAGGGTTGGAGGGTTGCAACCCCATCCTTGGTAGGGAACTTGGCACTCTTTCGGCTAATGGAGATGGTCATGTCAAAGACCACAACACCTGGTCTGCTGATGATAACGTCATAACTGGACGGTAAATCTAGGACAATGAAAGTCAACGGTTCAGTTCTTTGCATTTGTCCATCGGAAAAAGTTACATCAAGCGTTATTTCTCCCAAGGGCTTGATGGGTATATCTGCAATGCCTTTGATGGAGGCTTCAGATGGTTGGAGCTTGGAGCGTTCTTCTGAGCTTAGAAGGTTGAAGCATTTTGCAAACATAATTTCAGTAGCAGCTCCAGTGTCTATGTAAGCCTTTTGTGTTCTGAGTGAACCAACAAAGGCTTCAAGGACAAGAGGGTCACAATGCTTTTCTTCCTTGGTACGAGGGAAGCAGATGCCTTGACGCTCCCAATCCTCCAACCTCTGTCGCTTACTGGGGGTTTCTTGTTCAACAAAAACCATGGCAACATCTTTCTTTTTATCAGCTATGTTTTCTTTGACACCTTTGACCAAGTGAGCTAGTTCTCCAGATTTGACAGCTTCCTCGATCCTTTTTTTAAGTTGGAAACAATCATTGGTGTGGGGTCCCTTTTCTTCACGAAACTCACAATACTGGTTGGAGCTTTCGTTTCTTTTGCTTTTTGGTAAGGGATGAGGAGGTCTAAAGGTATGCTTGACTTCTTCTGTTGCCAGGATTTCTTGAGCAGTTTTGGTGAGGACTGTGAAGTTCACGTTTCTGTCTTTGCTTAGAGGGTTCCTGCTTTCGGGTCTTCGGGACTCAGACCCCCTGGGTCTTTTGTCATAGGTCCCATAGTTTCCCCTCTTTCGGGTGGGGCTGTTGCTTCTCCAGCTAGATGCCCTTTTTCTTTGTTCTTTGATATCTACAGCCTCCTCCCCCTGGATATGAGCTTCAGCTCTTTCTAAGGCATCTTCAAGGGTTCTAGAGAGGCTGTTGTTAAAGTCCCTAGTGAGGTATTTTGAGTTGATGGCGTTCATGAACTCTGCAAGCTTCATCTTCTCATCTGCACCGACATAGGTAAGGCCTTCTTTCTTGTATCTTTCTATAAAGTTTTTTAGGCTCTCGTCATCTTCCTGTTTAATCTGAAAGATAACGGTTGCATCCTTAACGCAACGCCTTTGTTGTGAGAAGTTGGCTAGAAATCCCTTGCCAAGTTCGTTGAAGGTTCGGATGCTTCCTGTTGGCAAGTCATTGAACCAGATCCGAGCGGATCCAACAAGGGTCTGCATGAACATGAGGCAGCACTCGGGATCACCCCATTTCTCGATCCGAGCAGCCCCAGAGAAGATCTGAAGGTGATTTTCTGGATCATCAGTGCCATCGTATGTTCTTATATAGGCTGGCATCTTCAGCTTGTTAGGGAACTCGTAGTCCGCTATCTCTGGCGAGAAGCAGGACAAGCTGATTGGCTTGTAGGGTTGGTTGACAGTGTGTTCCACCCTGGTGTTGGTGACTCCACCAGGATTTCCTTGCTGAGCAGCGATGGCTTGACTGATGAGCTGCTGCCAAGGAAAGTTAGCCATTATCTGTGATATCATGTAAGGCATAAGGTTAAAACCTTGGAGGCTTTCTGTCGTTGCTACATTGTTGGTTGTCATAGGAATGCTCATGGAAGCGCTACGAGCCATAGGTAGCGAAGCCATGAGGTGTTCCCATGAAGTGGCAACCGGAGGTGGAACACTAGCTATTGGTGACTGCAAGAGTTGATCCAAGGTAATTTCATGCCCAAGTGGTGCACCGGTGGTGACATCTTGGGTGGTGAACAGTGGGAAGGGAGTAGGACTGGGCCTTGTTTCCTGACGGGAGGCAGTGAACATGTTGCTAGGGCCAACATCATAGTTCCTGGGTGATGGTCGGTGACCATAGGTGGCAGTAAGAGGGTGAGTCCTATTGGTGGCAGTAAGAGGGTGAGGTGGCCCAGGAGAAAGTGATACTTCTTCTTCTTCGTTGTAGTCTAGCCGAATACGGACTCCTTTGTCTCTTTCCCTCATGACATACTGGTTTAAGAGGGATCTGAGTTGCAGAAAGTTACGCTCAACTCCCTCAGGGGTGAGATCTATGCGCTGTGGCGTTCGTGCAAAGTCAGGGACATGAGACAACACCCCTGAACGAGTGGGAGGTGGAGTCTGCAAGTTTACCGACTCGGGACGAGTGGGTGGGGTCTGAGTACTGGCTGGAGTGCCTCCCAGAGTGGAAAATGACACATATCTGTTAGGAGAAGTTTAATCTGTGTCCGGAGAGATCTGGTTGACCTCTTCTTGAGACTCAGGATCAGACATGAAGGGAATTTGGAGCTACACAACTGATTTTTTTTGAAAAGACTATGGCGCAGCCCCACGGTGGGCGCCAACTTGTTGCTACAACAAATAACTGTCTAACGTTGGTTCTGAGTCACAGGAAGGGTTAAGAGGTTCAAGGGTTCCGATCTGCCTAACGCAGGTCGTGGTGTCCTCCCACGTTGCAAAACGTAGAAGGAGGTTCAAGATAATATTATTTTCGAGTGTTAGATTTCTGGTTTGAGTGAGATTCAAAGCCAGAAATGAAGACCTTAACTCGAGTTGTAAGTGAGAGAGATATTCTCCTCACGTGTGTATGGACCAAGAGAATAGAAGATATTGTGTAAGAGATTGATTTTGGATGATCAGATCTGTTGGTGATAGATTTTGTTAAATAGACAAGGCATCTTCTATTTTGGGAAGGCATATTATCTAGAAGTGTGATGCAACAAAAGGACAATCCACTTTAAGCCAATGGTGGCTATTGACCTGCAGTCCGAGCGGTGTGGTTACTCCATCGACAGCTGCTTGTGCTGTTCGATGAAAAGGTGACAAGACAGATCATCTTTTGACCTGGGATGCTCCGTCCTTCGAACCCTTGTAGCCTCCAACCCTTTAAGCGTTGTCTTATGATACTTATTATTCTTTTTGCTTTAGGCTACCCATGTCATCAATTACTGTACATTTTATGCTTATGCTATAATAATTTAATTAATTTAATAAAAAGGTAAAGTTGTTTTTCAACATAGAATCATAGATTAACAAAAATTAACATAAATATTAAAAAAAATTTAAGCAGTGGTTAATTGACCCAAGTAATTGTTAGAAGTTCCTTGTATATCCCTTTACGGTTCTTCTTCCCCTTTTGAAACTGTGTAACGGACAATTGGTGTCATATTGGACTTTAATGACCCAATCAATGTATTATAACCGATGCTACTTATTTACACATATTTATTTTTCATGTTAGTGATTATAACAGGGGTCACTTTGTACAATAGTAACTAAGTTTAAGGATTGTTTCAATTAGGTCACTGATAATTTTTTTTTGTTCCAATCAAGTCAGTCAAGTTTATCTTGATATTCCAATCATATATATTTTACCTAAGTAACATGTAACCAATCCTACATTGCATTTATTTTGTTTTCTTTTATTTTATTATACGTTGAGATGGCTTAAAAAATTGCAAAAAATAAAAAAAAATGTGAACATTTTTTAAAAATTGTGAAAAAAATAAAATAAAATAAAAAATTACTCACCCTTTAGGTATCGAGTATACCCGCACGAATTGAGTATACCCGTTGGGATTTTTTTTATAAAGAATAGCACATTTGACTCGAACCCTTCAAATTCCTATTCGCGAGACCAAACAAGCAAACCCTGACCAAAAATGAATCAAGTTCGAAACACAAACTATAAGCGAGCAAACCTGGGCTGTAGTGGTGCAGTTCGGCTCGGTGGTGGTGGCGTCATACGTGACCTCATAAAGTATAGACTACAATCGACCAGACTCGTTTCCAAACTAAAATTACGTTGATGCATATGGTCACTTAATTTTATACGAGCGAATGAAAACATATTATATATGACTCGGTTTGTTTCCACACAAAATTAAAATCAAAACATAGTCAGACTCACAATGTACATAGTTTTTTTTATCACTGACTCTGTTCAGTTTCAAAAAAAAAAAAAAAAATACGTTAAAGCTTAGACGAACTCGAATTTAAACAGACACGTACATAAAACTTAAGATAAAACACAAAAAAATAATTTCATAGTAATCTCAAAACCATAGAAAGTTGAGGGTGTCATAGTAAGTGAAGGCATTTACCTCTCAACTTGTAATACACATGTAACATTAGAGTGGTTTCTCACTTTTATTTACATGTGTGTACGTGAAGGTAACAATATACTAGAACATGGCATCAATAATATATCATTTGTGATTAATTGTCAATTTAAATATTAGTCATTCCCTTTGACCCTTATAACATATCCCCTTTTAAGTTCTTTATGTGAGGTTAAGTATTCTTGATATTGGTAAGGTTCGTAAAGAAAAATAACTATACATATTTAAAAAACATGCGCCATTAAAGGTTAAGATTCATAATATATTGTCGATCTTTGTAACCCTGAATTCAAGCTTAAAATGGCTTTGGAGGTTTTGTGGCGTAATTGGATTGAGGGTTGGGTTTTTTTTTTTTTTTTTTTTTTTTTTTGTAATGGTGGTGATGGTTGAAAGGGGTGATCAGTGATTGAAGTAGCGTAGGGTGTAATTCATTAAGAAAACTACTTAGTTTAATTAAGCTTTTGATTATGGAAGAGTGATTCAATATTCATTAAGTAAGAGACATAAAAGAAGAAGATATCAACTATATGATCAAGGGCTAGTTCCTTTGGCTACTAATTACATATTGGTCTACTTTGTAAGTAACCAAATGACTCATTTCATATCTTTTGTATATTGAGAATACTTAAAGTTTACTTTGAGAGTTGCAACATATAAAATAAACTAAATTTCGTTTGGAGAAAGCAACAAAGTTGCATGACACAATTCTTGTCCCTTTGGACACGTAACAAGCATGCTAAATGAACAGTTGAACTACATTCATTCAGACACATATCCAAATCCCTAAATATTAACATTAATTTAGCTCAACATTAACTGTGTGACTTCAAAATCAACTCCACACGCATTTTTGTTATTCAAGTCTAGCTAAATTTTTATTCTATTCACATTTCTGTCGAGATTTATATCAATAATGACATCCTTGTTTAAAGATGATCAATCTTGTGAACCATCCAGAGATGTATCCATTAGCAACCTATCCAACTTTGATCAAGAAACCGGTTCTTCTAATACATTACAAACTGGTCAGCTTGAAGACGACAAAGAACAAAGTCCCCGGTTCATATGCTTTCCCATGGACAAAACCCTTGTTAGAATTGTAAGAAACTGTAGTCAAGTGATCCCACATTCGTGTTATTTGGATTTTTTTGGTTTATACGTGGTCTGGAAAAATCATAAGCGTTTCTAGGAGGTTTTTGGATGTGTTTTGTTTCTAGGAAGTTCGTCACTCACAAACATTAGCGTACTCCTTATAAAACAAAACAAGTTCAAAACATCCTAGAAACGCCGATGATTTTGCTAGTGCACCTACATTTTTTTTTAATTTACGTATATGTTAAAACAATTGATAATTAGCATGACTTGGTGGTAATGTGGTATATAAATCTTGCAGGTTGTAGCAGAAATGTTGGGGAGTTTTATAGTTATGTTCAGCATTGGTGGGATAATAGCAAGCACAGAACTGGTGAGAGGTGTAGGTCTCCTTGAGTACGCGGTCACAGCCGGATTAGCGGTGATCGTGGTTGTTTTCTCTATAGGCCACATTTCTGGTGCTCATGTTAACCCTGCATTCACCATAGCTTTTGCTACTGTTGGTCCATTTCCATGGAGAAAGGTACTTATTTTATTGCCAATTGTTTACAACAAATGAAGTTTTGAAATCTTAACCAACTTTTGTTTAAGGCAAACTAATATGCTCCTAAATACTATTAATGAGGTTGTGAAATCTTAACCTAATAAATGATGATTGTTTTCAATGGAAAAAGGTTCCATTGTATATAGGGGCTCAAGTGGCTGGTTGTACGATTGCGACGTATGTAGGGATGATGGTGTATGGCTTGAAATCGGATGTTCTAATGACTAGACCCCTTGTTGGATACAATGCAGCATTTTGGGCAGAGTTCATCGCATCCTTCTTCGTTCTGTTTCTCACCGCTTCGTTGGTTCATGCGCCTCCATCTGTATGCACACCTTCCCTATACTTTGATATTTTCTATAAAAATTAAAGGGAAAATCACGTAAATAAACACTTGACCAGCACAAAAGCAACAATAAACATAGTTCACGTCTAATAGTTAGCGACTTCATAGGAGAAGCGTGTAATCCACACACTTTACACACAACTAGATCTCATATCTCTAAACCTTTAGACGCATAGTGTTTCAAGATCTCAAAATCTTAGACCCTAGACACCATGTTTCAAATATATATGAGGCATCTGTTGTTTAGACGGCTAGACGCTATCTCATAGGCATGATCTTTAGACGCCAACTCCATATGTTTAGATGTGAACTATTGACTTTAGAGTTAAGACGAAAGCCTAAACAAATATCTTTATCCCTAAATAGATGCGTCTAAACATTGAAGCGAGCCTTCAAAATGTTAGCGGCTACATGTTAGGGACTTTGTGTGAAGGTTAGAGGTTTGCCGAGGTGTCGTTATCTAATTAGTTGAATGAAAGAGTTTCTATATTAATAGCCTCTAAACTATGAAATTCCTATCCTTCAGACTCCAGCTATACTTATTGTTGCTTTTTGTGATGGTGGTCAAATGTTTATTTAAGTGATTTTCTCAAAAATAAACTTGTTTCTCTATGTTAAAGTGTTGGTGGTGATAAACAGTTTTAAAGTAGGTGACTTCAGTTTTTCTAGATTGTTTTTAGGTAAGAAATAGGATTAAAAGTTAATATATGTGAGTTAGGTTTGTTAAGAGTGTTTTTAGTGGGAGATAGGTAGGGTGATATCTCAAATAACGGATTGGATGGGATGCTAACTCAATTAGCCGAATTCAAGGGTGTTAGCTAAGCGTGTCGGAATCTTGATTAAGTATGCTAATTGGATTAGGAGAGTTTGGTGTATTGTCACACCAAATCTTAACATAAAAATTTAATTGTTAAAAATTTATTTTAATATTTTGAACATGTGACATTAAAAGTTAAAATATGAAATTGATATTAAACTCAATTTACAAATTTAAGTGTTAAATTTGTAATGTTACGAACTTAATGTTAAAATTTAATATTAGTAGAGTAAAATATATTTGAAAACAAAACCCCACAAAAATAGTTGTTTTTTTCTTCGTTTTTTATATAGCACTATGGTACTCATTGGAAAGATAATAAAACGCTCGTTAATTTGGTGTAATTTTTTTCTTTAAAAAATCTCGTATATAAAAGATAGTAACGTTTAAAAGTTATGGGAGGAAACATTAGAGAGAAAATTTAATTTTGTTTTTAAATTCTTATCTTTTTCTAAAATAATTATAATATATATAGATTTATTAAAAAAACTCAAAAATTAAAAAATCCTACATAATGCCACGTGGCACATTCAAGGAGGGGTTGAGGCCTCCATTAAATGTCACATCATCAAAGTTCAATTCTTTTATTATAAGTTATAGATTTTAGATTACTCTCTATATTAAAAGAAAGACGGATCTACAGTACCCATATTTAATTGGGTGTTTGTGATGGCAACAAATGATATGTTGCCATTTGGCAACAACAGCTTTATTATTTTTTTTCTTTTTTACCCACCGTTTCTTTTGATGTTGTTAAATTTTAATAAAAGAAAAAAGAAAAAATTAATAAAGCTGTTGTTGCCAAATGGCAACATATCATTTGTTGCCGTCACAAACACCCAAAAAATCCCGTTCAACAAGTGTTCATGAACACGTTATTTCCATAACAAACAAACACAAACATAAAATTTCGTTAGGTAAGTGTTCATGAACAGTGAATGAACATGTTAGTTCCTTAACAAACAAACACAAACAAGGTCTTGTTCGTGTTCATTTGATTTGTTTACAGCCCTTACTATAAAAGTTTAAAATATTCAAAATATGTGTAAATATCATGATAATAAACATTTCAAAAGACAATTTTGTATTTTTAACATACAAATATCATCAATATATATATATGTATAGGTTCCTGTACAAAGGACATATTTCGTGAGAAGTGTGAGAAGGATTAAGAATTGACATGTAGGCATCATGTTTTAGATTAAGGATGATGTTTTAAGTTGTTTTAACTTGAAAAACACCAAACACAACAATCTAAAACACAATGCAATGTATTATAGTCATTAAATTTAAAAAACAGCTAAAACACACTACTTAACACTTAAAACACAGTGCTTAATGTTCCTAGCATTATGTTTTAAGTTTTAAGCTTAAAATACATTGTTTTTGGTTTTTAATTGTTATGTTTGGTGTTTTTCTAGGCAAAACAATCCAAAACATCATGACTAAGTTCAAAAAACGATGCCTATATATCAATTTTTAATCCTTCTCACACTTCTCACAAAATATGGCCTTTGTACAGGAACTTCACCATATATATATATATATATATATATATATATCAAAAGAAAATGTTTATATTTCAAGTTGAAGCCAAACATGAATAAACATGGGATAAGTGGAAAAATAAAAACAAAAAAAAAAAGTTGGGGACATGTTTTGGGTATATGGTTCAGGTAAACGGTTATATAGTTTCAGATAATCGTGTCAGGTATCACATAATACTATATCTGGTCCTTCATTACTTGAAATTAGGGGTGAGCAGAAAACCAAAATAACCGACCCATAACCAAAATAACCGAAAAAACCGACCCAAAAAAACCAAACCGAAACAAAAACCGATGGGTCGGTTATTGAATTATTGAAAACCGAAAGTCGGTGGGTCGGTTTTGGTTATTAGTGTTCCCATACCCACCATAACCAAATCAAACCGATATTTGATATATCATGGTTAACCAAACCATATAACCGACCTATTGGCATAACCGATCCGTGGTTTGCTTTGCATATAGGTGATTAGGTTCACATGCCAACTTATTGGAGTGGAATACCTAAAGTCCACTTACTCTTCAATTCTATTATTATACAAAATATCTTAAAAATATTGATTCTCCATGAAACTAGAGAAGAGAAACAAAATTTCTTTAATGAATTAACTCTACCAATTTACTAGGCGGTGGTTTCAAATTTATATATCTCAGACTTAAATCCTAGTTCCATTCACTTTTCAAAGTTCAAGTTTTGACCAAGGTTTTAAAACCTGGACCGGACCAGCCGGTCTGACTGGTCGGATCGGGAAACGGACCCCCGATCGGTTCGGGTCACTACATTGGACCGCCCGTGCATAGGACCAGAGGCTGAACCGCCGGACCGGCGGTTGGACTGGGACTTTGGCCGGTTGGACCGGTTTTTTTTAATTCTTTTTCGTTGGTTTTGGTCGACTTTTGGGCCGGTTCATTGGGCTGGCCGGACCGGTGGACCGGTGACGACTCCGGTTCGATGTCCGGTCTGGTTTTAAAAACATTGGTTGTGACTGATATCTCATACAAGTTATCGAGACGCAAGGTAAACGACATTGTTCCTTGTTTGATGCTTAACATTTTAAGCTGATGAATATTAATGTTTAAAAATGCATGAACACTTGAAAGCTGTCATAATTCTTCTATTATCTTTTATATATTTTGTTTTAAGTCTAGTATTCCCATTTATTATTTAACTTTTTGATAATGTTAGATAAAATTCTTTGATCATGATTTACAAATGTAGATGGAATATTCGGTGATAATTAGTATTTTTTATATAGATTTTATGTATTTTTTGATGTTATGTAAAATGTACAAATGTGCAATAATAATCCCAATTATATTGTCTAATCTAGCTAAACTTAAATTAACTAGTGTTATTCATCGTCGCGCGTTGCGCGATTACAATACGGCTTTATAGGAACACTAACGTATCGCGAAAAACGACACCCACTGCCCGTGGAAAGAATTTAACTAAAAAAGTTAGCATGTCAATTGCTATAAGTGAGGTAACCTAGATACACATATATATAGTAATCAAATTTGGAAGACACTAAAAGAGCTAAACATATGAGATCATCTCTGCCATCTTGTTGAAAATATGTTCAGCTTAAAAAAGACAGTAGAGCTCAAGCAATCAAACAAATTGATGTTGTGAAGTTACAAACAGAATAATACATGTTCAATGGTTCCAACGATGACTCAGTGACCGAGTCAGACTTTAGAGGTCGAATACAGGAGGCCAGGTGGAATAGAGGCCAGATCTGGAAGCGAGCTAGTAGGTTATGTGGGCATGCAATGGTTTATTTCCAGCGAGGGTTGCCTTTTGTAGCTCGCTTGAAGATCGTCCAGCCACCTGAGATTAACCACCTGAGACTAACCAACACCAGAGGGACTCAATAAAAACCAATTAGCATAAGTGCTCAAAACTTTAACATCAATACCTTTGTAGGGGAAACTGTCTATTGGTTAAACATTACATTGTTTCTCGCTTTATCTTCAACGAAACATAAGAACATAACTAACAAAGCAACAGGAAACCCAAAAGTTAACTTCAAATTATAAGAAATGGTACAACCACAAACTACAAATGCAATCACTTTAGACAAAAAAAAACAAAGAACTCACCTTCAATTCATTGCAGTCACCACATAAACAAACCGCAAATGCAACCACCTAAACCAAAAATTAACCTTTAGTTGTTAGCAATAGGCACAGAAAGAAAAAGAAACATCTCAGATCAAAGAAGAACTTGCCTTCAATTTACAAATGTAAAACAGGGAAAACGAATACCTAAAGGCATCACATAATTACTTTTATCAGAAAAATGTCACCAAAAGAAGACACCTATCAAACGGAAGTTTTATGTTTCTAAATGAGTCTCACGATACACAAATACCATTGGTTTATATATATCACAAGACCCCTAAGACGATGATTATAGTTGGCTGCCCTTTGTTTGATACATGTATCATATTATAGATAATTCATGGAATGCATGTATCGCAATAGGAATAAACAAATAAAATGCAAATTATTCTTGTATCCAACAACAAAGCCGACATTTAAATGCGGTTGAAAAGGGTCAACCAACACTGAAATCAAATCAATTTGACAGAGCATATTTAAATTTTGAATGTTTAGAGCATGTTAAAAAAATTCATGTACATATTAAATCATATTTTGTAGAAACATTTATTATTGTATAAAGAAGTTGTGAGGAAAGGCAATTTGAGAAAAGAACCTATGGAAAACGAAATATACAAAATATGACAAATGTTTCTAAAACAATATTTTCCATCCAAAGGCTGAACTATTAAATCTTTCAAGAAAACAAACATATGATGTATAAGAGTTATCCATTCATCCATCAGAACCAGAGATATATCAACGATGGAACATGAACTCAAATAAAATTTAGTATAAAAAAGATCCAAAGTTGCATATCTTCGAATCATGCAATGAACAATTATGTAAAATTACCAAAGGAAAATCTTTGTATTTTGAAAGTAAGTTTTTGATGACCCACATTTTGTGTAATCGTTTTTCCCAGTCACAATGGTATATTCAACATCAGAAATTCATCTTAAAATTATCAAAAGCAACCTAATCAAAATCAACATAGACATTTAAAAAAATAAACATAAAACAAAGATGTATGGATAATCAAAATCAACATAGACATTAAAAAATAAACCTAAAACACATATGTATGGATGGATGCTAAAAACATTTTTCCTTTAAAATATATTAGGCTTGTTGTACAAAATTTAACAGCAACAATGGCAAGCTAACAACCTATAACAAACACACGGTGCAAAACAGGCATAAACAACCAAAAGCAACTTTAATTGTAAACGCCAACACATAACAAAAAAAACAGAAAACAACTTGAAAAGAGGTAGTTAAGCAACAACAACATTCACGACGCAAACACGAAAACACATAAAGGCAGAACACATACTGATAATCAATAAAGAAAACAGAGCATTATATCACTCACATACCAAAACTATAGAGAAAACAGGTTGAAAAAAACAAAGCATTACATCGAACACCAGGCATTCATGTAATGAAACATGAATAAGAGTACCAAAACATGATCACACAACCAGCAAAAACACAACCAAAAAGAACTTTGTCAATGTGTCCGAAACAACAAATATAAGGACGGAAGAACAACCTGTAAGACCGACGAATCAATATTTCGATTATGCCGAAGAGAAGAACATACCATATTTCGATTATGCACTTTCGTTTTCGATCGCCAATGTCTTCAATCGCCTACAATAACCATCAGGCAGATTAAAATTTCAGAATTTTTTATAAGAAGATAAAGCTCTATTCCAATTTCACTAATTATTATTAACAAAAAAAACTGAACTGGCGCTTCTCAGCCTGCTCCCAAGTACACAAAGAGAACTGTATTCAATTAAAGAGCGTATGCAAAGAATCCTAACATGCTTGGTACATACCTCATGCCATTAGAGATTAAGATTCAATTGTAAGAGATATTATGTAAATATTACTCATAATGGCATGACACATCATGCAACTGACGAAGTCCCTCATTTACAAATTAATTTGTATGTAAAAAAAGTAACACGCGTAAACGAAACCAGGAAAAAAGTAATTGTAAATGAGGCTCAGATATGTAAACGGAACCAAAGCGGATAAATCCGCCATGGCTGCAACCATCCGGATTGATTGCCAAGCCAAGATGCGGATAATCTGAAACATGGTTATGATTCACACGGACATAGTATTATTCAACCGATCATCATCACAGCCTCTTATAAGCTAAAAACAAAAGCATATTCAAAAGGCGCGCCGATTGGTTGCACGGTAATCCTGCCATCGCAATCGGCACGCAATTGATCATTGCCATTTACTTTCACTGTAATTTCGCTCTTGGTTTTTTATGAACAAACATGAATCTGTAATGTTTTTACCTCAGAGATTCATTCAGCATTTTGAGCACCTACAAAAAGCTTGCATTTCTGATTATACCTTTTAGAAGATATAGCAAATTCAATGATTTTACTTCTCTCAGGTTTTTCATCGAACACCTTGGAGGCGTGTCTTTTCAAGTTGACCACTTCATGCTAATATACCTACACAAACATCACAATATAAACATTAAAATATAAATAAATGTAAACCTCTTAATATATTTACGTTTCCAATAATGCACAGATTCGCAAATCAATTTGGAATCTTGAATAAGTTAAAACTGAACGAAAGCATGATTATACATACTATACCCCAATATTCTTCAACAAAGTACAAAACTAAATACCTGAAGCTCAACTGGGTTCTATTCCTCAATGTTTTTCTCTTTTGGCTCGATCTAGGGTAGAATCTGATATGGGAGGAATCTTCATGTTCGTTCATCGGATTCTTTGTTGGAGCCTTACCGGAGGTTACCTACTAATTAGATAAACATGAGTCCATGGACACACGATCTAACCAAATAGATAACATGAGAAATATTTATATATTCTTGATAAATATCACACTTGAAAAGTTGCCACTGACACGACCGAACAATCGTTTTGAAAGCCTAAAGCGAAATGAAATTCCGATGCATTTTTCCAAATTTCAACATTAAAACCATCCTCCTTTATCTGGTATTGAGTTGACAATAATAAACAACTAATCAAGTGAACCTATCAGTACAACTTAATAATAATGTGAACTTATATAAGCAAGGGACTAATTAAGAAACACAAAATAAGGTAAGCAAATTAGTAGAGATCACAACGCTACAAGGGATTGAACTTTGAAGAACAAATTAACAAAAATTACAACAATGTAATACAGAACTTTAACGTCTTGAAGAACGGAATAGTTGGAATGAACTTACAAAACTCAACAGTCAGAAATGGATTGTGAAAAGTCGGAATAACCGATTATCCTAATGCAAGAGGAAAGGGGTTGGGAATGGATTGACGTGTTGCGACCACCGTTTGGTATCTCCGGTCCGGAGGATAAGAGACGGGAGACAGAACTTTGGAGTTTGGGTATAATAAAATTGTGTGTGTAATAATAGACAGCTGGATACCCCATTGATCAACAGGGGCGGGATTCGAACCTGAGCAACATCCCAAACACAGCAACGCGCTAACCAACTGCACCATTGTTTAAATTATACCAGCTACTATTTAACATGTTTACAAAATCTGGAAAAATAGAAAACACTGTTCAAATCAGTTGGTTTATTAATATATTGTAATGTAATGGTTAACCGACCGCTATAACCATCAAAACCGATCAACCATAACCAGTCGGTTGTGGTTATTGTTTCCAAATAAACAATAGATTAGTTATGGTTATGGTTTTAGGTCAATACCGACCCATGTACCCCTACTTGAAATATATTTTTATTTCCAATCGTATACCCGGGATCGTTTAGAGAATTCACGGGAACAGGGCCTGGGTAGTGATAATAATAGTAGGTCACTATTTAACGTCTCATTTCCCAAAATTATACCTATGAAAATGAAAACTAAATATAAAAACGCTATGTGTAATTAAATTTAGAAGATGTTTATTTATAGCATATTTAAGCATACCCCAAATTGCTTGCATTCACCAACGTGTCAGTCCAAACAATTCAATATAGTTATGCTTAATGTGACACTTGAAATCACATATCTTTATTGTTGTTTTTGTTTTTTAATGTTCTTTCAGGTAACCCAATTTTCAGGATTTATTGTAGCAATTGGCATTGCTCTTGGAGTTCTAATTACAGGGTAAACATATACATCTTGTAACCAACATGACTTTAAATCATTATTGTGTTATATTCATATTCATAGATACAATTATTGTTTTATCAGGCCAATTTCAGGAGGATCAATGAATCCTGCAAGGTCGTTGGGACCTGCCATCGCGTCTTATAACTATCAAGGTTTATGGATTTATCTAGTGGCTCCAACACTTGGCGCCATCTGTGGTGCGTTCATGCTTCGTTTGTTAAAGCCGTGCTCATCTCTGACTTCACCTTCCTCTTCCCTTTCACAACGCTCGCAGTTCCTTCAAAGCGACTAGTAGTAATTTATAAGTCTATATATGCTTGATAGCTTGTAATCTTGTTTTTTCGTAAACAATTTAGTTGACCACATACTTAGTTTCATATAAAGGCATAATTCATTTATATGTCACGATCTATGTCACACACTAACTTAATCTATATATGTACCTATATTACATTATTAAGTATAAAAGATGGTCTCAAAGGTAATTTGACATGTATTTGTTTAATTATAATATATAAAATATTCCATTCCATCATCCCAAAACAAGTTACATTTGGATAATGGTAAGTGGACAACAAGCTGCGCCCTATCGCATGTATTTTAAGAGGACATATGAAGGTTTTATTCCTTTACACCTAAAATGTCATGTAAACGTTTCCAATACCACCATTATTCTTGTAAAACCCACTTGTACATTCTTTCATAATCCCTGGTTCACAATTTCACATTATTTAGTAAACGGTTTTTTGTGAGATATTTAAGCAATTTAAAAGGTTGTAAACACTTGTTAAAAGTGTGCATCTTGTATGCCTTTTTTTTCGTTTTAGTTAATTTTGCACTATAAATACATTTTGGTTGACTTTTGACTGTTCAACCTCGTTTTGTTTATATTCCAAGCTCACTCACTCGGTCTGTTAAAGACAAAATATAACCATAATTAGTTATGTACATTTTAAACATTTGTGTTTTCTGATGTTTGCTTTAATTAAAAATTAGTAGGCTAACTAATATTTCTATTCATAATTGTCAGATTTGACGTGGTTGTAAATAAAAATAATTTTAATCCACACTTATAACTCTTTTTAGTCTAGGGTGAATGTACAATAGTCAACAAAACGGTATATTTTTTAATGTTGCTCTCAGTCTAGTGTGGGTGTACAATAATTATCAAAACTCTTTTCAGTCTAGGATGAGTACAACAATAAAAGCGAGTACCGCAGTGTAAATTGTTACCGTTGCGGCTACGTGCAGGTTTCCTACTAGTATGTATATGTTCTTTTAGAGTAACTAGTAATTAGACTCGCGCATGTTGCAACCTGGGTATTCGGATCATTTGTGACGGTCTTACACCCGCCTTTGGTCTTCAATTTTGTCTCAATCCGGTTTTACATATTTTCAATAACACTCATATCAAAACTAAAACCTATCTATTACATTGTAACATCCTGGCTTGGGACCCAAAATTTTTCACGTTTAGAAAAAGAATATCGGATATTTAAGTAATAATAATTAAAAATATATATATAAATAATTATAATACGTGAGTTCTAATCACGAACCTGAAACCCGAATAATGATAAAAGTATATTATTATACGAAAGCATGCGTTGCGAGACCGAACCAACACTCGATATCTAACCCACTCGTCACCTACTTGGTGAGTCATTGGGGAGGACAGTTGTCCTCCCCATCATTTGACAACACCTTTGTTAAAACCATCAAAATACAAATGGTTTTAAGTAAACCATCTTCACCTTGTGTTCTTTTAAACCCCAAAAACCACTTGACATATTATTTTGTTCATACCACACACACACAAATACATAATATAGAGAGAAAAGGAAGCTGAGGGCTTTCGACCACCGCCAATGGCGGAGCCGTTGACAGAGCTACGGTGGCGCGTCTCCCTTCTTCTGGCGCGTGAACAACCCAAATCCTACAATCAAAGTACCACGCACCTATCTAGAAAGAAAGGGAGAGAAACAGAGAGAGAGAGAGAGAGAGAGAGAGAGAGAAAGAGAAAGAGAGAGAGAGAGACGATGTTGGAGACAAACACCGGCTCTGGTCACCAGCCGCTTATCCTATGTTGAAGTTGACGTGGCGGTGACGATAGTGACGATAGTTTCGGTGGTGATAATGTTAGTTGAGATGGTGATTGTAACAGGAAAGTAGAAGGGGTTAGAAACAGAGATAAAAGCTAAGGGATGACGATTATTGGGAAGAAAGAGAAGGGTCAAGACCTGAGTCAATCGAGTTGACTCGGTCAGCAAAGGTCAACAGGTGGTCAACTAATCAAAATTATGTTACAAGGTATACCCTTGATAAGAAGCTATCCTAGTTATTATATATAATACCAATCTGTTGTGAATTAATTGAAGTTCTCGGGTTATTCACATGCATGCACGTGTAGTTGATTGAGTCAATAAAGTAGCCGTTCAGGTTGTTAGTTTGTGACCAGGTATCATGTTGAAGTCCTGGTTTTATGGTTGATCCGAGTTAGTAGTTATAGCTGGTTGTTTTTTGCTCTTTTTTAAGTTGAGTTTGTTTTCACTTTTCAGTATGTACTCTCTAGTTATCAATTAATAAAATCGTTCATTGCTTTGAGTGTTCATCAATTGTAAGGTTTATTGTTTTATGATCATACCAACACGTGCTATCAGAGCCTGTGTGAAAAGATCTATCAATGGATCATATTATCAGTCCGTCCAGCTCATCTCATACTCCTTTACCAGTGTTTAAAGGAGAAGGGTATGAGCATTAGAGTATAAGAATGAAAACTATTCTAAGATCCCAGGGGCTGTGGGACATGGTGAATCGGGGAATGACTGATCATGGTGAAAGCATTGAAGAAACAAGAAAGGAATTGAAAAGAGATGCTCAGGCTTTGGTTGTGATACAACAAGGTGTTCATGACACCTTGTTCTCACGTATAGCTGCTGATGAGACATCTCAAGAAGCTTGGGACATCCTTCGTATGGAGTTTCAAGGTGATTCACAAGTCCAAGCTGTAAAATTACAAGGATTAAGAAGAGACTTTGAAAACTTGATTATGAAAGAAGGAGAAATGATTGGTGACTACTTCTCACGTGTCATGGGAATAGTTAGTCAACAAGGGCATTTGGAGAAGATATTTCAGATCAGAAAATTGTAGAGAAGATATTGAGGAGCTTGACAGCCAAGTTTGACTATGTGGTGCCATCTATAGAGGTGGTGTATGATTTAAGTACCTTGACTCCTATAAACCTCATGGGGTCATTAAAATCACAGGAAGAAAGACTCAATTGTAGATCTGGTGAAGGAAAAAGTGGTGATAAGGACAAATAAGAAGAACATGCCCTAAATGTGTATCAGCCAAATACGAGGCTCACTTATGATCAAAACAATAGAGGACGTGGTAGAGGACCAAGTAGAGGAAGAGGGCGAAGTAATGAAGACAGAAGCAAAGGCCCTCAATGTTATCCATGCAATAGATATGGCCATGTTAAAAGGGAGTGCTAATTTAATGATGAAGCTCAGGCTAAAGTTGCTACAAATGGAGAAGAAGAAGAAGAAGCCAACAATGAAGAAACACCCTACTTGTTCATAACATTATGTGCTAGTGAGTCAGAAAATCCTAGCCTATGGTTCATAGATTCAGGATGTTCGAAGCACATGACAAGTGCCAAGGCCAGATTTGTGAATCTTGATGAATCATTTAAGTTAAATATCAAGCTAGGGGATAAGAAGAACTTGGCTATCGAAGGCAAAGGTACAAATAAAATTAAAAGGTCTAATGGCAATTTTAAATACTTGGATGATGTATACTATGCCCCTAATCTTGAATATAATCGTATGAGTGTTGGCCAATTAATGAGAAAGGGATATGCTCTTCTGTATGATGATGATGCCTGTTCAATTGTTCATAAAGAAACTCTAGCTGAGTTAATGAGAGTGCAGCTGGCAGCCAACAATATGTTCCTTTTAGATGCATCAAAAGTCAAGACAGGCTGCTCCTCTAAAACTCATGAAGAAACAAGGTTGTAGCACTGCAGATTTGGTCATTTGCATGCCCAGGCTCTTCAGCAACTGCACAATAAACAAATGGTGGTTGGATTGCCTCAAATGAAGGAGTATGGACAGTGTGAAGCATGTGCACTTGGGAAGATGCATAAACTGCCCTTTAAAACAAGTACCAAGAGATCAACACAGCCACTTGAACTTGTCCTTGTCCACACTGATGTATGTGGACCCATGCCTGTGAGAAGCTTAGATGGAAGCAGGTACTTTCTTTTATTTATAGATGATTTTTCAAGAATGACTTGGGTATACTTTATTGAAAGAAAATCAGAAGTGTTTACTAAGTTTAAGATTTTTAAGGCTTTGATTGAAAAACAAAGTGAGAAATATATTAAAGTGCTAAGAAGTGATAGAGGGGGAGAATACTGCTCACATGAATTCAATGCTTTCTGTGAGTTGCACGGTATTAAGAGGCAATTGACAACTCCCTATACACCTGAGCAAAATGGTGTAAGTGAGAGGAAGAATAGGTCTGTTGTAGAAAGGGCACAATGCATGTTACAAGCCAAAGGGATGCTAAGTTACTTTTGGGCAGAAGTAGTGTCAAGTGCTGTGCACATTCTGAACATATCTCCCACAAAGGTTCTAGATGCAAAGACACCATTTCATATGTGGACTGGGAGGAAGCCTGAAGTTGAGCATCTAAGGGTCTTTGGGAACCTGGCTTATGGTTTGAAACCAGGTCAACTAAAGCCCAAATTTGAAGCCACATCAGCAAAATGCATTTTACTTAGATCTGCTTATCCATTAAAGGGTTACAGGTTGTACAATCCTTTGACCAAGCAGATAATTTCCAAAAGAGATATAAAATGCTTTGAGGACATGTAGTGGGATTGGTCTAAAGTGAAGAATGATCAAAACAAACACTTATGGGACTTAAGTGTGTTTGATGAGCTGCTGGACATTCTAAATGACGATACTGCCCCTAATGTTGAAACTCAAGAAGATCACACTACTGCTACTGCAAATGGTTCAAATGGGTCAAGTAATCAACACTCAACAGAAGATGTTCCAGGGCCTTCAAGACATAACAATGCTGATGCAACAGTTGATGCTTCATCATCTCTCCTAAAAACTAAGTCGATGAGTGAAGTTTATGAACAAACAGCCCCCATGGAAGACTATATGGTATGTGAATTTGATTTGAACATTTGTGACCTACTAACCTTTGAAGATGCAGTTGTAAAGAGAGAATGGAGGGATTCCATGATGGAAGAGATAAAGTGTATTGACAAGAATCAAACCTGGGAATTGGTTGATGCTCCTGTCAATAGACATATAGTTGGTTTAAAATGGTTATTTAAAACCAAACTTGGACTAAGTGGTGAGATTTTGAAGTACAAATCCAGGCTTTTGGCCAAAGGGTATTCTCAAAGAAAAGGAGTAGATTTCCAAGATACTTTTGCTCCCGTGGCACGATTTGAAACAATTAGAACTGTTTTGGCTGCTGCTGCTGCACAAGGATGGTGGATTTATCAACTAGATGTTAAATCTGCTTTTCTTAATGGAAGTTGGAAGAGGAAATTTATGTGGAACAACCTCTTGGATTTGAAGTCAAGAATCAGGAGCATAAGGTGTATAGATTACATAAGGCCTTTTAATGGCCTTAAACAAGCTCCTAGAGCTTGGTACTCCAGGACTGATTCCTATTTTACAAGTAATGGTTTTCTCAGAAGCTGCAATGAACCTACCTTGTATACAAGAAAAATAGAAGATCAAGGTAGGATGTATGTATGCCTTTATGTTGATGATATAATTTATACTAGTCATAGTATAAATGATGTAAGAATTCAAGTATGTTATGATGAAGGAATTTGAGATGACAGATCTTGGGTTATTAAAGTTCTTTTTGGGTTTGGAAGTTTATCAAGATGAGAATCAGATTTTTGTGGGTCAAACTAAGTATACATAAGAGATGCTTGGAATGTTTGGAATAATTGGTTGCAAAGTTGATGATACTCGATCCTATGAATGCCAATGAGAAAAATAAGAAGGAAGATGGTGGTGATTCTACTGATGTTGTGATGTAGAGGACTCTTATTGGTGGCCTTATGTACTTAGAGCATACAAGGTCTGATATTGGATTTGCTGTTAATGTTCATTCTAAGTTCATGCAAGCCCCTAGTAAGATACATTTTGGAGCTGCTAAAAGGGTCCTGAGGTATGTAGCAGGAACTATGAGATATGGTCTGGCATATGTGAGGAATGAAGTAATTAAGTTGGAAGGGTACACTGACAGTGATTGTGCAGGCTGTATGGACGATAGGAAGAGTGTTTCTGCTAATGTGTTCAGCCTAGGCAATGGTGTAATTTCAAGGAGCACAAGGAAACAACATTCAATTGCCCTATCCAGCACTTAGGCTGAATATATAGCGGCTACTGGTGCAACATGTCAAGCCATTTGGCTAAGGAGGATTCTAAGTGACTTGAATGTTGTGAAAAAGGAAGCTACAGTTATCTGGTGTTTACAGTAGATCAGCAATACAGTTGTCCAAGAATCTTGTGGTTGATGAGAAGTCAAAACACATAGAATTGAAATATCACTTCATTAGAGACATGGTGGCACAAAAGGAAGTTGCTTTGGAATATTGTGGTACAAATGAACCGATTGCTGATGTGCTCACAAAGCCATTGGGTAAAGATAAGTTTTTGATGTTTAGAAGGAAGCTTGGAATGAGGGAACTTAAATTAAGGGGGGTGTTGTGAATTAATTAATGTTCCTGAGTTATTCACATGCATGCACGTGTAGCTGATTGAGTCAATAAAGTAGTCGTTCAGGTTGTTAGTTTGTGACTGGGTATCATGGGGAAGTCCTGGTTTTATGTTTGATCCAAGTTAGTAGTTATAGTCGTTTGTTTTTTGCTTACTTTAGTTGAGTTTGTTTTCAATTTTCAGTATGTACTCTCTAGTTATCAATTAATAAAATCGTGCATTGCTTTGAGTGCTCATCAATTGTGAGGTTTATTAATGTATGCTCATACCAACACAATTGTGTGAGCACGTGTGGGAACTTGACGAGCTTGTTAGACCGCATCAGGCAAATAAATTGAATACACAATAAACGTATACAAACCAATAAGATAAATAGTTGTGTATTGAGATAATTAATTATAAACAATATAATGGAATCGATAATTCAGACATAGGGACTCGACTAATAAGGATGTATAAGAAATTGGACTCTAGCACAACTCATTTGAAGTATTGGACATCACATGTGTTAAGGACATTATATGTAATTGTGACACAAGACAAGGGACTCGACTTATAGAACTTTGGACTCAATAACTATACTTTGGATATTTGGACTATTAGTGTGACGGCTATGGCATCTAAATACAAGACATGGACAAACCAAAGATGTAGAACAAGCATATGACATTTTGAAGCATAACAACGTACAATCATGACAATTGGGATTCCAGACTCATGTTGCATAAGTGAATAAAACCAACTTTTAACTATTGATTCTTTATATTATTATGTTGATTACATGAAATTAGGTGTCTATTTATGTGAACGCTTATATGAGTATTAGTTATTTAATTGAAGTAACAAGCTAATCAACAAATATAAGAACCAAGCATCCTAGCTTGCACGCACGTGTAACCGCAGTGCTCGTTACACCTACTAATACTTGTGATAATAATAAGATTGCTCAGGAACCATGGGAGGACTCGAAACCTCGGCATATTTATACTACCATATGAAACGTTGCTAATGTGAGTTTCGTGAACCTTCCCCTCTTTTTGTATTTAAACTGTTTTGGGGTGAACATATGCTTGTGTGTATGACTTAACTCTTTGATGTGACAAGATACTAGTTGTCAGATAACCATACCGATACTCATTAACCCAGTGGATTTGGGCCACTTAATATGTGGGTAGTACTACTGGGGGAACCCCCACACACGGTGGATCTGGAAGCCTGAAAAACCCTCAACTAAGGTCTACACGGCCATTGTGACATATATTTTGCCAGGTGAATCCATAATGAAAGTAGATGGATTATGTGTTAAGGTTTGAGGTGTCGCTTGTACATCACCATGTGTTGTGTTGTGCAAACTTATAAACTTGTTTATGAAATGATAACTTGTTTTGGGATCCATTTGACTATTTACACGGACTCACCAATATAATTACTGACCCAAAACCTATTTTTAAGCATTTGTTCAGGTACGGCAGATGGATGGACGACAACCATAAGGTATATGGTTACTAGAAGCGGATTAGAGGTTATTATGTATAGACTTAAGCTTTTGGTTCATAGTGCACATTGGTAAGAGGTTCAAGATGCAAGAGTTGCAGATTAGAGCATCAGAGTTAAGCTTCGGTAAGAGATATGGATCGACACATGAACTACAATGACAAAGGATGCTTCGATGACGCCTTGATTCATCCCTGCAACAGACATTAGAATATTTTACATATTGTAATTGTATTATTTTAAAACTAAAAAACTGTATAAACATTTAAAATAGTCATTGGTTGCTTCCGTTGTGCAAATTTTGTAATAATTTGTATTTCGTCCCGCCCCTCCTGGTCGGGTGTTACATACATCTATTCGTTTTACGGTACACACATTTTGTCACTTCATATTAGATTTGTTTATCCTAGGAAGCACCCGGAGGATAATCTAGTATTTTTATATACGAGAAAATTGCTCGAATATCCCTGTGGTTTGCCCAAATGTCACCTTTAGTCCCAAACTTTTCAAAATTACATATATAGTCCCCAACTTTTGGTGTCACTTAACTCGAATAATCCCTGGAGTGGATCGAGGTTAAATAATCCAGTTAAGTGGATCTGAAATTACTAAACTACTCTTATTATTAAAAAAGATATAATTAAAAGTAGTTAAAAAATATGTAGGCCCCACACACTTATTTTTCTACCACACTTAGGGTCTGTTTGGTATGAGGTAATGGAATGGATGAGGGAATAGAATGGACAAGGTAATGGAATGGATCATTACCATTCCATATCTTGTTTGGTTGCCATGTGGGAATGAAACAAAACATTACTTTGTGTTGTTGGATAGGCAGGAAAAGACGACAGAATAAAATCGGTGGTTAGTGGCGGTGGCAGTGGCGGTGGTGGTGGGTAGTGGGTGGTCAGTAGCGGTGATGGTGGGTGGTTATATGTGGTGGTGGTGGCGGCGGCGATGGCGATTATGGAAGGTGGAGGTGGATGGTCGTGATGGTGGGTGGCTACGATGGTGAGTAGTGGCGGTGGTGGTTGGTGGTGGTGGTGTGTGGCGGTAGCGTGGTAGTGGGTGGCGGGAAGGGTGGCGATGGGTGGAGGTGGATAGCGGTGATGGTGGGTGGGTGACGATGGTGAGTAGTGGCGGTGGTAGGTGGTGGTGTGCGGAGGTAGCGTGGTAGTGGATGGTGACGGCGGTGGTGGGTGGCGACAACGGTGGCGATAGGTAGAGGGGGATGGCGGTGATGGTGGATGGGTGACGATGGTGAGTAGTGGTGGTGGTGGGTGGAGGCGACGATGGTGGTGGGTGGTGACGGTGGGTGGTGTTGAGCGGCGACGACAGTGGGTGGGTGGTGACGGTGGTAGGTGGTGGTGGCGGTGGGTGGTGGTGGTTGGTGGCGGCAGCGGTGGTGGGTGACAGTGGTGGGCGACGGTAGTGGGTGGTAGTGGTGGTGGGTTATGTTGTTGTTAGTAAAGGGTGAATGAGAGATGGAATGGAAAAAAAATATGGGGGTGGATGGAATGGTTTTGAGGGAATGGAATGCCTTGTAGAATTGGTGATTCCATTTCTTTAACCAACCAAACACACTATTTTTCATTATCTCGTAATGGTCCATTATATTCCTTCTTCTATTCCATCATACCAAACACTACCTTAATCTTCCTCAACATCACCACCACCACCTCCCCAAACTACTACCACAACCTCCCCAAATCACAACCCCTACCACCATCCAAGTACACCACCACCCTACAGCATAATGACCTGCCACCACCATCAACACCCCAGCCTTGAATCTCTGACCAAGATCTGGTTATGGTTATACAGATCTACTTCTGTTAACATCACTACCGGTGTGACACCCAACAAACTCAGGTTAATACTTTTTATTAACATATTAGTCTACCTTAGCAAGACTTTCATAAAGCATACTTAATTGGGTTAGTTGAGTTGGTTCGGTGGTTCGGGGAATCACCGAGAGTCGGTCTTTCACACACATTAGTTAAGGTTTGGTGATTCGGAGGATCACTGGGTAGACACACGCACACGAGTCTCGTATTCCGTCCGTTGGTGAAACAATAATGCAATATGGGTAACTTGTTGATAATTACGTGTTATACGATCATTGGTAACGTAGGAATACGTGCTTATGTGAAATTATATGATTAAACGTGTTTCAGATGCAAAATTAAGGGGCAAGGGCGAAGGGATTGGGGAGGGGCGAATGAAGGGACCCCTTCGCCTGTTATGTTGCCCTTTGCCTCCTGTAGACCTGGTCAAGCATAAATAGCTCGTTTTGACTTGTTTTCATCATTTGCAAACCCTAACTCGTCCCCAAGTGCTCTCTCTCAATCCATACCTTTGTACCACGAGTTTTTGCCCTCAAATCACCTATTTCTAACCTAAAAACACCTAGAAATCCATAACAAGGCTTAGATCTAAGGTGTGAGTTATATCCAACATCTTTTCCTTTCATTTTAATGATGTTTACATTTTGATGTCCAAAACCTGATTTCAAAGTGTTTTCACAAACAAAACTTTCTCAAACATTTTCTAAGCAAGGTGTAAATCATCTAATGAGTTTATAAGAAAAACCCAAGTTTTCAAAGGTGTTGGTGATATAGGAATTAGGGCTTTTGCGTTATATGTTGATATGATGATAAAATGATGGTGATATGATGATTATTGATGTGTTAGAAGCATGTTTAGGGTATGTTTATTTGGATTATGAAGTTTTATGAACATTAGGGTTATTTTGGGGATTTTGATGTATTTGATAATTGTTATGAGTGTTAGGATGATTATGTGTATGATCATAATAAGGATCTGAGGTAGGAATATCATATGATTATAAACGTGATTATGTGGATTAATTAGGGATTTTGCTGTTTATGGTAAAAAACACATGCATGATTTGATGTTTTCATAATATTTGCCAAATTGGGTAAGACTTGCTAAATGTGCTCGAAACCTGTTTTATCTATGTGCTAAGTGATATAACATGATGGGGATAGGCTAGGGATTGGGTTGGTAGTGGTCGGCTATGTCGGGGCAAGCTTCGGGGTCGACTCGAGGGGTTTTGGAAGACAAAAGTGTTGCAGCAGCTGCAGGGGCGAAAGGCTCACCCCTTCGTCTGCCCACGGGGGCGAAGGGCTCACCCCTTCGCCTGATGAGACGTCTTCGCCCAGATTGATACCCCTTCGCCTGTTTAGTGACCCCTTAGCTTGTTTAGTGACCCCTTTGCCTAGTATGTTGACCCTTTCGCTAGGGTTGTGACTCCTTCGCCTGTTTAACAACCCCTTCGTGTGGAATCATGACCCCTCGCCTAGATATGGACCCCTTCGTGTATAACATGCTGATATGTCCTGTTACGTGAAATTTTACGTGTTTTTCATGTTCAGTTAACTGTTAACTCATATACAACTATTAGACTGATATTATGGGTCACCAACGGGATGTCGAGTCTTGTGTGGTCGTGTTAAACGTCAAACATTCCTTTTAAACATAAACAGTCATGGTTTGGATAACCAAGGGTTATTGGACAAACGTATTATCGGTCAAATACTTATAGGCGTCTTGTGATAGGTTTTCGGTAATTGAAGACTATCATCACAAGTTTGGTTTTATTACTTAAAGATGCAACCTAAGGTCAGTGTCAGGACCCCACTTTTACATATTTTCTCACGGGGGAGAAACATGCTACACATTTTGGTTACTTAAAGATCATGTTTTACTATGGTTATTTGTTTACTATGAGACTCATCTAAATCCCAAGGAAACCACTAATATGGGTATATAGCGGGGAAATGTGAATAGATCTATTGGGTCTGACAAACCTCACCTGGGTCAACTGGAGGTTGGACGAGTGCATATTGTCTCAAACACACAGGGCCTACCGGGGATGACGGTAGTCCGAAGGGTACACACTTATGGAACAACTTAGTCGGCAATGGTTTCCATCGTAGTAGTAACATACTTAACGTCTAGCTAACATTCATATAATATAGTAGTAACATAAATGATCTTTCACACTTATAAATACATTTTTGCGAAACCTGTGAACTCACCAGCATATTATGTTGACACTTTTAGCATGTTTTCTCAGGTCGCTAAGGTAGCAAGCTAGGTTGGAGTAGGCGCACGGAGTCCCACGCCGTCTAGGTCGTCGTTTGCATGATTTTGAACAACTTTAAACTGTCAGCTATTTTATTTTGGGTTTGTAAATTGTTTAAGCTTCCACTGTATTTGGTTGATACTATTAAAACTGCATGGTTTGTTACGTATCTTTTACATATAGTCATCGTTTGTTGTGATCGTTGACTTGGATCCTGGTATGTCACACGCCTCGCGGTAAAACACCGCAAGTGGAATTTGAGGGTATGACAACCGGTAGATAAAAGCCTCCAGTATTTCAAGAGAGAGGTCATCAAGAACCGAAACTATTTTGGTTGCTTGGCCTGGAAACCGTGGGGAGAAGGTCGTTACAATAAGATTAAACCCTGAAAACTTTGCCTCAACATCAGCAATGGATGATTTTGAATTTGCAGCAAGATCATTAACAATGTCGACTGAATTTGAGGATGAACTAGAAGGTGAATATACTTTAAGACAGAGAAGCAATTAGTGTTCGTTTATATGAAGAAATTTTCGATTGAAGCAGAAGTAAGGGTCGCGGACTTAATCGAGAATGATAGAGGTGATGGTTCCCACTCGATAGCAACGATGGAAGTGGAGTGTGGTATTGAACGGTGGCGTGCGGCGGAGGTTGAAGGACGGCAATGTGATGATGATTGGTCGATGTGATTACAGTTGTTTTGAAAATTATGTGGGAGTTACATGATATTTTTTTGTACTTTTAAGCTTTTATATTATCTATTTTATATTATACTAGACTATTTCCCAGGATAAACAAATTTAATATCAAGTGACAAAATGTGTGTACCGTAAAAGTAATATGTCATTTTTTCAGGAATTTTTTTTAAATGATAAACTCTCAATAACTCATAAAACCTACTTCTAATTCTACATGTGCACATCATGCTCGAGTGAAGTCTTTGTACAACTTTGTCACTTCCTCAAGACATTATACTATCATAAATGATTAGTGACTTTTGCCTAGATTTGATTAATGAATTATTTAAACACATTGTTTTTTTTTGCCATTAACAAAAACCCACTAAAAAATCGTTTTGTTGTTTGTTTTATGAATAGCACTACGGTGCTCATTGAAAAGATAATAAAACGCTCGTTAATTTCGTGTAATTTTTTTTTTAAAATGTCGTATATAAAAATTACTAACGTTTAAAAGTTGTGATGGGAAAATAATGAAAAGATCAAGAGAAAAATATTAAATTAACATATTTGAAACTTTAAAATAATAGTTATCTTTATGTAAAATATAATTTAAAAATACTTTTAGAAGAAAATTAAGGGGTGTGAAGGTCTCTGTAACATACCTCTTTTGTTTATTACATATAAAAATTATATCCCGAAAGCTTTCTGGGATAAACAAATTTAATATGGAGCTATAAAATACATGTTATGATGTAACATAGAAATTAATGTACTGCAATATGAGAAAACAATAATTTTAATCATGTGCATAAGAATGAAAATGTATATTAAAAAGAAGATGCACGTTTGGATGAGGAGCAGAGGTAGAAAAAACCATTGCATAGCGTGATTGAGGCGGTGGTCTTGAATGTGTGACTTTTTTTTGGAAAAAAAGTGGTATTAACCTATACTGCTCTGGATGAGAATAGAATTCCTAGTTTTAACATGATTAGTGACTTGCTTAGACACGATTAATGAAGCACCTGAACAGATTGTATTTTTTCCCTGTATGAACAAAACCCTACAAAAAAATCGTTTATTTCGTTTTATGTATAGCACTATGTTACTCGTTGGAAAGATAATAAAAAGCTCGTTATTTTGGTGTATTTTTTTTTAAAAAGAACTCGTATATAAAAGTATTAACGTTTAAAAATTGTGGAGGGTAATATAAAAGAGAAAAAGATTTTTGGAGGGATGTAAGGGGTAGGATGCCACGTGGCATATCCAAAGGGGATGATAACTTCATTGAACGCAGGTCAACAAAAGAGCTTTTTTTTTATTATATATAGATATAAATATAGGTTTTTATATATTATATTTTTATATATAAATTTAAAGTAAGAATATATAATTTATAGTATTCTTTCTAAAAATGATTAAATGAAGAATTAGTTGATGAATTAAAGTTATCCGATGAGTGAATTAATACAACCTTGTATTTGTATTGTATTTGTATTAATGTTTGTTGCATTTATGGATTGGACACAACTTTGTAAATCTAGAACAGTAACACATTCCCGTGTGATTTAAATTTTTCATAATTTGATTATAATTCTTCTTGAATCTGGTTCATTGCTCGTTCTTGTCGTCAAACGAATCGGGATTTTTAACTCCAAAACAAATACTTAAAAAGATAAAACTGAAGAATTATGCACACATAATGCATGACTATTGTATATTACATGATATGATATTTACTTCTTTATAATTTTGTCTGGAAAAGGTGTTGCAATTTAATTAGATCCATGTGATACATATTTTCTTACCCCATCAGTTTGCGACATATGTAAAAAGACCTTTACAATTAGTTTTCACACTGCACTATGTTAAAGAAATTAAAGAGCTTTCTTATAACATTTTATGTTATATTTCTAGTATATTGGTCTGTATACACTACACTCTTTATATTGTGAATAGAATACAAACATCTCCAAGCATTCTTAATTTCAATCATGTGTTCGTCTTAATAAACAATGTGGATCTTTATATATCAAATTGTACTTATGTGACTACAACTTATATATCATAAATCAATTTTATAGTTATATTTTACAAAATAACTAAATGGAAATAATAAAACTTCAAATTATTTCTCATTTATATCGTTTGGACTAATGCAATTAAAAACGAATCTAAGGTTGTTGTCGTACATTTGTTTGAAATTTGTAGTAGGAATTGTCAACAGCATCAATTATAACCTTTGAATGCAATGTATGTAGGTCTTGGATGCACGTGACGTAAAGTTCTGAAAGCATGACATGTGGGCCTCTGGGCCTCAACCTACAGAACGTAATTTTTTGACCAAAACGTATGTATGAAACAAGGACTCATTGGTCATTTCATATTTATAGAATTATTAGCATGTACGAATATACGGAAACATATGGTTTAGTAAGTTACTTAGAGCATGTTTGGCTCTCTTTCTCCTTATTTCCTTATCTCCTTTTTCTACCTCTTAATCTCCTTAATTAAAAAGTTACAAATTCTTACTTATAACTTATCTCTTTTTCAACCCACAAAAATCTCCTTTTCAACTCATTACCCAAACTAGGGGTGTGCATGGGTCGGTTTGGGTCGGTTTTTACCATTAACCATAACCATAACAGCTATTTCGGTTATGGGATTTTCGTAACCATAACCATAACCAAGCTTCGGTTATGGTTAATCGGTTATGAATTCGGTTATGGTTCGGTTATGGTTATTTCGGTTATTAACCAAAAAAATCAACCAAAGCTAACTTTCGGCTAAATTATAAAATTAAAAGTCCATGGGTCTTAAAAACTCAGAACCTACAATGATAGACTTAGCTTGGGTTATTATTTATAAGTTAATCAAGACTATCCTTTCTAGTTAAAGTACCAATGTGGGATCCCTTTTAATAAGATATTAACAAAAAAACATATTTAACCCCTTGGTTACAACTTACAAGTTTAATTCATCATAAAAAAAAGAATACTACATCAATATCGTGTTGTTAATAACATACTTTTATTATAGTAAAAAAACCTCTATATAGTTAATATAGAACATAAATCTATTACATAAACTTAACAATATAAGTTCGGTTCGGTTATATCAGTTAACCAAACCTTCATAACCATAACCATAACCACTCGGTCGGTTATAGAAATTTCATAACCATAACCATTGGTTATGTTGGTTATCGGTTAAAATCGGTTCGGTTATATCGGTTATGGTTCGGTTATGGTTAATTTTGCTCACCCCTAACCCAAACAAACTTATCTCCTTATTAACTTTTTGATTAAGGAGATAAGTTATAAGGAGGCCAAATAAGGAGAGCCAAACATGGCCTTAGAGGGGTCGGGGTATAGTGCCAAATAGTTTGAGTAGCCGCTCGGCTACACTGTCCAGGCCGTTGGGGCTTCGTCGATCGGCTTCCAAATTCGGCTATTTCTGGTGCCGCGGCTTCTTCTTCTCAACGGTCAATTGACCGTTACAATCATTAAAAAAAACATTTTAAATAAGAGCAAAACGAGGTTGCTGCCGGAAGTTGTGGTGGTTGCTCCTGGAAGTCGTTGGTGGTGGTTGCTGCCAGAAGTCGTTGGAAAACATGGAGGCAAAACGAGGACGGTGGTTGATGGTCGATGGCAGTAGTTTACATTTATTTTATTTTATCTATTTAATTAAAGTGTATTTAGTTTTATTTTGTTTAATTAATTAATATTAAAAAAATAGTTTTAGGCTACGTTAGGCTACTTCAGGGTAAAACTGACGTGACACTGTTTGATTGGTTAAGATGGGGCTACATGGGGCTTGTGCCCCTTCCCCCCTTATAACTAGTTATTTGTTAAGTTATAGTTATGAACACTCGACTGTTGCGGCTGCACGTTAAAAGCGTAGCACTGTGAAAAAGACTGATGTTAAAATGTCAAAGATAAATACAATTTTCACACGTTAGGTAGAGGTATTGGTATCACTCAAGACTTTATATAAATGTATAAAAAGAAAAAAAAAATTAACGGAAACCATGTGTTGTGGCTTTACAACTCGACCCATTTCATTATGTCCACATCCCGACTCCACACATATTTGTTTGTTGATGGCCCGAAACCCTCGATTTCTGTCTCTCCATCGATCTATTCCTCTCGATCAAGGTCTCTCATTCAACCCACAACCTCCACTCAATTTTAACAATTCTCGAGTACCACCTCTCTCTCTTTCCCAATTCATAAATCGTTCCCAACTCGCAAAATAAACACAAAAACCAGGAAATAGGTTTACGTGGTAGTAGACAAGAAGGTTAATTTTTTTAGGAATGTTGCGAATTTACAAGAACAAAACATATTTCATGGAAAAACAACTATATTTTACTTTGATTGGAATGAGCAAACATGGATTCAAACAAAATTATGACGAGCTTTGTTATGTTATTCTATGAAACAATCAATGGAGATGAACAATTAAAGAGTGTTTACCGGCTAGAAGGTCTATATCGTAGTGGTAATCCCCAATGTAAGTACACTCTTCGGATATGTCCTTAGCGTAGATATCGGGTTAGGATCACGTTTAGCTCGTTTCATAGTTGTTTGGATTGTTTTATAGTGCTAAGGGTATTTTAGGGATTTCACATTGTACTCAGGCGTATGAAAGCTTCATGCGCCTGGACCCTCTACGCATATGAGTCTCATACGTGTCCTACATGGTAGGCATATGAGACTCCCATATAAATACCCATGCCTTAGCTAAATTTTGTAACTTTTGCCATTTCTTAACAAGTGTAGCCCATTTGTGTGTGTTTTTATGTGTGTGCTCTCCATATTATTGTTCTCTTCACTAACACTCACTTATAACAACTAACCAGATTTTTAATTCCGCCTTCAATCCGATACGCTCGTGATACTAATATCTTGATCCTATAAGTGGTATCAGAGTCGAGGCTCATACACGCGTGTTGTTATAGTGGTTTGTATCAGATCTGGAAGATTTTTAGGCAATTGTTCATAGAAAATCGATTTTGACCCGTTTGGTGCATAAACATGGTTTTCATTGATTTTGGGATGTGTTTGATGTTTTGATCATTGATTTGATTGTGGATTCATGTTTAGAAATTGATTTTAATCAAAACCAAATCAAATTTCAATCAAAACAAATCAGATCTAAGGTTTTTGTGAAAAAATTCAAGTTTATGAATATTATGGTTTTTGGCTTGAAATCATGAACATGGAATGTTTTTGAAGATCTGATCATTGTTTCATCATACAAAAGTGTTTTGGAAACTTGTTGAATCAATTCATATGTTAAACAACGATGAATTGATCCAGATCTGAGATTTTTGTTAAAGCCCATAAGTTTGGTGTTCATAATAGTTTTTCACAATTTTTTATTATAATTGTTGTTTTTGGATCAATTTGGGCATTAGAAAATTGTTAGGAATCATTCCCCACACAAAACATTATCATCTGATCATCTGAATTCCCCAAAACACCAAAAATCTCGATTGCACCATGAAGAACACTCATACTTGTGTTCTTGTTGCCATATGCCTGAACTTTGGACCCGCTTTTCACATGTATCAAGTTCATACTTGTTCCTTATACTTGTCTCTCATACTTGTTCCTCATACTTGTTTCTCACACGTGTCACTCCTAACCATCCCTCCATATGTGTCTGATGTGCCGTCAATTACACATATAAAACATGCATAAATAGTCAAATAATAGGGCAAAATTGAGTTTAAATTGATGATTATAGCCAATTAATTGTTCCTATTTGTGTTTATCAGGAAATTGAAGCTCCAACCTGAAAACAGGAGATTTTCAGGTAAAAACAGCTAAAACCGGAGTTCCTAAAGATACGAGACCCGAAGCATGTTCCAAGTATGTGTAAAGACCCTCTCGGGGTGTAAACGATGATAAAACTGCCCCGGGGTTGACCAAGCACGCCCATGCTCACTTGCACGGTGGTCCTGCACGCTAGAAGACAACACAAACAACTTAGGAGACAAAAAAAGCAACTTCACCAGCAAGCACGCCCGTGCCCATCATATGGCACGCCCATGCACGAACTGAAGTACAGACAAGACAGATTCTGCAGCAACAGGACGTACGTGGGGCAGGTGCACGACCGTGCACCACTACTGAGCATGCCCGTGCTCATGCTGGCAGCTCTATAAAAAGTAAGCTCACCTCAATCATTTGGCATTCCTTCTTGTGCCTTCTTGGGTCAACTTCCAAGCTTCTTCTAGAGATCTTGGGGTCTTGTGGTGAGCCTTAGGGCCATCCTAACATCCCACCAAGGTTAGGCGTTTTCCTACCTTGATTATCTTGGCCGAGAATGGAATCGTAGGACTAGTTACATGCAATAAAACATCGAGGGTCGTGAGGATCATATTAGATACATAGGATCAAGGAAGTGGAAGGCTTGTCTATGAGTTGGAAGCATCCATGTTCTTGTGTTGATCATCATTTGTGGTTGTATCCATCTATTATCCTCCGAAACTATTTCGATTTGTAGACTTTTATTATTAGTAGTAGTTTATTTTTAGTTATTCAGTGTGTTTATCTTCTTAACTAATTCTTGTTTGTTTATCTTTGTGACATGTTCCAATTAGTGATTAACTTGATAAACCTTTAAAATCAACCCTAACTTAAAACAAACTATCATGGGGTTCGATCGGCTTCTGGTAGTCCCGAGCTAGATCCAAGGCAAGGAAACCGTTAGTGAGACAGATCCTTCGAGCCTTTGATATCCAAACCGGGTTCTAAGCGATGGCTTCTAAAGTGAACCAAATCCGAGTGACACGTTTCTGATTCTTACCCGATGTATGAGTGACTTTCTTGACAAAGGGAGGATTCCCTACGGGTACACCAGTGATCTTTAGATTACACACCCTTAGGATTATGTTCCACCCTTGTTAAGGACTTCATTCATCTCGAGAGGTTATGGGTTGGGTTTGTTAAGTCACATGATCACTAAACCAAACTTAAATTTATCTGATCAATAAATTATTAGGTTGTCACCTTTTAAACATAAATTAAACAAGAATATTTTATCTAGTTCTCGTTAGCACAAAGTCGTTAACTTCTTAGAGTATACGCTGTCACTCATGCTGACTATAAGAGACATCCATCGGTACGGAAAGTGAGAGCTAAGTGAGGTGGAAGGGATTCCCGGTTGGAATTAAGCCTCTACATAAATTTAAGAAGATAAATTAGAGGACCTAGCGCTTAAACGAGTGGTTTGGGAAGTGCCTAAAAAGCAGGACTCAAACTTTCCAAAAAGCTGCACGGTAGTATAAGTTAGGTAACACCGCATTGTCAACATGAGAAGATCGGCTTACGGGCCAGTAGTCCGAAGGCACCTTAATGGGGGACTCGTACACTTCCCCTGTGCGTGACCCATAGAGTTTCCAGAACATCATCCATTGTTTATTTCTTTTCTCATCTCCAACTCTGAAGGGACTGTTCACCCCTATTCTCCTCACCGATAATTAAACTTAATACTACTTTTATCAATAAAATTGACTACTTATACGGAGGGTCCCCAAGATGTGCATGTTTACTATCCCTACTATTTTTATCTTTCTATTTTCAAAACCAAAACCTTTTTCAAAACCCATTTTTCATTTTAGAACCCCTCCATTTTATTTTATTTTTAAAACCCGATTAGTTAATCAGATGAAAGGTTGAGTAGGGGAAAATGTGTTCTCTAGAATACGATACTCGGTATTTACCCTAGAAAACTATACTATACACGTCAGGTTCTTTGCCTATGTGTTGGTTTTAGTTTCTAAGTAATTATCGTCTACTTATAAATTTAAAACTTGTTTAACGGTTTAGTAAAAATTAATCTTTTTCCCAAACCAATGTTTGAAAGTAACACATCAAGTTTTTGGCACCGGAAAACATGATATCTTTTCTAATTACTAAAACCAGGCAAATCAAGTCATTCATAACCCTACTTTCATACGGGTTCCTTCATACTTGTCTTGCATTCATATGTGTGACGTCATACTTGTTCCTGTCATATGTGTCTAATTTGATTCATACGTGTGTTATTCCATTCATACGTGTGACTATTAGAGTTAGTCAAATTTTGAACATTTGAAGTTTGACCTTGTCCGTTTTTCTTTCTGATCACAGTTCATTTATTTGATATCATTCCAATTATCTTGAGTTGGAATTACCTCACCCAAGTTATCCCTCCCAAGCATATTCAGCAACAACCGACCCCCAAGTACAACATCCTTACGTTGTTGCGAATGCTATGAACCCTCCACAGCAGGCGAACGCTATTACACCTTATTGTCCATTTTCTTCCCCACCTTAGCAGCAAATACCCATGTCGTCAAACTCCTGGGCTATGGTTTCAGAAACAAACAATGTTCAGAGCGTGCATCAAATGATGAAGAATGACAATGAGACGGGTAGCAACAATAAGGCTTCCAAGATGGAACATTTGAACGAATATCCATCCTAGAAGGGGAGAATTCAGAGGCACATTGAAGGGATAGATGCGGAAATTTGGTATTAGGTAGAGCATCCATTGGTAAGGACTTTACAGGAGAACTCAAACACACCGGTGGATATCTCGCAGATAAATGATGATGAAAAGAAGAATTATAAGAATGAGAGAAAGGCGTTCTCCATCCTAACACAGGCGTTGCCAAAGGACATCTTGCATCAGTACAAAGTATGTGAGAATGCTTATGATCTTTGGGCGTTATTGAAGAAGAGATGTGGGGGAGATCAAAGGAAGTTCAAGATCAGGTAGGATCAGCAAAAGAAAGAATTTGAAGCCTTCAGCCATATTGGATAGGAAACACTCAGAGACATGCAATCGCGATACTATCATCTCATGAGTGAACTTCGTAAGTTTGATCTCAAATATACTTCTTCTGAATTAATTGAACGTTTTGCAGATGCACTTCCACCGCAATGGATGCACTACGTGGATGTGATGAAAGAAATGGGTCAATACTACCTATCAATGAGTTTTTGTTGAAGCTGGAAAACAAAGAGATTGAAGAATCAAGGAAAGCAAAGAGAGTGCCTTTGCCACAGAATCTTGAACGTTATCATGCAGCCACTCCAGTAATCACTGCAGTCACTACCAGTTCTCAACCGCAGACTACCTTTGTTTCATCTGTTATTAATGACCTACTTGCCTGCAATACACCACAAATTGTTCAAGTCCCAACTCTTGATCCCATGATGCAGTATTCTAGTGCTTATTAATACACACCATCACCATCCACTTCTACCACCTATTGCCTAATTCCACCACAGCCTACAAGCACTTATGTTTATCCCAATACTTCCACCTCCCAACAGTTAGCCTATGTTTCTTCTAACACTTTGAGGGCACAACCCTCAATGAATAATTTTGGGGATGTGACATTGGAGGTTGCAAAAGAACATGTGGCCCTACTATTTGCATTTGTCACATCACACAATGACTTGGTGGCGGAAAACATCGGCAATGTCAACTTGACGAAAGAAGATTATGATCAGGTCACAAGGAAGAAATGGAATTGATGGGCATTCACTGGCATTTCATAAGTGTGGATAGTTGCTGAAGATTTTATGGGGAGAACCGGTCGCACTGATTGGCAAACCAACAAGGACACGAAGTACGATTTTAACAAGCAGAAGGTCACGTGCTATAACTGTGGAGTACGGGGACACTTCAAGAGAGAATGTGACAAGCCTATCCAGCAAGGAAACCAGTATCCTTTCAGAGCTAATCGGGGTCAATGGCAACAAAACCCATTCCAGAACTGACCTCAACAGCAAGCACAAGCACCTGCTCCAAATCATGAGCGTGCTATTATACTAGTGAACAACCCACTACCACAACCTGCGCCACAAGCGAATAACCAGGCTAGGGCTATAGTAGTGCAAGCAGATGAAGGTGTTGACTGGAATCTTCAGCTAGGAAGGAATGGAGAAGTGAATATGGGAGGTTCAGCGTGTTATGCTGAGATTATCAAAGATATTCAACAGGAAGAAGGGTCATCATCTTCAAGCTCAGAAGATAGTTCTAGTGATAACGATTGTTCAGATGATGCTTCAAGTCAACAATCTGGGTCTACAGAGAGCAATGCAGATTCTTTGGATGACGATGTTGATAGTCTGCTCAAGGAAGCTGATTTCTTGACCAAACAAAAGTGATGTATGGTTCAAGATCTTGTAGAGTCCACAGTTGACTACTCCAAGTATTTTTCTATAGATGGTTCGTCTTCTCACTATGCTTTTATGGAAAACATTCAAGACAACCAGTCAGTTCATCTGAAACACCAAATATGCAAAGTGTGTTGAATTAGAAGCCCGAATCGAATTTCTCAAAGAACACAATGCCAGTTTGGTATGTGATCTTCGAGCGTGCACTGATGCTAACACTGCCTTAAAATCAAATGAGAAAGAATTTAAAGAAACCATAATGTTGTTGAAAAAGAATGTTAGTAAAATGAAATAACAATTCTTAATAAACAAGACGAAATCAATAACTACATGACTGATTTAACATAAACCAAAAAGAATCTGGCAGCAACACAGTGTTTTTATGAGGCAATTAAGAAAAAGCTTGAAGGATATTGGAGATCCAAGTATGTGCTAGATTACATAATTGAAAGTCAAATAACTGAAAGGAGCAACAATGGTTTAGGTTATCAAACTATTCCTCCTCCCACGCGTGCAAATTATTCCAAAACACCGGATGAGCCTGAGGTAACACAGTTTCAGGTCACAACTCCCCTAGTTGCTGACCCGGGTGAAATCAAGAAAGTAGAAGTTGTCAAAGATGATAGCTACTGCTTAATTGAAACTGATGATGAACTTAGTGATGAGGATGACAGTAAGCCCAGTCTAGGTCATTAGAAACTGAAGCACATGATCCCTCTTGAGAATCGCATTGAGTGTGATCCTAATTCAGATTCTGACTCTAATGAGGATAATGAGGAGTCGGCTTGTGATTTTGGTCTGTTTTACATGGTCAAAGGTTCCACTAAAGTCTTTTCGGATAAGAAATTTCCAATTAAAAATGTGGACAAATCTTTTATCACTAAGGATTTCAAAGCTAAATAAGAAACTGAATTAAAACAGACCTCAAGTCAAGGTGTGTGACATCCGGGAACCAAGCACACACTTTTCTAGCTGGCTTTATTGTTTACTTGCTGAATTTCGGGACGAAATTCTTTTCAACTTGGGGATGATGTGACACCCCGCATTTTCAGGTTCCTACTTTAACTGAACTCTAGTTAACTTGCATGTGCATAGGTGACTAAACACTTGACTAGGGTTAGTTAGGAAGGTCTTCCTATATGTTATAGGGTAATAACATATGTTATGTGATAATAACTTATGTTACATTATAATAAGAAAAGTTATCATCACAATGCACACACGAGTCCTGTATCCCAAGCGTTGGTGATTTATCTGGCATACATAATAATGTGTACAATTGAATTATGATGAACGTGAAGTTACATGCTTATGTGGATTACATGTTTACGTGAATCACTACTTGATTGATAGTTAATATGTAAATCACGCAAAATACGTGCACCTTATAATTAATATGTTATGAGATGATAAAAACAATGGTTTTTATGAAATTTAGGGTGATTAATATTATCGGGTCCGGTATTGGGCTAAAACATGGTTAACGGGTCCAATTAGTGGGCTAAAAGGGCCCTAAAACCTAATTGCTTGGGCAACAACCCAAGCTTTCTTATAATTAGGAAAAAAAAAATAATAATAATAAACCCTAACCCTAACCCCCCAACCCTTTGTGTCGTAAACAATCCCCCACCCCCACTCTCTCTCAATTTCAATCAAACAACAAATTCTCTTGATTAATCCAAGTGGTGTTGGGTGGAATCTCTAAACCTTAAGGAAATCTTGCATTGAAAGGTATAATTTTTATAAGTTTTATGATAATTGTTAATGTTTTGAAAAGCTTTTAAAAACCCTAGAAACTCTATGAATATGAATCGCATGTGTATGTGTTTGTGTAACTTCTTAGATGTTTTGTATGGAGGTTTAAGAGAATTGATGTATGTGATTATAATTAGGGTTATGGAATGCAAAGAATACAGATTTTAACATGATTGTATATGAGGATTTCATGGAATATGTGATTATGGATGATTAGGGTTTGTGAGTAACTTGGGGAGCAAGTTTCAGTTTCTGGCAGATTCATTAGGGTGTTTTGTAGGGTCTGTATTGTGATGTTAAATTGATTGTTTTGATGATTTCTTTGCATGATTGTAATGTACATGATCTTAGCTTTTCATAATGGGCAAAACCATCAGATTTGTACATCGTTTGAGTCGTTTTTGGAATTTTATTTGATTAGAGGTCATATCAGATTTTCGGAGTTGTAAATTGGGTCAACTTTAAATGGTCATAACTTGAGATTTACAAAGAGTTAAGCTTTGAAATTTGGACAGTAGGTCGACATTGGAAAAAGTCGGCCTTTCCAAGTGGATTCATCCCGTTTGGATAAATACACAAGTTTTGGGAATTTTTCTACTAAACTGACCTGTTGTGGAAATTTTCTGGACATAGCTGTGTTGTACGAATTTTAATAATTTTTGTGTTTGGTTTTAAGGCTAAACAAAAATTTTGATTTTCAATTGAATCCCAATGAATACTCAGTAAAAATTTGGGACTTTAATTCATTTGTTAAGTATTTTAAATAATTCGTTTTTCACAGCGCACAATCTGCCCTAAAAACGCAGATTGTGTACGGGATCTTTATGTGACTATTTGGAGCCTTATATGGTGTGTAATTGACATGAACTTGTATGGAAATTTGTATGAGATGTATTTGAGGTACTAAACTGATAATAATCACTATGATCACCAACGGGATACGTAGGACCTACTTGTGCATGTAGAGTCATTAGGTGTCACTACACGGTTTTGAACTTTTAAAAGTCTTGGACAAACGAGTTGTATGATGTATTGGTTATGCACATATACTCACCTAGTGACATTTGTAATAGGGAGTTGGTAGCTCATTACTATTTGTGGAATTTGGATTATTCACTTGCAACCTAAGGTGAGTTTCACTACTCTTTTCTCAAAAGCATGCGTCTCGGGTTGAGACAACTTACTTAACGTTTCTAGTCTGGTTTGGGACTACTTTTACACATCCTGAGTTTTGGGATGCATGGTTCACGGGGTGAATCTACTTTTACTAATTCATGTTTATGTCCTTGATGAACTAAACCAATCCTGTCTTTTAAGTCCTTCAAAATACCGAATCAATTGCTGTGCGGGCAAGCGGGTTATTAGTTGATAGCGCTATTAGGTTTAACAAACCTCACATCGTGCTGGGAGCACGAGTGTGAACTATTAGCTTAAAACATATTATCATTGTTGATGGGCAATGATGTAAGGCAATATTCTCCCGGTTATGGGAACTTGTTCATTAGTAGTTCGGTATTCGCCGGTATTAGTTATCATGAGTGGGCTAGCTACCCCTGGCATATGAATTAGCTACCATATCATGGTCTGGGAGGCCAACATTGTACTTTTGATTATGGGTTTTTGAGAACCTACGCATTTACTTACTCACTTTCTTTACTTTGTGAACTCACCAACATTGTTTGTTGACCCACCATGTACATGCTTTTGCAGGTAGTTAGCTTCCGGTGTCACGATTAGGAAGCACTGCACGTCTCACTGCATTTGGGGTCTTGGGCATACACCTAAATTACATATCATGCTTTTACGTTTTCTTTCATATGGTTTTATTTGGGCGCGTTGTTTTGCGCATGGTTTCTAAAAGGTTTAAATCTGTTTTACGCTTCCGCAGCTTAACTAAACTTGATTTTTGAAAACGAACTAAATGGTTTGGGCATTTAGAGTTCGTTCATATGACTTATGGCTATGGGATCCTGGTATGTGATGCGCCTCGCGGTAAAACCCCGTAGTGGAAATTTGAGGGTGTGACAGATTGGTATCAGAGCCATTGGTTATAGTGAACTAGGACTGCATGTTGAGTCTAGTCTATAATCATCATAGCATAAGTATTAGTACACTCACAGCTTAAGTGCACCATTAGCTTTTGGCTACATATATCTACAACACACGATTTTAGGAGATATGTTATCTTCTAGTTCTAAACCTGATTCTGAACACGTCACTGGTGGTAACCAAGGGTTACACCAGGTGGCACATTACTGGGATTAGTATCCTAACAAACCTCATGGATGAGGAAACGATAAAAGTATAGGGGAGAAAGCCCTTGCGAGCGTTGTGGCGCACGTGCACAGGAAGCTGCACGATGCGCATGACGTGGTACCATTAAACCGAATCATATTCGAAGAAAGCCAAATACCGAGACTTATCCTTTTTCACTGAGCAAGGAGACAATTAGTTTATGTTCCTTGTTATTTGACCTTTCTTACCCTCATTTGAAACTCAGACGAGACTGGGTTACTCATATAGAATTTTATTCTTACCCTAGTACATTTACGCCCTGTACGAGCGAATGATGTATGACATGCGTGTCACTGTTCCTCGTGAGTATATAGTGGATTCATGGGAACACATCAGATCGGGGCTCGTTACAAACACTCTTGGGGATTTATGTAAAACTACGATGCAGTGCAAGGTTTCAAGGGAAGACGAAACCTACTAATGACTGACAGCCACGATTGGAGGAACGAGTGGTGAAGCTGACCACTGAACTGACTTACACAGAACCGGAGTAGGAGACTATACGCTACGAGGTCCATATAACACTGATACCTGCAAAGAAGGGACGGAAGGAAAACCTGAGTAGGACGAACACATGGAAAGTGAGAATGAAGGCTCTACTATCTAGACAGAGTGTGGCGACGATTGACTTTTACCTTTTCTTACCTGTCTTTTCTTTCCTTTCCCTTTTGTTAACTTAGATAAGACTGAGTTCTTATTATCAACGATAGGGTGGTTGAGGCCCTCGCATCTTTCCAAGCTAGCAAGGATCTATTCTGCTAACTCATTATTTTCTCTTAACATTCGCATTTGAACTTTCTTATACCTTGAACGCACGTGCCACAACAACAACCTGCCATCGTATTTTCAAGGATTTTATTGGTTGTAAACCTCGATAACTCCAGCGGAACTGAAGGAGACCGTCTGATTGCTTCGATAGTATAAGTCTTTGCCATGTGCATTTGCCCCAGGCAGGATGGGGTAATGTATGCTACATGCACACTCGATGAGTTACATATACCTGGGTGGAGAATGTAACCCCGTGACGAAATTTAGAAATTTGTTATCTAAAGATGGTTGGGTCTGAGATCGACGCCTACACTACCAAGCTACAGGAGTTAGCTACTATATATTCAAACACATTAAACCTACCTTACAAACGGATCGAGCTTCATACCAAAAGGGTGGGTCCCTCAGATTCGTGGCATGGCCACTACAGCTCACCTACCCAGAATCTAACAAATCATTCACCTGGCTCGCAAGCTCGCTGACGAGGCTGTTGAGCATGGTACTTTTTCGAAGCATCGTGCTTCATCTTCTACATTTGGTGATAGCAAGAGAACGTGGGATAGTGTGAGGTATAAGCCCTTCAACAACAACAACAATGGTAACAACAACAATGGGGCTCGTGAAAGAGCATTTGTGATGGGCTCTGGGGAAGCTAGGGCTGATATCAATGTCGTTATGGGTACGTGTTCCTTAAACGGCACTCTCGCTTCTGTTTTCTATGATACTGGTGCAGACTATAGTTTTGTGTCATCAAAACTTAGCAAACAACTAGGAATAGTTCCTACACCTCTTGAGACCCCGTACTCTATAGAGCTAGCTGATGGGAAGCCTGTTGAGGTAACCCACATTCATTATGACTGTAAGCTCGAACTAGATGGAAAGTTATTTGCCATCGACCTCTTACCTATCACCCTAGGAAGCTTTGATCTCGTGGTTGGCATGGACTGGTTGTCCAAGCAACACACTGAAATTCTCTGTCAGGAGAAGATTGTTCGTATCCCTCTCCCTAGTGGAGAACTCTTATCTGTCCAGGGTGATCGTGGTGGTGCCATCGTGGGCATCATCTCTTACTTGAAAGCCCAGAAGTGTATTCGGAAGGGCTACCCAATCATATTGGCTAACATTTCTGATACTCGAGCTGAAGTTAAAACAAAAATTGAGGACATCCCTGTGGTTCGGGATTTTCCAGATGTCTTCCCAGAGGAACAACCTGGACTTCCACCTGTTCATCAAGTGGAATTTCAAATTGATCTTGCACCAGGAGCCGCCCCAGTTGCGCGTGCACCGTATCGCCTAACACCAGGGGAACTTCAAGAACTATCTACCCAACTCCAAGAGCTATTGGATAGGGGTTTCATTAGGCCTAGTTCTTCACATTGGGGAGCCCTAGTCTTATTTGTTAAGAAGAAGGATGTGAGTTTCCGTATGTATATTGATTACCGAGAGTTGAATAAGGTGACAGTTAAGAACCGCTACCCTTTGCCTCGTATTGATGACTTATTCGACCAGCTTCAAGGGTCAAGTTACTATTCCAAGATTGACTTAAGGTCAGGGTATCACCAGCTGAGAGTCCGAGAGGAGGATGTTGCGAAGACAGCCTTTCAAACTCGTTATGGGCACTATGCATTTTTGGTAATGCTATTCGGGCTGACCAATGCACCAGCTGTGTTCATGGACCTTATGAACCGTGTGTGCAAGCCTATTTGGACAAATTGTCATAGTGTTCATAGATGACATCTTGATCTATTCCAAGAGCAGGGAACAGCATGAGCAACACCTGCGGCTGATCTTGGAACTCCTGAGGAATGAGCAGTTATATGCAAAATTCTCTAAGTGAGACTTCTGGATTCGTGAGGTCCAATTCTTGGGTCATGTGGTGAATAAGGCAGGAATACATGCCGATCCTGTCAAGATTGACGCGATTAGAAAGTAGGAGGCCTCTAAGACTCCTACAGAGGTGCGACAGTTCCTTGGTCTTGCGGGATATTATCGCAGATTCATTGGGGGATTCTCAAAGATCGCTCAACCCCTCACTGCTTTGACACAGAAGGGGGATTACTTACAAGTGGGGAGATGCCCAAGAATCTGCTTTTCAATTATTGAAGGAAAAACTTTGCAGTGCACCTATACTATCACTACCTGAGGGTACAGAGGACTTTGTGGTGTACTGTGATGCATCTATCCAAGGTTTGGGGTGTGTATTGATGCAGCGCGATAAGGTGATCGCGTATGCTTCACGACAACTGAAGGTTCATGAGAAGAAGTACCCCACTCATGACTTAGAACTGGGAGCGGTGGTTTTCGCTCTCAAAATTTGGAGGCATTATCTCTATGGAACAAAGTGTACAATTTTCACTGATCACAAGAGCCTCCAACACATATTCAATCAGAAGGTGCTGAACATACGACAACGTCGATGGATCAAACTCTTGAATGATTATGACTGTGCCATCAAGTATCATCCAGGGAGGGCTAATGTATGCAGATGCCTTGAGCCGTAAGGAAACAAAACCTAAACGAGTGCGAGCCTTAAAACTTACCGTACATTATAATCTGCCTGATAAAATACGCGAAGCCCAGGGCAAGGCTTTGAAAAAGGAAAACATCGGGCTAGAGACTTGCATGGTGCTGATAAACACCTGGAACTGAAGACGGATGGCCTTCAGTACTTCATGAATCGGGTCTGGATTCCACGATTTGGGGATCTCAGACAACTTGTGCTCGATGAGGCTCACACCTCTTGTTATTTGGTACATCCTGGTTCGGATACAATGTACCAAGATCTTAAAACTCTTACTGGTGATCAAACATGAACGCTGAGATAGCCACATATGTTAGTAAGTGCTTAACTTGTGCCAAGGTTAAGATTGAATATCAAAAACCTTCGGGCCTACTTCAGCAACCGGATATTCGCATGGGAAATGGGATGGTATTTCCATAGACCTTATCACCAGACTTCCCAAAATGCCCCGCGGGCACGATATGATTTGGGTCATTGTTGACCGTTTGATCAAATCAGCACATTTCTTGGAAATTAAAGAGATGGACAAGTTGGAACGTCTAGCCGCCTTATATATTACGGAAATTGTCTCTAGGCATGGGGTGCCTACTTCTATCATATCGGATCGCGACGCGCGATTTACTTCCCATTTTTGGAAAACTCTCCAAGATGCTTTGGGGACTCGCTTAGACATGAGCACAGCCTATCGCCCTCAGACGGATGGGCAGAGTGAACGTACCATCCAAACACTTGAAGATCTACCACGAGCATGCGTGGTGGACTTCGGAAACAGTTGGGACAAGCACTTGCCTTTGATTGAACTCTCATATAACAATAGTTATCACCCCTCAATTCAGTGTGCGCCTTTTAAGGCACTTTATGGACGCAAGTTTAGATCTCCCCTCTGCTGGACTGAAGTTGGGGATAGCCAACTGACAGGTCCCGAACTCGTGCACGAAACTTCTGAGAAAATAGTGCAAATCAGAAACCGGATGCTTGCTGCTCGTGATCGACAGAAAAGCTACGCTGATAAGCGTAGAAAACCTTTGGAGTTCCAGGTTGGGGACAAGGTACTATTGAAGGTGTCACCTTGGAAGGGTGTGATAGCTTCGGAAAACGGGGAGGTCGAACCCACGATACGTTGGACCATTTTAGATTGTCGAAAGGATTGGTCCCGTAACTTACAGGTTAAACCTGCCTAATGAACTTAATGGAGTACACGATGTATTCCACGTATCGAATCTAAAGAAATGATTATCAGATACAACACTGGTGGTGCCACTGGAGGAGATCCAGGTGGACGATCAGTTACGGTTCGTGGAAGAACCAGTGGAGATTCTTGAGCGGGGCGTCAAGAAACTCGGACAGAGCACCATACCGATTGTTAAGGTGCCATGGAATTCCAGTCTAGGACCGGAATACACGTGGGAACGCAGGGATCAAATGCGACTTAAATACCCACACCTCTTTCTGAACCTGAACCTGAACATAGATCGAATGCTAAACATAAAGCAGCTCTTTCAAAGTGAATTTCGGGGCGAAATTCCTTTCAACTTGGGGATGATGTGACATCCGGGAACCAAGCACACACTTTTCTAGCTGGCTTTATTGTTTACTTGCTGAATTTCGGGATGAAATTCTTTTCAACTTGGGGATGATGTGACACCCCGCATTTTCAGGTTCCTACTTTAACTGAACTCTAGTTAACTTGCATGTGCATACGTGACTAAACACTTGACTAGGGTTAGTTAGGAAGGTCTTCCTATATGTTATAGGGTAATAACATATGTTATGTGATAATAACTTATGTTACATTATAATAAGAAAAGTTATCATCACAATGCACACACGAGTCCTGTATCCCAAGCGTTGGTGATTTATCTGGCATACATAATAATGTGTACAATTGAATTATGATGAACGTGAAGTTACATGCTTATGTGGATTACATGTTTACGTGAATCACTACTTGATTGATAGTTAATATGTAAATCACGCAAAATACGTGCACCTTATAATTAATATGTTATGAGATGATAAAAACAATGGTTTTTATGAAATTTAGGGTGATTAATATTATCGGGTCCGGTATTGGGCTAAAACATGGTTAACGGGTCCAATTAGTGGGCTAAAAAGGCCCTAAAACCTAATTGCTTGGGCAACAACCCAAGCTTTCTTATAATTAGGAAAAAAATAATAATAATAATAAACCCTAACCCCCTAACCCTTTGTGCCCTAAACAATCCCCCACCCCCACTCTCTGTCAATTTCAATCAAACAACAAATTCTCTTGATTAATTCAAGTGGTGTTGGGTGGAATCTCTAAACCTTAAGGAATTCTTGCATTGAAAGGTATAATTTTTATAAGTTTTATGATAATTGTTAATGTTTTGAAAAGCTTTTAAAAACCCTAGAAACTCTATGAATATGAATCGCATGTGTATGTGTTTGTGTAAATTCTTAGATGTTTTGTATGGAGGTTTAAGAGAATTGATGTATGTGATTATAATTAGGGTTATGGAATGCAAAGAATACAGATTTTAACATGATTGTATATGAGTATTTCATGGAATATGTGATTATGGATGATTAGGGTTTGTGAGTAACTTGGGGAGCAAGTTTCAGTTTCTGGCAGATTCATTAGGGTGTTTTGTAGGGTCTGTATTGTGATGTTAAATTGATTGTTTTGATGATTTCTTTGTATGATTGTAATGTACATGATCTTAGCTTTTCATAATGGGCAAAACCATCAGATTTGGACATCGTTTGAGTCGTTTTTGGAATTTTATTTGATTAGAGGTCATATCAGATTTTCGGAGTTGTAAATTGGGTCAACTTTAAATGGTCATAACTTGAGATTTACAAAGAGTTAAGCTTTGAAATTTGGACAGTAGGTCGACATTGGAAAACTCGGCCTTTCCAAGTGGATTCATCCCGTTTGGATAAATACACAAGTTTTGGGAATTTTTCTACTAAAGTGACCTGTTGTGGAAATTTTCTGGACATAGCTGTGTTGTACGAATTTTAATAATTTTTGTCTTTGGTTTTAAGACAAAACAAAAATATGGATTTCTAATTGAATCCCAATGAATACTCAGTAAAAATTTGGGACTTTAATTCATTCGTTAAGTATTTTAAATAATTCGTTTTTCACAGTGCACAATCTGCCCTAAAACGCAGATTGTGTACGGGATCTTTATGTGACTATTTGGAGCCTTATATGGTGTGTAATTGACATGAACTTGTATGGAAACTTGTATGAGATGTATTTGAGGTACTAAACTGATAATAATCACTATGATCACCAACGGGATACGTAGGACCTACTTGTGCATGTAGAGTCATTAGGTGTCACTACACGGTTTTGAACTTTTAAAAGTCTTGGACAAACGAGTTGTATGGTGTATTGGTTATGCACATATACTCACCTAGTGACATTTGTAATAGGGAGTTGGTAGCTCATTACTATTTGTGGAATTTGGATTATTCACTTGCAACCTAAGGTGAGTTTCACTACTCTTTTCTCAAAAGCATGCGTCTCGGGTTGAGACAACTTACTTAACGTTTCTAGTCTGGTTTGGGACTACTTTTACACATCCTGAGTTTTGGGATGCATGGTTCACGGGGTGAATCTACTTTTACTAATTCATGTTTAAGTCCTTGATGAACTAAACCAATCCTGTCTTTTAAGTCCTTCAAAATACCGAATCAATTGTCGTGCGGGCAAGCGGGTTATTAGTTGATAGCGCTATTAGGTTTAACAAACCTCACATCGTGCTGAGAGCACGAGTGTGAACTATTAGCTTAAAACATATTATCATTGTTGATGGGCAATGATGTAAGGCAATATTCTCCTGGTTATGGGAACTTGTTCATTAGTAGTTCGGTATTCGCCGGTATTAGTTATCATGAGTGGGCTAGCTACCCCTGGCATATGAATTAGCTACCATATCATGGTCTGGGAGGCCAACATTGTACTTTTGATTATGGGTTTTTGAGAACCTACGCATTTACTTACTCACTTTCTTTACTTTGTGAACTCACCAACATTGTTTGTTGACCCACCATGTACATGCTTTTGCAGGTAGTTAGCTTCCGGTGTCACGATTAGGAAGCACTGCACGTCTCACTGCATTTGTGGTCTTGGGCATACACCTAAATTACATATCATGCTTTTACGTTTTCTTTCATATGGTTTTATTTGGGCGCGTTGTTTTGCGCATGGTTTCTAAAAGGTTTAAATCTGTTTTACGCTTTCGCAGCTTAACTAAACTTGATTTTTGAAAACGAACTAAATGGTTTGGGCATTTAGAGTTCGTTCATATGACTTATGGCTATGGGATCCTGGTATGTCATGCGCCTCGCGGTAAAACCCCGCAGTGGAAATTTGAGGGTGTGACAAGGTGGACAGGCTAGTAAGGTTAGACAACACCCACTGGTTCCGAAAAAGAGAGTCAGGATTCCTTGTTATCCCAAACACCGAGATATCCGGTGGATAAGACTAGGTCAAATACCTAAGTCAGTGAATTTTGTCAAATCAACTGGAACTGACCGAGTACAAATCTTTGAGAACATCGCTAATTTGAATTACTTCAAACAATAGGATCAAAGGAAGTTGTCACCCGGGTCACACGATCACAAGGCTAGCTCCTCTAAGTCCAAAAGTTCCAGTTGCAAGTCTGAAGTACAATATCCCCGGCAGCCAAAGTATGTACTTCAAAACCAATCTGGATGGGGAACATGTTATGAGTGCCCAGAGGTCGGACACATAGTTTCAAACTGTCCATATTTGAGACCTCGCAAGGGGTACACTACTGAGAATCACAGATCCTTATCCAACAAAGCACTTGAATCACCCAACCAAGCTGCTAAGGTGATTCCTAAGCAAGACAAAGGCAAGAAAAAAGTGAATGGGGGTGAATCATCAAAACTTGCCAAGGTCAACACCCAAAAGCCAACCCCAAAGAAATCATCATCTAAGGGGGAGCCTAAGGGAAAGTCAAAGGAGAATGTTCTAGAAAACAACCAGTGAGCCTGAAAAGTCAACCTAAGACACCATCCAAAGTGGTCAAGCCAAAGCCTCCCAAGGCTAAGCCTTAACAAGTTTGGAGACCGAAAGCAAGTGATTCTAAGTCTGAAAGTTCTAGTATTTCAAGTAGAACTCCACAAGCTCCAGTTGCTGTGCGTGCTTCTTCCACACCATCAGGCGAGTAGATGGAAATTCTATGCTTGATGTTAACGGACGACCCAAGACCGTAAAGGCTTGGGTCCCCCATTCCAACTAATCTTTGACTGTTTGTGCAAGGTGTTTCCATAGGTCCTATTAGCAGTCTTTGGATTTTTGATAGTGGAGCATCTGGTTACATGATAGGTGACTTATCGTTCCTATTCAATACCAAGAACATCAATGGAGGATATGTTGCCTTTGCTGGAAATAAAGGGGGGTTATATAACAAAGGAAGGAAGTATGTCAAATGGGATAGTTAGTTTTGATTGGATCAATTATGTGAAAAAGATCGATCATAACTTGCTGAGTGTATCCCAAATTTGTGAAAAGAAGTTTTTGGTAATATTCAATGATACTGCTTTTTTCATTCTAAAACAGGGATTCATGATACCGGAGGAGTGGGTAATCATGTCAGCTCTGTAGGTCAACAATTTATATGTTTTGGATATGAGCCAAGCAATCACAAAGTTTGCCAAGGTTACCTGTTTTATGTCTAAAGCTATAGAGAAAGAGTCAATTATGTGGCACAGACGTATGGGACACATCCACCTCAGAAAGATGAACATGTTAGTCATGAATGGTCTAGTGGAGGGTGTCTCAGTCAAACATTTTCATCTTAACGACGTCTGTGTCAGCTGCTAGAAGGGAAAATAGAAAAAGAAGTCTCACCCCAAGAAGAAGATCAACTCAGTGTCTACTCCGCTTGAAAGACTTCATATGGATTGGTTCGGTTCAATGAAAAGGAAGAGTTACTATAGGGATCTTTACTGTTTGGTTATCATAGACGATTATTCGAGATTTTTATGAGTGGTATGTATGCAACAGAAAAGTATGACATTTGGAAATCTTCAAGTTCTGCCCCCTAAGCTCGAATCCTTGTATAAACTGAAAATTCACAACAATTACGGGATTGAATTCAAGAATCAAGCTATAGAAACTTTCTGCTTAGAACGAGGTGTCAATCAGGAATTTAGTGCGCCTTACACCCCGCAGCAAAATGGTGTAGCAGAAAGGAAAATCGGACCATGATTGACGCTGCTAGGACTATGTTGGTTGACTCGAAACACCCTGTGATGTTCTGGAATGAAGTCGTATACTTTGCTTGTTATACACTGAACAGAGTCCTAATAGTGAAGAAGTTTAGGAAGACCAATTATGAGCTCCTTAACCTTCGCAAACTGAATCTTGAATTCCTTGAACCCTTCGGTGCTCCATGTACAATGATGATCGAAAACGAGAAATTTGGTGAAAAAGCTGAAGGAGGATTCTTTGTCGGGTATGCCACTTCTACAAAGAGAGTTTGGAATACTCACGCAAGGTGTGTTGAAGAATGAATGAACGTATATGTCCAGCGATACACAACCAATCCTCAAGGTACAAGTGGAAATGTGACATCATCAGTTGCTGATCAACCAGCGAATCCGGCTAATTCTTCCAATCCAACCGGTAATGTCAATACCACTATTGATACTAAAATTGTTTCTGCAGGTACAAGTGGAAATGTGACATCATCAGTTGCTGGTCCGTCTTCTTCTGGTACTCCCATATTAAATTTCAGAATTAATCTTTACAAGTACAAAATACAAGAGGGTGTCCCTGTCCCAACTCATCCTGAATCTAGGATTCATGACATACACCCTCAGCAGAACATCATCGGTAATCCAGAGAGTGGGGTAACGACACGTGGGCAGCTTTGTGCAAATGTTACAGCTCTATATTCAAAGATTACTAAATCCGGTGAGCATAACGATTGGGATTTCACTTTATATGTCTCACAAACCGAACCATGAAGCATCAATGTGGCATTAAAGGAAAATCCATGGATCAAAGTAATGCAGAAAGAACTCCTTCAGTTCAGTAAACTACGTGTTTGGGACCTAGTAGATCTTCCCAAGGGTACAAAGAAGATCAGAACGAAGTAGGTTTACAAGTGCAAGAAAGACGTCCGGGGCATTGTAGTCAGAAACAAAGCTTGCTTAGTTGTTCAAAGGTTCCGGTAGATTAAAGGGATTTATTACAATGAGATATATGCTTCGGTAGCTCGCATGGAAACAATACGCATGTTTTTCGCGTTTGCATCCTACAAGCGTTTCAAAGTCTACCAAATGGACGTAAAGAGCGCGTTTCTGTACGGAAAAGTGAAGGAAGAGGTGTACGTGGGGGAACCATCGGATTTCGAAGATCCAATGCACAGAAACCATGTTTAACGATTAAACAAGGCTCTCTATGGACTTCATCAAGCCTCAAGAGCATGGTACAAGACACTCATGAAGTACCGTATCTCTCATGGGTTCATCCGAGGACTCATTGATTGTACACTCTTCACCTTAGAGAAAGATGGAGATCTCTTACTAGTACAGCTATATGTAGATGATATCGTATTTGGCTCAACTAACGAAAGTTTGTGCAGGGACTTTGAGAAACTTATGTAGAATCAGTTGGAGATGAGTGCGATGGAGGAGATGCAGTTTTTCTTGGGTCTTCAGGTTCAACAGAAACCTACAGGAATCTTTATTCATCAGACCAAGTACGTAGCAGACATCTTAAGCCAGTTCACAATGGATAATGCGTCACCTGCTTCAACTTCTATTCAGTTCAATCACGGGATTGGACCATATGAGAAGGGTACCACCGTGGATCGTTCACACTACCTCACAATGAACGGCTCTCTCATATATCTGACCGCCTTTCATCCTGATATCATGTTCGCAACATTCATGTGTGCGCGATACTAGTCAAAGCCAAAGGTTTCTCATCTGACCGCAGTTAAGCGAATCTTTCGATATCTGAAGGGATGTATGACCAAAGGTCTATGGTACCCTTGTGATGATTCGTTTGATTTCACTACCTATAGTGATTCAGACTACGATGGCTGCAAGCTCAATGCTAAATCAACAACTGCTGGATGTCAATTCTTAGGAAGTAGACTCGTATCCTAGCAATGCAAGAAACAAACATCAGTAGTTATTTCCACGTGTGAAGCTGAGTATGTTGCGATTTCTTCATGCTACTCGTAGGTGATCTGGATTTAACAGCAGATGCGGGATTACGGTTTGAAATTTCTTACTATCCCTATTTATGTTGACAATGAAGTAGCCATAGCTATCACTAAGGACCCGGTTAAGCACTCCAAGCTCAATCACATCCATGTTCACTAACATTTCATACGTGATTGCTATGAAAAGAAGCTCATCGATGTTGTTAAAATTCACATTGACCAACAACGTGCTGACCAATTTACAAAAGCCTTCGACGAATCTCGCTTCGAGTTTTTGCTTATCATTAATGGTGTCAAAGAAAAACAAGATTAGTCCACATCGGTACTTCGATTTTTGTAAATAGTTTCTCTTATCAAAAATACAAAAACATTTGAAAAACAAAAACTTTGAAAAATCACAAAAATACAAAAACATCTGAAAATCAAAATATGAGTTTATGTTGTGTGGATAAGAGAAATTGACAGTACATCAGTGGACTGTCTGATTGCCCAATACCTAAATTGCATATATAATCATTCTTATAAGTGATATTTTCTTATAGGCCTGAAAATCATTTCAATGTTGGCATGGTGATATAAACATTAATGACTTAAAGTTGACAGGTTATCCTGCCTCATTGGCATATGGTCTTAATACCGATATCTCGATTGATGGGTTGCAAAAATCTGAGGTTTTGGGTCCTTAAGTTTGTGATTCATCCGGGAACAACTGATCGAATCTTGGATTTATTGCAAATCCGATTGAATCGATCAGGCATTCTTAAAATGTGCTGAAAAGATCAATCTATAGCCAAACCCTAATTCTTGTACAAATAATAAGAAAATTTTAGCTGAGAAGTGTGAGCATCTTTCATCTTTAGCTACTCATACCGGAAACCTATAGTACGTGTGGAATATACTGCAAGTAATACTGACGCTTATGGTGCCTTTTCATTGGGATAGTGACCTGGATTAGACACACTTGCTAAGTTTTGTTTATAAATTAGCCACACGTACTGTAAATAATAAATACGGATCTTACGGAGATTATACACTGGGATAGCGACTTGGATTGTGCATGCCCTCTAACCTATGTATGAAAAAAAGGGTTTCCGGTATCTGTCCCCACCCTGACCGAGATTCAATCAATCTCGTGTCCTGTAAACGAATGGTCATGGCTTACTCACCCGTTACGACGAAGCTTTGCGCAATGCCTTATACGGGAATCTGTCGTGTGCGTGGGGACCATTGACCGTAAGTATAAATCTTACTTTAATGATATCTAAAGGGTCGGCGAGTAATCCTGATTTTTAGGTTTAAGTGGATCAGTATATTGGTAACCCGTTATTTATTGATTATCTTAATCTAACTTTGTAAACTGATATGATTTTCTGCCCGGTAAGCTCACAAAAATATTGTTTGTGAATATTCATTTTTATACCTTAGTTTGAATTTCTTATCTTTTTCGTCAAAAAATATCAAAAATCCAGAAAGATTTTCCATTTCTATTTTTTTTTGAAGAACCGATGTAGGATGTGCTTTACGTGTATTATGTTATCTCCCTTTCAAAAACTCCGGAGTCAAAAGAACAACTAAGTGGACTTTAAAATTCAAATGGTCAACCTAACAGACCTATGCTAAAACTGAAAAATTTTCAAAATCCGAGGTCAGTAGTGAAAGTCAGACGTTGGTTCAGGTAAGTTCAAGGTGTGAAAAATCGAATCTCAGTACGTTTGTTGGTTCCAGTTGTGCGTGAGTATCTGAACATTAGTTAATGAAATGACCCATTTAGTCAAAGTTTGACTAACTGTGCATTTCAGGGGGAGAATGTGTCGAAGGATGATAGATCATCACATTTTCGGGGTTCAAGGTAAATTGGTCCTTTATGCATGTTTAAAATCAATTCCCAAACTTGAAACTGTGTGCCCGTGCGTTATAATGAGTTTTTAAGCTTGTAGGGGCAAAATGGTAATTTTTAGTAAACTTTTCATGTTTCATACGCCTGAGATCAGCATACACGTATGAATGATATATGTGTAGACCTACACACGTATCAATGAAGGCGTATGAATTCATCATTAGAATCAAAAGGTGATTGTTTTAAGTTAACAATTGTTTGTTTTCATCCACAGAATCGCCTGTTATGATCGATTTTAAGTATGCCACATAAACCGACTTTCAAACCAACAATAAACCATTTAAGTGTGTTTGTTGATCAAAATTTTTTTTAAGGTTTTGTTAATCGTCCCCCTTAGAGACAATCTACCAAAATAGGACTTGAAACCGATCAAAACAAGAAATTTGAAAATTTAAATGCCTCATATGCGTATGAGTTCATACGCGTGCTAAACTGCACACGTATGAAGCTAATACGTGTACTGTGTAACACGTATGAATGAGTCATATGCCTGCACAGCAGATTTTTGGCGATTTTGTCAAATTGATCATTTTTAGTCGTTTTCGGTTTTCTTATATTTTGTGTATGGGCATGTGCAGATATGGAGTTTACTATTGGGCTTAAACATAACATAGTTGTGCATCTGGACCCGAATTCATTGAATGCAACAGATTATGCTGAAATTATCAATTTTTTCCGGCATTCAAGAATCATTTATGCCATTTCCAACCACTACACTCAGTATTTAAGTCATCAGAAGCAATTTTGGGAAACGGCGGCATTGGAATGAAATCGTAATCCAATAGTGGTCGTTAGAAGAATCATCGGACGTGAAGTGGTGGTTTCTCAGCAATATATTCGGGAAGCTTTGCATTTTGATGATCAAGACGATTATCCAATCAAGTTCTCGAAGTATTTGGTGAGAGTATTTTTCAAGAGGGTCAAGTATGCAGAGAACATCAAAGATTCCATGTTTCTGAAGTCTGGTTTATGCCGTCACTATAGATATTTCATGCACATTCTAATTCACTGTATAAGTACCAGATTTACCAGTTTTGATATGGCCCGGGAGACAATCTGCTCAGCAATGGTAGCCCTAATTTTGAACAAACGTTCAACTTCTCAGGTATGATCTTCCACCATCTAAAGGAGAACATGGGTACGAAGTACATGAACAAGAGATCTATCATTTATCCGAGATTCTTGCAGATGATATTTTATGCCCAGATTCTAGATCTTCCAAAAGTGAGAGGAGATATTATGAAGCTGGAACACATGAATGATTTGGGCATGTCAAGGATGAAAACATACAAAATGAGCACAGAACCTGATTTCAAAAGGATCATCGGTCATATTGAAAGAGTCAACTATCCAGAACCATCACAGAATCGTTGAAGGAATGAAGATAGTGACACATATGTTGAAATTGTTGATCCAGTATCTGATGAAAATAATGAGGATGATGATGAGGGACACGTAGGAGGTGATGGGGGTGGTGAAGCTTCCCAGGGGAATCTCCCTAGGCCTTCACCGACTCATGAGGTCCCAGTTGTTTCTGAACCAGTTTCTGCTACTACTGAACCTGGATCCAGTGTTGCAGTTACTTGTAAACCAGCCTTAACAACAACTGTAGAAGTAGAATTATCAAGACCTAGACCTAACAAGGGTAAGGGTATGGCTTCTACAGTCGAAGTCATCAGTCAAAAGAAGGTTCAAGAAACTCAACCTTATGGCAATGAGTCTGACAGTAAGGATACAGAAGAAGAAGATCCTAAAGCCAGAACTCTTGCCAAGATTGTCAAAGAAGGAAGAGAATTAGAAAGATTGAGGCAGGCCCAAGAACTTGCAATCCTACAAGAATGTGAGGCGCTGCTACGAAGAGAAAGAGCAGAGCAAAATGATCCTGAATTTATGGTGAGTTTAGATGAGTTGGATGCTGAACTAGAGGAAGATAGACCTTCACGCAAACGTGCTGCTGCTAGTTCTATCGGATCCTTGATGGCAAGATTACCTAAGAGAAAGAAGTCTACCAAAGAGAAATATGTGACCATTCAAGAACAAACTACATCAACTACCCTACCCAAACCAACCAAAATAACCAGAAAATCCAAATCCCGAAAAACCAGAGCTACCAAATCAACAACCACAACATCTGAAACCACAATATCCACTCCCACACCATCCACTAGATGAACTGCAATCTTCACTGAGTCCGTCTCAGTTGCAGCTTCTGTCCTAGCTACTTCTACCACATCTGAACATCAATTGACTCCATGCTTCCGTGGTTATTATCTGAAATCAGAGTCCCTCGGTTTCAAACATCCCAACCTACTGATCAACCTCCCTTCATGCTTTCCATATAACCTGTTCCAACTAGGGATGAGCATCCGGTCCCGAATACCGATCACGAACCGAAAAAATACCGATTTCGTACCGAACCGATACCGAACCGAGGGTGTTCGGTATCGGTATCGGTACCCACATTTAGAGGTTTTCGGTTTCGGTATTCTCAGTATCGGTACGGGATCGGTATCGGTTCGGTATTTTAAGGTAAAATACCGATACCACACCGGTACCGTACCGATACCGAACCGATACCGATACCGTACCGGTATAATCGGTATCGGTATCGGTATTGGTTTTTTGGAATTTTCGGTATCGGTATTGTCGGGATCGGTATCGGTTCGGTACCGATACCGTCCCGAGCTCATCCCTAGTTCCAACCACATCAGTTGGTCCATCACTTAGTGTTAGGATCTGAGTGTTGGATTGTTTTGATTAAGTATGAAATATGAATGAAGTATAAATGGAAAGTGCAGCGGAATAAGAATAAATCAAAACATAGAGTATAATTGTTTTTAATCGAATGCTTTCATTAAAAGGAAAGATTACAATTGTACAATTAACTCCCCCTCAGCCTGATCACTCAGAGAATGTTTGTCTAAAAGAGAATGACGAGTGATCAATAGAACAGTACAAGTACTGTTCTATTTATAGACAATTACAAACCTCTGATGACCAGTTGCTGACGTCACCTAGAAAGCGACCCCTAACTGACTAACAAACTATAACATCTGTTAAACAATTAACTACTGTTACATTGAAACAACTGATAAATAAAACTCTGTTAATCTAAAGCTCTGATATCTTCTTATCATCTGTTGAACCAAGGTGCTGTTGGTTCAACAGACCTTTGCTCTTCAGATCTTTGATCAGCAGTTGTTCTTCATCAGACTTTATCCATCAGACTTTGTCAGCAGCAGTTGTCTTCTAACAGATGTTAAGCAGCAGCAGTTTAGGAATCAGCAGTTCTTTGGAGGAAGTTCTATTGTAACAACTGTTCTTTATTCTTGATCAATCACTTAGTATATTTTGGCTTTCAATCATCTGTTCTTCTCCAGGTCAGCAGACCCAACAATCTCCCCCTAGAACAGATGATGCCAAAACTCTGCTTTATTCTTGATCTTTATTCCTCATCAGACTTTCTCTAATTTGCCCTTTCAGTTGTAATTCAAAGCTTAGAGAGAAGAGGTCTTCAGCATCTCTATCCAGTGTCAAATCCAGAAGTGTCTGGAGATCTTCAGCACTTAGGCCAGGTGCCTCATCCATACTTAACTTCTGAATACTACCATCTGACCTGATCAGTGTCAATTCATGGGTCTCTTTGTCAGACTTCCATTTTAGAATTTTAGAGTCAGAGGAGTGACTGGGATGCATCTTTATTTTGGATGAGTTGGGAGATGGAGGCCTGCCAATGAGTTCTCTGAACTTCTCTGTGACAGGGTCAGAGAAGAATCTGAGTTGGTTCAAGAGACCCTCTTTTACATAAGTTTCATTGAACTTTCTTGTATCCTCTTCAGACATTTCCTTCTGCTTCTTGTATTGTCTTTGAGCAGCAATAGAAAGATCAGAGGTTTCAAGTAAACTGTCTAATGTAAAGGCCTGTGAGGGTTTCTTGGGAGCATCATCATACACTGGTTTTCTTGGTAGTTTAGGATTGGTCTTTCTTTCTTGTTCAAGTTTCTTGTATGTTTCAATTAACCTGACTTCTGACCATCTAGCAACAGATCTCATCTCTCCATACTTGGCTGCTACAAGCTCTTTTCTCATTCTCTTGAATTTCAAGGCTCTAGCTTGATCTCTCCCTTTACTGAAATCAGGGGCAGAGGCCTTAGTAGGAGGATTCTTGGCCATGTTCTCAATTCTGATCAGTTCTTCCCTGAGAGCATGTGTGGTCCAGCCTGTGAATTGGTTCTTTGTTGCTTTGTAAGGCTTGGTTGCCAAGATCTGTTCTAGCAGTGAATCCCTTACTTCCATTTCCAAGTGTCTGCTGAGAGGCATGGTAGACATGGAATTGCTCAGGGTCTTAGCATAATCTTCAATCCTTCTGAGTTTGCTAAGCTCTGCTGAATGGATGCCCTGAGCAGTCCTGTCATCCTTCCCTTTGCATTTCTCTTTGATGATGGCATCAGCCTTTTCACTTTTGTATTTAAGATATGTGTCAATGTTAAGTGGAACAGGGAAGCCTTTGAGAGATGGGAAGGATCTTTCTGATGGCTGATCAGTATTATAGAAGGATTGAAGTTCCCCCTTGATTAGATCCAACTCAAGGGGATACTTCTCAGCCAATGGGGTGATGGTTGGTGGTGGTCTATGGGATCTGAATTGGGCAGTGTGTGGTGAGAAAGATGAAAGTGGAATGGCATTGACTGGTGTGGGTTGTGAGATTGGGGTGTTAGGTGGTGTGTTGTGGATGTTTTCATCTTGTATAACAAAGGTGGATTTCCTTTTTCTGCTATACAAGATTTTGGGTGAAGGTGAGGATGAGGCAGTGGTTTGGGAAGCATCTGTTGGTCCTTTTGTGAAACCAGCAGTTGTTTGGGTTTTAGGTTGTGTTGAGGTAGGTTTGGGAGTTGGTTGAGTTGTGGCTGGTTTAGTGGTTGATGGTGTGGTGATTGGTTTAGTTACTGGTTTGGGTTGAGCAGATGTTTTAGCAGTGGTTTTAGGTTCAGTTGTTTTAGGTTCAGTGGTTTGGGTAGCAGAGGTTGTGGTGGCAGTGGTTTTAGGAGCAGTGGTTGTGGTAACAGGTGTTTGTACAGCAGAGGTTTCAGCAGTTAGTCTGGAAGGTGGTTTTCTAGTGTGTTTGGCTGGCATTTTCTTTCTTTTTGAAGTATTCACATCTTCCACTTCCTGCTGCTGTTCCTTTTTCAGTTGCACCAACATCTCTGCCTTTACTTCCAATGTATCAGCCCTTTTCCTTTTGTCTTGAGCAGCTTTTTCAGCCTTTTCATTAGCTGAAGTGTCAACTTCTTTTGCCTTTGATGCTTGAGCTGGTTCAGAGACAGGGATCTGAACATTTGGTTGTTGTGTTTGTGGAGCTGATTTGGGTGACTCTGGTTTGTCAGCAGTTGGCTTCTTCCCTTTTTGTGAGGGTGGTGCACCAAAAGGATCTAGCTTTGGCAGCGTATCTCTGCCACTCTCCCCCTTTTTGGCATCATCAGCTGTGAACTCATTGTCATTCTCATCTCTGAGGATGGTGGTAGGGGCAGAGCCAGTAGTCTTCAGCAGATGTTCCTTGATCACTTTGATGTCAGCTTTGGTGTCATTGAATCTTGCATCCACCATATTTCTGATCAAGGACATGTAGGTTTCTTGGGTCTGATCTGCCAGTTTTCTGTGAGCTATGATGATGGGTGAAACTGATTTCTATAGCTCACTGGCAATATCAGAGGTTGAGGGTTGACTCTTTGTAAAGTTGTTCAATGTTTCCAATATTGACTTGACATCAGATTTGATGTCAGCAACAGAGGATTCAAGGTTTTGAACTTTAACCGTCAATTCTTGAATTTTTGACTCATCACCTAAGTTAATAGGATCATCTGAATCCCTACCAGGGGTAGTTTTAGCTGGTTCAGTTCTAGGAGGTGAGTCCATAGAATGAGAACCTGCTGCCCCTTTTTCTTGGTACTGGGGACTTCCAACTGTTTTAGGGGACACAATTGTGGCCTCATCAGTTGTTGCCTTCAAGGAAGTCTTATCAGTGGAACCACTGTCCTGCTGTGAGACAATGGTCTCTACAGCAGTAGTAGCTGCTTCTCTTGAAACCTCATCAGAAGTAACATTGACTTCTGGGAGTATAACCTCCTCTTCTGTTTGTGGGATAGCTAATTGACTTTCCTCAGCCCCAGTCACTGGTGGTGGTGTACTCTCAGTGATAGGTGAAGGAGAGGAACTGGGGTTGTCCTGAGTTTTGTCAATAGCTTCAAACAGAGGTTGCATTGTTTGTGGGACATGTGGTGGTGATGTAGGTGGAGTAAGAAGCTGATTAGCCCTGGGAGATGGACTTGTAAACATATGGTCAAGTGACTCATATGCCTCAGTATGAGGTTCCCTTTGGCTTACAACAAGATCCTTTTGTGAGGATACTTGAGGAGTTTGCTGGGGTTGAGATATCTCCAACTGTTGTGAGGAAGTAACAACAGTGGTTTCATGTTGCTTTGGTGATGCAACAGGGTTAGCTTCTGGTATCTCATCTTCCAGAAGTCCCTTTTTGGTTTTGGTGGTTGTTTTGGAGGATGGATGTTTTCTTTTGGTGGCTGGTGTGGGTTTCACAGCACTGGATGAAATGCCATGATCACCAGGAGCAGTGGGCTCACCAACAGAGGTTTCAACAACAGCTGTTGTCTTTGTCCTCTTTGGTTGTGTTTTTGAAACTTTTTGTACTTTTAATACTTTTTCTTGGGTTGAAGAACCCAGCATTCTAGTAAAAGTTTCATCAGTTAAACTTTTCATTTTGAAAGACCCACCCTTTTGAAAATCCTTTTCAGGTAAAATCTTTTGTAGAATCACACTTAGAATTCTAGGGTAGAGCAGAAAAGCATTGTTTGAGCCAGATTTTATGGCTTTCACATTTGATACCAAGTCTAAGAACAATTCCTGAGACAGATTGAAGTCAGAATCTGACAACATTGCATATCCCAAGTATTGTATCCTCAATGGGATTTCATTGAAGGATGTAGTCTTGGCAGAGGCACAGAGGAGGAGGGTGTGAAAGAAAAATTTCATGACTGGTGGGAAAAACTTTTTGTATAATGTGGAACCAGTCATTTGTGCATCATACCCTCTCTCTTGAAACTCAGTGTGAAGCTCTGTTTTTGGAAAAGTTTCCATACCTGACAAGTCATTGAGTGAGAAGGTAGTGGATATGATTTCAGGGGTTATGGCGATACTGGTGTCTCCAATTTTGGAAATTATGGAAGTTGGCTTTTTGTCTTGATATAAGACCTCAGCATTCGCCCAGAATTCTTGGAGAGTTTCCAGGTGTATGGGGGCATCAGCAATAAGAACATTTTTATACTTTGAGTTATTGATGATGTCGATGGTGGAATGGAATGGTGTGTTGTCTTCGGCTTTTACCAAATAGGGAAGAAAATTATGAGTGGCTTTTGTTTGGAGTTCCATTTTGATGGATTTGGATTGTGAAAGTGATGAACTTTGATTGAGGGTTATGAGGGAGACGAGAGCGGTTTTCAGTATTTTGAATACAATGAGACAGTAAAACTGCTGTTGGGGGAAAGAACAGGGTTTTATAGGCTCTGGGGAAACCGCTGATGTGGCAAAACTCTGCTTTTGAGAGCAGACGTGGCAAACATCTGATGGTTGAAACATCTGGTGGCATACAGCTGTTTTGGTAAACCTCTGTTGCCAACCTCTTTTTCATAGCTATCTCTGACAAAATGATGTCTGATATCTATGTGCTTGGTGGTTGAATGGGAGACTGGATTTTTGATGATATTTTCAGCAGCTTGGCTATCCAACATGAGTGGAGTCCTTAGTGCAGTTATCCCAAAATCCAGTAGTTGATTTTGAAGCCACATAAGTTGGGCTGTACAGCTTGCAGCAGCAATGTATTCAGCTTCAGCAGTGGATGTTGAAACAGCTGCTTGCTTTTTGCTTTGCCAAGAAACTAAGGCATTCCCTAGAAACTGGCACCCTCCTGAGGTGGACTTCCTTGTGGTATGGCAGCCAGCAAAATCACTATCTGAATAACCTGAAAGCTCAATGTTTCCATTAGCAGGATACCAGATACCAAGTGTGGGAGCACCTTTTAGGTATCTGAATATCCTTTTCACAGCAATAAGGTTAGACTTTCTAGGAGAAGCCTGAGATCTAGCACACACACAGGTTGCAAACACAATGTCTGGCCTGGATGCTGTTAAGTACAATAAAGACCCAATCATGCATCTATAGTGTGTCTGATCAACAAGTTCATCCTTTTCATCATCAGTGAGTGGCTTGACAGTGCTCATGGGTGTACTACATGGCTTACAATCATTCATCTCAAATTTTGTTAACAAGTTTTTCACATACTTGTTTTGATGAATGAAAGTGCCATTTTGCAGTTGCTTTACTTGAAGACCAAGAAAACACTGAAGTTCACCAATAGCACTCATTTCAAACTCTGCTGTCATAAGTTCCCTAAACTCCTCACACATTTTGTTACATGTGGATCCAAAAATGATGTCATCCACATATATTTGAACAATCATTAAATCTTTTCCTTTCCATTTTAAAAACAAGGTTTTATCAATTTTACCTCTTGTAAAACCAATGGATAAGAGAAAAGTAGAGAGAGTTTCATACCAGGCTCTTGGTGCTTGTTTCAGTCCATACAATGCTTTGTTAAGCTTGTAGACATGATCAGGATGGAATGTGTCTTCAAAACCAGGTGGTTGACATACATAGACCTCCTCCTGAATTTTGCCATATAGGAAGGCACACTTGATGTCCATCTGATACACCTTGATGTTGTGGTTGACAGCAAAGGCTAGGAAAAGTCTGATAGCTTCTAACCTTGCTACAGGGGCAAAGGTTTCATCATAGTCAATTCCCTCTTCTTGTCTGAAGCCTTGAACCACTAACCTGGCTTTGTTCTTGACAACTATACCCCTTTCATCAGTTTTGTTTTTGAAGACCCACTTTGTGCCAATTGGACAGACATCCTTAGGCAGTGGTACAAGTTCCCATACTTGTTGTCTTTTGAACTGAAGGAGTTCTTCTTGCATGGCTTCTACCCAACTGTTGTCTTTCAATTCCTCTTGGTACTTGACAGGTTGTGTAAGGGATAGAAAGCCTGCAAAAAGACAGATGTTTGAAGATTGGCTCCTTGTGAGCACACCTTCTCTGATGTTGCCAATGATTTGGTCTGGTGGATGAGCTCTTAGGTAGATTAGATCTCCCTGATATGGTATGATGGCATTTTGTGGTGAAGGACAGAGGTTTGGAGACTCTGTTGACATAACATCTGTTGGTACTTTTGAAGAGTCAACAGATGTTTGGAATGGAGGTGGAGGAATGGGTCCAAGTGGTGTAAAGTTGGACTGACTTTTGTCAACAGATGATTGACTTTTGTCAACAGATGATTGAGCAGTGGATTGGATGGGTGAATCAGTGGTTTGAAGGTAAGACTGGCCAACAGTGGCTGACTCAGCTATGACAGAGTTTTGACAGTTGTTTTGAACCACTGTTTCCTCTGATGCAGGATAGACTTTGTAGTGGTCTGGAACCACAACATCTATTCTGTAGTCTTGTTGTGAAGATTGTGGAGTACCTGCAGGGTTAGTTTTGACAGTAATATCTTCAAATTTGAATTTATCTAAATCAAACAACTCAGCAGGGTTTGCTGGGATTTTCAAAGATGAAAGTTCATTGAACTTCACATTCAGAGTTTCTTCTATTGTTTTAGTCCTTATGTTAAACACTTTATAGGCCTTTGCAGTAGAAGAATACCCCAGAAAATATCCACAATCCACTTTGGCTGCAAATTTTGAAATGGAATCTTTAAGATTTAAAATGAAACATGGGCAGCCAAAGACTTTGAAAAATGATATCAGTGGTTTGATTTTAAACAGAATTTCATAAGCAGTCTTTTGATGTCTAGGGTTGATTAAAACTCTGTTTTGAACATAGCAAGCAGTGTTTACAGCTTCCGCCCAAAAGGACAGAGGTAAACCAGAATCTGCTAGCATTGTTCTTGCAGCCTCAATGAGAGTCCTGTTCTTCTTTTCAACCACCCCATTTTGCTCTGGTGTTCTTGGGATACTGTACTGCCTTACAATCCCTTTTGACACACAGAAATCATCCAACTCCTTATTCTTAAACTCTGTTCCATTGTCACTCCTAAAGACTTTCACTGGCAAGTCATAATGTTTTTCAACTTTGGTGACAAAGTCCTTCAAAATACCTGCAGTCTCATCCTTAGAGTGTAAAAAGTAAGTCCATGTAAACCTAGAAAAATCATCAACTATGACAAGACAAAATCTTTTTCTTCTTAGACTCATGATTTTTACAGGGCCAAACAAGTCCATGTGCAACATTTGTAAACACTGACTAGTTTTGGACTCATCAATGGATTTGTAAGAGCTTTTATGTTGTTTACCTTTTAAACAGGAAACACAATGCTCATCACATTTGAATTCTTTTGATGGTAAACCTCTGACAAGGTTTTGTTTGGAGAGTGAGTTGATAGTTTGAAGGTTGGTGTGACCAAGTCTCCTATGCCACAATTCTGTCTCTTTGGTAGAGGCAGCGGAGAACAGACAGACATTTGCAGTAGGATTATCCTTCAACATATCAACTACATACACATTGCCACTTCTGTGAGAAACAAGTTGTGCTTTGCTCTCAGCAATGATGGTGTTAATCTTTTCTACAGCCTCTGGGCCAACAATCTTACAAGTTTGCTTAGTGAAGAATGACCCAAAGCCTTTGTCACTCATTTGAGATACACTAAGTAGATTAAATTTTAGATTGTCTATTAGATTAACATTTTCAAACTTAAGCCTCCCTGCTTTGACAGTGCCAGAACCCAACACTTTACCTTTAGAATCATTACCAAAGGATATATCACCCCCTCCATGAGCAAGAAAGTCCAGAAGAAGGGCTCTACATCCAGTCATGTGCCTGGAGCCTCCACTATCTACATACCATAAACTGTCTAAACAAGCAGAAGCTCCCTGCACATCAGTAAAGATTTTAGTTTTGGTGAGTGTCCAAAGCCAAATTGGCTTTGGATGGGTCCTTAGCTGTCTCAGCCTTAAGTTGAGGAGAATGATCAGTGGTTTGGACTAGCTTTTGAACTAAGTTCAACAGCTGCAGTTGACCATTTGCCAGTGCTTGTATGTCAACACTTGGTCCAGCAGATGTTTGATCATTTCCTATCAGTTGTTGAAAACCATGAGGGTGTCTGTTCACTTTTGGTTTTGAAGGCCTCTTGGGCTCTTCATAAACATGTGGCAGACGATGACAAGTGGGTTGTCCATATCCTCTTGGTAATCTGTTAGCAGGTGGAGCATCTGTTACCTGAACTTCTCTGGGAGCAGAGTTTTTGTTCAGACTTTTGGTAACAGATGTTTGAACTGATTCAAAAGTCTGTTTGGGTTTTCCTTTTGAAGTACTTACCACTTGACTTTCCAGAGTTTTAGCCTTATACTCTTTTATCTTTTCATCAAAATTTTTGAGATATAGGCACTCTTTTGTTTTGTGATTCTTTTTCTTACAGATTGAACATTCTTTAGATTTAGAATCATTTAAACTTGTTGTTTTGTTGATGTCATATGCTTTTAGAAGAAAACAGTTTTTGGTGACATGGTTCTTCTTTTCACAAAAATCACAAAACAAGTTGTTCTTGGCTTTCCCTTTTTCTTTCTTCTTTTCAACAGATGTTTCATCATCTGTTGGAAGATTTACTAGAGGGATTACTTTGGCCTGTGGTGCCATTTTACCATCAGGGGTCTTGAAGGTCATTGGTTTGAAATTTTCAAGGACTTCACACTCATCTGACCAAGTTGGTTTGAATTGATATTTCTCAATTTCATCAAATGAGGGTGTACCTTCCAACTTTTCAAGAACGCTTTTCTTGCCATTGGGTTCAGTAACCTTGATTTCTTGACCTTTTGAGTTTGTAGGGATGACCTCAACCAACTGGGGTTCCTTTTTGTCAGTGGTTTGTGAAACTTGATCAGTGGTTTTAAAACCAAATCCAAATTTCACATGACTTTTAGATTGTTGGTTGACAATCATCTCAAAACCCTTAGATGATTCCACCCATTTCTTACATTCAACTTGGGTGGACTCAAGCTCCTTCTTACAACTATGATATTTTGTTATCACAGTCTGAAGCTGGTCTTTGGTTATGCTTGCTTCATGTTTTAAACTGCTGATTTCAGACTCTTTTTCAGATATTTTTGATTTTAACTCTTTTGTAAGTTTTTCAAACTGAATTTCAGAATCCAAAATTTTCTTTCTAAAGTTTTCATTCACCTCTTTTATCTTAGCAAATGCCACAATACACTTGTCTGAGCACAAGTCATTTAAGATTTGAGGAGATACCTTAGCAGCAGCCATCAAGGCACAGTTACACTGGCAGTCACAGTCATCACTACCCCAGGGGTCTGAGAGATTCACAACCTCCACTTCAGATTCTTCAGCTGAAACAAACTCACCAACAACACCATCAGTCACATTTTCAGACATAGATACCACCTCCTCAGAATCAGTCTCTTCAACAATTGTTTCTAGTGCCATAAAACAAAAATCCTTTTCAGTTTTGGCAACTAGAGCAATGTTGTCATCTGTTATCTCATCTGGAAGACTGCTCCAGTCAACAAAGCCCTGAGTAAAGAAACTCTGTTGACCTGGTTGACTGGTCTCTGCAGGAGCAGAGGGTGGAGTAACAATCATTTGCACAGGTGCCTGAGCAACAGGTGTTTGGACATAGTGATACTGAGGAACAGTGGTTTGGACATAATGCACAGGAACAGTGGTTTGGGTCTGTGCAAAGTGAGCAGTGCTTTGCACATTAGGTACATTAGGGATGGTTTGATAAGTGTTGGTCTGTGGTCTTTGATTTGGATAGGTAATCATAGGAACTCCATTTTGACTCCTACACTCCCTAGCAAAATGACCCATTCTATGACACTTGTAACACTTTATCTTTGATTTATCCAACCCAACCTTTGACCCACCATGTAAACCTGGGTACCTCCTGCCAGTTTTCTTATAGAAGTTATTGGTTCTAATACTAAGCAGGGCAACCTGATGTAAGATGTCCATTTCTTCTAGGTCCAAAGGGTCAATGTATTGCAAGTCATTGTACACAAAAGATGAATTATCAGAAGCCTGGATATCACCACTGGCTGTGAAAGCACAGTTGTTTGGTGATGAGTAAGAATCATTATTGAAACCAGTTGTTATGTCAATGTAATGATCATAACTCTGATCCTTACTACTTCCAGAACCATCATCCTGACCCAACAGTGCAGTATTACCAAATACATAGTCATCTGACACTTTGCCAGAAGCCTGGAGCTTCTTTTTCTGGTTAAGCTCCCTTTCATAAGTCAGGAGCTTACCATGAAGCTGGGTCAGGGTTAGGTCTTTGAATCCGATAGAGTTTCTCATAACTATGGCTATAGTGTCCGATTTGTCCTGAAGTGATCTAAGAAACCTATGATTCAGTGTTGAATTAGGAAAAGTTAGACCAACCAGTTTAAGTTCACTAATTACACAGTTAAACCTTTCAAACTGCTGTGTTAATGACTCCCCTTTTATGTGACTAAACGTTTCATATTGTTGGTTAAGTATTTCACGGTTGTTTTCAATCACATCATCAGTTCCCCCGAATTGCTCTTTGAGAGCATCCCACAGTTCTTTAGCACTATTGCAGTGCAAGAGACCGGCATAGATATCATTCGGCAGTGCCATGGCTACTATGCTGAAAGCCTTGGCATCTAGCTCGATTTTTTGAAAATCTTGCTCTGAGTAGTTCTCAACACTCTTTGGTACTTGGATCTTTGGATCCTCGGCACTCGGTACCATTGGAACATGTGGTCCAAATACTACCGATTTCCAGCACCCTGTGTTCTGTTGTGCTAACACATGAGCCACCCGACGCTGCCAGATGTTGTATTCTGACCTGACAAGCATCGGAGGCTTGTTGTGTGTGCCAGTGTTGTGTGGATCTTGATTGAGTGAAGTCATTCTCTTGGTTTTTCAAAAACAAAGTCTGTTTTACTAACTGTTGAAATGAAAATAAACTATTACTCTGTTTTAACCCGACAAACAAACGATATCAATGATTATGAGCTGATCTGTGTATTAAATTGATTGATTAGATCAGATTTAATTGACCAATCTCTGATACCAATTGTTAGGATCTGAGTGTTGGATTGTTTTGATTAAGTATGAAATATGAATGAAGTATAAATGGAAAGTGCAGCGGAATAAGAATAAATCAAAACATAGAGTATAATTGTTTTTAATCGAATGCTTTCATTAAAAGGAAAGATTACAATTGTACAATTAACTCCCCCTCAGCCTGATCACTCAGAGAATGTTTGTCTAAAAGAGAATGACGAGTGATCAATAGAACAGTACAAGTACTGTTCTATTTATAGACAATTACAAACCTCTGATGACCAGTTGCTGACGTCACCTAGAAAGCGACCCCTAACTGACTAACAAACTATAACATCTGTTAAACAATTAACTACTGTTACATTGAAACAACTGATAAATAAAACTCTGTTAATCTAAAGCTCTGATATCTTCTTATCATCTGTTGAACCAAGGTGTTGTTGGTTCAACAGACCTTTGCTCTTCAGATCTTTGATCAGCGGTTGTTCTTCATCAGACTTTATCCATCAGACTTTATCCATCAGACTTTGTCAGCAGCAGTTGTCTTCTAACAGATGTTAAGCAGCAGCAGTTTAGGAATCAGCAGTTCTTTGGAGGAAGTTCTATTGTAACAACTGTTCTTTATTCTTGATCAATCACTTAGTATATTTTGGCTTTCAATCATCTAATCTTCTCCAGGTCAGCAGACCCAACACTTAGTCACAGTTTAACAACCTGGTGAGCATGTTGCACATGCAAATTACACAAAATATGGAGAACAAGCATCCGATAGCCGAATTTGAATAGCGAGATCGCGAGTTCCAGACCATCATCAATGAAACAAGGTCAGAGTATATAAGACTATCTGCCACACTTAATGCGGCGATGCTCAAGCTATCCTGATGAAACATGGAATCGTCTAGCCATTGCTGAGTCTGGAAACCAGAAGTTGAAAAAGCGAGTTGACAAGTACTTCAACAAGCACAAGAGACTCACGTCTGGTAATGGTGATGATAGAGATGATGGTGATAATAGTGATGATGAGGAAGATGATGAAGAGGAGGAAGAAGAAGAAGAAGAAGAAGAAGAAGAGGATGATCATTAATCCAAGAAGGATAAATTAGGGGTTGATGAGGAGGATCCGAGTGTTAGTGGTGGTGCAAAGGATAGGAAAACTAAAACGGCCGATGCACAATTCAGGGAGAGACATGCAAAGAAGGATGAGGATGCAGGTTGTAAGACCGGTGCAGGAGAATCTTCCTTGTAGCCTGTTCCGACAGAAGAGGATCTCTGGTTATTCAGGGAAGTATTTAAGTCTAAAGATGTTCCACTTGAATAGACTCAAGCTTTCTATGATATGTATTTCACTGATGATGAAGGGAACCCAGTCACAAAGACGTATATGGACTTGTAGGAAGGTGAAATACCTCCAGAGCCATTAAGAGGTTGCCTAAATCTTTGGTCTCTCATATGAATAGGTAATTTCAACGGACACTACTGAAAAGTTTAGTGAAGATGATCCGTTGTAAGATATTGAGATTGAAGACATCACAGAAGAAGAATATCCGGAGTATGTTCAAGAAACGAAAGAAGTTTTTGTTGAGATCTCTATGCCTACACATGAAGATTTTGATATTATTGATAGATGGTTAAAGAATAAACCACTTGAAGCTGAACCAGAATCGAACCAAGACAGAAAGAAAAGGGTTAAAGCTGCTTGTAAACGATGGTACTCAAGGAGAAAGCCCCAACGAACTCAAGCAAAGAAAGTTAACTAGAAACGGAATATCATATATGGTAATTTGTGAGTTGGATGTACGTGGCACAGGCGAATGCGATAGGGATCAAGTTCGAGACCGGTATTCTATATTTTCCAGTGTTTACAAGATCAAGACTCTACTATACTGGTATGTTCATGATCCATCCAGACTGATGTCGATCAAGAAAAACAACACGCTAGAGATGTACAGAGGCTTGTTAGAGAGAGAAATCAACTCCATGTGGGTCTATATTCAACCACAATATCCGATAAGCTACCAGTCTGCTAAGATTCATCCCATTACTAGTAAGCAAATCTAGAAGCAGAAAGTCACCCCACCTGAGACTATGACCAAGGTCCCGCTTGTGCCAATTGAGCGAAATTTCTCAGACAAGTTTATCTTCTGGTAGTATGGTTATCTGACGACCGAAGCAGTTATTGTGTTAAAGAATGATCCTAAGATCCGCAGAAAGCTTCGTGTCTGGGATCCTATTTGGCTGATGAACCTGTCTGAGGCAGATATGCAGACGCTGAACAAGAATCAGATCCACTTTCAAGATCAAGACGCAGATCAAGTTAATCGGTTTCAGAAGATGGTCAAGTACTATGCTACCAAGAAGATACATTTGTGATGCGACTGGTCAAAGTTGCATGTCATTGAAGCCTGAAGATGCTGATGATTGAAGATTGTGATTTGGTGGTTGTATTTTGGGTTGTTTTATAAATATCTAGCTAGATCCAAGGGGGAGTCTGTAAGTACACGATTTGGATATGTCCCTAGCGTAGATATCGGGTTAGGATCACCTTTAGCTCGTTTCATAGTTTAGATTGTTTTATAGTGCTAAGGGATATTTTGGGGATTTCACATTGTACTCAGGCGTATGAAAGCTTCATACGCCTGGACCTCTACGTGTATGAGTCTCATACATGTTCTACATGGTAGGCGTATGAGACTCCCCTATAAATACCCCATGCCTTAGCCAAATTTTGTAACTTTTGCCATTTCTTAACAAGTGCAGCCCATTTGTGTGTGTGCTCTCCATATTATTATTATCTTCACTAACACTCACTTGTAACAACTAATTAGATTGTTGATTCCGGATTCAATCCGATACGCGCATGACACTAATATCTTGATCCTACACCCAACAACACACATTTAAATCCCCTAGGATGGACAAATATGTTGTTATTTGACCAACATTGAATGTTTTTATTTGAGTATGAATTTTCATCAAGGCAAGAGGGGTAGTTATTTGACATATAACCATTAATGAATACATTTTGTGGTGTTCAATTCATCACCGGTAGAGATTCCGAATTTGGTCAACAAAAGTATTCTCGAACAAGACAGTACAAGATAGATTCAAGTGTTCATGGGGAAGAGTTTCCATCTAGGCATTAAATTTGTCATTGAACTTTGTTCCATGTTTTAAAACTCACCGGTCACCAACAACAAAACAAATTGAAATAAATCGAAAGGAAAGAAAAATCCTCTATGGCGTGTATGAATTTAGTAAATGGCATTGATATTGTAACAAATGATACATAAGTTATGTGAAATGTATTAATGTCGTCTATATAAATGGGGGTTTGTTCAAGGACATTGTGTCTTCAAACCAGTAGGAGACTAGTATTTTTCACAAAAGAATGTTCAAAGCTAATACCTACCTATTCTGCAATACTCAACTATCGATATTGCATTGGAGATTTTGTGTGTGTTTGAACGATCTCCATTCATGTGAGTGGTTGTTAGAAATATGGTGACTGGATTTTAGTGAAATTATAATTTAGTAAATTATAATTATTAATAAAACTCTTTATGTGGTGAAATGAATACAAACTCTTAAATAGAGTTTCTTTTATGAAACTTGATTATAGTTTTTATGGATCAAAAAATTCACGTCTCTAATTATTTTAGACTTTTCCCTACCTATTGCTCATGTATACAAAACAGGCTATATGGTCATTTGAATAGACTAGAAGAATACAAGGAAAATACTAGCTGCGTGAAGAGTTATTAGAGAAGAAGAAAGACTTGAAGATCTATATGTTGGGAACTTATAAATATAAGTTTTTCTCTAGTCAATTCTACTACTTTATCACGTACTTTTGTTACACAAGTTCTAACACTATAACTGTTGGGAATCGCGTGACCCGTTCGGGTTCAAATCGAACTAAGAATTAACTAATTAAAAATAATCGTATCATTTTCGAAACCCGTTTTATCTTTATAATAACACTGGTTTTATTATAACATTTACCTTTTCAATAATTAACTAATTAAAACTCAATTAATTTAATTCTTGTCATCTTAATACTAGTGTACATCAAATTGTAATTATGGTGATTTTTCGTTTTGAATTTGTAGACGGTTTGTGTACTACAATTTCTTAAATGTATAAAGAGGGTATCATTATAATTTTATTGATATTATTTTAGAAAAATTGTGACCAATGTCCTGCGCCTATTATATTGTCAAAACGTTATTAATAATTTTTTAATGGTTGTTGGTTGTCCTCTTAAGAGAAAAACTGGAAAAGTATATGAACAAAGCATGAAGTTGCTAGCACAAAATGCTAAGGTGTTGCAAAGAGACCAGGCACCAGACATAAAATTAAATAGAGGATGTACGTAACAGAAGAGGATAGGGAGAAAGACATAGGTGAAATGTTTGATAAGAAAACAGTCTGATACTACCTCTCATATGAACATTATATGTATAAATGTTATTTAACTTTATTCCAATTGAACTGGTTACTATACACATTTATGCTATTATTTTTATACTTTTTAAACTTTAATGTATAATATAGTATTTTTTTTCCAGGAAATTTAAAATATTAAAAGTTACTCTTTAAAAGTATAATTAAACTATCAATGGTATACCAAGATTAAAATATTGCTGATACTCAACCCAAATCGGTAAATAGTTTGCCTGTAATCTGTTACTAATGTATCCAATTGGTAAACTGATAGAAACGCCTCTTTAGATGACACTACAAATTAAACCTTGTTGGTGATCTACCGCTAAATACTTCAGCAGTGTTCCCATGGTAATAGCGTAACTTAATGCAAATGAGATTACTTGTAGGATTGATTCCGACAAGGTATTAGTATCACGCGCGTAACAGATCAAGGGCAGAATCAATGATCCGATTAGTTGTTATAGGTGTATGTTTATGAGATAATAATAATATGAGAACACACACACAAAATGTGCAATACCTTGTTAGAATATTAGTAAAAGTTATAATGTGAAGGTCATTTGGGGGGGGGGGGGGGGGGGGTATATATAATCAAATGGATCATATGCATAGACAGCCACGCGTATGACTCCATACGTGTACAAAAGTCTGGCGTATGAAACTCTCATACGCCTGATGACATTCCAAAATACCTAAAATACCCCCAATCATTACAAATGCTACCCAAACATCTATACAATGTACATAATCATGTCTACGACTATTATGGACCTATCACTATTTGGGGACATACACAAAGTGCACTAACATTCTCCCCCTTGGACCTAGCTAGTGATCTGCAGACTTAGGGGCTGTTTGGCAAGTGCTGAACCAATAAGTGCTGAACCAGTAAGAGGTCTGAATGGGTAAGAGGCTCTGAACCAGTAAGATGCTGAACCATTAAGTGGTGTTTGGTTGTGCATCTGAATAACTATGTTAAATGACTATTTTACCCCACCCCCACCTACCCATCTCTTTTTTCTTCTCTTTTTATTAAACGTTCTTTCCCATTCCCCCACCCACCCACCCCATTTGACCAAAATGTTTGTTCATCTCTTTCTCTCTGCATTTCTTTTTAATCCCTTCAACAATCCTTCATCACCAATCAATCCTTTCAGTCCTTCATCACCCAGTTCACTACTTCACCACTTCCCCATTCCCTTTTTTTCTTTTGGAACAGAAATATACCCACCATTTATACCATCCAAATAAAGAAAAGAAAGAGAGATAGTGTTCCAGAGAAAAGAAAGGAAAAGAGGAGAGGTGGCGTCGACGGCGGCGGAGGAGGGTTGTGGTGGCCGGCGGAGGAGCAGAGAGTGGGGTGGTTGTGGTGGCCGGCGTCGGAGCGGATGAGGGTTGTGGTGGTCGGCGTCAGGGAGGAAGGTACTTAGGGGTATACATGTCTTCTTGTTCAGTGATGTTCATTCAGAGAGTGTGGATTGCTGAATGGTTCAGTCTGAATGAAACCATTCAGAGCTTAGTGTTTTAGTGAAACAAACAATCATGGCTCTGACCGATTCAGAGGCAAAGCTCTGAATGAACCATTCAGAGCATAAACAAACAGCCCCTTAATGAGACATTGAGCTGGGGATGTCCTGAAAGACGTTCACAGACTCCCCCTAAGGTCTAGCTAATGATCTTCAGTCTTCAAGTCTTCATATCTGATACTCTTCAACTTACACCGCAGTGCATTAAAAATCTCCCCGCTAAAGACTTGAATACTTGCTAATTTGAGTTTTGGTCGTGGCTTCATGAGATCTCGTCTTGGTCTTTGATTAGCTTCGATAACTTGGGAGGAATCAAGAAATCTCCACTGTTTTGATAGACGATTCTTTGACGAAGAAGGAGATCAACAACATATGCACTTCCGTTTCTTGATTCTCATCTTCTTCAGCTTCTGTTGCTGGAGCTCTACCAAGATCTGGTGTCCCTAAGATGGAACTCTAGGGTTCTTGTTGTTCAGGTTCGGGTCTTGTTCAGCTTCAAGCTTTGTCGTTTGAATCATGATAAGCACACTGGTTGTGTTTGATCCCGTAGAAAAAATTAACAAAAACTGCACACAAACTACAACTTGTATTAGATACGACAAAAATCCGGACTCAATCAAATTCTTGAAGTTGATCATTTGATAAACTTTCAAGATTTGTCCATTTTGACCACCATTTGGAGAAACAAAGCGTTCTCACCCCGACCATTTGAATCTTTTCAACTTTCACCTTGAACTTTCAAAGATTTTATTTTATTGTGTTTTGGCTTTGAATATGAGATTCCAATTGAAGAATTTAGTATCCTAACATCGGTTAATAAAAAATAAATCGAAATTAAAATCTTTTTAGATTTTTGATTTTTTTTAAACTTTAAAATAGCTAAACTAATATTAACCAACAATAATTTTTTTTTTGCGAGCTTGCTGATACGAGAATCAGCATTCGGACTTGCCATGGTAACCATTGTTCAATTAGATTAAATTAGGATAGCAAGTAACCAAACGATTACCAATATGAGGGTCCACTTAAACCTAAAAATCAGGATTACTCGCCGGCACTTTAGATAAGATTGGGGTAAGATTTATACTTGCAGTCAATGGTCCCCATGCACACGACATATTCCCGTATCAGGCATGGCACAAAGCTTCGTCATAACGGGTAAGTAAGCCATGACCATCCATTTACAAGACACGAATTTGATTAAATCTCGGTCAGGGTAGGGCCAGATACCGAAAACCATTTTTTTATATATGGGATAATTTCCTTAGAGGGCCTGTGCAATCCGAGTCACTATCCCAGTGCACAGTCGCCATAAGTTCCGTATTTATTTGCTTATAGTACGTGTAGCTGATTAAAGAAACTTGGCTTAGTGGGTGTGTTCAATCCAGGTCGCCATCCTTGTGAACAATCACCATAAGCTTCAGAATTAGATACAATACACTACACAATGCACAGTGGTTTACCGGTACGAGTAGCTGAAGACGAATTAAAGGTGCTCGCACTTCTCAGCTAGAATTCTCTTATTTTTGTATAAGAATTAGGGTTTGCCTTATGATGGATCTTTTAGCACATTTTAAGAACGCCTGATTGATTTTATCGTATTTGAACTAAATCCAAGATTCTATCAGTTTTTCCTAGATGAATCATAGGGTGAATGACCCAAAACCTCAAATTTTAGCAACCCATCAATCGAGATTTTGGTACTAAGACCATATGCCAATGAGGTGGGAAACCACTCGACTTTAGGTCATTAATGTTTATATCACCGTGCCAAATTTGAAATGATTTTCAGGCCTATTGGTATATCACTTATAAGACTGATTATCATTTGCATTTTAGGTTTGGGGAAATCAGACAATCCACTGATATACCATCATTTTCTCTTTTTCTTACAGCAACAGCTCATTTTTTTAATGTTTTTGTGTTTTTCAGGAATTTTCTCCCCCTAAAATTCAAAAAGATTAAAGAAATTTAAATCACTTTGGATTTTCTGATAGAAAAACGGTTAAACAAAAACTGATTTTTCGATGTGGTTTAGTCAGATTTTCCCAAAATGCCTTTTACCTTTCAAAGATAGTCAAATTTTTATTTGTCAAATTATTTGGTCAAATTTTTAGCAATTTGGTAGTCAGTGTGGACTATAGTAATCACTGGATTCTTAGTGATTGCTATGGAAGTTACACTATCAATAAGAAAATGGAAGTGATAAGAAAACTCAAACCGTAGTCACACATGTGTGTTGATGGATCCATTGAAGAACCTGGAAACAATAGCTCGATGCAGCTACCTAATTCAGCTTCGCAAGTTGTAGGAAACACATGTGACGACCTCCCATGAACTGATATCCACACGTTGTGGATCCAGCTTCAACGTTGTAACCACCATTGATAAAATCATCAAAGTCAACAAGATCCAGCTTATCGTCATTTGGTTACCATAGACCATCGGTCGGTAACCCTTTAAATAATAAAGGAACCGTTCTACAACAATCACCCAGTCCACTCTTATTAATTTCTGACACCCATTGTGTTGGGTCAAATAGGATTGACAAGCCAGTATAAACCTTAGTCTGAATCACATTCTACATATTTTGCTAAGTATAGAAAGTACTGAAGAAGAAGAAGAAGAAGAAGAAGACAAAGTACTGAAGAAGCTAATACAAGTGCTGAAGAACAAAGCGTTGAAAGGTGAACCAGACAGAACACCTGAAGAACAACTTTGTCATCAGAAGTTGTTTGGTCTTCAGCAGTTCTAGTAGAAGCTTCCCACCGCCCTTACTTCAGTAGTTTTAGTATTATATTAGTTTTTGTTACTTTAGGTACAAGTTCCAATACTACAGCCTGTTGCAGTATTATTATATTATTTCAATACTTCCAATGTACGTATTGTTCCGTCTATAAATAGATGCGTTCATCCCTTCTATTTTAGACATCTTTTGTAGTTAACATTTCCAATATATGAGAATCAATTGAAGCACTTATTACTATTATATACATTAACTGTTTGACTCTCATATTAACTGCTTTAGCTCTATTATTGAAGGGGAATAATAACTCATGTTAAAAGTGATACTTTAACTTAGAACACTTAATATTATTTCGTTGTGCATTTACTTTGATATATCTTACAAGTGTTCTTAAAAGAAACTGTGATAAACTATTAATAACGGATCCAACATGTTGTTAAGTCGAAACATTGGGCCGTGAATTTAATCTCATCAGGCATTTCTCTTCTTTCTTCTTTCACAACAAACTCCATCCTTTGATTGCCTGTGGTACATATCCTCCAAAGATGTCCTGATCAAGTTATCAGAGCGATATGTTACCTATTGTGTGCTAAGATGCCCCAATATCAACAATCAATAACTGCTGATAGTTCCTCCTGGAACACCCTGCACACTCATTCAAAGATTAGTTTTGGAGGTGGACCCATGCCTTGATGGTCTTTCGTCGGCCTAGGTCATTAATCATTGGTAGATCCATCCACCTACCGTGAGGAGTTGAAGTATGATAACTTGATGATGAACCCTCAGATGAATTTACTGATTTAGGTCTCCAAACCTGCTATTTATCTTTGAAACTTTTGGTTTTGTAGGTTTGGGTTTGGCCTTAAGTTGTGCTTTTGGACTTCCCTTTGGACTAGCCTTAGGGTTTGTCTTAGGCTTTGAGACCTTAATTATACAACCTTCTCAATTTTTGGTTTTGGAGTTTCAACAACAATTCTCTGTTTTCTTTTAAAAGGGTTTGACCTCTCATTTGGATAATAATTATGATAAAAATTTTGGTTTTGAGAGCCAAAGTAATTGCTGTTGTTGTTTCTCGCAGGTTTACAAGTCCTAGCCTTCATCTTTCTCAGATAGGGACAATGAGATCTATTGTGTCATACCTCGTTGCATTCAAAGCATGACCTCCACTCTTCATAGGATTGAGGTTCATACGGTGAATACCCCAAGCTATACTGAGAAGATCTCGAGCTAGAGCTTCCAAATCTAGTGGTACTTAAGGATGCTTTCTGGTCATGGGATCTAGGTGCACCATATCTTTGATCTTTTTGTTAAAAATACTCAAGATTTGAGTGGTTTTCAAAATGTTGCACTTGATCCGTACCCCTATTTGACAAACGTAACTTCTTTAGTCTTGGGAATAGACTTGTTTTTCCCAAACTTTTTCTTTGGAACCCAATTGATTTTCTTTGATTGATTCTGTTGGTTTTGTTAATTTTGATTAGTTTTTTAAGAAGCGGCTTGTGGTTTTACCTATTGAGGTTTACCATGTTGCTTTTTGACTTTGGGTTTAGGATCACATTCGACGTGATTTTCAAGTGGAATAACTGGTTATCCTAAACCTGGCCTCTCAGATTACTCATCAGAATCTTCATACTTAGTTTCGACCAACACATAATTCTCATCTTTAACAATCTCAGTTCCTTGATCTCAGAGGGTCAACAATAAGTGGTGTTGTGATGACAAAGTTTGTGAGATCTGTCTCCTCTGGTGACTTGGAATAATTATCACGCAAAGGAGGAGGAACTTCATTGTAACTCAACCCATTCCCAGATTTTTCTGTGATTTGGTTATCACTGATATGATCTAGCACATATCTTGAGTTGGAATAACTCTCCAAGTTCCTTTTTGATAGTTTCATAGTCACACTATGCTGTTACTAATGCTTTCTTGGTTTGTTGCAAATCATTGATGTAGTTGTTAATGACATCTTGTTTGTTTAAAACTGTTCGTTTAAGCTCACTAACATCTTTCTTTAACAACAAAACTGTTTCTTTAAATTCTTTTTCAGTGCTGCATTAGCAGCAGTACATGACCTCAAGTCACACACCAGACTTGGGTTATGCTCTTTCAGAATCTCAAACCTACCTTCTAGAGCTAAGCATTTAGCACATAAATGTTTAGATGGGTTAGAACTTACCTGAGCATGCTGCTCTGTCTGATTTTCAGTTAACTGAATTGGAGTTTCGGCATTTAGCTATCTTCTATCTTTTCGTCCTCTGAATCATCTGTTCCAGATGTTGAACACCTTACATCTGTGCTGCTGGTTGACTCAAAACTTCGTTCATCAGCAGATGATTCACTCTCTTCACATGACCCATGTTCATAAGTCATTGAGCTTGAACCGAATATCTGACTTTCCTCACTTGAGCTCTCATCTGCTCCAATGCTTTGTTCCTCTAAACTCTGAGGAGTGTCTGAGGATTCTTCTTCATCCCGAACTCTTGTAATCCCTTCACACTCTTTATCCGCATGTTCAACCGATGCTTTGACTAAAACTGTATTTGCCGAATCTTGTTACGGCTTCCGGTTTCCTTCTCGCTCACTTGGATCCTTTGGGCGTTATGCGACTGATTTGCGGACGTTGTGAGTCCCCACGGATCTATCATGTTGACCTTTTTTGATGTGGAATTTGTAAGAATGGATCACATTTGCCAATCGGTCATATGTCTCCAGCACGGATGATTTGGGTCAAATAGTTCCATGTTTATTAGAATAAGCCATTTTGGAGGTGTAGTAAAAATGTCAACTCCGGTCAACGAAAGTCAAACTTTGGTCAACTCAGATTTCGATTTTAAGGGAGAAGTCAACCTTGGTCAATGAGAGTAAAACTTGGTCAATAAAAGTTAAACTCGGTGAATGAAAGTCAAACTCAATCAAAGAAAGTCAACTCGGTCAACAAAAGTCAACTTTGGTCAAAGGCGGTCAACTTTGCTCAAAGATAGTCAACTAAGGTCAAAGAATGTTAACTTGGTCAAAGAAAGTCAACTAGGTGTAGGAAGGTCAGGTGGACGAAAATTTTCACAAGTATGAGTCTCATACACTTGAGGTGCCACAAGTATGAGTGTCATATGCCTGAAGTGGCACAAGTATGAATTACGCTTGAGGTGGCACAAGTATGTGTGTCATACGCTTGAGGTGGCACAAGTATGAGTGTCATACGCCTGAGGTGGCACACGCATGACTGTCATACGCCTGACAAGATGCTCACATTGCTTATAAGATGCTCATACGCCTAAACTGCTAATTTTCCTTGTTTTTGACGAAAATGTTGGTTTTCAAAGCTTAAAGAACAAGTTTTTCGAACTGGACTTATTTTTATCAATCAATGATCAAGTTTTGTGCAAGATATAATTTCTAATAAGATTCCAATGCCCAAATCAATCCAAAAATAACAATTATAATCCAAAATTTTGAAAAACTATCAAGAACACCAAACTTATGGTTTTTTTATCAAAATTCTGAGATCCGATTCAAATACGTTGTTTAACGCCTAATTTTGATTCATTAAGTTTCCAAAACACTTTTGTAAAATGAAACAACGATCTGATCATCAAAAACAATCCATGTTAATGATTTCAAGCCAAAACCCATGAAGAACCCATACTTTTAGTTTTTCCCAAAATTCTCAGATCTAATCCGTTTTGATTGAAATTTTATTTGGATATAATCAAAAACAATTTCTAAACACAATTCCACATTCAAATAAATGATCAAAACATCAAACACACTAAAAAATCTCTAAAAACCATGTTTATGCACCAAACGGGTCAAAACAAGTTTTCAATGAACAACTGCACAAAAACCTTCAGATCTAATGCAAACCACTATAACAACACACGTGATATGAGCCTCGGCTCTAATACCGCTTGTAGGATCGATTCAGACAAGATATTAGTATCACGCGTTGTAGGGACAAAAAGGATTGAAGAAACCACTTTTGTTACCTTAGTCCAAATCATATTTCTGCTAATTATTCTAAGTATGGAACTGCTGAAGAGTAAAGATAGAAGTGTTGAAGAAGAACAAGTCAAAGTGCTGAAGAGTTAAAGCATCAGAAGTTCTGAAGTCTAACCAGACATTTAACTGAAGAACTACTGAAGACAAACTACTCATCAGTAGTTAGTCACTCATCAGTACTTTCAAACAGGAGCTTCTAACCGACCCAGTATCTTTAGTAGTTTAGTATTATATTGTTTTGTTAAAGTCTTTGAACAAGTTCACATGCTACAGCCTGTTGTATGCATTATCTTAGCTTATTATAATCTTGTACTTACTTAACACAACAGTCTGTATTCATCTATAAATATTTGGGTTAATCCCACTATTTTAGACACTTGATTTTAATTGAATTCCTTTAAAGCTTTTATAACTTATAATCTATTTCACATCTGAGAATCATTCAATACTTGCCTTTACTTCTTTATACTTTGAATTGCTTTGATTCTCATTAACTGCAATAGTAAAAGGGGAGTAATAACTCCTGTAAAAGTGATACTTTAACTTAGAACATTTATTATTCCGCTGTGCAAATTACTTTGATAAATCTGCAAACACATAAGTGTTCTTGAACTTAAACTGTTAAAAGAGACCACTGATCCAACAATTGGTATCACAGCATCTGGTTTTTCTGATCAAATATCAATCTAACAAATTGAGAATCGGACACAGGCTCTTATTGATATCCAATAAAGGATTAAAGTTCACTTTATTTTACATCTATCACTTTAAAGAGTATTGACAATCCAAACTTCTTAAAAATGGACCCTTATAATACTGGATCTGCCAATAAACCTCCTATGCTGGTCAGAAATGAATATAACATCTGGCAAAGAAGGTTGGCACACACCATATCTCAGACCAATACTGGGTGTTGGAGGTCTGTTATGTTTGGACCTCACAAACCAGTAATTGCTGATCCAGAATCAAAAGTTGAAAGACCAAAAGACCCTAAAGATTACACTGAAGAAGATTTCCAAAAATTTGAGCTAGATGTAAAAGCTTTTTCTATGTTGGCTATGGCTCTCCCAAATGAAATTTATGCTGGACTTTTACATTGTGAAAGTGCCAAAAAGCTGTGGGACAGCCTTAAAGAACAGTTTGGAGGAACTGAAGAGGTGATAGCCAACACCAAAGAAATCCTAGCCCAAAAATATGAAACATTTACTCATGTAGATCGTGAAACATTAACTCAACAGTTTGAAAGATTTTCTTCACTCATCTCTGAGTTAAAACTAAATGGTCAGACCTATTCAAATGCATCTATGTTACATAGATTTTTAAGGTCTTTACCTTCAAAATGGGAAACTTATTCTATAGTTCTCAGAACAAGCTCAGATTTTAATACCTTAAACCTAACAAGGTTACATGGTAAATTGTTAACTTTTGAAAGAGAGATAAACCAAAAGAAAAAGTTACAAAAATCTGGTAAAACTGCTTATGACTATACTCCAGGTAGCACAGCCTTATTGGGACAGGACTCACCATCTTGTTCTAATAATTTTGGATCTTTTGAACAAATTGACATAACAGCTGGGATCTCATCAGATGGATCATTCCCAGCTTATGACAATGAAGATCTAAGTCAAACTGCTAATAACATGGGTTTTATCATGGATAACTTAAAATATTTTAGCAGTGATGACTTAGAGGAAATGGATATTTTACACCAACTGGCCTTGTTAAGCATAAAAACTAACAAATTTTATAAAAGGTCAGGAAGGAAATTTCCAGGACTAAACAACTCTACAAAAGTTGGTTTTGACAAATCTAAATTGAGATGTCATAAGTGTCAAAAGTTGGGACACTTTGCTAGAGAGTGTAGAAGCTCTAGCTTTAGCCAACCCATGTCTGGAAATCAATTTAACCACTCTTATAATAGGAATAATGGAACTCAATGGAGTGCTCATTTTGTACAGGCACAAGCTCCACAAATCCAATATGTGCCACAAATACAATATGTTCAAATGCCTGCTCAACACCAGGGCCAGCAACAAATGCCTCATTTTCCAGCTGCTCAACATCCTCCACAAACTCAACAAACCCCTCAACAAAGTCTATTTACTTCAGGGTATGTTGATTGGAGCAGTCTTCCTTTTGATACATCTGAATGCAGTCCAGATGCAGACAACAAGGTCTATGATATCAACTGGGGAGAACCTGATAATGGCAGAAAGAATTTTGCCTTAATGGCCTTTGAGGGATACTCCTCTAATTCTGCTCTATCTCAGGTATCACAACAATCACTGTTAAAGCTTTGTTCAAATTCTTGCAAAGAATCTTTTGCTTTAATCAAAGAAACTAATGTGCATTTACAAGGTAAATCAAATGACATGGAAAGAAAATACACACAAATGAAGTGTGATTTAGAAAGAAAACTTGTTTCAAAAAATAAGGAAATTTCTAAATTTACAAACAATTCCATTGAAACCTAGGCACAAATTAAAAGCATGATAGACAACCTAGGCAATGTCAGAAAAGTGCTTGCTGACACTAAGGTTGACTGTGAAAAATGGGTTGAGTCTTGTAAGGGATACCAAATGTTGCTTAACAAGCAAACTGCTGCAAATGTTAAGTTTGGCATAGGGTATACCCATACTGTATCACCAACTGATTTTACCCACAAAACTGATAATGATGGGAATAAATTGGTTCAAACTTCTGAAAAGGAAGAATGCACATCTTTCCATCAGAACTTTCTCAAAAATGAAAGTTTTGCAGAAGTTAAAACAACTGACAATAAGCCATCAGTGGTTTCATATACATTAGGAGTTGAGACCCTGAAAACTACTGATGAACTATTGAAAAATACTGATATTGTCAGTAATTTGCTTTCCAAATCTCTTGCTGAATCCAAAATGAAAGAGAAGGCAAAAGCATGTGAAATATGTGGTTTGTTTAACAACATGACTGAACTTTGTAGTTATAGAAAGGGAAATCAGTTTAATAAGAAAAATCAACAACTGGTTGTGGGAAAACAAATAAGACAAGATTATGAAAACACTTTCTTTCCCAACAAACAACAACCAAGCAAAACCTTTTCTAAGAAAAAGACTAAATCTCAACAAAAAGCCTTTTTCTCAAAGTTCATCTTCAGAAGTTACACCTAACCCATCAGTAGTTTCACAAACTACTAAGGTTAAAGATTTGATAAATTTGGTTAAACTTCTGATGACCAAAGTTGATGGTGGTCACCAAAAAGATGCCACCATTGTCCCTAATGAAAAATCCATTGCCAAAAAGACTTGGATTTCAAAAATTGGTCCTCAACAAACTGTACCTGTTCTCAAGAGCAAACCCAAAGCCAAATTGGCTTGGGTTCCCAAAACTAACTAATTTGCTATTTTGTGTAGAAGGTCTCCAGAGGTTTAAACAACATTTGGTATGTTGATAGTGGAGGCTCAATGCACATGACTGGATGCAGATACCTGATAAACAATTTTATCAGCCAAAGAGAAGGATCTGTGTCCTTTGGGAACAATGCCAAAGGATATGTGCTAGGATATGGCAATGTATCCTCAGGAAAAATGCAGTTTGACAAGGTCAATCTGGTTGAAAACCTTGAGTACAACTTACTTAGTGTCTCACAAATGTGTGACAAATGATATTCTTCCTTTTTCACCAAGACAGCATGCAAGATCATATCACCAGAAGGCTAGAAGTTGATAGAGAAGATCATTGAAGATCATACTTTGCTAATTGCCAAAAGGTGTGGCAATGTCTATGCAGTGGACATTGAGAAAGACAAAGTACTAAACAACACTGCCTGTTTCTTCTCAAAGGAATCAACTTCAGAAACTGATCTCTGGCACAGGAGACTAGGCCATGTGAACTTTAAAACCATAAATAAAGTCACCAAAATGGGCTTGGTCAGAGGTCTACCTTTGAAGGAATACCAGTGCAAAGAACACTGTGTTTCCTGTCTTAAAGGTAAACACCATAAGTCCTCCTATAAGTCTATTGAAGAATAAAAAACAACTGCATGTCTTCAACTACTCCATATGGACTTATTTGGACCAGTAAAAATCATGAGCCTTGGTAAGAAGAAGTATTGCTTGGTCATCAATGATAACTACTCAAGATTCACATGGGTCTCTTCTTATATTCCAAGGATGAGGCAGCTGAAATAATCAAGTTCTTCACTCTACAAGTAGAGAAACAATATTCTCTCTCTGTCAAAGTCATCAGGAGTGACAATGGGACAGAGTTCAGGAATAAAACTATGGATGAATTCTGTTTGTCTAAAGGGATTGTTAGACAATTCAGCATTCCCAGAACTCCTGAACAAAATGGTATGGTAGAAAAGAAGAACAGGACATTGATTGAAGCAGCAAGAACCATGTTAGCTGATTCAGGCCTACCTTTGTATATTTGGGCTGAAGCAGTCAACACAGCTTGTTATGTTCAGAATAGAGTTCTTATCAACAAGAGACATACCAAGACTGCCTATGAAATTCTTCATGGCATGAAGCCCCTTATCTCCTTCTTCAGAGCTTTTGGATGTCAATGTTTTATCCTCAACATCAAAGACTCTATCTCTAAATTTGCTGCTAAAGTTGATTCAAGTTATTTTCCTGGTTATTCTCCAATGAGGGAAGCTTACAAAGTCTTCAATTCAAGAACCAAGATAGTAGAAGAAACACTGAATGTCAAGTTCAATGAATCCAAACACACTCTTATTCCAGCACATCCTGCTGAACTCTTTGACCTTGACAGCTTTAATTTCGGACCTGAAAAGACTGTTGAATCATCCAATCTAGGCCTGTAAACGAACCGAACGAACACGAACACATGCGTGTTCGTGTTTGTTCATTTAACTTTAACCGAACATGAACACGAACACATAATCGAACACATTTTTGTGTTCGTGTTCGTTCATTAAGAAACTTGTCGTGTTCGTGTTCGTTTATGTTCGTTCATTTAAACCTAAACGAACAATTCATGAACATAAACGAACACAAATGATCCTTAGCCCCTGAGGCAGTTCGTTTTTTGGAGCGGGTGCAGAAGGTGGTCCACAGTGATTCGCAAAGCCCGAGGAACCAAAAGTTTGTATTTAGTAGAATAGGCTTTGCGATTCAAAAGGGTATAGCGGCGCAGCTTGTTGCTCGCTTACCCATTATCCAGATGTAACTTGGTTTGTTTCGTAAAAAAATATAAATGAACACAAATGAACAAACACGAACATAAATGAACATAAACAAACACCAATTAAGACCATGTATAAGATGAGCTATAACTTGAAAAATAATGAACTTACAACAATCAGCTTTATCCAGAACAATCAATGGTGGATGGCATATGCCTAGCTTCTAATCGTGGTAAATGATAAAACCCACAAAGCTATAGAGAAAAAAACAATAAGAGAAGGTGTGTCATACTTGCGGCGCTGTGGAGGTAGGAGGCTGGAGAGTGGAGACAGGGTTGTGGAGGTGGTCAGCCGGAAGAAGAAGAAGGTAGGGATGTGGAGTGTGGAGAAGAAAGAAGGTGGAGCTGTAAAGTGTGGAGAGCAGCTGATAAGTTTAGAATGTTAGGGTTAGGTTTAAGTTTTTAGAACATATCAAATATATTGTATATAGTATAATATGAATTAAGGTCACTTAACAAAAGAGAAATAAATAATAAAAATAAAGTAAAGTTTAATTAAACGAACAAAAATAAACGAACGAACGAACATAAATGAACGAACATAAGCGAACATAAATAAACGAACATAAACGAACGTTCGTGAACATAAATGAACGAACAAAACGTGTGTCCATGTTCGTTCGTTTAATTAAACGAACAAAAAATTGTGTTTGTGTTCGTTCATTTATTTAAATAAACAAACATAAACGAACTTCCCGCCGAACAGTTCACAAACAGTTCATGAATGTTTGGTTCGTTTACAGGCCTAATCCAAACCTACTTATTATGGTTATCAAGGGTTTGATGATGATGATCCTACACCATGGACCACAAACACAGTCATTAAATCAACTTTTTAAACCTTCAGAAGTTTCACAAGCTTCTACTTCAACAACGCTGATGAACATTTTGAAAAACTGATTAAGCTCCAAGAACTCCTGAACCTCAAAAAACAGCTGAACCGGATTTTATCAACCTCAGTGGTTTATTTGAAGAAATTCCAGAGCCATCCTCAAGTACAGGTCTACAACAACTGCTTGAACACAAGGATCATCCATTAGAACAAATCATGGGTGATATTGCCTCAGGGGTACTTACCAGAAACCAGATTTCCAACTTTTGCTTTTTCTTAGCATTCATTTCTCAGTTGGAACCAAAGAAGTATCAAGAAGCCCTCAAAGATACCATTGGGTTCAAGCTATGCAAGATGAGCTGCTTCAATTCAAGAAGCAACAGGTTTGGGAAATCTGTCCCTTACCTCCAAACAAGCAACCAATTGGCACTAGATGGGTCTTCAGAAACAAACAAGATGAAGCTGGTATGATCATCAAGAACAAGGCAAGATTGGTGGTACAAGGTTATTCTCAAGAAGAAGGGATTGACTATGATGAAACCTTTGCACCAGTTGCAAGACTTGAAGCTATCAGGTTATTTTTAGCTTATGCAATTTCCAACAACATAAAAGTTTTTCAAATGGATGTCAAAAGTGCATTTTTGTATGGAAAACTAAAAGAGGAAGTGTATGTCTGTCAGCCACCAGGGTTTGAGGATCCCTCTCATCCTGACTGGGTGTACAAGCTTAACAAAGCTCTTTATGGGCTAAAACAGGCTCCAATATCCTGGTATGAAACACTATCCAACTTTTTACTTAAAAATCACTTCACTAAAGGCTCCATTGATAAAACACTTTTCATCAAACATGTTGGAAATCATGTCTTACTTGTTCAAATTTATGTTGATGATATCATTTTTGATTCAACAAATACAAAATTGTGTGATGAATTTAAGAAACTCATGCAATCAAAATTTGAAATGAGTACAATGGGAGAACTGCGGTACTTTTTAGGACTGCAAATCAAGCAACAAACAAATGGAACATTTATACATCAATCAAAATATGTTAAAGAATTACTAAACAAATTTTCTTTACAAGACTGTAAATCATGTTCCACTCCCATGACACCAACCACACAAGTGGAACCAGATGATCAAGGAAAACAGGTTGATCAAACCATGTATAGATGTATGATAGGTTCTCTTCTGTATCTAACTGCTTCTAGACAAGATATTATGTTCTCAACTTGTGTCTGTGCTAGATAACAATCTGCACCAAGAGAATCACACCTAATTGCTGTCAAAAGAATCTTCAGATATCTGAAAGGAACTCTTACTTTAGGAATTTGGTATCCTGCTTCAAGCAATACCAAGTTAAATGCTTTTTCAGATAGTGACTATGCAGGATGTAAAATGTCAAGAAAACCAACATCTGGTGGTTGTCAATTCTTGGGAAACTGTCTGGTGTCCTGGCAATCAAAGAAACAAACATCTGTGGCAACTTCAACAGCTGAAGCTGAATACATTGCTGCTGCAAGCTGCACATCACAGATCCAATGGATCCAATATCAACTTTTTGATTATGGAATCAAAGAGACCAAGACCCCACTCTTAGTAGACAGTAAATCTGCCATTAGCATCATTCAAAATCCTGTTCAGTTCTCAAAAACTAAACATATTGAAATCGGGTATCATTTCATAAGAGATTGCTATGAAAAAGGCAAGATTGAGGTGAAACATGTCACAACTGCTAATCAAATAGCTAATGTATTCACCAAACCCCTTGATTCAACAACATTTCAGAGGTTAGTATCCATGCTTGGGATGCTAAACTTTGAGTAAAGTCTGTAAGTGTTTTCACTTTTTCCTTCTGCACATATTTTTACTTTCACTTACATACTTACTGATCTGTAACAAAACCTCTGATGAATAAAATGAGAGAGAAACTACTGATGTTTTAACAATCATTAAAAATGGATACTTTCAAAAAAGAAATAACTACTGATAATTACCAGAAGTTATTAAAGTATTTTGAAAGTCATTCTTATCAGCTGTTGAAAACTACTGAAGAGATGATGAATACTATTGATGAAGAAATCTGTTTCATCAGCAGTTTTGTTAAAAGGGTAAAACTGACATTTCACTCATCAGAAGTTTTGACCTAGTCGGTTAAAAACTTCTGATAAATACCTTTTTCAAACACTTATCCATTCAAAAAGCAAAATTCCCTCTTTCTCTCTCAAAGCAAAGTCAAAACCCCTTCTCAAACCTAAAAATTACTGTTCGATCGAAAAGAAACCATGGCTCTTGTACTGAAACAGGGACATAATCTTCGAGGCTACTTCGAGAAAGATGAAGCCTGGTCCCAATATGACAAAATCATTGATTTGATCGTTAAATCCTAATACCACACAGCCTTCACCGTTGATCCTCCCATTCACATAAAAACTCTCAATGAGTTCTGGGCGAATGCAGAGTCGGTGACTGTGAATAACAAGGGGATTTCCCTCAAATCAACAATCCAAGGGAAGCATATGGCAATCACATAGGAGTCTCTTGGAATAAGGCTTGGTCTTAATGATGTTGATGCTCCTGAGCATATTCCCACTTCTGATATTCATCTAACCATGACTGAGTGTGGTTAACAAGGTACTTTGTCCCATGCAACAGTTTACAAAAAGTATTTTGATCCAAAATATAAACTGTTATTTCATTATATTATTATGTGTCTTAGTCCCAAAACTGGATCATATGATCAGATGCCTTCAACTTTTCAACCAATATTTCATTCAATAATAAATGAAACAACTTTTAAGGCATCTTCACTATTTTTCAATGAGTTTGTGTTGCATCACCAAAACTCTAAAAAGAAGTTTTTACGGTATCCAAGATTTGTTATGCAATGCATAATAAAGGAACTTGGTGAGTGAGTACTTATGGGGGACACAAAAACTTTAAATCCTCTGACTTCACAAGTATTCTCAAGGCATAACAAACCGGCACTTTTGCCAGAAGATGACCTAGGGGAACAAGAAACAGTCCCCAAGGAACCCACATCTTCAAAACCCAAACCAAAGAAAGCCAAGAAACCCAAACAGCAAAAACAAAAACCCACCAACCCAAAGAAAAAGGTAGTTCAGGAAGATGAGATACCTGAAACTACTAATGTGCAATCTGCACTTCCAAAGGATGTGGCTGAAACATCCTCTCAGTCCACTCCATCTCAACCACCTAAAACAAAACCCATAACAGTTCTGTTTCATAGGAAAAGACTTAGAAAAGCCATAACTACTTATCCTTTTTTTTTGAAACTGCTGATCCCTTACCCACAACTGCTGAACCTGAATCATCCCATACCACAATAGAAATTGCCAAACTTCTCTCAGGACTAAAAGAGAAACTCCCATCCAAACATGTCACTCCCCAAGAAACACATCAAATAGGGGAGAGGCCTTCAGAAGTTGACATGGATGTGGACATCTTTAGGCCTATCCAAAGAGATGAGGATGAACTAAGGTTTCTAAGCCAAAACTTAGATACTTTAGGTACATTTGAGGCTCCTTCTACTCATTTACTACCCAGTGGTGGACCCGAGGACAGAAGTAACATTCCTAAGACCTCAAATGTGGCAACTACTGATGAAGGCTTTATGCCTGAGGTAGGAAAACCTCAGTACCAAGACAAAGAGGTTCATAAGAAAACTAGTTTGGGTCTAGCTCATGATTTAAATCATACTGCCCTCATTGAGGACACTATCAGGGATTCAGATGATTCCATTAGTTTGGATGATGATTCACACACTACACAACATGAATTGACGGCTGATATTGAAGGTCCTGAATCCAATGTCTCTAAGCTCAAAGGGCTCTATCACAAAGGATCAGGTTAAAGACCACTTAAACCCTAATTCCCCTAAAGTGGCATCTTCAGTTCATTCTGAAGATCACCCAAAAACACCCCCTTCACTACAAATGCCTACCCAATTCTCTGGGATTTCTAGCGTAGAATGGAACCACCTATACAACCTAGATGGTCCCCTGTATCAGATGATGACAAACCTAATCTCTGAACAACTCAAGACTTTCACAACTGTTTGGGAGTTAAAGGCAAAAGCACACTTTGAGTTGATAAAGAAACAACTTGCAGAGCTGAACAAGAAAATGGATGAAAATACAAGACAGCTTGCAACATTATCTGCTACAACTTCTCATTCTTTAAGGCTTCCAGAAGTGGATGAAGCCAAAAAGGGGGAGAAGATTAAGGAACCAAAAGAAGTGTCTCTGGAAGCAGAAAAGATAACACAAAGACCAGGAAAAGAGATACTTCAAACTGCTGATAAATCCCAAGGGCACATAGAAGAAACTTCTGATGAGCATATTCAAACTACTGAAGACAATCCTTCAGTAGTTGTGACTACTATCAAACCCATCAACCCTTCAGAAGTTATAACTTCCAAGACTGATCAAGGACAGTCTTCCAAGGCACCTGAACAAAGTCCAACACAAATTCCAAGGCCTGCACCTGTAACTACAACAACTATTTAAACCCTACTCCAATCTCAATGTCAAAGAATTATTAGATAAGAGTTTAAAAGAGGCAATAAAGAAGGCTAAGGAAGATAAAGTATGGAACAGCCTGGAAGCAAGCGATGATCTGAGTTATGATGAAAATCTTGTCAAGTATCAAGAAAAACTTGATGAGTTAGAAGCTGAAGACAGAGCCAAAGAAGCTGCTGCTGAAGAAGATAAAAGAGCACAACTTACGCTGATGATCACAAAGAATACAAAGGCTAAAAAGGCTTCTCTGAACAGACTATCTACTGAAGAACTGACAAGAAGAGCACAACTTGTAGGTGACAGGTTGGCAACAGAGAAAGAAAGAAAGGCAAAGAGAGCTGAAATAATAGATGATTTGGTAGCCATTAGATTTGGTCCAAAAACTTCAGTGTCAAGATGGAAAGAGAACACTCTCTATGACACATATAAAAGATTCAAGGCAAACAAAGCTGCAAATCCTGAGAAGTTCAAAACTCCTGAAGTTCCACAAACTTCAGTTGTTAAGAGATCTTCAGGTGCACTACAAAGGCCAGCTACCAGAAAGAAGCAAGAGGAAACAGTCAAGACTGACTTCAAAATGGTACTACTAGAAGGAAATACAGTGGTACAAGGAGACTTTGATGTTGAAGAGAAACCTCTGCTTACCCAATTCAGGGACCCTGCAACATTTGCTTACCAGTTACAACAGACCATCAAAGAACAAACACACACTAAAGTTGTCACAACACATCACTTACCAAACTTTGTTATGCCTAGTGCTGTGAATACTTAAGAGAGCAGGGACTCCCACCTGAAGGTCACTGAAATTGAAGACATTCCTCAATCAGGATCAACCTAGGAGACTAGTTTGGTCTCCTACACCTCAGACTTTGACAGGTCTAAGGTGAACATAGTATAATGGTCATTCACTGATTCTAACTCAGTGAAAGTGACTAGAAGAGATCGTTCAAGCAAGGTCTATAGAAACTCCAAAGAGTTGAGCATACTGTCAACAAAGGACCTACTCACCATACAACATCTTGAGCCTGAACAAGGATCTCTTACAGAGCAACAACAACACCAGCTTAGTGTCTCCATGACTGCAGAAATCTGGAGAATACTAGAAGCTAGAAAGAATGAAGGTAAATAAAGATTTGGATTTGGTTTTGGCTTCATCAATCCAGGGGGAGATTGTAGGGACAAAAAGGATTGAAGAAACCACTTTTGTTACCTTAGTCCAAATCATATTTCTGCTAATTATTCTAAGTATGAAACTGCTGAAGAGTAAAGATAGAAGTGTTGAAGAAGAACAAGTCAAAGTGCTGAAGAGTTAAAGCATCAGAAGTTCTGAAGTCTAACCAGACATTTCACTGAAGAACTACTAAAGACAAACTACTCATCAGTAGTTTGTCACTCATTAGTACTTTCAAACAGAAGCTTCTAACCGACCCAGTATCTTCAGTAGTTTAGTATTATATTGTTTTGTTAAAGTCTTTGAACAAGTTCCCATGCTACAGCCTGTTGTATGCATTATCTTAGCTTTGATCAGATGCCTTCAACTTTTCAACCAATATTTCATTCAATAATAAATGAAACAACTTTTAAGGCATCTTCACTATTTTACAATGAGTTGGTGTTGCATCACCAAAACTCTAAAAAGAAGTTTTTACGGTATCCAAGATTTGTTATGCAATGCATAATAAAGGAACTTGGTGAGTGAGTACTTGTGGGGGACACAAAAACTTTAAATCCTCTGACTTCACAACTATTCTCAAGGCATAACAAACCGGCACTTTTGCCAGAAGATGACCTAGGGGAACAAGAAACAGTCCCAAAGGAACCCACATCTTCAAAACCCAAACCAAAGAAAGCCAAGAAACCCAAACAGCAAACAAAAACCAACCAACCCAAAGAAAAAGGTAGTTCAGGAAGATGAGATACCTGAAACTACTAATGTGCAATCTGCACTTCCAAAGGATGTGGGTGAAAAATCCTCTCAGTCCACTCCATCTCAACCACCTAAAAGAAAACCCATAACAGTTCTTTTTCATAGGAAAAGACTTAGAAAAGCCATAACTACTGATCCTTCTTTTGAAACTGCTGATCCCTTACCCACAACTGCTGAACCTGAATCATCCCATACCACCATAGAAATTGTCAAACTTCTCTCAGGACTAAAAGAGAAAGTCCCATCCAAACATGTCACTCCCCAAGAAAAACATCAAACAGAGGAGATGCTTTCAGAAGTTGACATGGGTGTGGACATCTTTAGCCCTATCCAAAGAGATGAGGATAAACCAAGGTTTCTAAGCCCAAACTTAGATACTTTAGGTACATTTGAGGCTCCTTCTACTCATTTACTACCCAGTGGTGGACCTGAGGACGGAAGTAACATTCCTAAGACCTCAAATGTGGCAACTACTGATGAAGGCTTTATGCCTAAGGTAGGAAAACCTCAGTACCAAGACAAAGAGGTTCATGAGAAAACTAGTTTGGGTCTAGCTCATGATTTAAATCATACTGCCCTCATTGAGGACACTATCAGGGATTCAGATGATTCCATTAGTTTGGATGATGATTCACACACTCCACAACATGAATTGCGGCTGATATTGAAGGTCCTGAATCCAATGTCTCTAAGCTCAAAGAGTTGGTCACAAAAGATCAGGTTAAAGACCACTTAAACCCTAATTCCCCTAAAGTGGCATCTTCAGTTCATTCTGAAGATCACCCAAAAACACCCCCTTCACTACAAAAGCCTACCCAATTCTCAGGGATTTCTAGCATAGACTGGAACCACCTATGCAACCCAGATGGTCCCCTGTACCAGATGATGACAAACCTAATCTCTGAACAACTCAAGACTTTCACAACTGTTTGGGAGTTAAAGGCAAAAGCACACTTTGAGTTGATAAAGAAACAACATGCAGAGCTGAACAAGAAAATGGATGAAAATACAAGACAGCTTGCAACATTATCTGCTACAACTTCTCATTCTTTAAGGCTTCCAGAAGTGGATGAAGCCAAAAAGGGGGAGAAGATTAAGGAACCAAAAGAAGTGTCTCTGGAAGCAGAAAAGATAACACAATGACCAGGAAAATAGATACTTCAAACTGCTGATCAATCCCAAGGGCACATAGAAGAAACTTCTGATGAGCATATTCAAACTACTGAAGACAATCCTTCAGTAGTTGTGACTACTATCAAACCCATCAACCCTTCAGAAGTTATAACTTCCAAGACTGATTAAGGAAAGTCTTCCAAGGCACCTGAACAAAGTCCAACACAAATTCCAAGGCCTGCACCTGTAACTACAACAACTATTTTAAACCCTACTCCAATATCAATGTCAAAAGAATTATTAGAGAAGAGTTTAAAAGAGGCAATAAAGAAGGCTAAGGAAGATAAAGTATGGAACAGCCTGGAAGCAAGGGATGATCTGAGTTATGATGAAAATCTAGTCAAGTATCAAGAAAAACTTGATGAGTTAGAAGCTAAAGACAGAGCCAAAGAAGCTGCTGCTGAAGAAGATAAAAGATCACAACTTATGCTGATGATCACAAAGAATACAAAGGCTGAAAAGGCTTCTCTTAACAGACTCTCTACTGAAGAACTGACAAGAAGAGCACAACTTGTAGGTGACAGGTTGGCAACAGAGAAAGAAAGAAAGGCAAAGATAACTGAAATAATAGATGAGTTGGTAGCCAATAGATTTGGTCCAAAAACTTCAGTGTCAAGATGGAAAGAAGACACTCTCTATGACACATATAAAAGATTCAAGGCAAACAAAGCTGCAAATCCTGAGAAGTTCAAAACTCCTGAAGTTCCACAAACTTCAGTTGTTAAGAGATCTTCAGGTGCACTGCAAAGGCCAGCTACCAGAAAGAAGCAAGAGGAAACAAACAAGACTGACTTCAAAATGCTACTACTAGAAGGAAATACAGTGGTACATGGAGACTTTGATGTTGAAGAGAAACCTCTGCTTACCCAATTCAGGGACCCTGCAACATTTGCTTACCAGTTACAACAGACCATCAAAGAACAAACACACACTAAAGTTGTCACAACACATCACTTACCAAACTTTGTTATGCCTAGTGCTGTGAATACTGAAGAGAGCAGGGACTCCCACCTGAAGGTCACTGAAATTGAAGACATTCCTCAATCAGGATCAACCCAGGAGACTAGTTTGGTCTCCTACACCTCAGACTTTGACAGGTCTAAGGTGAACATAGTAAAATGATCATTCACTGATTTTAACTCAGTGAAAGTGACTAGAAGAGATCGTTCAAGCAAGGTCTATAGAAACTCCAAAGAGTTGAGCATACTGTCAACAAAGGACCTACTCACCATACAACATCTTGAGCCTGAACAAGGATCTCTTACAGAGCAGCAACAACACCAGCTTAGTGTCTCCATGACTGCAGAAATCTGGAGAATACTAGAAGCTAGAAAGAATGAAGGTAAATAAAGATTTGGATTTGGTTTTGGCTTCATCAATCCAGGGGGAGATTGTAGGGACAAAAAGGATTGAAGAAACCACTTTAGCTACCTTAGTCCAAATCATATTTCTGCTAATTATTCTAAGTATGAAACTGCTGAAGAGTAAAGATAGAAGTGTTGAAGAAGAACAAGTCAAAGTGCTGAAGAGTTAAAGCATCAGAAGTTCTGAAGTCTAACCAGACATTTCACTGAAGAACTACTGAAGACAAACTACTCATCAGTAGTTTGTCACTCATCAGTACTTTCAAACAGAAGCTTCTAACCGACCCAGTATCTTCAGTAGTTTAGTATTATATTGTTTTGTTAAAGTCTTTGAACAAGTTCCCATGCTACAGCCTGTTGTATGCATTATCTTAGCTTATTATAATGCAATACTTGCATTTACTGTTTTATACATTGAATTGCTTTGATTCTCATTAACTGCAATAGTAAAGGGGGGTAATAACTCCTGTAAAAGTGATACTTTAACTTAGAACATTTATTATACCGTTGTGCAAATTACTTTGATAAATCTACAAACACATAAGTGTTCTTGAACTTAAACTGTTAAAAGAGACCACTGATCTAACACGCGCGTAACGGATCGAGGGTGGAATCAATGATCCGATTAGTTGTTATAGGTGTATGTTTATGAGATAATAATAATATGAGAGCACACACACAAAAACACAAACAAAATGGGCAGCACCTTATTAGAATATTGGCAAAAGTTACAATGTGAAGGTCATGGGGGGTATTTATAGTCATATGGATCATACGCCTAGACAGCCACGCGTATGACTCCATACGTGTACAAAAGCCAGTCATATGAAGCTCTCATACGCCTGATGACATTCCAAAATACCTAAAATACCCCCAATCATTACAAATGCTACCCGAACATCTATACAACGTACATAATCATGTCTACGACTATTATGGACCTATCACTAGCTGGGGACATACACAAAGTGCACTAACATTACTCACTGCTAGATTTTTGAATGCTTGCTACCAGAGTTTTCCGTCAATAATCACCTTAACTAGCGCACCATAGATGTTAATAATCCTTTGTTTTGTAGTATAACTCACCATAAATCTATCATGTTTGTTAATATGCAATAAATTGTTAGAAAATGTTTTATAAAAAGATACAAGTTTCACTATGAATCTTAGACTTAATTAGTTGGCCTTATAAATGAAAATGAAACTTAAACCCTATGATTAAATTGAAAAAAAAAGTCTAATATTATAAACGAGGACCCATTGATATCACTAAATTACAAGTCGATAACCTCTAGATACCTAACAAACTTGGGAGTATATATATATATAGTACATGATGTGATTATTGAGAACAATCTTATTATAAAAAAAAGTAGGAAAAAACAATAATATATTATGATTACTATTGACTATGAAGACACATGTTTTTTGCTCTAGTTTGTAGTTCCAATACCCTCTTTCCTTCTTCACCCTCTCTCTTTCATACACTATGACAAACTAAGAAGAGTTTATCTATGTTTTGTCTTGTGGTTATAACATCAAATCCCATGTTGTGTCCTCAACATAAACACAGAATCAAGAATAAACCCTTTTAGCCTAGATTTTACCAATCAACAAGAAAACATATTATTACTTAAATATAGTTCAAAGACAGTTGACAAAGTTCCCAAACATAAAGTTTTCATCTTTGGTTTCCAAACTCTCTTTGTGTCTAAAAAATGTCAAATATCTCAGGAGATGAAGGAGGAAGCTTCTCTTCAGGCAATAATGGTGGTGTTATAGAAGAAGGTCAACAAAGACTGCCACTAACAGTCAACTCTCCAGATTTTAGATCCACTTCTCAAGAACTTGTTCAAGATTCATCTAAGAAAAAGAAAAGATCACTACCAGGAACTCCAGGTAATCTTTTGTTCCCTATTCATTTCTGTTAATATATATATATACACATATATATATGTGTGTGTATGTGTATGTGTATGTGTATATTTATATAATATAATAAATATGTGTGTGTTGTTGTTTTCATTTTGCAAAACATCATATTGATTATCTGGCTATGATGTAAAATGTCAGATCAGAAATGAATTATTGGTATATTGATTGCAATAATTGAAAGTATTTCAATTCTTATTTTTTATTTATTTTATTTTTGTTTTCCTGCTACTTCAACTCATTAAACATACATATGGACTTTTGGTTTCATGTCTATCCTAGAACAATTTTTATTGAGACATGTTGTTCTAAAGATACATGTTCATGATCAAATATAAACCGGTTATTAAGATCGATTTGTATGATTATTATGATGTCCTAATCCTAGACGCTCACCAATAACTTGCTTTTTGTGGGATCTTACTGGGTACGTTTGTTTGTTTGTTTACTGTAGATCCAAATGCCCAAGTAATTGCTTTATCGCCTACAAGTCTAATGGCGAAGAACAAATACATATGTGAAATTTGCAACAAGGGTTTCCAAAGGGATCAAAACCTCCAACTACATAGAAGAGGTCATAACCTACCATGGAAACTTAAGCAACGAACCAGTACCGAAATAATCAAACGTGTGTACATATGTCCTGAACCAACATGTGTCCACCACAATCCGGCTCGTGCATTGGGCGATCTAACTGGAATCAAGAAACATTATAGCCGAAAACACGGCGAAAAGAAATGGAAATGTGAAAAATGTTCCAAAAGATATGCTGTACAATGTGATTGGAAGGCTCACTCCAAAATTTGTGGCACCAAAGAATACAAGTGTGACTGTGGTACCATCTTTTCCAGGTTTGCTTATCTCTCCTAAACTATGCATATCTCTCAATTTACTTGGATTTTTAATTAATTATATAATAAATAAAAATATGTTTATAAGGATAATTAACCCTTAACTAGTTAGGTCCTTTATTTGATTACAAAATATTTAAAATTACATTCTTTCAACTTGAATTTAGCTGGAGTATATTATATTATATATTAATATGTATCTAGTTTGCCTTTTTTACTCTTAAACTTGAATTAGGCTGAAATCATAGACAATTGTCAAATTGTTTTCTTCTATTATATGGAAATAATTTGGATTGTCAACTGCATACGTAGATAGAAGTCCAATTAATTTGAGTATACATTATACTGATTTTTGTTTTTTTAGTTTACTAGGTCCTTTTCTCTACCTGCTTACAATAGAAAAGCCAACCAGTCCCATTATTGTTGCCAAGTTTATATATTTTACTAATTTTGTGGGAAAAAATCTTAACTATTTTATTTGAATAAAAAAAACAAATGAAAACCTTGTATAGGTGGGTTACTGTTCATGATTCCAAATTATTTCCTGTATAATAAGAAAATGGTAATTGAGATTGTATTTTCTAAGCATAAAATCCGTATTTTTTAAATTTGTTTTATGAAAATATTGATTAGTTCAGTATATTTCACAACGGTCTAATTATACACCACAAACACATTAGCAATTCTAATAAATTTATACAGGATTTCTCACTAGTCACCGTAAATCAATGGTGCTCATAAAGTGTACTTTTAATCATAGAACATAGTTTTTATTAGCAAACCCGGCCTCTAGAGTTAGAGTGGTATGTCTTATGCCAGCCTATATTAAATAAAATAAGATTATTTATTGAATAAAATAAGATAAGGTTATGTGTAATTGACAACAAAGTATGTTTAACCAAATAAAACCAGTGCACATGCATTGTACCCAATATAACAAATGATGTGAGAACACTGTTCTCATTGCCAACAAGCTGAAAATCATAGCTTTTACACTAGTTTGCAGTGAATATCAGAATTTAGCGATTTCGAAATAGCATTTATGAAGATCATAGTCTTCATAATGCTAAATAATTTGATCCTTTGCGAAAATCTTTGTTTTCAAATTTATCTTAAGTTAGCCTTCTATTTTTTTTTTTCATTTTTTTTTTCTGATAATCATAGTATTCAAGGTTATGTTTACTTGTAAGTTATAACTTATAACTAACCATCAACTCGTTATTTGGTCTATCCAACTAGAATTAGTATGTTATTCTATCTAGATAGGTACATATTATGTTAAACAAAATTCAAAGTATCAAACTGATTAATTGTATAATAATAACACAATCTTACTTAGTAAAATCCTACAACAGAAAGCTATTGGTATTTCCTAGGGTCTTCAAAGGCTAAATTATAGGCAAACCATTCCCCAAAAATATATTTGGACACCAAAAGTATATTAGAAACATAGAGCTAGTACTACTCATGTGTCATGACATCTAAACACTAAGAATGTATAATATATAAAGCTACAAATAACATAACAATGGTAAGAAGTATGCTGGTAATAGATACCATAGAGACGCGAAGGCAAAATGAAGGTAACATGCAAATGCCTCCAAAAGAATAGTAACAATCAAACTCGATCCTAACACAAAGTTATGTATGTATAACCCCTTAAAAGTGCATCCTATGTCTCTATGAAGTCCTATACTCGATATTTAATCAAAAAGGTGCAAGTCTATCAGGTCATGCATAACGCACTCATTCCGAATCAGGAAACTTTAGTATATGAAAACAAAAGACTTAGATAAATTCAACCATATTTATCCATGAGAATTAAGCGTATACATTGTTTTGTATAGTTCAATTGTATGACCACCTAAATTTTTATCCTTTCCAAGGACAATTAACTTCCCAAAAGTCTTACATATGTGTTTTTAGCATAACCAACAGGTTGATAAATTACATGACATATTTAAGTCTTTATTGTTTTACATCGACTATCCATTTAGTTGTTTTGCCATGAACTACCATCCAAATAATTTATATTCATGATAGTCAAATATACAAAAATAAAATATTTGTATTATGATATGTCCAAAATTTGAGATGTTATTTAATCACAATGGATAGGATTTTGAGTGCACTGAAATAATTAGAATTAACTAAGGGGGACGGGCGTCACCAGAATTGGTCACGAGTACCCCACTATCAGCACGGTAACACCGCCGCCACCCATGCTAGTAGTTGTCCCGTGAACCAAATTCTGGTTTTAGTTAACGGACTGGTACCCGTGATTTTTCTCTCTGTCTCTATCTCTCTCATTGATTGTGGGTAAATAATCAGTAAAATGTTGCCTCAAAAAAATGTTTCAGCGAAAGAAATCAGTGAAGTGATTTGGCAGTGTAGGATTTGTTGAAATCAGTGAAGTTGAAAAAACTCACGGGTAGTGCCCTGTCCCCTTAAGTGTGTCACTGGAAAAAAAAAAAAAAAAAAAAAAAAAAAAAAAAAAAAAAACCTTAGATTGTTATTGTAATAACTTAGTGTTTGTTACTATTTTTTTCATATTAGGTACTTACACTAAATTATGTATTTATATCGATAATTTCTAGATCGAAGATCATCTATGCTCACTTGTTTTACCATATAATACATAATGTTTAACTAATGATCTAATTTGACGTAGAACACGTGAATAAAAATTGTGCTTTTTTAATTTATTCACATATAAAACGTTTTTTTATATCGAGCCGAGGATCTCACTGGAAGCAGCCTCTCTATTCTTAGGGATAGAGGTAAGGCTGTCTACATCTTATCCTCCTCAGACCCTACTTTAGCTTTGCTATATATAGATGGGATTAACTGAGTATGATGACCATAAAACGTTTTTTTATGGTACAAGAATCACTCCTATTGATCATGAGGTATACGTAAAGATTACAAATAGGGATGAGTGGGAAATAATATTCTTTAACTGCCCAAACTTAATGAACTTTGTATAGCAATAAAAAAATGATTATTTAATTTCGGAACATAAATGATTGGGAAATAATACAGTCCACTTCAACACTAAAAAAATTGATTAAACGCACACTTACCTTGAATAAAATATGTTTTATTTTTGTCATTATCGGCTTTCCACGAATGCCATCAACTGCTTTGGCCATATTTCTTTTCAATTTACTTTATAAAGATGGGTGCAATTTTATATATACATTGTACTTGTTTTAATATTGTTATTTAAAAGGATGATGACATGTTAATTCGCATAATGACACATTTTATATTATAAAAGTCTTTCGGTTATCAAATTTTCAACAAATCAAGTCAATTTCATCGGCCAAGTGGGGTGTCAATTAATTTCCACTAGCAGTCAATTCGACATTTGTCTTTCCTTATATTTATAAATATTTAATGCATTGAGTATGATTAAAAAAAATAATAATAATAATAACTAAAAATAAAAATAGTACTTTTATTTTTCCTATTATAGTTTGAAATTTCAAAAACTTTTGCAATTACTTTGAATTATGTCACCAAAGTTCCCTTAATCTTGCGCTGGTAAGGTAAGTTCGATACTTTTCAGGTTTCAAGCGGACGAGTGTTTTTGTGAAATCTTAAGACAATTGCTGTTTGTCAAATCGTTGGGTTGGGATCCGGGTTGATTCGTCATATCAACTATGTAAAATTCACGAGTATCTACTAATATAAACTACTCCCTCCGTCCCAATTTAAATGTCTCATGTCTAAAAACACACATTTTAAGAAAATTTTTGTTTGTATGTGATAAAATGACAATAATATTCTCAAAAGTGGGGATTGTGTTTTGTCTTTTATGGGCAAAACTGAAAATTATATTTCTATTTATGGAAAGAGACATTTAATTTTGGTCAAACAAAAAAGGAAATAAGAACATTTAAATTGGGAGTGAAGGAGTACTAAATTTACACCGTGCGTTACACCAGGATCCGAGTGATACGTCATAGTAGCAAGAAACAAAAACTAAAAGGCAAAATACTAAACGAAATAAAAGTAGAGAGACTATATATAGATTACAAAGGCTAATGTACAAGGACTACACATATATTAGTGAACTAATAAAAAAGTTGAGTAGAATGACTAAACACTTTTATAATAAAGATAAATAATATATATTAATTTTGGGTTGCAAACGAGTCGAGCCGCTCGCGAGCTACTCAAGTTTGGCTTGGTAAAAAGCTCGAAACGAGCCGAGCCTTATCGAGCTCGAGCCACGCTTGAGCCTAAAACAAAGCTTGTTTATTTATCGAGCCCGAGCTCGAGCTTGTCATATGAAATTCGTGAGGCTCGTCGAGCCTTATCAAGCTTAAATATAATATTAGTTTTTTTAATATTTAATAATATTTACCCCTCATTTAACGTTGTTTAGTGAACGAACCCGAGCCCGAGCTCGAGCTCAAGCTTCACTTATCGAACTCACAGACCTAAATGAAGTATTATTTTTATTTAATATATTAACTAATAGATAATAAACGAGCGAGCTCAAGCCGAGCTCGAGCTTGAGAAATTACCAACGAGCCGAGCTTGAGCTTGGGCTAAGCTCGGCTCGTTTGCACCCCTAATATTAATAATCTAAAATAGTTTTAAATAATTTAATCAATAAATATTAATAGGTTAAAAGAGAGAGTGTCATTTAAAATTCTTTATTAGAATAAGGATACTTCTTAATTTATTAATTTATGAAAACGAAGCTATATAACATCAAATTAAAGGAGTGTATTTTTCTTAGTTATGTCTTTCAACTCTTTACTTTAATTTGATAAATGATTTACCAATTCCGTTTTGTTTTCCTTTTTGTTATTTGAATATTTATGCAAGCAGAAGGGATAGCTTCATTACTCACCGAGCCTTTTGTGATGCACTAGCCGAAGAGAACAACAAACTAACCCAAACCATGCAACAAGACCACCACAACAATCCTAATCATCATCCCACACCCTCCATCACTTCACCTGAATTTAGCCATGGTTGCATGCAAGATTCAAGAACTCCATCAGAATTACTACCTATGAACATCATGCAAAGTGGTCATGGAAGCCTATTTGGCATGGGTAGCCCTAGAACCGCCTCGCCTTCTTCTCTACAACTCGGTGGCACCACCCTCTCCTCTCCCATGACTTCGGCCACTGCCTTGTTACAAAAAGCGGCCCAAATGGGAGCAACCTCTAGCAATAGTAATAATAATAACAATAATAGTAATTATGGCATCATGAACAATATTATTACTACTATGGCACCACCATCCTATGGAGGCAGTGGTGCATACAATAACACTGAGACATTGGTTGACCAGTATCACCCTCATCAATCACAACTAGCCGCGATAATTGGTCAAGGATTCTCAACAAAATTTCAAGAAAACGCGATGTCACCCTTTTTTAACTCGAATATTAATGGAAGTGGGAATAGTGACGGAATAGGAGCATATTGGTCCATGAATCCAGGGAAAGAGGTCAGTGTCGACAATAACAATAACAACAATAACAACAATAACAATGGTCAAAATGCAAATTCAGGAGTGAGTGATCCCAAAAATGGTGATAACATTTCGACGGTTGATTTCATGGGTGTGGGAGGAATGAGACTCATGAGCTTCAATCATGAGCAACATCACCAAGGAATGGAGATTTGAAACATATGATTTTGCTAATAATAGACCACATACATTGAGGGCCTTTTCAAGTGTACAGACTTTATATCGAGCTTGTGATGTAATATATTGCATTGTTCATGAGTTTTTAATATAAAGGATAATGTGCTTATAAATAGTGGTCATTCTTACATGGTGCTATAGGAACTTGCTCGCTAAGTTAGCAAGGTTTAAAGATATGCTATAGGAAAAAAAAATCGTAGACATACTATTTTTTTTTTATCTTTAAGGTCACATGATTATTTTACCATATATACAATTAAGTTAAATACCCAATCTGTATTTTGTTATTTTTTCTGTCAACTTGTTTATTTCGGTGATTTTCCCATATTTAAATAGATTCAAGCCAATTTAAATCCGTTTTTAACGGCAAATGGGACACAACTCTTACTTCCTATTAAATTACACCAAATTATCATCTTGCTTGGGATTGAATCCAAGACATCCAACTAAAAGACAAACATCTCTACCAAGTAACCTAACCCGCACATTAGCGAAATTATATTAGTTAAGAAGACAATACTAGTGGCTATCAACAAGTACACAACAAAACATTCTAGCTTGCAATCATACACTCACTTTGAGAATCTTGAACCAGTCTAATAAAAGTAGCTTAACTTTTTGCTCCTTAAGAAACCAAGAAGTACACGGAAAGCAAATGCAATGGTGCACAAAATAAGCCTACAGTTGTTTTACAATTCAACATTGAAAAGAGAGGTTGTCATAACATGTTCTATGCCTAAGTTGTTACCTATACACCCTATAATCAAATATTAATATAAAATCTTTTTTGGTGCACCATGATTCTCATGTGCCTAAGACTCACCCCCTTCACAATAAAGGTAGCATCCCTCTATAAAATCTGTGAGACCCAATTGTGCTTTCACAACCATCTACAAACTTATAGACTTTCACTTGTGCTTTCAAAAACTATTATTTTCTTATCCTTCAAAGAAATGGGAGGACATAAATCTCAGAAGAAGTCCTTTTTTTCTTCTTTATTTGGCATATTTAATCGTAAGAAGAGCCAAAGAGGAGGGCGGGGCGACGCATGGGATGACACAATGAAGGCGTACAAAGTGTATCCAAGTGATCAAGACAGAGGTGGACGTTGGGCTGATCCTCGTATTGACAGGAAAGCTTCTGCTTACATTGACACCATCACAAACAAATGGAACCATGTTGAGGTATCCGCCTCTTGATTTCGTGATTTCGGTTAACTGGATGAAGGAACCTATGCGTATGTTACTATCAAGTGTTTCAAATGCATATATCCAATAAACTGATTAATCTTGTTCATATATTTGTTTCATGTATTATCATTTTATATTAATTTAGTTTTAAGTGTATCAAGATAGTTCTGTATGTATCATCATACTCAGGTAATCCTACCAATAGCAAAAGCTAAGGTAGGGTCTAAGGAGGGTAAGATAGTTCTGTATGTTTGCTTACATATATCTATATCCTTTCAATATTAAGTCTTGATTTAAAGATAGTAGGATATATCAAGATATCCTTAAAAATAATTATAGTTTGCAATTCGGTGAGGCTGAGAAACGGTATTAAAAGAGCTGTTTTCATGTTGTTTATCCTTCATCAAATGTCTTGATCATGCTGATGGGATTGTAGTTCAGTCTCAGCTAAATTAACTATTTCATCCTATTTAAAGAGGCTTAATTAAAATTATGCATATAAAATATGGGTTCTATAAGAAAAACAAAACGAAAACATTGGTCATTTATATATTTTAATTTCATCCTTGATCTCTAAGTATTGTTTTGAGTTTGTTATTTTGTTATCACCAATTAAAATATGTTTGGGTCACCTATATTGTATACAATTTAATGATAACAATTACTTCTAATTATTAGTTGATTACCATACAGTCATACACTACACACTTAGTGAGCGTAGTGAAGCGAGTAGATTGAATTCTTTGTGTGGCCGTAGGTTTTGTAACATATCATAGCCAATTTGCACTCGGTCTTTATGTTCGTTTCAAGCTGATAAACACTTCAAAGACACCAAACAAAAAAATTAAAAACAAAAATAAAAAGAAAACATAATACAAAGAATCTAAAGACTACAAGTAAGCATGAAAGAATGGTTTGTTATAACTGGTAAATATACAAATGCATTAGTGATTTAAAAATCTATAATTCTTTTGGTCAAGTAAGATCAAATATAGAAAAATCACTTTATAATTATTGACCAGCGCGCGTTAATAGTTATTTGATATCGTAATATGTTAACGGATGCTAATTCAAATGATGAAATGAAATATGGAGGGATGATTTAAACTTTGAAATTGCACAATGACATAAGATCGAAAAGATTAGCTAGACAAATAAAATTTTCATTAAAGAAAAATCTGCAACTATATATTTCACTAACCACAAATATTGACAGGAATTTGTTTCTAATATAAGCAACATAATTACCAAATGCACAAAATTGACTAGAGTAGCATAGTATACTAGTATGCAATTTGAACTGCAAAAAAATAACCTTAAGGGAAGATCTAATCTCTTTGGCAACGCCTTCATAGCATTTGATTCCATGTTCATATGCTTGCTTATCTTTGCGTGTTCTGTTAATATTCAAAAGGGGGTAGCGGCGCAACTTGTAGCCCGTTTACCCGTCACTCACTTGTAAATCTTGTTGGTTTTTAATGACTATGTAGGAAAACTGTTTTAAAAAAAAAATAAAAAAAAAAATTAATGAAAACCAATAATAGTTGTGCGTATCATTGTTTAACGTATCTAACATTAAATCTTTCTTAGTATGATAATACATGTTTAATATTCTAGTTTTTCGAACTCTATTTCAACATCCCAAACATGGCACATAGGGACCAAGTTGAGTGGTCACTCGTTATTAGCACGTTCTATGGAATGTGATTTCTCTTGCGGTCACACTAGCTTACAAAAAAAAATAAGCTAGCTTCTAAGATAGTGTGCATGCGGTCACACATTCTATGGACCGCTTGATATCCATATATAACATTTAGGGATATCTTCTTTTGGCATGGCTGCAATTAGCTGTTATGTTATTCTAACTGACTATGGTCGAATGTAACGGATCCATCGATATATTTTCTTAGAGCAACTGTTACGAGGAACAATGTGTGCATTATGATCTTCCAATAACACTACAAGAAATCAAATCAATAGCGGCGACAAGGTGGTGATAGGCAAAGTTAAGGATGTCCTCGAAACTATTATAATATGGGTATATGGGTTGTGTGAAGGATAGCTACGATGGTCCTCTCGAGGCAGTGAAACCATCCACATAATTGAAATCTTTGTGCAATATGCTTGCTAGCAATGGTAGCTTTGTCTAATTCAAATTTATGGCAATAATACCACAAAGAGCGTACATATATTCAGTATTTCTTTATAGCGGTATAATCTATAACGACTAATAAACAAAACTCATTTCTACCACATGTCATTAGATTCTTCCTTCTTCAATTTTTTGGTTCATCTCGCTATGACACATGGCACCATCTCCTTTATTTTTCATTTTTCTCCATATTTCTCAAGATTTTAATTTTTTTCAAAATCCCTCCTCTATTCCCCCTCTATTCATATCCCCCTTTAATCACAGTTATTACTTTTGTATCACATTAATAACTTTCCCGTAGTCAATCTTCCATAAGTAGTTAGGCATCCCCTTTCATTCGCACACCTTAATCCTTGGCTCTATTTGTTCGCGTGGTTACACTTGAACGCTCTTCTTCGTATCCTAAAACCGAAGAGTTAATTTCAGTAGGTATGTTCTATTTATATTCTACTGGTTCGATTTTCATTCATATATTAGTGTTCAGTTTTATCCATAACTTGAAATAATCACTATAGAAATGTTTGAATATCCATTAGTTTCTAATCGCTTGAATTGGTAACAGTGTGATGTTTTTATTTGGTATTGATGTAGATTTAGAGTTAGGGTTTTGTACAACAACAATCATATTACAAAAAATTAATCTTAGTTCAGAAGATCTGTGATATTGTTGATTGTTTCTATTTTTGTTAATCCGTTTGTTTAACCTCATCTTCTGTTGATGATTTAGTGTTAAATGATTTAGGTTTTCAACGTTAGTCTTTTCGATTTTGTTTCTTCTTTTGTGGATGAGTTTTTATGTTAATAAAAACCCCTATTATTAATGTTATCAATGTATTCGTTATTTATGTTAATAGAAACCCATATTATTATGTTGGTGTTCATCATGTTCATACACGGATTATGATATTGTTCTTCAAGGTTTATTTGAATTTTATGTTTGGTCATACTGTTGTTGATCAATAATAGATTGCATGTTTTTATGAATCATTTAATTGGTTACCAAGATTACGACAATAATTATAATCGATTTCGTTTGACTAATTTTTATTCACTGTTAGAAAATTCAAATTTAAAATTGATTTATTTGATTTAGTTTGACCAATATTTTAGATTTGGTTAACCTTTAGAAAAATTCGAATACTAAATGTTATATTCAATTATTAATTCAAAATTTTAATATCTACAATTTTAATTTTTGGTTAATATTATAAAAATTCAAAATTTGAAATTTAGATAATAATGGTAACGGTTATAGTTATTTAATACTTTTATTACATTTAATTTAAATTTTTTTAATTTAAATTAATAATGGTAACAATTATACATAGTTATTGCCTTTAAATTATAGATTTTTTCATATATTTAAAATTTAATAGAGTTAATTACGTGGTTAGTCCCTGTGGTTTCTTTAAAGTTTCAAGTTTAAGTACTAATAGTTTCAAGTAACGGGTTAGGGTACTAAGGTTTGTTTTTGTAACAATGTTGGGTACTAAGACTAACGATCGTTAATTTTTCTGTTAACTTTAGGTAAAGTGACAAAATTGACTTTTTACAAAGTAGAGGGGTCATTTATGTAAAACTCTTAGTACCTAAACTTGAAACTTTAAAAAAACCACAGGGACTAACCACCTAATTAACTCATAAAAGTAATATTTTTACATTTTATTTTTATTTAAATTTAAAAATTTAAAATTATTTCACTAATACAAATTTTAAAATTATTTTTCACTAATACAAAAAAAATTTTTAAAATTATTTTATATAAAAACAGGGGCTAACATTTTTTTCTATATTATTTTCATTTAAAACAAAATTTCTAAATTATTATTTTCAAAAAAAAAAATGAACGTGAACAACACAATAAAAGGAAATAATGGCTGCATGGAGTGAGGTCATGAAGATAGTTGTAGACTTGGTCAAGACACGTATCAATTTGTGTCTTCGATCAATTGCTGCTCTACTAGCCCACTTCGTCCACATCCCTTAGAGAAATCTCGCTTTGCTTCCACGTTAGCTTTGCCCCACATGTATCAACCTCCTTTTGTTCTTCACTTAAACATGTATCAACCTCCTTTTGACCATGTCTTTCATCATATAAAAGTACCACTCGAATAGGATAAGATACTTGATGCATGTTAGTTTGAGATCGTTTGCATCTTCCAAAACGCGATCACTTGCATCTTCCAAAACGCGACCAAGCTTTGTTGTAATTAGGTTTTGTATAAAAGAATAACATATCCATTAAAAATAACAAATGGGCGTAACACATATACAGAACAGGTCCTAAGCTCGACTCCCCTATGGGACAAAACCTGTTTCTTTTTTTTTTCTTTTTTTATGTTATTAATCCTTTTAATTAACAACTATTATAAATCTATTAAAATTATTAAAAATAGTAAACTTGGTCAAAAATTTTTATAAAAATTATCCTAGTTTCATAAGACCCTAAAGTTTTTTTATAAATTTATTTTCCCGAAAAAGAAAAATTTATTATTTTTAATATATTTATTTAATTTAAATCATAATTATTTTTAATTTTTTTGTATTAGTGAAAAATAATTTTAAATTTTGTATTAGTGAAAAATAATTTTAAAATTTTAAATTTAAATACAAATAAAATGTAAAAATAACACTTTATGAGTTAATTACATGGTTAGTCCCTGTGGTTTCTTTAAAGTTTCAAGTTTAGGTACTAAGAGTTTTACATAAATGACCCATCTACTTTGTAAAAAGTCAATTTCGTCACTTTACCTAAAGTTAACAGAAAAATTAACTATCGTTAGTCTTAGTACCCAACATTGTTATAAAAACAAACCTTAGTACCCTAACCCGTTACTTGAAACTATTAGTATCTAAACTTGAAACTTTAAAGAAACCATAGGGACTAACCACGTAATTAACTCAATTTAATATGCCAATTTTAATATTGTAATTTAAAATTATAGATTTCAGTTAAACTATAAAAATATTCAAATACTAAAGTTTTTTAACTATTTAATTTCAAGTTTTAACATATATAATTTAAATTTTTAAATTTCAGTTAATATTAAAAAAATTGAAAATTTGAATTTATGATAATAATAAAGGAAAAAAGATAGACCTAATTAAAACATTTAATACATTTAATTTCAAATTTTAAATTTAAGTTAATAATGGCAACCATTACACCTACTTATTATCTTTACATTATAATTTCCTAATATATTTAAAATCTAATCTATCTATATAATAATTGAGGTCACTTGGGTCGAATGAAGGCCTTAGAGAGAGTTTGAGGTATCCATATTGAATATGGAGCTCCGAAAATCTATCTATAAAAATCGTTTTCTTTTATTTTTTTTCATTCTCCACAACATAACTCTCCTTTTCTTCCTAGCAAACCTTTCTATCCTCCTTTTTCATCTTTCATAGTTTCTTGATTCTACACAATCGATTCATGGTAATCATCGATCCTTATTCTTCTAACATTGCTTAATATTATTGTGTTTTACTTATTTTTGTTAAAAAAATCGATTGTTTACTGTCAATTTGATTAATCGTTTCAATAACAGTAATCGTTTCATAAAATCAACTTTATCAATTCGATGTATTCGTTTTTTATTATTCTTTAGAAATACCGACTTTTTTTAATCGAATATTATTTCTCAATTCATAAAATCAAATTCCTAACAGTAAACAATCGACTTTTTAGCAACTTTTAATGAACATGGATAACGAACATCTAATCGTTTCTATAACTTTATCACTTCGATGTATTCGTTTTTTATTTTTCTTTAGAAAAACCGACTGTTTTGAATTGGTATTGATAGATATACAGTGAATCGGATTTACCTTGAAACGAATTTAATCATTATATGTTTTAACATTTAAAACATCCGAATACACCAACGCTATTATGTCTTATCACAAAGGTTCTCAATTCTTCAAGGTTTTGCATGACCATTCGTCAACCGTGTTGGTATGATTGTTATTTTTGTTTTAATATGCCTATTTCATTTTAAAAAATGATTTTTTTTTACTTTTTTTATACATGTCTTTCCAGACTGTGTCGAAGGCCATGAACAAATTTATGTTATCTAAAAACATCATAAGAAATGACGTTATAGTTGCCACATACGGAGAACAATCTTGGTTGGTCTAATAATTGGTAAGTCTATTTCAAACGTGAATGTTTTTAATGTAATTGATTTGAATTTTTTTTATTACGATTTTCCGGTTATTTATTAAGATTTTTAAGATCATTTATTTATATTGCTATTTTTACGAATTATGAATGGTCTTGATTGCAATTAATAAGATTTGTTCAATTTTGATGTTATTTATTAACAGTTTTAATGTTAATTATTGACATTAATAATAATTAACCGAATTTAATGTTATTTATTACGATTTTGTAATCTCATTTATTTATAATACTATTAATACGAAATTATGTTTAATCCATTTTTATGAAATTACACGTAATATTATTTATTGTTATTAACAAATAATGACCGAATTTAATGTCATTCAATCTGACCGAATTTATAAGATTTATTCATTTTTAATGTCATTTATTACGAGTTTTAATGTTATTTATTGAAAATTTATAATAATTGACCGAATTTAATGTTATTTATTACGAATTATGATTGGTGTTGATTGCAATTACTATATTTACGAATTATGATTGATCTTGATTTCAATTAATAAGATTTATTCATTTTTTATTTTATTTATTAAGAGTTTTAATGTTATTTATTGACATTAATAATATTGATATTAATAATATTGACTGAATTTAATTTTTCAAATCAATTATGACTTACCTTTAATCAATTCTCATTAAACGATAATCATCAAAATCATTTCAATAGTAATGTGCTAATTTTAAGATGTCAATAATAATGTGTCGATAATTGGTAAGTCAATTTCAAACACGGATGTTTTTAATGTAAATTATTTGAATTTTTTATTACGATTTTGAGGTTATTTATTAAGATTTTTAATCTCATTTATTTATGTTGCTATTTTTTACAAATTATGATTGGTCTTGATTGCAATTAATAAGATTTGTTCATTTTGAATGTTATTAATTAACCGTTTTAATGTTAATTATTGACATTAATAATATTGACCGAATTTAATGTTATTTATTACGATTTTGTAATCTCATTTATTTATATTACTATTAATATGAAATTATGTTTAATCTATTTTTACGGAATTATGCGTAATATTATTTATTGTCATTAATAAATAATGACTGTATTTATTGTCATTCAATCTGAATGATTGATTATAATTTTAATATCATTTTGATATTATTACTTTCCTTTTTTTGGTATGATTTCCTTATTGAATATATTAAAAGGTTGTTTCATCTAATGATTTGAATTCTATCAATTTAACCCGTAATTTAGGCATACCATAATTTATGCTGAGTTTGAAAAGTCATCGACTCAAGTTCTAGGAATTCAAATATATACACAAAGTCATCCGACTCATATATTATTAATTATACGAAATCAATATTCATATATATACATAAATTCCTAACAGCAAAAAATCGACTTTTTACCAACTTTTAATAAACATTGATAACGAACATCTAATCGTTTCAATAACTTTATCACTTTGATGTATTCGTTTTTTATTGTTCTTTAGAGAAACTGACTTTTTTGAATCGGTGTTGATAGATATACAGTGGGTTGGATTTACCTTGAAACAGATTTAATCATTCTATGTTTTAACATTTAAAACATCCGAATACACCAACGCTATTATGTCTTATCACAAAGGTTCTTAATTCTTCAGGGTTTTGCATGACCATTCGTCAACCGTATTGGTATGATTGTTATTTTTGTTTTAATATGCCTATTTCATTTTAAAAGATGATTTTTTATAAATTTTTATACATGTATTTCCAAACTGTGTCGAAGGCCATGAACAAATTTATGTTATCTAAAAACATCATATGCAATGACGTTACAGTTGCCACATACGGAGAACAATCTTGGTTTGTCCAATAATTGGTAAGTCTATTTCAAACGCGAATGTTTTTAATGTAATTGATTTGAATTTTTTATTACGATTTTGCGGTTATTTATTAAGATTTTTAATCTCATTTATTTATATTGCTATTTTTAAGAATTATGAATGGTCTTGATTGCAATAAATAAGATTTGTTAAATTTTAATGTTATTTATTAGCAGTTTTAATGTTAATTATTGACATTAATAATAATTGACCAAATTTAATGTTATTTATTACGATTTTGTAATCTCATTTATTTATAATACTATTAATACGAAATTATGTTTAATCTATTTTTACGAAATTACGCGTAATATTATTTATTGTCATTAACAAATAATGAACGAATTTAATGTCATTCAATCTGACCGAATTTATAAGATTTATTCATTTTTAATGTTATTTATTACGAGTTTTAATGTTATTTATTGAAAATTTATAATAATTGACCGAATTTAATGTTATTTATTACGAATTATGATTGATCTTGATTGCAATTACTATGTTTACGAATTATGATTGATCTTGATTGCAATTAATAAGATTTATTCATTTTTAATTTTATTTATTAAGAGTTTTAAAGTTATTTATTGACATTAATAATATTGACCGAATTTAATTTTTTTCAAATCAATTATGACTTACCTTTAATCAATTCTCATTAAACGATAATCATCAAAATCATTTTAATAGTAATGTGCTAATTTTAAAATGTCAATAATAATTTGTCGATAATTGGTAAGTCAATTTCAAACGCGGATGCTTTTAATGTAATTTATTTGAATTTTTTATTACGATTTTGAGGTTAGTTTTTAAGATTTTTAATCTTATTTATTTATATTGCTATTTTTACGAATTATGATTAGTCTTGATTGTAATTAATAAGATTTGTTTATTTTTAATGTTAATTATTGACATTAATAATGTTGACTGAATTTAATGTTATTTATTACGATTTTGTAATCTCATTTATTTATATTACTATTAATACAAAATTATGTTTAATCTATATTTACGGAATTATGCGTAATATTATTTATTGTTATTAATAAATAATGACCGAATTTAGTGTCATTCAATCTGACCGTATTTATAAGATTTATTCTTTTTTAATGTTATTTATTATGAGTTTTAATGTTATTTATTGAAAATTTATAATAATTGACCGAATTTAATGTTATTTATTATGATTTTTTAATCTCATTTATTTTTATTACTGTTAATACGAAATTATGTTTAATCTTTTTTTACGAAATTATGCGTAATATTATTTATTGTCATTAATAAATAATGACCGAATTTATTGTCATTCAATCTGAATGATTGATTATGATTTTAATATTATTTTGATATTATGACTTTCCATTTTTTGTATGATTTCCTTATTGAATATATTAAAAAGTTGTTTCATCTAATGATTTGAATTCTATCAATTTAACCGGTAATTTAGGCTTACCATAATTTATGCTGAGTTTGAAAAGTCATTGACTTAAGTTCTAGGAATTCAAATATGTACACAAAGTCAACCGACTCATATATTATTAAGTATACGAACTCAATATTCATATATATACACAAAGTCATCCGCTCTATATTATGAGTTTATTTAAATTTCATAGATGTTACATACACGTATGTTAATTTATATAATCCCTCTTGAGTAATAATACATATACATATATTTAACATACTCACCTTTTAAAAAAACAAAATCATTACCACATATTATCAAGTAAAAAAACAAAATCATAACTACATATTATCATGTACACTCGTCAAATATAATTATACATATAATCTATTCATATATAGAAAAGATTTGTGGGTTTTACAATAAAACCATCCGTGTATTAACATCTAATGTATCGGCTGATTCTATATAATTTACGTTTCATAATTTGTCATAAATGATAATCAAAAGATGATTGCAATTAGTTTGCTAATTATAAGCATTGTTCATTGATTTATGTCAAATTCCAATCCTTCCATTTTTATACTTCATCCATTTAATTACATTGATTCACATCGATCACAATTGCTCTACACACAATAAACCGATCGTGGAAGCATTCCAGGTTGTAAGTATACCTTTACGACGTTTGTATTATTTTGTTATTTGTTATGTTATGCTTTTGTAATGATATATATATATATGTATATATACTTACTTTTTAAAATTCAATTTTTTAGAAATATGATGTTATAATATTCGTGACTGTTTATGAGTTTCTCTTGTGGGTTTAGTATTGATTTTCCACCGTGGTTTTAGCTTGATTTTTAGGTCGTTGGTTATGAGTTAAACCGTCAAAACAGTTCAGGGTCTTCGGGATATATTTACCTTAAATTCTAGATGATAATACAGTTACAATGCCAAATGTCTTTCTTTTCCTCACCGGAGTTTTTTTTTTGGCAAATTTTACTGTTTTGTTATTCTGATGGTTCAGGGATCCTATAAGTGGACATAAATTATTTTCAAAGCCACAAGTTCCAAATCGTCTTGCCATATCAAACGTGTTATAGAAGCTAAAATAATTTCAGGGAGTAACATTGGAATGCGAACTTTGATCCAAAAAATTAGGCTGTCTCCATCTGATAAGAAGATTCCTTTTAGATTTAATAGAAGACAATTCCCTCTTACTTTATGTTTCGCAATGACAATAAATAAGAGTCAAGGACAAACCCTATTTAGGGTAGGTCTGTATTTGAAAGATCAAGTTTTTACACATGGACAGTTGAATGTCGCTGCCAAGTGACAAGAGTAGATATGGCATGAAGATACTAATATTGGATAAAGATGACAACGTTAATAATAAATAGCAATTGTTGTCTATAAAAAATATTTTGAAGTTCGTGAATAAGTATGTGATTATATTTTGCATAAATCGTTTATTTTTTTATAATGTTTTGGCTGTATGATTTGTTAAACTACATTTATTTACTTTGAATTTAATTCTCATTTGCATGTCGTTACAAAAAATTTATGTTTATTCATTTCATTATTTGTTTTTAAATCACGTCAAATCAAACATTTGTTGATTCATATATTTGTTATTGGGTAACATTAAACTTTTTAATGATAACTTACAATCAACCAAAATTAATACGAATTGTATTACGTAACTTTCAATAAATAAAACTTGCATACTACAATCTTTATAGAATTTTTTTTTCATTTGACATGGACATGTACCGCGTGTACACGCGGGGCTCTAACCTAGTAATTAATAATTTTGGTTATAAATTTCTCAAAATAAAGTCAAAATTAAAATTTTAAATACTATAATTTGAAATTATAGTTTTTTGTTAAACTTTAAAAGTATTCAAATGCTAATTGTTATATTTAAGTATATAACTTTAAATTTTAATATCTATACATTTAAATTTTAAATTTTGGTTACTCATGATTGGCTTATGTCACTAGAAACTTAGGTAGCGTTCGTTTCATGGATTATAATGGAATTGAAATTCGTCAAGGAAATGTAATTTATTTTGGAATTTAGGTGTGTTCGTTTCACATATTGTAATGAAACCACGATAGAATTGGAATGTAATTACAATTTCTTCGTTTGTTGAAACGAACAACATACGGAATGGAATATGCATTCCAATTCCATCTCAATTTTATTCAATTCCGTGAAACGAACGCTAGCTTAGGTTTTAAATAAATCCTAATGACCTAAAATGATTTTGAATTGAACTATAGTAATATTATGGATTGGTAAATATGTTAATACCGTTTATTAGGTTATACAACTTCATACATCGGAATTATAACTTCATATATATGCATTAAAACATGGGTTGTCAATGTTTTTAAACAAACTAATATATCATCTGGTTTCTTCTCCAACTGAATAATATTATTTTTATTTAACTTCTTATATTTGTGGGTATCTCCATGAACTTTTGACAAGATTCTATTAAAAATGGCTATGGATATTTACGGTGCTCATGTTAAAATGATATTTATATTGAAGAACCAAAGTGAATAATCCAATGATGCCCAATGATCGACTATCAACCAAAGTGAATAACTCAAAAGCCAAGAAGTCTACCATGTTTTCTCATGCAGGGAATTATAACATACAAATTTTAAAAAGCATTTTAATTATGTCGATTCTCCTTTGGTTTGTTCCTTTTCCTATTTGGTATAGAATAGGCGCATCACTTTTTGCATTTAAAAGTCGTTTACTAGACTCCTGAAAGGATAGAAAACTACAAACCTAAAAGTAGACTAGTTGTTCCATAGTGAGCTAGCTGTCTTTAACAATTGATGGCTTGATTTCACCCTACTAACTCCCTTCAAATTCCACTAGCCTTGAAAACTTTTGAGTGAAGCATCTACAATTTTGCCTTGTAAAAATATTTTTTTTAAAGGGCAAACCTAAAATACTGCTAAATAGTCTTATACATGTACCTTGCTGGATTTGAATAACCCTACACCTCATATGAACTTGTCATCTTGAAGGTTTTGTGATGCCGAATATATGTCCATATATACAGAAGGCCAACAAAGAAGGAAAATGGAAGTTCGGTATACTATAAAGGACGTCCAAAGAAACCCTAATGATAGATTTATCTCAACCGTCAATTATTTATAGCAACACATAATTTTTCAGCTTGCTTATCAGACGAGCAAACTCCTCTGCCTTCTCAAAGTTTCCATAGAGCAAGTATGCCTTCTCGTGTTAGTTTTCGCTACCATGTGTAGTGAACTCATGACGCAATCACTAACAAAGAATTTTTGAGCTTGCTTGTCACACCTGCCAAAGCCAACATTCGAGTGTTAGCTTTTGCATATAATAACAAACTGTCTAATTGTAAAAACACTTTGAAAAATACCTAGCTAGGTACATTTATTCTTAATCAACTAAAGGGAGGACATAAAATTAAATGAACTAATCCACAATTTCGACATCCTAACGACACAAAGGGTGAAAGCATAGTGATGTTGACCTCGAATAGTTAGTCTAAATCATTAAAAAAGGTAACCCTACTCCAGCATCACTTAAGAGTTTTCATTATGACTGAAGGATGGAGAATCAAAGAACTAAAAAGGTTTCTTCGTATCAAAATGGCACAAAGTGGGGGTATTCCTCTTTTTCAGGTGAACTTTGAACAAAAAGTGTGGTTAAAGAAGCTTTCTTTCCAATTCTGTTGCCCTGCTTTTTTTATTATGTTATGGTAAAGGATTCAGATTCTTCCACTTTTGTTCACTGGATAGGATTTAACTTGGATTTAATGGTTTAGAAACTCAACTCGTTAGCTTCAAAATCACTCACATAGGCAGGATGTTAATGATGGTTTATAAGTTTAAGATTCCATTATCACTATTTTATAAACTAGTGGAATTCTCTACGCGTTGTAGCGGAAATTCAGTTGTTATCAGTTCGGTTCATTATGATATTGGCATTGCACCGGCATTTGGTTCAACAACCACAATATAAAACCCAAAAATAAGTTGTGATATTACCAAAACAATATCGACACATGTTATATATCGACCAAAAATCATATATTGTTCGCTCAGAATCGAAGTGGTACATATATATATTGTTGAGACGGTATCATTTCGGTTAGCTCGAGCTTGACTCATTGGTAATTTCTTAAGGTAGAGCTCGGCTCGTTTATTATCTATTAGTTAAGATATTAGATAAATTTAATATAGATAATAGGCTCATTTAGTCTTGTGAGCTCGACAAGAGAAGCCCGGGATCGGGCTCGTTAACTAAACAACATTAACAAATCTAATATTATACTAAGGCTTGATAAGGCTCAGCGAGCCTGGCGAGCTTCACATGTCGGGATCGATAAATAAACTAGCTTTGTTTTAGGCTCGATCTTGATAAGGCTCAGCTCGTTTCGAGCTTTTTATTAAGCCGAGCTCAAGTAGCTCGCAAGCGGCTCGGCTCGTTTACACCCTATCAAGTACAAGTCAAATCCTATGCAAGATGCGTCAATCCCAATTTAATTAGCAAATGCGTAAACTAATCAAGTTTCATAAAAATTACCCAATTGACCGGTTTCAAAAGTATAAAAAAAAAAATCTTACTACATATAACATATAGAACGACAAAAAGAATAGGGTTATTTGACCCATTTTACTCTATCAGGTGACCAATGCTCTGATAATATAACTTTATGATAAACAAATACATATGTTACTTAAACACTGATCTCAAAATCCTATAATTATATATTTTAGTGTTCTATTAACAAACAGGCACATGAATAGTTTTTACATTTTATTGACTAAAAGTATTTTTTTTTAAATTGTTTTAAGTTTTCAGTTTTGTAAGTACTAAGTTGTGCATTTGTAATGTACATGTTATTCTTAATGGTTTTTATTTTTAATGTTTTTTTCCTTATTATTTTTTATTAGTGAGGAGAAAACACTCATTTCATGTACACTATCAGCACTCTTTTCAATTACCTACAACTTTTCAACTATCTTTAACATATAACAACACTAGCAGCACTCTTTTCAACTACTTACAACTGTTTTTTTGTTTTTTAATAAAATAAACAAATTAAACACAATAAATATATAAACTTTAATTTTAATTGAAGTACATAAAATAATACCCTTTTATTATAAAAATACATTACACAAATATCATTTATATAAAATTAATATATTATAACAAATTAAAAAAGAAATTGGTGCACATAAAAAAATCTATATATATATATAAAACAAAGCCCTTTTGCTGACGTGGCGTCCATTGGTTCCTTCAACCCCCCCTTGAAATCGCCACGTGGCATTCTAATTGAAAGGTTTTGGTGTTTTTCAATTATTTTGTTTTTTAATTAAAAAGAAATCAAAATACTGAAACCCTAGCATATCATCCTATTCATCATCTGCCTCCTCATTCTCTCTTCTCATTCTCTCACGTCTCTCTCTCTCTTCTCTCTAAACACCGTCAGCCACCACCACCTCACAGCCATCACCCACCACCTGAGCGTGCCTTCTTCTTCCTCCCTCTGCCGCGCCTTCTTCTTCCTCCTTCTGCCGTTGGCCACAACCCTAACCATCTAGGGTTCCGCTACACACTCATCCCACAGTCGCCGCCACCCTATTTGCTGTTAGGGCTTCGGCCTTCAAACCAGTACCCATACAAGCTGACGCATGTACTACTGCCATTGTTCTAAGCCCAGGTTAGGGTTTTCCGGTCGCTTCACACCAATAATCGAGACGATTACAACCTGGAAGAAGAAGTAAGGTTTAGCGCCTCCATGTACAGACCGTTCTAATCTATTCTGTCCACTCGAACGTGTCAACGGCAATTTGGTAAGTTCGTTGCTCCTTAATTTTATCTTGACTATTATGTTTCTTTTTATGATGTGTGATTTGGCTATGAAATCAGATACAAAACAAGAGAGACCTCGATTTCCCTGTTGTAATGTATCGACGCCTATTACAGTTATTTCATGGCTCCTCTTAGCAGTTCAACATCAGGACATTGGATTATTGGTTGATAATCAATCAGTATGTATTTTTGCTTGCTTTACTGTTATTTTAATATTAGCTTATTGCTTTTGTATTTTGACTATTTTCTTCCTGTTCATATTTTGTTATTTGACTTCTATTAAACATGAGTGAGGTAATCACACATAGCACACGGTTATAGAAGAAACGATGATTTCTAATTCGTTTTTTTTAGAATTGAACTCATTATAACCAACTAACCAACTGTTTTAAAAATATTATTTAGTTTTGATTTCAGGACATAAAAGAACAATCTTAACCAGGAAAGTAGAATACCTAAGCACAATACCAGGTTCGCTTTTGCAGTTTTGCACATTATGTACCTATAATCTCAATTTGCCGCCTCTCTGTTTCTTTAATTACGACAACGGGGTATCATCCTCACTTTTTCCTTTCCTTTTATATAATTAATAGTGTTCTGTTTCTTTTGCTTTCTATATTGTTTATTAATTTATCATGTGCCTATATGAATTAACATCGATCTAAATTGCAAACATATTTGATGTTGATTAATAGTGTTGTGTTTCTTTTGCTTTTTTGTTAGTTGTCACCATAAGCAATTTTGTTCGATGTTTATTCCTGTGTATAATTTTGTTTTTTATTTAGGTTAGGTATTGAATATTAATATTAGAGTTATGTATTTTTTAGCCTTTATGACATGTATTAATATTAGAGTTCGTACATTGTTTTAGGTTATGTATTGAATATTGATATTAGAGTTATGCATTTTTTAGCATTTATGATAGGTGTTAATATTAGAGTTATACATTCTTTTAAGTTAGGTATCAATATTAGTATTATGAGACTTGGTACATAGATGTGATAAGTTTTTTAATGGTTACAACTTCCAACTTAAGTGATTGTTTAGTTGATTAGGTTAGGAATAGGAGTCTTAGAATGTGAGAGATTAGAGAGATGTGATGAGTTTTTGAATAGTTGCAGCTTACATAAGTGATTCTTTATATAATTACTGATTAGGTTTTAGGTTAGTGAATATGAGTTATTACTGATTAGAATACTATGGACATGCAATGATTGAGAGATTTTGTGGTTAGTTAACTTGAGTCATTTGCAATAGGTTATCAAGTAAAATTAGACTCTTAACAGATTTGATAGAGGTATTGGTGGTTATGTAAGTTCCATTATATCAGTTTAGTTTAATTTGTTAAGAGAATTGATACATGTATTAAGTGGAATGGTGTGTGATCTGTGATGAGAGTTTAGGATTTTTCCTATCAACCCCGGGACCTTCCCGGGGTAATCGGCTAGTTGAATAATAAAATGAAACAAAAACATATAAAAATTGTGCACGTCTCAGTTCCCAACCCTATCTCTGTTCTCTTCTCCACCGAAAGGGGCAAGAACTATCGGTTGCTACCATCGAACCACCGCATCATTGCAGGCAATAATTGTTGAGTAGTCTAGGTATCTATTTATTTTATATGAAATCTCTAATTAACAATTTTTTTTTAAGATTAATCCTCAGTATAAAACTCAAATCAAATCTTACATAATGACTGGTAGACGGGCAACAAGTTGCGCCACCACCCCTTTCTGAATAGCAAAACTAAACCTACTAAAGACAAATCCTTGCCCCTGGGGGGTCGAACAAGTGCTATGAACGACCCGTTGAACCCTGGCAAGGAACCGGATGGCTTCCGGTGCCAACGCCCCAAAAGTATCAAAGGCTAATGGGACAAAAACATGTTGATTATCCTCACAAGCTTTGGCATGCTTCTCAATCTCTAATTCTATATACTATTTTGTATAGAACACATCTACAGTGTCTGCTAGATATTCAATTACTGGTTTGCCCTCTTATACCTTTAAAAATACGCTGCTCAAGTGACACGTCTTCCCTCATCTTCTTTTTGTTTGACACGTGCTATTTACCTTTCCTACTTCATATGCTCCTACCTTCTTTGTTATTTCTTTTACCTTCTTACCTAATATCCATACCCCTCTACAGGTTAGCTTTCTTACCCTTTGATTCTTCGTATAAGAGGTTGCATCTGACAGAATTTTTTTTCCCCAACAGCAACGGTTAACTGTGTATGGTCGTGCACTGCTTGCATTGAAGTTGCTCATATGTTACTTCTACAATGGGTTAGTACTTTACAATTATTATGTTTGCTACCTTTTAATTTGCTGTTATCTTCATAAAATTAGGTTACTACTTTACAATTACTATGTTTGCTGCCTTTTTATTTGCTGTTATCTTCATAACATTAGGTACTATAGTGGATGCTTGATATGTTAGAAACCATAACCATTGCTTATTCGTTAGTAAAAAGCCTCTTACTTTGCTAACAACTAACATTCACTTCAAACTGTTGGACCAAGGTTTCTTTATTTTTTTTACGTTATATATATGTTCTGATTCTAATCAAATAAGCCACTATAGTTAAATAAATCTTAGTTAACATCTGCTTCGTCGTGAATATGCTATATTAAAATTGGTTAGTCATGGAAGACAACACCAGCCTCTCGCGTTTACGTGGCAAGCGACCTGTACCAGAATCTGAATCCCAGGTACCTGCTGATTCTGCTGTCTCCACCGCCCCGGGTTCCAGCAGTTTGCAGCCTCTTTCAAAAAAACGTGTGTCTTTGTTAGCTAACAGGGTACGTACCACAGATTCAGAGGCGCAGGCGTCAGCATCAACAACTCATCTAGCTGCTACATTTGCTGCCTCCCCATACATAGACGTGGGTGACTGTTCTCATGTATGCGAGTATTGTGGTGCTCGCTTCTGGTTTGCCGAGCATGTCAGGCCTTACTCACCCACTGGTCACCTTAGATATAACCAATGCTGTAAGGCTGGCGATGTTAGCTTACGTCATCCGCAGGATCCCCCAGCTTCCATAAAGACGCTTTTTTCTACACCTGATTTCCTAGGTAACATTCGCACCTATAACTCCATGTTTTCTATGACTTCCTTCGGTGCAAGCGTTGATGAATCTATAAATCTTAGACCCGGTCCTTATGTATTTAGAGTTAGCGGCCAAATTTGCCACCGTCTAGGTTCATTACTTCCAGATCCTGGTACACAGCCACGTTTTCTGCACATGTATGTGTACGATACGGAAAATGAGCTTTCTAACAGACTTTCTTTTTTCGGCGAACATGGTACGTCATCTTTAAATGCTGACACTGTTGAACTCTTATCATGTACATTAGACGAATGTAATGACTTGGTTAAACTTTTCAGAACAGCCAGAGATCTTTGTCTTACACACGATTTCCCTGCTTTCTCTATCTGTTTATAGTAGGGAGGTTCGTTACGATATACCTGCTGCTGGAACAATTGGCGGAATTGTTTACGACAATACGCCCACCTCAACAGATTTTGATATAATTATTCGTGCCAAAAATAATACGCCGCAACGTGTTAGTAAATTGCATCCTTCCTATATGTCATTGCAATATCCTCTTGTTTTCCTCTTCGGGGAACAGGGTTGGAGCCCACAACTCCGACTACGTGACAATGGTTCTCGTTATCGTTATATCAATGAATTTGTCTATATATGTAAATTTTTATTTCAAGTATTCATTCTTGCTAGTAAGCTACTAAGCTTTACCAGCTTCAATAAAACATTGCACATTTGCACAAATGCTTACGAATCTATTAAGAGTTTCATTATCTAGTTTATATTACAAATATATATTAATAACAACTTTATTAATAAAGAATGCGGAATTGTATTAAAACATAAAAACAAATTTCATTCCTAATACTACGATCCAAATACAAATCAATAAGACAATAAAACACATCCATAGGAGGTTTACTTTTATACCCTGACAAAAACTAAACACTCGCAGTGAGATCGCAACGAATGGCTCTTGCTAGTCAGCAGAATCACAAAACACCAACTCCAACGATTCTACACCCGAGCACCCAAACTAGATTCGATCCTGAACACCAACACAGGAACCGAGACACCCACAAAAGGGGGTGGCGCCACATGGGACTCACATCAGCGGTGGAGGTAGACGGTGTGTGGTGGGGGCGGGGGCGACAGTGTTATTATTCTTGTGGTGTGTGTTTTGTTAAAACCAACTTCTCCCTTGCTATAAATATTATGATTCTTAATATTTGTATATAAAGTACTATTATTTTTTGTTTTCTTTTATTTTATTGTATAGTGTTTCAATAAATTTAGTGATGTATTACTAGAATTTTTATAAGATACGCGGTCTCCATATTGTTTATTATTTCAATGGTTTCTTTGGGATGATGTATTATTAGAAATTTTATTTGTACACTGATTCTTAATTATACTTATTATATCTGTTATATTGGACTATTTATTACTATAATTTACATTTCATATATTAAATATCTCACATATTAAATAACAGGAGTAAAATGGTAAATGACCACTTATTTATGTATTAATACTTATATCAAATGTTTAAAAAAAATAAGTGTCATACAAATAATATTAAATTACATTTTTGTCCGTTCAAAAATGTTTTATACAATAGTATAGATATTGATAATTTTTCAGCATTATTGATGTTGTCTTTATCAGTTTATCTTCAATTTTACTAGGACTAACGATCTGTTCCAGAGTTTCATTTAAGGGGGAAGAGAAAGGAATTCCTCCTTATATTCCTTTCCTTTCTTTCTCTCGTGTTCCTTTCAAACTGGAAAGACATGATTTATGCCTAAAAACCCACTATTTTCCCTCATTTCCATTCATTTCTCTCTATACAAAAACTCTATAACACACTTTTTCCTTCATTCCTTCCAATTCATTTCTTAATGCCAGATAAAAAGGATTTTGGTTATAGTTTTCCGTGCGATGCCCTAGGGCGAGGGAGTACTTGCGATATTTCGGCTTGGGACGCATTTTATTTGGCAGTTTTTTTGGATGTTAAATACCATTAGATAAGTTACTTTTTATTGGCATTGGAATCACATTACATTATGGCAGGGGAATGTTTCACAGTTTAATGAATCTTCCACTTATTTGATGGGCTAGTTAAGAGATTATTTATGGTTAAACTCTTCACAACTTATTAATGGATATAATCCTTTTGGTATGAATAGTTTATGGGCATGGACGTTTTTATTTGAACATCTTGTTTGGACTACTGGATTTATGTTTTTAATTTCAACAATAGAGAATGTTCATCTACTATCATCACATGTTATAAGTAGTATGATGGTTGGGGTAATAAAGAATGTGGTTGACAGTTAGAAGTGGGTGAAAAATAGTTAATGCACGTGGTTAGTAGTTGGTCAATGTTTATAAAAAAAATTAATAAATAAAAAAGCTTCAATATGCCTAAAAATGCAAAATCAATGGATGTTAATGAAAACCGCTTTCACGGTTTCTTTAAAATTAATATGAAAAAAGGCTAAAAATACTCTCGTAATTTGATCTATTAAGAAATGTCCTAATTGCTTAATACATTATCCCCAATCCATTTCTTTTTTTTTCGTTCATTGTATTATTATTTTGATTTAATTATTGGGTTTCGTTTGATTTTGATCATAATATGCAACCTCTTTGATGAAATGTGTCTGTGAATATTTTTAAATTTCTTTTTAATGATTTTGTTGAATTTTGATCCAAGTATGCATCCTGTTTGATGAAATGTGAATAATTTTTCTTTTCTTTTTTTTGCGTTAAAAAAAATAAAAAAAGCGGTCAAACTAACAATAAATTGAAAATTAAAAATAGTAAAAGAAAAACAAATGAAGAGAGAGGAGAGAGAGAGATGTGGTTGTTGCTTTGCATTTAATAATATGAAACATGTGTCAATCAACTCTTACTTTAATTTAAGTAGGGGGTGTATGAATCATAGATATGATGTCATGATGACGTCAGGGGGTGTATCAATCCCATATCTCCATTACCAAACCTTATGTATACGTCATCATATTATAATAATAATAATAATAGTAATAATCTATATATATATATATATATATATATATATATATTTGAAAAGGGGTTGTCCTACATGGCATTCATACATGCATTTTTTTCTTGAGAGTGCCATGTAGGATCCTATGTGGCATCAATTAACAAACAAAATGGATTGAGTTATTTTAGGAAAAAAACAATTTAAAAACAAATTTAGATTTTTCTCTCTCATGTTTACTCCCATAATTCCAACGAGTACTATAGTGCTATATAAAAATGGAGAGAAAAAACAACGACTATTTTTTTGTGTGGTTTCGTTCATACAGGAAAAAAACACAAAGTGTTCAGATATTCATTAATCATGTATTGCCAAGTCATTAATTATGTTCAAACCAGTAAATATGTACATTGTTTTAGGTTACGTTTTAGGGTTAAGATCAAATACACAGTGAAAGAAAAATAGGAAGTCGTAGGAAGGGTATCAAACGGACTCCGATTGAACTCATTCAAGCGGCATTACAACCGTCTTATCGAACCCTACGACGTTAGTTTTTAGGTCTTCGTTTTTTTGGGGTTTTAGCTTGTAGTTTTTAGAATATGCGTTATATCATTGTGTCTTTTATGTACCATTGTGTTTTTTTTTATTTTCATCATTGTGTCATTTGTTCAATTCATTACGTCTTTTTTCTTCAACATTGTGTTATATTTTTTGGCACCGTGTTATATTTTGTGGCTCATTGTGTCATATTTCATGATCTATTGTGTTTTTTGTATCATTCTCACCCTTCTCATTTTTGTTACACTGTGTAGAATAACTTGATCCTAGATTTTAATATTAGAGTCATATATTGTTTAAGGTTAGACGTTAACATTGACGATACATTGTTAATTGTTTTAGGTTAGGTGTTATCCGAAGCTTTCCTGCATGTAACTATAAAGCGCATCAGTCTATTCTGTATGTAAAATTGATATGTTATATTAGATTTCTCAACCCCGAAACACTTCCAAGATATGAAACTAGTAATAATAATAACAATAATAATAACAACAACAACAATAATAATAATAATAATAATAATAATAATAATAATAATAATAATAATAATAATAATCCCGCTTGATATCAAAATTTAAGACACACCTGTCTGTCACCTCCTTCACCTTCCACCTAAACCACAACAATCATCGCTTCCAATTTCCCCTAATTCACCCTCGAAAGGTACTCCAATTCTTCCTTTTTTTCCCTCAATTTTTATCTTAATTTGTCTTAATTTTACTCTATTGCATCTTTTATGTATCGGGTTAGGGTTTGTTCCTAGTTTTATGTTTATTTTTATCTCATTGTTGATATAATGCTGATTGGAACGTTAAAGTTGAGATTTTTGAAGCTTGGATTTCAGTCTTTTTGTAATCTGGACTCAAAAGGCCCTAATTTGTTAGTTATTTTAGGGTTTTGTTTTTGGGTTTATTTTGATTTTCATCTCATTGTTGATATAATGCTGATTGGAGTGTTAAATTTGAGATTTTGAATCTTGGGTTTCAGGTCCTTTTTTTTGTGTGTGTTAAAAGGCTCTAAAATGTTAGTTATTTTTAGGGTTTGTTTTTGGTTTTATGGTAATTTTCATCTCATTGTTGATATAATGTGTATTGGAGTGTTAATTTGAGACTTTTTAATCTGGGGTTTCAGTTTTTTTTTTTTTTTTTTTTTTTTTTTTTTTTGTAGTTAAAAGGCTCTAAATTGCTAGTTATTTTTAGGGTTTTTATGAGTTTCAAGATTTTTAGTACTGAATGTAAAAATTGAAATTTTTGAATATTAGTTACTTTTAGGATTTGGATGAGTTTCAATACTATTAATGATGAACAGGTTATACTATTGTGTGTTTTAAGTGTTTATAATGGTACATTTAATGTTGTATGAGTCTAGAGTTTGTTCTTTCTCCCTTCTGTTCCCGACACATGCCGATGTAGCTGAAACATGTCTTTAACCTCGAATGCATAGATTGTTTGTTACGAGCACCAATAGTTGGCACAATGCACGTGATAAAGCGTTTCTCGAGTTGGTAACCTATTTAGAGATGCCCTTAACTAAAGATGCTTACTTTCTTTGGTAGCGGGTGATTCCATCCAAATATCTCCCCCATAAACGCTTCGACTTTATCCATTAATGTTCCCCGAACTGATTTGAACAAGAATCTCCATCCGATTCACTTTCCTGAATGTGTTCTACTTTTTTGTGTTTTATGTGTTTATAATGGTACATTAAATATTTTTTTTTATTTGGATTAAAATTTCATCGTAGGGCTTAAATTAGGGCATGGGTGGGAAGAAAGTGATTGCTATATGCCAACTAGGTGGCATATTCAAGACTCTTTGTGACGGTTCATTGGCATATGATGGCGGTGAAGCACATGCTATAGACATCGACGAGGATTCGAAATACAATGATTTTTACATGGAGGTTGCAGAGATGTTTAATTGCATCCATAGTTCTATATCTATAAAGTATTTTCTGCCGGGAAATAGGAAGACGCTTATCACAATTTCCAATGATAAAGACCTTCAACGTATGATAAAGTTTCATGAAAATTCTAGCAGCATTGATGTGTATGTTTTGGTCGAAGAAGTTGTTGCTCCGGATGTTTCAAACATGCCTGCTAGTAGGTAGTTTTCATGACCTGTTCTAGTTTTCTTCGTGATATTTATTCGCATCGGAAATTTCAGTCTACGTATGTTACATGGGCGGATTTGGGTCGTATTTATTGCAAATAATATAAGATGGGTGAAGCTTGAAAATTTAACCAAAATGGTAAAGGGTGGAACAGATTCGATGTAGCCCATTACAACCTTCAAAACTCTTTTACTAAAAAAAATAGATTTTTTTTTAATAATTGCTTACGTTTATTTTAGGAAATTCGAGGGGGGGGGGGGGGGGGTGGAACGATGTGGTGTTATTTGATTGGTTTCTTTTTCTTTTAAATCTTACACACAATAATATTATCCCCCCCCCCCCCCCCCCCCCCCCCCGCGCGCGCCCTCCCTTATAGTCTTACTTCATTTGGTGCTGCAGGTCAAGTAGAACAACTTTATCAGAGGCTGGAATTCTTGCTGACGCCACTCCATGTGTTTTGGATGATGACATGGATGAGATAAGTCCACGTGTTCTTCTAGATTCAACTTTTGATGTACCGGATGATCTTGCTAATGTTGACGAACACATTGTTAACGTCGATGACCACATGGCTATGGCTTCCGAGATCCCTCTTTCTATGTCTCTACCTCTTTCTGGTTCTTCTGAAGAAAAACACATGAAAGCTGCACAACAATGGCAGAACAACATTACAGGCGTAGGACAGAGATTCAACAGTGTAAACGATTTCCGTGATGCCTTACGGAAGTATTCAATCGCGCATCAATTTGCTTTTAAATATAAAAAGAATGATAGCCACCGCGTGACTGTTAGATGCAAGGCCGACGGTTGTCCATGGAGAATTCACGCGTCAAGACTTTCCACCACGCAATTAATATGTATTAAAAAGATGAATCCAACACACACGTGTGAAGGATCAATTGTGACAACGGGTCATCAAGCAACCAGAAGTTGGGTGGCGGGTGTCATTAAGGAAAAGTTAAAAGTATCTCCAAATTATAAACCGAAAGATATCGTCACCGACATCAAAGAACAATATGGAGTTCAGTTGAATTATTTTCAAGCATGGCGTGGGAAAGAAATTGCAAAAGAACAGCTTCAGGGTTCGTATAAAGAAGCATACGGTCAATTACCGTATTTTTGTGAGCAGATAATGGAGACGAATCCTGGAAGTCTCGCTACTTTCACTACTAAAGATGACTCAAGTTTCCACCGCTTGTTTGTATCGTTTCATGCTTCGTTGTACGGTTTCCAACAGGGTTGCAGACCGTTGCTGTTTCTTGGTAGCGTACCGTTAAAGTCAAAATACCAAGGAACTTTATTGGCCGCAACTGCTCCCGATGGAGATGACGACGTGTTTCCTGTTGCTTTTGCTGTTGTGGATACTGTTTCCGACGATAACTGGCTTTGGTTTCTACAGCAACTTAAGGCTGCATTGACAACATGCCACGGTCTGACTATTGTGGCTGACCGGGAAAAGGGTCTGAAAGAGTCGATTTCTAATGTCTTTCATGATGATACCGTATACCATGCTTACTGCCTACGCTTCCTCTCCGAACAACTCATTAGAGATATAAACGGACAATTTTCCCATGAAGTAAAACGTCTCATTGTCGATGACTTTTATGCTGCAGCGTATGCACCGAGACCTGAAGGTTTTCAAAAGTGTATCGAAAGCATTAAAAGTATTTCACTTGAAGCTTACAATTGGGTTATCGAAAGCGAGCCAATGCATTGGGCGAACGCGTTTTTTCCCGGTGCAAGATATAACCACATGACGTCTAATTTCGGTGAGATTTTCTATAGTTGGGCATCGGAAGCTCATGAGTTACCGATAACCCAAATGGTGGATACCATAAGGGGGAAGATAATGGAGTTAATTAACGACCGAAGATTAGCTTCTATCCATTGGTTAACAAGGTTAACCCCGTTCAGAGAAGAGCGATTAGAGAAAGAAAGCATTAAAGTCTGCGCACTTCAAGTTTTTAACTCAGGTCCAGACGGAAACAAATTCGAGGTTCGTGGTGACACCATTGAGGTTGTTGATATTAATAATTATGATTGCAGTTGTAAAGGATGGCAGCTTACCGGGCTGCCTTGTTGCCATGCGATTGCGGTTATTGGTTGTCTTGGGCGTGACCCGTATGATTATTGTGCTAGATATTTTACATCTGAGAGCTACAGATTAACTTATTCAGAGTCGGTGCAATGTATTCCAAGTGAAGAGAAGCCTCTGCAGAAAGAGTATTCTCAGGCTGTTGTGACTGTAACACCGCCACCGACGCGGCGGCCACCAGGGCGGCCGCCTACGAAGAAGCTTGGAATGCTCGATGCAAATAAACGTCAACTTCAATGTAGCAGATGCAAGTGCACAGGGCATAACAAGTCAACATGCAAAGAGTTTATCGAAATGTGAGAATCGGGTAAGTATATATATCCCTGAAACTTTTTTTCGGTAGAATTATATGGCACAAAACAACACTTGTTCATACCAAACCACATTGAGCCCGGGGTATCACTGGAAGCAGCCTCTCTATTCTTAGGGGTAGAGGTAAGGCTGTCTACATCTTACCCTCCTCAGACCCTACCTTAGCTTTGCTATAGGTGGGATTAACTGAGTATGATGATGATGATGATGATGAAAACAACACTTGTTCATGTTAAGTTGTTAACGTCAGAATATAACGTTGTTTATGTTATTACCATTGTGTTCCTTGATCTTAAAGTATACGTTACTGTTGAAATTTTGGTTAATTTCGGTTTCCCGATCTGGTAAGAAAATAAGTCATCAGACCCGTAAAGGAAAATTCCTCGGACCGGAATCACAGTGACATCAATAAGCTCCTGCATTTACATAAATAAAGGATAAAAGGTAAGATTGAGGACCTATCGAATCGTACAAATTAATAAGAGACTTTTTTATAGATAATGAGCTTATTCGAACTAGAGGTAGCAAAATAGGCAGGTTGGATGTTTCTAAATGTGTTCAAGTTGAAATGTGATGTTTAAGTAGGGTTGGATCACGTGGGAGTAGGTTGACCCGCAAACACATTTTGAGCTTATTCCTTTATTCTCATTATTTTAGGAGAGGGTACATATGTATCGTAGACTCGTAGGCTCTTATAGCTTTGTTTTGAGAGGCTTAAATTTCCCTACACTTTAGGTGCGCTTTGCATGTCATTGTATCTATGTACTTATGTCTAAGGTTATATTTGTTTCGATTTCATTGCGGGGTCTCTCTAGAAGCAGTCTCTCTATCTCCTAGGAAAGAGGTATGGTTTGCCTACATCCCGCCGTATTCCCACCCTCCCCAGACCCAACCAATAGTTTTGCTGTTTGTGGGATACTTGTGTACGGTTGTTGATTTAATTCTAATAAATTTAACAATTTAGGAAGTTGTAACTTGTGACCACAATATATCAACTTTGCCCTTTTGACACATTTGATCACTTTCCCTTTTAGCCATCTTTTTTATCCGACCCGTTAAAGACTAACCATCACCCATAAAAATCACTATTTCTACGCCGTCAATGTTTAAACATTCATTTTTTTGGTATGGTGTTGCTGCCACTGAATAATAAAGTTACTATTTATCTCTATATGCAGGGGCGGACCTAGCTTGAAGCTAGGTGCCGCGTCCGTTGCTACTCAACTTCGCGCGCGTAGTGGAAAATTTGTTTTTTTTTTACGATATTTGGAAAGCGTTACTACTAAAATGAAAAACGTTACTACTGAAATTAATTTCTAGATCCGTCACTGTGACTATATGTATATGTGTACACATATACATGTGTGTATGTATAACTGTGAGGTTATTTTATATTATGGTTACTAATTTCAGCTTGGTCTTCTTTCTGACAGGAGTTCAATACACTGCTGAGTTTCTGCAACAGTTTGTTAGTTTCATTTCCTAGTGAGAATAAGTTGTAGGAGAATCAATTAGCATGGATGGTTGTACAGTTTCTGTGCAGATAAAAATAAGCAAGAAACAAATTGTTTTTTTTTTTTTAACTTAAACAGGTGGAAAAGGTTATAATTACCAAAAGAAAAAGATATCGAAGCAGCCGAGCAAAAAACTTATAATTATCATAAAGACCGTTCAATAGACTTAAATCTACGCAAACCAACAGGCTGTGTATGGTACTTCACCACAAAGTCGCAAACCATAGAACTGACATATGGCGCAATATAAAACATATCATATTGAATGCCCTTGTTACATGAGAAACTGAAGTCGAGTAACAAGTCTGTCGTATCTTCACCCCCTACTCGTCGTCAATGACACTATTGTAGTCATTGCTGCTACCACCTTCGTTGACAGCAATGTCGCTCCTACACATTCATTGCGTTCGTCTATTATCACCATGGTTGCCACCACAACTGATGATGGCAAACCTCAGCACCACCTCGTCATCACCGGTGATGTCACCACCTTTGCTGCCTCCACGTGTCGTCACTAGTTGTCGTAAAAGAATATAGCAAGTGAACTTATTTTCGTGTGATAGGTAGGTTAGATGATTTTTTGATACGCTTCCAACATGAAGGTTTCTGAATCCTTAGGGTTTCGGTTTTACTCTGTAAAGTGCCGTTAAAAAACTGAACCTCCTTGGTATTCTTTCTAATTTGACGCTTTTCAAACCGAGTCTATTTTGATCAATGGAGATGGACTCCCCAAAAATCATGTATGACTGGAAGGACAAGTTTTTTTACATCAAGACAGGAGTCCTCCCAGTTCAGATGTCGTGGATGGTTCTTGGCATGATCGACAAATTGAAAGAGTTCCAGGTTATGACAATAGGTCGGGTTTTAGTAATCCAAGTATCGTACCTGATTATAAACCCATGTCCCATATACCCGTTGAGTTTGCAAGTTTCCCCATGAATATTGGGTATACATGGTATGATCTTACGTGGTTAAAAGTTAGTCATTGGAATTCCATTATCCCCAATGCTCAACTAAACTTCAAACAATTCTATATTTTGTACTTTCAAGTTGCTAGTGTATTAATATATCCGCTTCGATTGGGGGGGGGGGGGGGTGGGTTAAACACGGGTATGAAATTGGTTTTGGAACAAGTCTACTAAGGTTTGGTAAAATGATGGGTCCATCAACATAGTTACATCAATAGACAAATCCGTTCAATTAGATGTTCGCTTTCTTGTTTGTTCGGTTCATTTACACGCCTATGCCTTTGGGATCTAGCAAAATTATCTTACCAGTAAATGAACATTAAACCGTTACCATAAACTGAGATCGCGATAAAACAAAACCTATAATCTTGATGTGATGCTACAAGAACCAAGCTTTTTAAGCATTCACATCGACGACCATGTAAAACTTTTAAAGCCACACGCTTTCGAGCAAAACTACAACACGAGTATTGACAACAAACAGACTTATCCTATGTTACATAATCTTTAGTTACCCGGTTCCAAAATCAACCTTACAACACAATTATAACCACCCGTCTTAGTTATCCGCATGCACACCAAAATGCTCTTTTAATACATATTTAGAAGTTTTTCCAAATCCCTTACCGACGCCCTGCATTGCAGTGATCTTTTCAAACTCGTTCTTGATTTGATCCATTATTTTGAAAACGGTATGGACTAGTGACGGGTCGGCTGATGGTGAGCAGTTTTCAAGTTTTGATTTTTCTTTTTTCAGTTGTTGATAGAGATCAAGAAGACGGTTTTTTTGGGTTGTGAGGACGTCTTCAGCAATTTTATACTCGGTTTGTTGAGACTTTTTGAGCGAGGCGAGTGTCTTCTCAACCCTCTGCTCAAGTTCGGTAGATTCTATCCTGACATCAAAATTTGTAAATGTTATCTGGGTTGGAGGTGTCACCGCGTCAACGTCCATTGTTTCATACTGAGAAACTTCTCCTGATGCCAATAAAATATTTTCTTAACTATATCATAACTAAGCATAACATGCATGATAAGGGTGCCAAACGGGTCATGTTCGTGGGTCAAATCCAACACGAATCTGAATATTTGACACAAAACATGTTGAGCGTAAATTTATTTTATTTTATTTTTTTGCATAATATTACTCTAAAATTATAAATTTAAAACAAAAAATACGAATGTATTATAAAATATATGTTTAGCTATAAAAGTTGACGTCAATTTCTCTTTTAATGTTTAAAATTTGGCATAAATTCAGTGGCGAAGCTTGACAAGAAACTTCGGGGGGTCGGAAGTCACTGGTTTCGGGAGGTCGAAAACCAATTTCGGGGGGTCGAAACCGTATATACCAAAAAATTTTATACGAATACTATATATAATCAGAACTTCTGAGCGAAAATTCGGAGGGGTCGGCCGCCCCTCCCCGCCCTTTAAAAGCTACGCCACTGCATAAATTTCCCAACTATTTTAAGTTACATAAAAAAATAAATAAAAGTAAATCATATCAAACCGCGAGCTCACCAGCTCGACCCAAACCCAACGAGATTAGCTAATCATGTTCGCGGGTTCAACCAAAAGCAAATGAGCCCATGGGTTGCCATTCTATATATAAATTAAGTGCAAACCTGTGGTAACAGCTGATATGTCTTCCTGTTTCCATATATCTTCATAAGTGTCTCCTTCCGGTTTCCATATATCTTCATGTGTGTTTCCTTCTTTGAGCTGTGAACAACAAGCCGACCGATTAGTCAATGCAAACATTTTCTAATCAAGTCAATCACTTTCTTGCCATCCTACTTAGCTTTTCATAAAAAAAAAACTGTTTAAAAATTTAGTTAAAAGAAAAATGGAAAGTGGACCAAGATGTACGTTTAATGCATATACGTCCTAAATCAGATTCAATAAATTTAATAAGCATATTTCGACACTATATATTCATTTAAAAAAAATTCAACCTAACAATCAGGGGGGGACCTAGCTTGAAGTTAGGTGTCGCGTCCGTTGCTACTCCACTTCGCGCGCGTAGTGGAAAATTTGTGTGTTTTTTTACGATATTTGGAAAACGTTACTACTAAAATGAAAAAAATGAAAAACGTTACTACTGAAAATAATTTCTAGATCCGCCACTGCTAACAATGCGGGCCCATTTAAACTAAAATCAAAGTATTACCTTTGCTACGGTGGATTGAACATGTTGTAACAAATTCTTTGCACTTGTTTTGGTTGATCCTCGCAGTATAATAATACAAAGATTAAGGATCTTCTGCATTTTTTCACCGTAACTAATCGACTCACAGCTCCTAAGAAGATTCGTGACATGTGGAACCAAATCAGTAGTTGCATCGCACCGCCTGCAGTAATACTCTGCATCCAGACAAATGGTTCCGCCAACCGTTCCAGCCATGTAAGACCGAAGAGCACATTCTATGTGGCAAATGTGCCCACAGATGAACCCATCTTTGACTATTGCTTTACATTTAATAAAAGTTTGATCACCGCCACTTGCTGAATCGACTGGTTTAGAACAAAGTATACAACAACAATCGTGACAGAAACGAGGCTCAATGCAGCATATATCACAGGTCATTATATTGGAATGATCGCGATCGTTTGTTTCAAGTAAACTGGAGCAATTTATATTTCCCGCCTTGCAGCCTGCAGGATCAAACTTTGGAGTGCAATTCAAGACGATATCTGTGTTTCCTGCATGATTTTATTCAGGATTAGGTTTATCCCTAATGGGTCAAACATGTGGTATAAAAACGAGAGGTAGCTTAGCAAAAAATGGTCTAATGATTCAATGTCGAAAGTCGCTCAGTGTGTTTTTAACGCACTGTGCCTCCTAGATTATTTTATTCAAGAATGATTAAAAAACAACCACCTTACACAGTGTAATCGCACTTATAGCCAAGCTATCGGTAGGGTCTGGCAAATGTTGAAAAACTAGATAAATATTATAATAATTATAGTTTTCTAACCATATTTAAAAAGCTAACTAATTATTTAAAAAAGGAAAAGATACGATTAGATTAATGTAATTGTACAAGAGTGTGAACACTCGACAAAAGGATCCAATGTATCTTTAGATATTTTGCATGCTCTCAAAAGTACTAGCAAAGGTTTGAGTTAGAGAGATTGCCAGTAGCAACTTGGGCACAACATATGACAAGTGAAGAGTCTACAAGGTGCTTGAGTGTCAGCGTCACAATTAGAACATACAAGTAGGGATGAGCATTTCGATATTAATTACCGAAAACACCGATACCGAACCGATCCCGATACCGGTTCATTTTCAATACCAATTCGCTATCAAGTTTTGGCGAAAATCAGTATCGGTATTTTCGGTTCGGTATCGGTTCAGTAGCGGTATTTTACCTTAAAATACCGATACTGTACCATATGTTTTTGGTATCGGTACCAAGTTTTCCCGGTATCGGTATAGGCTCGGTACCAAGCTCACCCCTACATACAAGAAATACTAAAAGAAACACACCCGCAAGAAAGATCATAAAAACGTGTGTCAGTGTCACAAACATAATCAATCAAAATGATTATTGAACAAAACCAATCCAAATGATTATATCATCATCATCATCATACTCAGTTAATCCCACCTATAGCAAAGCTAAGGTAGGGTCTGAGGAGGGTAAGATGTAGACAGCCTTACCTCTACCCCTAAGAATAGAGAGGCTGCTTCCAATGAGACCCCCAGCTCGATGTGGTTTGGTATCAAGCCTTGGACATAAGGCACAGAACACTTAGCAATCGGGACAAACCTGATCAGTGCATGTACCCCCTTGTCTTTTGGCTATCAACGCCACCACATGATGCATGATTAACCGTCCGTCGTTTTTAACGTTATTTTCACGAAATTAGTAAAATAACGTTAAAACTAGTGCAACTTTACTTTTGCCCTCTAACGGCCACACATATATACATTATATGCGCACACCGTAAGTGGGGCGAAATCAAAATGATTATATAATTTATCAAAAAGGAGTATGCAATACTTTTTCCAAATGACTTACGTTGATTAAGGTATAAAATAACCTAAAAAAGATTTTGCATATTTCATTCTCCAAGAACCAAAAGTGCATCACCATATCGAACATAAAGGTCTAGTCTAGTACATTGTACGTGCATTTACTCAACTCTGAGCACAAACAATATGATTTAAACACATTCCAAAGTGCGGTGAGATAAGTCTAAAAGCCGTGTGATACTAGACATGTAAAATATCCTACATTACATTGTAGCATAACTCAATTAAAACATTAGCTCCTTTGCAAGCATGTGCAAAAAGGCAAACCGTAAATAAAAGTATGCAAGCTAAAAAACGGTTAACAAAACTATCACCAAACCACTAAAATCTAAACTTCTTGGCAAAGATAACCGTACCAACTCCTGGTTTATAACTTCATATGTAAAAAATAATTCACAAATGTGTGTAAATAGAACTCGATAATTTTGGATATCATGATCTTCATAGTTATTATCTATTTATATTTTAGTGCAGAGCTATACATAGTTGCATACACAACTGAAATGCTATACATACACCGGTGTCCAGACCTCATGCGGAGTTGCAGACCGTATAACAAGGTGAAGCTTGACATGACAAAAAAATGTGATGTGACCCTTACGGGCCGTATGACTTTTTCAACCATCTGTACGACCCGTATGATGTACACTGTTGAAGGTGGTACTGGTGTGTGTATAGCAACACACAAATTTTATCTAAATGTAAAATTTTATCCAACACTAAAACCAAATCAATAACTATTACAGTTCCATTAACCATCATCATAAAGCTTTCAAATTATTTGGAGCTAATTTATCACATGTAATCCATCAATATATCTCTGACCATAGTTGTTAATAGCGACCATAGCGCCCGCTATAGCGAATAGCGTAGCGTAGCGCTCATGTGTCGCTATATGGTTGATAGCGACAAATAGCGAGATTTTTCTATTTTAAGTATTTTTTTTTATTATTTTTTTGGTAAAATATACGTACAATACATCTCTAAAAAGTTCTTCTGGTATATCGCTAAACATGAAATACTGCCCGCTATTTCATTGCTATCACTATGGAGCGTATCGGTATGAGTAGCTTGTCGCTATCGTCCGCTATTCGCTATTAACAACTATGTCTCTGACGTGTCTGGCGTTTTAAAATAAACTACCAAAAGACTCCGCAAACATGCAAACTTAAATATAAAATAACATAACCATTTTATAGAAACTACACTAATGTCAAGTACGTAATCAAGATTACCTTTAACTTTTCCGGCTGGAATCCTCCAAGTGAAGGAGGCAAAGAAGGCCTTGATATCGATATCAGGAAACTCTTCCGACAAAAATCGCTTAACCGCAGCCTTACTGTTGAAACCACACTTCATGTTACTCGTGCATGCGGAACTCACTGACTTAAATTCGTTATAAAGACGATCAGGGAGATAAAGATATCTGTCCATAAAGTGTCCTGCAACAGCAAGTCTTTTTCCCACCTTCCATTTCCATTTATCACCAGGTGCCGGGAAATCCTCAGGAGCGTATGGCAAACCAACACCTGAATCGTGATCACACACAAGATTAACCTCGCTTTCCTTTGATCCGGTGGTACTTCCGTCACTTTCGTGTGGAGGGTCGATCTCCATTAATCCAATTATCGCAAAAAAGCTTTAGCCTTTTTAACTGCATCCAACACCATTTCGAACTATTAACTTTTTTTTAAACAACAGAATACATTTTTTTTACAAGTCATAAATGTTTCCAATTTTATATCCACGAAGCAAATTACATAAGGATAACAGGTAGGCGGGCAAATTACAGAATACATCAAGAAAAAAAAAAAGATAATGTATCACACAATAATATTGCGGTATCTTAACACTCCGGAAACTAGAGCAACTAGTTCTGCTTAATGTACCGATAACTACTTAACAGGGGAGGTCAATGTGTCGGAGTATGTTGTGTGTATTGTGCGGTTTCATTCTTCTATATATCTAAAGTACAATTCTGCGAGGAACATTGACCCTCGACGTACTTAAAGACAAAGGACCAAAAGACTCGTTCGGGTAATCGGTTTACCTGTTTGGTTCGGGTATATGGTATGATCAATTAAATTCAGGCATCGGTTACAATTTCCGATAAAAATTACCTGATTAACCCCAAAAAAACAACCAAACAACAACCCTAGATGCTAAAGTGCTACTTTTACAACATAATGTACAGTGGGTGACATCAGTGATCAGAGGCATGATCTAAAGCATCTAAATCTATAATCCAAGATTAAAAAAAAAATCAGCAAAAAATAAACTATTTGTGTACAAATTTAGGTTAAAGAACAACTTAACCCTAACAATGCTGATCAATCATTTACTCAACTAGTCAACTAAATTGTCAAATTAAAAAAAAAACAATTAAATTAAAACAACCAAGAATTCACAAACAATTCATACCAATACCAGCTGTAATCTAATTAGATAAAAATCCAAACTTTAATAATTAATACAGAGCAAAATAATTCACTCAAATATTTACAAAAAAAAAAAAAAACTATTGAATTAAAATAACTGAAGAATTCCAAACAATTCATACCCAGCTATGATCTAATTAGATAAAAATAGAAACTTTATTACAGAGGAAAATAATTCACTTAATTATTTACAAAAAAAAATAAAAAAAAAACTATTGAATTAAAAATAACTAAAGAAATCCGAACAATTCATACCCAGCTATGATCTAATTAGATAAAAATCGAAACTTTAATACAGCGGAAAATAATTCACTTAATTATTTACAAAAAAAAAACACTATTGAATTAAAAATAACTCAAGAATTAGAAACAATTCATACCCAGCTATGATATTATTGAAAAAAAAATGAAAACTTGAAGAGAAAGAAAAATCTTGGAAGATAATTGAGTGTGTCTAGGGTTTCACAAAAGGGTAGAAGAAATTATTAAAGATAATGATGGTTATTTTGGATGATGGGTTTGGTTATGTGGGGGTGTTTAAGGTAGTGATCTGTAATGGTGGTGACTGTTTTCCGGTGACAGGTGGCGGCGGACGGTGGTGATGGTGGTGGTTTTAGTGATATGGACACATGGGTTTAGAGACAAAGATGGTTTTTTTATTATTATTATTATTTTTTTATTTTTGTAATAACAAGGAAAAGAAAGGTTAGGGAAGATTAAAGGTTTTTTTTTAATTAGTTTTTGAGTTGTTGGTTTTAATTTGATATCTTGGGAATTTAATTAGTCATTATATATTATATATATTATATATAGGGTAGGGTTTCTTTAGGAAAATTGGTTTGTGTGAGAAGTGTGAGAAGAATTAAAAATTGATATGTATGCATCATTTTTTTTGGACGTATTCATGATGTTTTGGTTTGTTTTGCTTAGAAAAACACTAAACATAACAAATAATAACCGAAAACAATGTATTTTTGACTTAAAACTTAAAACACTATGTCAAGAACATTTAATCATAGTGTTTTAAGTAATTACTAGGGTGTTTTATCTGTAATTTAAATTTAATGACTATAATACATTGGATTGAGTTTTAAATTTTTGTATATTGTTGTGTTAAGTGTTTTTCAAGCTAAAACAACCCAAAACATCATTCCAAAATCAAAAACATGATGGCTATATGTCAATTATTAATCCTTCCTACACTTCTCACACAAACCAATTTTCCTATAGGATCCCTATATATATTATATTCAAAACTTAACATGAATAGTACATCACCAATTTTTTTATTGTTTTTTTGTTTTCCAAACCATCATTTAATAATAAATATAGTAGGTTTCATACTAAAATACAAGATTGATTGGTGATATAGTGGTTTGAGGTTCATTTTCTTAGGAAGGGGGTTGTGAGTTTGATTCTGAGCAAGATCATTTTGTTTCTTTTTTTCATTTACAACATCATTTAATATTAAATATAGTTGGTTTCATACTAAAGTACAATATTGATTGGTGGTGTGGTGGTTTGAGGTTCACTTTCCTAAGAGTGAGGTTGTGAGTTCGATTCTTGGTTGGATCATTTTATTTCTTCTTTTCTTTTACAACATCATTTAATATTAAATATAGTTGGTTTCATATTAAAATACAAGATTGATTGGAGGTGTAGTAGTTTGAGGTTCACTCTCCTAAGAATGAGGTTGTGAGTTCAATTCTAGGCAGGATCATTATGCTTTATTAAATATAGTTAGTTTCATAAAAAATAACAAATTATTTGTAGTGTGGTGGTTTGAGGGGTACATTCCTAATTGAGAGGTCTTATGTTTGAGACCGGCTTGAGGTGATTTATTTTTTTTCATTTCCAATGCATTATTTAATGTTAAATATAAATGGTTTCACATAAAGTCACAAGTTAGGTTGGTGGTGTAGTGGTTTGAGGTATACTTTTGTAATGAGTGGTCATATGTTCGACAGTGGGTGGGGGCATTTTATATTTTTTTTCCACATTATTATTTTATGTTTAACATAATTGGCTTGGGGATAAAACACAAATTGGGTTGGTGGTGCAGTGGTTTGAGGTGCCTTTCCCTAAACGGATGTCTTAGTTTCGAGACCTGGTTTGAGGCAAACATTTTTACAGATTTTTTTGTGATCGCTTAGGCTAACATTGTCACATTGATACCCTAATAAACCAAGACAATAATGACATCGAACGCGCGGCAACACGCGCAAAGAGTAAAACTAGTTACAATAAATCATACGTATCAACAATACACCAATCGTTTCATTTTAAAAGTACCTAAGAGTTACTTTAAAATTACATGATTTATTAAAATACATACTTTATGAGATATATCTCCTTTAAACATTAATTAAATTCACTTTAAAGTAAAGACTATTTAATGATAAAGTAAAAATTTGTACTTGAAAACAAAACGCCTATACATTACAATGATTTCTTTTTTATCAATATCCTGAGCAAGAATTATATTTAGGTTAGTTCAATCAACCAATAAGATTACAACACGTAAATTATAAAATGATGTTAAGAAAGCATATTGATTTAATTTTATTAAGATAAAGATATTAAGCTAAATAGACAGACGATGGTTTAAATATTTATCAACCATAAAAAAACCACCGGATGTTGACCACATCATAATTTTATTAAATCAAATCAGAAAACAATTAAAGAGGCCCATTCCATGCTGTAAGCCACAAAGAGTTCATATACGGCCTATCAGAAACTTGGGCAAAATACTTTCTCGCAATTTGATCACCACCTTTAGCTGTGAGGGTCATATTGTAAGTTGGGCACGGATAATTTGTGGCCTGACCGCCTACCAAACTATCAAAGACAAGTCCATGTCCAAAATTTTCGTTGTATGCTTTCACCGCAAACTTTGCAATATCCACCATTGCCGGATCACTCGGTGAGATGGGGCTCCATCCACGGCCATCAAGTGTTTTGACACCAGATGCAAGGGAAAAGTTATAGAAAACAGTTCCTGAAAACAAGACAACGAATGTAAAAAGAAGCATATGAGAGATTGAACCCATTATATGAGTAGGAGAAAGAAAGCTAGAAATATGTTGTGAAAAAGGAAATGTGCATAATAGTGCTTGGCCTTGTTAAGATATTTATACGTACAGTAGTGAGTTCACATGAAATATGTTGGTGTAAAGGATTGTAAGAAACATGTGACATGAATGAAACCAATGTAAGTTCACATATCTGAGGCATTAAATACCATGGTGTATTAGATAACATTAATCATGTGTAATATGATACACATGGTAGGTTCATGTGATTGCAAAGCGGACTTGTATGAGTTGTAACGACGGTTAAAGGGAATCATTTCAGGATATTTTATCTAACAAACACATTTTTATCCTTTTTAGAGTTTCATAAATAACTAATCTCCTTAATATGTGTAGAAGAACAACTTTCGGGGGTGTCATTTTTATCCTTTTTATATGTATGAGTTGGATTGACGATTAAAGTGAGTTGTTTTGGAGTGTCATTTTTATCCTTTTTAGATCAGAGTTTCATATATAACTAATTTTCATCTTTTTTAGATCAGAGTTTCATATATAACTAATTTTCTATGTACGTGTACACGAACCAGTTTGGTACCGGTATGGATTGTTTGAAACATGGATTTTGGTCAGTTTAATTTCGGTTCATAAAACAATTCGTGCGCGCTCATTTTAGTCTTTTTTTTAGTAGACCAATTTTTATATTTTTTTACATAAAACATTTTATTTATTTTTATAGTTTTCAAAACAAGAAAATAAAAATATCAAATACAAAAAACATAATTCTAAAAATAACATATACTAATAATGCATTAGTTTTAATTTTAATGTTTATTCTTCTACAAAAATATTGTTTATACGGACCAAGTGCGTTTTTGCATTTTCGAGTATTGTAATCAACCTAATACAACAAAAACTTATTTATAATAACTTAAGGAGGGGGCGAAATGGTGATTTTTGGTTGAGAAAAACGGTAAAAAAAAACATTTAACTATTCCCAACGGATTGAACCGGTTCCAAAAGGGTATTTTGTTACACTTGTTTCAAACCAGTTTGGCAAAAAATCAGTTCAGTTTGGTTTCTTCATATGGTGAGGGGACGGTATATTCATGTGGGGAGGGAGACCAGTCTCAAACCCCTATAAAAATGTCAAAAACCTACTTATATACCAAATTAGGGGAGAAAAACGGTGATTTGTAATTGAAAAACAAATTGGTAGTTGTGACACCCCGCATTTTCAGGTTATTATCTTAACCTAACTCTAGTAACTTTGATTACAAGTTCATATCATTTCACTTGACTAGGAATAGTTAAGAGAGTCGCATGATACATTAGTGTGTTAGAAATAGAACAAATAGTATTTCGGAGAATTACTAGGATTACCAGATCACATATACGCGTCATAGACCTCAAACGTTGGTGAAATATTAACTATGTGAAATTATGTGCTTATACGTGATTATGTGAAACTACGTGAATTAACGTGACTGAGTCCGGTCGGACCGAGACCCGGAATTATATATATTATTTTTATTAATAATTGGATTATTAATAATTATAAATAAAAATTATATTTTATACAAAAGATGATAATGATTGAAAAGAAAATAATAAAAATCGTCTGCAGTGCTGCCGCGGACCGCGGGACGGGTAAGAGTTCCCTCTGCGCTCCGCGGGCAGCAAAAGGTATGACAGCCTGTTTGATATCAGGCCGCAGTACGCGGACCAGATATCTTTACCTTCCGCGGTCCGCGGCCGAGAGCCCAACGAGCACTCACCAAAACTTTATAAAAAGTCGATTTTGATCGCAATTTTCATTACACAACCTCATCTGCTCGATTTCTAACTTCCAAACTTCGATTTTCAAAGCTTTTAATCCATCATATCAAGGTGTTTAAGTGTTCTAAGAGATTGTTGAAGTTGTTTGATCATTCTCCTTGAATCTTAGCTTGTGTTCTTGAGGTATAACTTGTTATCTTGTTATTTTGATTATGTTCATGAGTGTGTTTATGTCCTAATCTGATTAAGAAACTTATTACCATGTTTAAAATGAATCCATACATGATATACATGCTTAGATGATGTTGTTATGCTCATAAAATACTAGGATTCATGTTAGTCTTGTTATGATAGTTTAGCTTGGAAGATCTTGATATAGACTTGAGTTTGATTATAGATAATTATCATTTTGACCAGATCTGATTATATGCTACTTAGATATAGTTACCATGTTGAATTTTTGATGGATTTGTATTACTAGAAGTGTTGTTAATTAAGTTTTTATCAAAGATTAAAACTTGGAAGATTCAAAATCAGATTTTGTTTGGATGATAACTTGATGATTTGATGTCTAAAACTTATAGTTCTTGATTCTAAAGTATACTATATGAAATAATCCTTCCAGAAAGTCCAAGTTTGCTTGATTTGGTTAAGTATAGGTATTTCTTTTAGAGCTTACAAAATCGTATGTCAAATCTGAATTCGGACAGAAAACTTTGATCAACTTTAAAAGGTCATAACTCGAGTTTTACAAATCCTCTGATCGTGAAATTTGGTTAGTAACTAAATACCTGAGTTTTTGAGCTTTTCCAATTCAATTCAGGTCAATTGGAGTAACATGTGATTTTTAATGATTTTTCTCTTAAACTGTCGCAAACAGCTCATTTTTAATACCTTGTTGTGTTAATGAATTTTTATTAATTTTTCAGAAGGTTTTGAACCCAAAATAAAAATATTAGTATGTCAAATAAATATATGGTAATGTCCAGTAAAAATTTGAGAGTCTAATATGTCCGTTTGGTATTTTATAAAAATTCATTTTGTTGATCCAGAATCTGTCCAGAAAACTCAGAATTAAGAACTTAGAGTATTTATGTGTTTAAGTGTTTCTTGAATTGTATATTATGTATATATGAGTATGTATGCTTAAATGGATCATGTATGTTATGTGTTATATTATATAAACTAAATAATCACCAACAGGTCGTCGAGTTTACTTGCTATATGTGGTTACACTTGAGTCACACAACACACTAAGAAAATGTGAAGTTTTGAACAAATGGACTTTTGGTCAAACTTGCATAAATATATACTTATAAGGTTCAACTTTGAAATAGGGAGTCGTTAGACGAATCGCCTACATTAATTCTTGAAGTTGGAATTTTATAAATCAACGCAACCTAATGTGAGTTCACTACTCCTTTGCAAAAGCATACATCCCGGATTATTGGGATAACTATACTTCAGGTTGAAAACTTGAAACTACTTAGATTCCAGGTTGGGATCTACTACAAAGAATATTTTGGTTTAAACTTCATGTTTATAGCTCATTCGAACAACTCTATCAAAGGAAGTCCTTCATTCACTACCGAATCTAATTGCTGGTTATTGGCAAACAGGATATTAGTTGATAGCGCTATTAGGTTTAACAAACCTCACACCGTGCTACGAGCCGGGCGTGAACTGTTTATCTTTAAGTATTTGTCATTGTTGATAGACAATGATGGGAGGCAAAAAGGAAATGAACCCGCCGGGCGGGGGAGTTAGTTCCAGTAAATTCGGTAAACCATTGTTGAATAGCTATAAAACCAAGCTAGCTACCAAGGCATGACTTTTAATAACAATAAATATTCTTGAACTAAAACAGATATTCGTGGATACGAAAACTTGTGAACTCGCCAACTTTTTGTTGATACACTTGAATTATGCTTTTGCAGGTCGTTAAGGAGCATATGCATTTAGGACACTCTACACGGAGTCCACTGTTTATATTTCTGTCATGTGAAACAATTACATTTGGTTTGTAATAAAATTTTCGGGCGTGTCTGTTCACACCGAAACAAACACTTTTGATTTTGAAAATGCTTCCGCAAATTACGATTTTTAAAGACATTATAAATTACTACTTTTTAAATTAAAACAAGTAAAACAACTTTGTATTTAATCAAGGTTGTTTATATAACTAATGGCTTTGGAGATCCTGGTTTGTCATATACCTTGCGGTAAAACTCTGCAGTGGAAATTTGAGGGTGTGACAGTAGTAAAATGTTTATGAATTCCCAACGATTTGGAACAATTCCAAACCGGTTTTTTTAACATCGGTTTCAAATCATTTTCACCAAAAACCGGTTCAATATGGTTATTCCGTTCAGGGGAGAGGGACCGATCTCGGCCCTGCGGTTTGGATCTAAAACCAGTCAGTTCTGGGATACCCGTTTGAAACCGGTACCAATTCAGCCAGGGTTCGTGGGTGTCCTCGAACCTGTTTCTGTGCACTTATAGCTAGCTGCAACTATATTGGTGTTCATCTTTGGCACACCCTCAAATTCCACGCGCGGGGTTTTACCTCGAGGCTCGCGACATACTAGGATCTAAGTCAACAGTCACAATAAACGACAACGATATGAGAAAAATTACGTTTGAAAACAACCAAGCAATTTAAAAGTTTAGCGAAAGCATAAAAAGTTACACACCAAACAATGCTTGAACATCGGAAATGTAATAATAGAATGCAGTGCGACTCCACGCTTCCTATTTCTTGACTGCTACCTTAGCGACCTAAGAAGACATGCTAAAATACGTCAACATAAAATGCTGGTGAGTTCACAGGTTTTGAAGTTGGACAACTTTAAAAAAAAACAAGGTTCACATAACATACTATTATGATTTAAAACCATTTGGACATTTTACTCATTTCTCAAGTGTTCTGACTACCGTGGGCATCCCATGGTCCGCCCTACGGTTTGCCCCCGGTTTGCCCTCAGTCTACCCTCGGGGTGCCCTTGGTCTGCCCTTAGTTCACCTCATCCCCCGTAAACACACCCCTTTAATAGTTTGAATTGTTGTAAGGATTGGCAGTGCACAAGTGATGTAATAGTGTTCATGTAATCCAAAAGGGCTATCGAGCCTTCTAGATAAGAATGATCAAGCCATCTTAACTCAACAACGTCGAATATGTCCTTTAAATGGAGAAGAAACACCCGGCCCTCGAAGACAACTTGGGCGTGAGTTAGATCGAGGATGACATATTCACAATAACAACACAGTAGCACACGGGTCACTAGTCTCATAACTAACCCACACAGGGTCCCGTGCTCAACACACTGGTTTCGCAGGGACGCGCATACTAGGTCTTCACTGGGCTCCAGGTATAGCATTCCACGCATCGTACTAGGCATCCATCGCTTTAGTAGTCAATCCGTCCTCATGCGTCCGCTTCTTTGGAACACTGTGTGTCAAAGGCATTCAACTCCTATACAAGGAAGCTTTCGTCTCCCATCCTTATCTGATGTGAGGGTTTACATCAGATTACTCATATCAACAGACGTTCGAGCTCTTCCGTGTTCGTACCTTAGAGGTAATGTTGAAGAAAACTCATTGGGTTTGCTAGGATCAAAATCAAGGGATATCGATAAGACCTCCTTTTTAACCCATTGGTCAATCAAAAGCTCAATCTAAACGTAGAGAACGAGAACAAACAAGACAAGGAATGATCACCAACCCTGTCCTTAGCGCCCATTGATGTTACCGTGTACCAAACTATTATTACGTGTGCACCCGTAATGATAATCTGCATTGCTAGGTAATCTCAGTGCCCGCTAGTTCCGAGCTTCCTGATCCAAAAACTAAGGATTCTTACAACAAATGACTTGGACTAGTTAAGATAAAGATAAGAATGATGGTTCGTAGATAAAGAAAGTAAATGAAAGTATTGGTGTCTCTTTCTATCACCTTTAAGACGCAATTGGTAACTGATACTTGTCTTGATTTTAAGGATTTGATGGAACTTTACATGTATATATCCAGTTTCATGGTTTTCGTATTTATGGAAACAAGAGATCTTTTATTTATGTTTTTGTTTCTTACCGTTTCCCATCAATATGGCTAACTGCACCACGAAACTGACATCGCGAACCAAACACGTGTTTTAGAAACCCTAGGTTATATGTCATTTTTAGGGTTTTGGTGGCGTGAAGAGACTGTGGTCGAATTTGCAATTTGTGGAGGAAAGGTTTTAAAAACCCGAGTTTCTTTGATTTCCTTATATTTATGTTTCTTTGACGTATGAAAAAAAAGTTTGTATGGAAAAAGGGGAAGAGGAGAATAAGATATGGTGATGGAACTTACTTGTAGAAATCGTGACCTTAGATAAAAGAAGATGATGATGCCATTGATCGATTAAAATGTCACCAATTGATAGAGATCATAAGAGAAGTTATATGTGTGTTTTTATTTATACATAAGATGAATATTTATAGTGATATTAAGGGGAAACCCTAAAATGATATATGAGTATACCCATCAAATAGCCCATGTACTTTATGAGCCCAATTAAATCATTTGACTAATTAAATAAATATATTAAGGCCACATTCAAATGGACTTTGTCTAACATTCTCTCACTTAGACGAGTAAACATTTATGATGAGTAATTCGTTAAGTTTGGCCAAGTTTCAAATTATAGCTATAGTAGATGGTTATAGTTATTCGAGTTGCTGACAAAATTTGTTATTAAATTCGTCTTTAGAGTTACAATCTAGCGAACATCACATATATTCACACAGTATTGTGTTTTTTAATATTTATGGAAACAAGATATGTTTTATTTATGTTTATGTTTTCCCATCTACCATCAAACTACACCATGACACTGATGTCGCTAACTGATATATGCACACAAACATACATAACATTTATATAAAAATGAATCCACTTTTTAATGATTTTCCTACCGAAAATCAAAATCCTACTGATCCGGAGGCTAGGCACACCCCGTAGCATGCCAGGCACAGGTCGTGCCTTATCCACAAACAACAATAAGATATTTTTTAAAGATCCGAGATCAGGGGGCCACAAAATGGATCACGGACCATGCCTCAAGTACCATGCCCCAAGCTTGGAACATGTCTAGACACAGGACGTACCTCGTGTCCAAGTTCTATAACCCCCCCCCCCCCCATGTCAAGTTGTTCAATTGTTTTCTCATCACTTTCAACATACTCTACTTCTACCAATTTTTTCAAGCTTTGTAATCTTTAAGATTTGTAAGAATTACATAAATATTGACCAATCTTGCGATGATTTTTCAAGTTTGTTAAAATCTATTTTTAAAACTAAGAGTGGCTAAAGTTCTTGTTAGTGTTTGGGGGATTCAACCCTTTTGATAAGGAGCTAACTAAACATGGATTTTGACAAAGATGGTCTTTTTTTTTTGTAATAATAAGGCAAAGAAATGTTAGGAAAGATCAAGTTTTTTTAAAGTTTATAGCGTGTAAACAACAAAATCGTGTAAAGGTTTTTTAGTGGGTTTAATTTGATGTCTTGGGTATTTAGTTAGTCATAACTAATCATTAAGAAAAAAGATAAGAATGATGATTGATAGATAAAGAAAGTACTGGTGTCTCTTCACCTCACCTTCTAGAAGATAGATTTGTCATTGAAACTTACATGTTTGCTTCTTTTCAAAGAACGTTACATGCCTGCTTCTTTTCAAAGTACTCCAAAACGTTCTTCACAAGATCATCTCTTTACTATTTTGTTTTCCATAATACTTGTGAAAACATAATCTTGTGCAGGTTAGGAAAAAAGGAGTCAACCTACAAAGTTAGAGGGTGTTTTTGAGATAGTTTTTTGTATCGTAGAATAAGTCAAATAGGTTTTTTTATTAGATAGAGATTATTGTTTAGATAATAATCATTATTACTTAATCATCAAGGATTGTAGGCTTATATATAGATGGACCTCATGTAAGTCTTTTAATCACATTTAATAATAAGAACAAGTTTTGGCTTAATCAATTGTGTCTTTGGTACCAATCTTCCAACAATTGGTATCAGAGCTCAAGGAAAATCGATTAAGAAGGAGACGAGTTCGAGTGCAACAATTAATGATCACTGGTAACATGAGTCCGAAAAGATATCGAGCGGTGAAGAACGAGCATGCAGATTCTTGTAGACGGGTTCAAGGGAGACCAGCGATCAAAGGATAACGGCTGCATTCCTTTAAAGACCGAGACAACAGAAGGAAGAACCAACTATTTCGATCAAGCATACTTGTGACGAGTTCCGGATTATTAAGGAAGAAGCTGACAACTTTCTTGATAATCAATGAGGCTCCGACGAGATCCTTTCTCATCAAGGAAAAGGAATCGGGCAAGACTTGAGGATCAAGAAGAACAGCAGCAGCATCGGGTTCGCATTATGGAAGGATGGGAGAAGTAGTGAAACAGCCTGTTACGACAAAAGATTCCAACCTAACATCTCTCCAAGTACCGGTGTTTAAACCCATGAACTACACGGTGTGGGCAATGAAGATGAAGATTATTTTGAGTCTTAATAGCGTTCTGGAGATGATTGAGCCAGGGACCACGACCAATGCTAAAAAGAATAACATAAAAATCACGCTAATATTTCAAGCCATACCCGAAGAGCTAGTTCTCCAAATTGGGAACTTATCTATTGCTAAGGAGATGTGGGATGTAGTGAAATTTCAACACCAAGGAGCCGAAAGGGTGAAGAGGCAAGACTTCAAACGCTGATGTCCGAAACTTGGTATGAAGGAAAACATATAGATGATTACCCGAGTAAGATTGCAAGTATTGCATCTAAATCGGCCTTGCTTGGGGAAAAGATTGGAGAATCCAAGCTTGTGAAGAAATTCTTGAACGATCTACCATAGAAGTTCAATCACATGGTGGCATCTCTCGAACAATTCATTGATTTGAAGACCATATCATACAATGACATTGTAGGACTTTGAAAGCATGCGAGGAAAGGATAGGATCCAAGGAAAGATCTACGGTTTCTACTTCAAAACACAAGTAACTTCTTCTAACCTACTGGGAGTGGGAGACGAAGAAGAGACAAGGAGGTGGGTACAGTCGTGGAAAAAGTATTGATAACGGATTCAAAGGAAAGGGCAAGGGTCGAGGAAAAGGCACGTCAAACGGAAAAGAGAAGAGTTTCTCTAGCAGCCACTGAAGGACTGATCCAAGCTTAAATGTCTTCGGTGTGATGAACTAGGACATTTTTCAAGTGATTGTCCAACATGAAAGAATCCCGTAGAAAACAACTTGACCATAGAGGAAGGACCAGTTCTATACATCGCTACCAATGAAGACGTATTCTTAAACAGAGAACGGGGTGACTTGAAGACATATGACAAGAGCCCGCGGGAAACCAATACTTGGTTTCTTGACAACGGGGCAAGTAATCACATGACATGCAACAAGGAATGGTTTTCAAGCTTGGATATGCGGATCAAAGGAAGAGTTCGGTTCAGTGATGGGTCTTGTGTCGAGATCAAGGGACGAGGCACAATCATTCTTGAAGGAAGAACGGGTAAACTGGGTCTTAAAGGGCGTATACTATAAACCATCATTAATGAATAATATAATTAATTTTTGAATCTGGTCCGATTGACCACGGACATGGGCCGAGTACATAGAACAACCTTGGAGAGTCAACGTAACTCAGAAAATAAACTCGGAACTCAGCTGCTCCAAAACTATTTGTTGATTTTGAGGTTGAAAAGTTACCAAATCTTCTACACCTATTAGCGGAGGAGGACCAATTATTATCTTCGGTTGATGATGAACCAATAGCCTATCATGATGCAATTAAAGAAGATCATTGGAAGAAAGCCATGGAAGACGAAATCTCATCAATTGAAAAAAATTAATGCATGGAAGATCGTTGCACCACCACAAAAGAGAAAATCAATCGGAGTGAAATGGGTCATTAAAGTGAAGAAAGACGCACAAGGTAATATTTGAAGCACAAAGCCCGCTTGGCAGCAAAAGGATATGTTCAAAGATATGGGATCGACTACGAAGAGGTTTTTGCTTCGGTTGCACGAATTGAAACGGTTCGATTTTTGTTATCTTTAGCCGCAAGCCATGGTTGGGAGGTTCATCACTTAGATGTTAAGTCGGTGTTTTTACATTGTGAAATTAACAACCCGGTCATAGGGCCCAAAAAAATTTTCGCGACTAAAAATATTATGACAAATAAACAATACATTTTTACACGAAACTGAAGCCGAATCATTATCTAGAAATATTATACGTGAGTATGCATCATATAACCGAACTGATAAACATAATGAACTGGAACCCGGACCCGAACCCATAGTGGTGAGTCACCAAGGGGGGACACATGTCCTCCCCTTGTAGTGACAACACACACTATAAACCCATGGGTGAAACATGGTTTTGATTTAAAACTATCCAAACACCATTCTTATAAAAACCTTCTTTTCATTTCCATAAACACACACACTTAAACTGTATCAACAGAGAAAGAGAGAGAGAGAGAGAGAGAGAGAGAGAGAGAGAGACGGAGACGTAGAGAGAGATCGGAGGAAAGGTAGCCGACCACCACCGCAGAAGGTGGTTCCCGGCGGAGCTCCGGCCAAGCGAACACAACCTCCATCCCACCCCTTTTCACCTAACAATATTCTATGGTAAGGGATGAAAAGGATCTGTTAGAGAAAGATAGAGTTAGAGAGAGCTCAGGTCAAGAGAGAGAGAGAGAGACAGTCTTAGAGAGAGTGAAAAGAAAGAAAGGAGATCGGAATAGAGAATGATAGAGGGAAAGGGAGTCAGCGGCGGTAATTCAAGGAGGAGGTCCGATCGTTTGGTGGTTTGGTTAGGGTTTCGATTTGGGAATTCTAAGTTGAAGGTTAAGGATGATGGTGGTGGGTTACTGAAGCAACAGTGGCGGCACAGGTCTAGGGTTTCGATTCAAGTGATGGCGATGGTTTGTATTTCGACGATGCAGGTGATGGGTTCCTGGTGATGATGATGATACAACTATGGTGTTAGCTATGGTCTTGGGTGTTGGTTCCAATTAGGAGGTTAAGGGTCAAAAATCCAGGACAACTCACTTGACTCGGTCAACTCGGTCAAATGGACAAGTCTTGACCAGTAAATATGGAGGTGTTATAAGGTATATTATTAATAAGGAATTGTCTTAATTATTACCCAATTATAAACTTATATATATATATGATCATATCGTGTGTGCACGTGTGGGACTTCGACGTTGAACCCAACCCGATTGCATAAACTAGATAATGGACTCGTATTATAATGACAATATATAAACTAAGAAGTAACCAATGATATATTGAGGTGATTGATATTATTATTATAGCACTTAATCGCTTAAAAGATGATATATAGTCTTGATAAATGATTGGAATATATAAAGGGTATAGACAACTATTGTAACATTTGGACATTAATATAGGTGATGAATCGATACAAGGCATTGGAAATCAAAAACTTGGACTAATTGGTTATATAATCGGTGATGGCAAGGTATATGAACATGACTAGAATAAATGAAACATTGGACCTTAAAACGAACCTTGCAGATATAAGATATAAGGCGCATTAGTGAAGACATTAGACCTTAAAACAGACCTTGCAAATATATGACAAGAGACACTTAATGACCGTACATATCTATATTAATTTGGATTATACACCTTTGGATACGAGACTATAAATGGACGTTTGAACTAGAGAATTTAGATAATCATACGTACATTCACATAATTAATGAACCGCCTCTTGGAACTCGAAGAAACATATAAACGACATAACATAAAGATTGGTCATTCATTTACAACTTGAATACAAGTAGGACTCATGATGAGGAACTCGATATGTAGAACTTTGAATAGATAGAATTAATAATCGACAACCAGGATAGGTCCACATAATGACGAAAGGTCCTAGTTATCCACACGTGTAACCGCGATATTGGTTACACACGCTAACACTGGTAAACATGATAGGACTTGGTATGTAACGGATGAACAGGCTCGAGGCATTGGAATATAGTATTTTTGTGTAGCATGACAAGTGAGTTCCGTGTACTTCCCCTTTTTATGTTTTAAACTGTTTTGGGGTGAACATATGCTTGTGTGTCTAAACTGTTGTGATGTGACAAGATACTAGCTGTCGGGTAACACTGACACTCATTAACTCATAGGTGAGCCGACTTAATATATGGGTAGTACTACTTAGGGAATCCCCCACGCAAGGTGGACTCGAGACTTAGGGACCCGGGAAACCCTCCACTAAGGTTTTAAGACCATTGCGGCATATATTTTGCCACTGGATCAATATGGCAGTTATTGATTCTTCGTTTAGGGTTGAGGTATCGCTTGTACGTCACTTTGTGTAAAATGTATCAAACTGTGTAAACTTGGAAACTGGCTTTTGAAATGATAAACTTGTTTTGGATCTACTTTACTACTTATACGGACTCACCAGCATAATTGCTGACCCAAACTTTTTTAAGCATGTGTTCAGGTACTGCGATAGGATAAACAAGAAGACAAGGTATATGCTTGTTTGTGTGGATTAGAGATTGCTATGTTAGAAGATTAGAGCTATAAGCGTTGCGGATTAGAGCTTCTAGAGTTATGTACGTGTAGAGATCGGATTGATTAGTGGATCACATCCCATCAGCTGCTTCGACGACCGCTGCAATTCGTCACTGCATAGTTACTAGTTTATTTATTTAAGTTGTGTATTTATATTTTTGGATTAGAATTTGTATTAAACAATAAATATTAGTCATCGTTACTTCCGTTGTGCAAGTCTGTTACCAATCTGTTATTAGATCCAGCCCCTCCTGGTCGGGTTGTTACAGTGAACTTAAGGAGGAAGTGTTTGTTACTCAACCGGAAGGGTTTGTGAAGAAGGGACGCGAACATGTTTATAAATTGGTCAAAGCATTATATGGTTTACGTCAAGCACCGAGAACATGGAATACTAAACTCGATTTGGCTCTCAACCGACTTGGGTTTTCACGATGTAAGAGGGAGCAGTTGGTGTATCGAAGGCTCGTGGGTAAAAGACTTTTGATCGTCGGAATATATGTGGATGATCTCATTGTAACCGGATCATTGGTTGAAGAAATAAATGTTCAAAACTCAAATGGAGGCTAAGTTTGAGATGAGCAATCTTGTAAGGTTACATTATTATCTTGGCACTGAAGTGATTCAAGGTTCCAAAGGAATTGTGCTCAAGCAAACAGGATATGCTATGAAGATACTAAAATGAATCTTGTACCTGCAGGCAGAGCTTGGGATCGAGATTTATACAAACGGGATCACAGAGCTCGACCGGCAGGCACTTTTCAGTTTTTGGAGGGCCATCGCTACTTCCAACTTTGGGAAGTCTCAAACGAAGGCTAGCCGCATGAGGGACCCCCTGCACATCTACCTCCATCGTTGCATAGCGACGTCGATCACACCGCGATCGCATAGCGAGGATAAGTTCAACGCTTCTAACCTTTTCTTTTTGTATTGTCTACTTTTGGGCCAGACATGCGACCTAGCCACGAGCCTTGCAGAGTTTTATCGCACTGCACATCATCGCTAGGTGATGTGCCATCATTTACACACATAAAAACATACATAAATTGTCTCATAATAAGGAAAAATTGGGATTAAATGGATAAATAAAGCTACTTAATCGTTCCTATTTGTGTTTCACAGGAAATTGGAACTCCAACCCGAAAATATGTGATTTTCGGGAAAAATAGCTAAAACCGGAGATTCCTGGAAATACGAGACGCGAAGCATGTTCCAAATATGTGTAAAGACCTTCTCGGGGCTTAAATGATGATAAAATTGACCTGGGGTTGACCAAGCACGCCCATGCTCACGTGTACGTAGGTCCCGCGTACTAGAAGACAAAGCAGCCAACTTGAGGAACAAGAAAACAAGGCTTGTCAACAAGCACGCCTGTGCTCACCCTTGAACACGCCCGTGCACGACCTGAAGTACAGACAAGAGATATTCTGCAGCAACAGGACAGACGTGGGGTAGGTGCACAGTTGTGCACCATCACTAAGCACGCTCGTGCTTGACCTGGCAGCTCTATAAATTGCTAGCTCAACTCAATCATTAGGTGTTCCTTCTTGTGCCTTCAAGAGCTTTCTTGGGACGACTTCCAAGCTTCTACCAGAGATCTTGGGGTCTTGTGGGAGGCCTTAGGACCATCCTAACATCCCACCAAGGTTAGGACTCATCCTACCTTGATTATTGTGACACCAGTCAATGAATCAGGTCAACATCCATACACATTTTTCTTAATTATGTCATCTCATGTGCATATTAGCCATATTGACACTCACTATACCCCCTAGTCTAGTAAAGCCCGAGCTATTGCAGAAATCTAATAGATTATCCATTTACGCATATAACACCCGGAATATCCAAAACAATTGCCACTGAGCAATCAAGCCAATCACACGCTCAACGGAGAGCAACCAGATACCCAATTACTATGTATGGATACCCAACTCCATCTTACAACACAATTAGCTAGACACAAGCAACATTGGAGTAGACAAGTCGTGGGAAGAGGCACAAGCGATTAGAACCCGAATCATCTTCACCATTTCTTAGGTATGTTAGTTAAATCTCCTACACTTGAAAAATCTTGTAATGTTTCAGCCTAATCACACCTCACCCGAACTACATGTCACACCCTCAAATTTCCACTGCGGGGTTTTACCGCGAGGCGTATGACATGCCAGGATCCCATAGCCATAAGTCATATGAACGAACTCTAAATGCCCAAACCATTTAGTTCGTTTTCAAAAACCAAGTTTAGTTATGCTGCGGAAGCGTAAACCAAATTTAAACCTTTTAGAAACCATGCGCAAAACAACGCGCCCAAATTAAAACCATATAGAAATAAACGTAAGAGCATGATATGTAATTTAGGTGTATGCCCAAGACCCCAAATGCAGTGAAACGTGCAGTGCTTCCTAATCGTGACACCGGAAGCTAACTACCTGCAAAAGCATGTACATGGTGGGTCAACAAACAATGTTGGTGAGTTCACTAAGTAAAGTAAATGAGTAAGTAAACGCGTAGGTTTCCAAAACCACGCAACCAAGTAAAAGCGTCGGTCTCCCAGACCACGTAACAACAATCAAAAGCGTCAGCCTCCCAGACCACATAACAACTAGTAAACAGCTAATTCATATGCTAGGGGTAGCAAACCCACTCATGATAACTAAAACCGGTGAATACCGAACTGCTAATGAACGAGTTCCCACAACCGTGAGTATAGTGCCTTGCATCATTGCCCATCAACAATGATAATATGTTTGAAGTTATAGTTCACACCCATGCTCCCAGCACGATGTGAGGTTTGTTAAACCTAATAGCGCTATCAACTAGTAACCCGCTTGCACACCCGACAATTCATTCGGTATTTTGAAGGACTTAAATGATAGGGTTGGTTTAGTTCATCAAGGACATAAACATGAAATAGTAGTAGTAGATTCACCCCGTGAACCTAGCACCCCAAAACCCGGGATGTGTAAAAGTAGTCCCAAACCGGACTAGAAAACGTTAAGTAAGTTGTCTCCTCGAGACGTATGCTTTTGAGAAAAGAGTAGTGAAACTCACCTTTGGTTGCAAGCAAATTTTCCAAATTCCAAAACAATAGGGTGCTACTGACTCCCTATTACAAGTGTCACTAAGTGAGTATATGTGCATAACCAATACACCATATAACCCGTTTGTCCAAGACGTTTAAATGTTCAAAACCGTGTAGTGACACCTAATGACTCTACATGCACAAGTAAGTCATATGTATCCCGTTGGTGATCATAGTGATTATTATAAGTTTAGTACCTCAAATACATCTCATACAAGTGTCCATACAAGTTCATGTCAAATACATACCATATCAGACTTCAAATAGTCACATAAAGATCCCGTACACAATCTGCGTTTTTAGGGCAGATTGTGCGCTGTGAAAAACGAATTATTTAAAATACTTAACAAATGAATTAAAGTCCCACATTTTTAATGAGTATTCATTGGGATTCAGTTGATAACCCATATTTTTATTTTGTCTTAAAACCAAACACAAAAATTATTAAAATTCGTACAACACAGCTATGTCCAGAAAATTTCCACAACAAGTCAGTTTAGTATAAAAACTCCCAAAAATTGTGTATTCACCCAAACGGGGTGAATCCACTTGGAAAAGCCAAAATTTTCTAATGTCGATCTACTGTCCAAATTTCATAGCTTAACTCTTTGTAAAACTCAAGTTATGATCGTTTAAAGTTGACCCAATTTACAACTCCGAAAATCTGATATGACCTCTAATCAAATAAAATTCCAAAAACCACTCAAACGATGACCAAATCTGATGGTTTTGCCCATTATGAAAAGCTAAGATCATGTACATTACAATCATGCAAAGAAATCATCAAACTTTATACTTTTAAGTCAAGTAACAGACCCTACAAGTCGACCCAAGTATTCTGTCCAGATTCTAATCATGCATAAACTCTAGTTATGATCAACCTTCTATGCATAAAATCAATCAACAATGTCCAACAATCATTATACAATATCAACAAGACATAATCTGACCAAAACCTAACAAAATTCATGCATATATTATCATTCATAAACCCTAGAAGTCTAAAACCTCAAGAACATGCATAACCATGCAAAACACATAATATCCATCAATTAACAACATGATTAATCCTTTTGATCTTTATAAAAACCAAGTTTTAACTTTTACAAAAGTGTTTCAGACCTGGACAAACATGGTTTTGATGTTTAAAAACATATTAGAAGTAATTAAAACATGTAAAGTTTAGTAGCATACCGAAAGCACTTCAAAATCACCAACCGAATGCTCTCCAAGCCTCCCAAATGGTATTCTTAAGCCTTAGCAGGTATTAGGGTTTGTATTTTTCGTAAACCAGGTGTTAGCGACGATTAGGGTTGTGATAATGAGGTTGTATGAGTTTAAAATCGTTTTAAAGATCTCTAAACTTGTTTTCCACGTATTTTACTCCGCCGCGGACCGCGGGCGGATTATTAAATCCTGCCGCGCACCGCGGCGTGTTCCAAAACTCTGCCAGATTATTCCATCCCCTCACGGACCGCGGGGGATTTCCCTTTCCCTCCGCGCTCCGCGGGGAAGACCAAAATTCCAAATTTTGATTTTATTTATTCTTTAACCCTAACCACCTTACAACATTAATATTCCAAACATTAATATTCAAAAAGGCACATAAACATTCATCATACATATCTGGATCCCGGTCCGTCCCGTCCCGGTTACTGATCCGTTAACGTCTATTCACGCAAGTTCACATAATCACATAGTGGCACATAATATCAACATGTGGGTTTATAATAATCACATTTCACCAACTCACCAACGTTCCGGGTTCCCTACTTGTGTTTGTAGTCCGGTAATTCCCCGAATTACCATTTCATGCAGTTATTAACCTATAACTGTGCAACGTATACTCATCCTAACTAACCCTAGTTAATTAGAATGCATGAAAAGTATGTACAAATAACTAGAGTCTAGCTAAAGTAATAACCTGAAATTGCGGGGTATCTCACTACAACCCTTGTTGATGTATATATATGTTTGATCGACTTATTTTCCAGCATACACTATGATTTAGAAGTTGAGACATGATGTGTCGTAAAACACATCTATTTTCCTATGTCTTTCGAGTCATAATTGAGTTTTTGTATATAATTTTTAGTAGTTTTAGCCGTCTATTCGTTCGGATGTCTATTTTTATCATTGTATAGTTTTTATTAGTTTTTAGTACTTATTTATTTATTTATTTTATATTTTGTAGATGTTCATGGACGTTGGAGCATAAACGAGAAATTTTGGTCGAGCCAAGAACACCCAAGTCGCGAACACCCGAAGCTAGCTTGGAGCATACTAATAATATAATAATATAATAATAATATAATAAAAAAAACAAAACAAAAGTTTGCTTGGGCCGTATGTTTACGACGGCAGGAATGAATTTATGATTCATTCAACAAATTTCAATCGCACGACGAAGAAAAAGAAGCTGTTGTCGACCAGTGACGAGCAGAAGCGCAGTGAAGGACAAAAGGTCCCGGGCACGTTAAAGGTCAATATTCAAGGAGCCTCGGGTTTGCTTTAGTTTTTATTTATTTTTTCTATAGACATGATTAAAACTGTTTTTATTTATTTTGTGATGATGTTTTTGAATAATATGAGTGGCTAGACATTTTCATGGCTACTTAGGATGATGATTTAGACATTAATATGATTGAATGATGTTTGATTTCCGTTTGGATGTGTAGAATTACATGATTTTAACTTTTATTGTTGGATTTGATATATGTGTGTTGGTGTTGATTTTATTTGAAGTTTGTTTATTGGTTTTGATGAGCTAGGCATGTAGAGATACCCCCTAAGTCTTGAAATCAATCTAGTTCGTCAACTTAGGTTAGCGTGCTAGTATTTGGAGTTGGAGTACGACACAAGTATAACAAACTAATATAATAAATTAACTAAAACGTGCAGTCCATTCTTGAGGGTGAGAAATCTAACTTAAGATTGCTAGGTAACTAACTAGGCATTGTTCGGTAGTTGACAAGCGCTAGGGCGGGAGTCGCTACTTGTCCGTGTTTAGAGTTTTCCTAGGTTTTCTTCAGTAGAGTTTAAGTCTGCTTCATAGTTTGAGGGTTTTAATCCAGTAGAGGTTTTAATCTGATTTCTGTGGGATTTCGGTACGCTAGGGCGATCCGGATCCATATTAGCATTTCTACACGTGTCCCGCCTTGATTCTAGCTTGCTAGCCTTACCTGCAGGAGGAGAGTAGTTGGATGAAATTAGGGTCTCCAAACGGGTATCTTAGTCAGGATTGAGTATTATGTCTAAGGATTCTTACCTAGGTAGCCAATCTTTTCCTTGATTGATTTTTTTTCATCACTTTAGTTCGGTTTTTATTTTAGTTTTAATTAGTTTTAATTTAATTTAATTTAGGGTAATTTAGTTAATTAATAATTAATCAATTTTTATATTTTCAATTAACCCCCCCCCCCCCCCCCCCCTTAGTTATTAGTTTAAACAAGCAATTCAGTGATAGTTTAATTTTCTGTGTTTAATTGAGTCCTTTGGTTCAATACCTGGTCTTATTTGCTTGCTACAAACGAACGGTACACTTTCCGATTGTGCGTGGTTTAGTTGAGTGTAGGGTTTTAACTTGTGCACATTTATATATATATATATATCAGCAAGCATCAAGACATATAAACATTATATAATAATAATTAGGCTTAGATTTTGAACAGTAGATTCAAGTTTTATCGTTTTTGTAATCGTATAAGTATTATTTCGTTTGAAGTGATTTTATTAAAAATACTGTGGCATAGATGGTGTGATTGTAGTTGTGTGCGTGTTTGTACCCGGGTTCGAGCCCTATAGGCTCTGTTTTTTTATTCTCCATTTGTGATCTTAACAGCTGTCATTAAAGATTAAAGAAACCATGCCACGTTTCATTACATAAATGAGGTCTGCCACGTTTCCTCTCACATCTACACGGAAGGGTTTTTCCTTTCTGCCACGTTTAGATAACCATTACAGCTCATGCTTTCGCTGTCACGAGTTCTGCAAAAGCTGCCTCACACCAACAACATATAACTCTTGTCTTTTTTTGATTTCCAACACCACCTCTCCTTCTCTCCCAAACAAACCCACTTCTCTATCTTTTATTCTTCATTCTCTCTCTGCATTTGTTTTTCTCACTGTCTCTTCTTCTACACCTCAACAAGCAGGCTAACTCACCCTCAAAAATCCCTCCTTCTTTCTGGGTTTGTAACAATCTTCTCCAATCTCCACACACCTTTACCAAAGCTAAGATTGTAGACTTGAGAGAAGAAATAAAGACAAAAAGAAAGCGAGAGTGTGCACCCATGATGACGGATCGGAACCATATCTCCTACCACGACAACAGTATATGAACCATTAGCCGCCATCACCGTCGATTTGCCAACACAAACATTGTCGGAATTAGGTGGCGCCTTAGGAGGGTTAGAGAGACAGAAGGCGAACGGGTGCTGATTTGTGGTGCTGTTTAGCAGTATGCAAGCCAGTGGTGCCGTCTACTCAGATCTAATCAGAGAGAGAGAGCAATAGAGGTAAGTTTTTTGTAGAGAGAAACCGACAGGGTTTTAGAGAGAATGAGAAAAGATAAAAGATTAGAGATAGAGGAGAGTAAGTGGTGTGTGTATTTTTGTAGTGGTGGAGGTGCTTTGGAGTTGGTCACGATGGTATTGTGATGGTAGAGAAAGTGGCTTTGCAGACACAATAAAATAAGGTTGTGTAGATGGAGATGATTAAGGATGTAGTTGGTTTTGTTTGATGGGTTTCTAATTTTTAATTGAAAGAGTCAATTAAGTCTATAGATTCATGCATTGATGCTATGTTAATTGTGTTGTGACAAGCAAAGATTGAAGAAATGATGGTCTGCACTTTATTAGCTCCTGTTTATGTATTTTTTTAGTTTTTACTCATATGTAAAGTTAGAAAAAAGCGAACATTTATCAGACCAAGGAAAACAAGAAAGATGCAATATGTGTATTTAAGTTTTCAAACTCTTGCAAAAGGCTATTATTTTTCATACTCTTCTTAACTTAATCATGAAATTATTTATGTGCAATTATTTACATGTTTTATACATTACGTCGATTTGAAATGATAAAAGCATATTAATAAAATATTTATTTTAAACGTGTATGGTGACCGGTTTGATGTCCAGCCCGGTTATGAAACATTGTGTGGGAGAATATGCTTGCGTTTTGAAGACGTCATTAGGCGCGCAACGCGCGCCATAAAAAACCTAGTTTAGTTTAAAAACACTATGTATACATATATACCTATGCACGTGCACATATATGACAACACACACACATTTGTATAAAGCTCAGATAAATTGGATACACAAACACGCGGGTACAAACACGAGTATAGAGTGTCGAATGGGTGATATTGAATCGGCTTTTAAAACTCAAACATAATGTCATTTTGCCATGATCCACAAGTGTTGATTATTGGTTTCAAACTTACACTTACATAGACCTACACATACATACGAGCACACACATGAAGAATCGGTCACATAGGCACTTTGAACACAATGACCAAACACTACATATGTAACAACCCGGGTCAGACCCCTAAAATTTTTTTCGCGTTTTAGCACCGTATTATAACAAAAAGTTAACTAAAATAAATATTAATTGAGACGTTTATGTGCGAAACTGAAAACCGAACCAGATAATATGAAATAATTATTATGTAACGCGTTGCGAGACGGAGATAAACGCATTAACGAACCCGAAAACACACCCGACCGGAATCGGGTGAGTCACCAAGAGGAGGACACTTGTCCTCCCCTCTTGATGACACCCATCCCTTGGCTTTTTATAAAAACAACCACACACACATCTGATCTTAAACACACACACATACATATGTAGAGAGAGAGAGACTTAGAGGGAGGTGGAGGAGCCGGAGGGGCTCTGCCACCGCCGATGGCGGAGCTCCGGCAGCCGGACACCACAACCAACACCCTCCTCTTCACCCCCTTAACTGATCTGTGTGTTTTCCTTTTCATACACACACACAAACACTTATGGATAGTTAGAGAGAGAGAAGTCTTAGAGAGAGGAAGAGAGCCGAGAGAGGAGGAGGTTAGCCGGAGACCTCCCACCACCGGCAGCGGCGGCGTCCGCCCCCTCTGCAACCAGACAACAACCCCTCACCCCTACAACCTTGCTTCCCCATTATATTCACAGATCTGTAAGGAAAGATGCAGAACCGAGAGAAAGAGAGAGAAGCAGAAGAGAATGAATTTAGAGGAGAGGGAAGGGTAAAGACGAGGTGGTGGTGGTTCCACCAGCAGCGGCGGCGGCACCCTTACCTCCGGTGAACCAAGGTAAAACCCAATAATCCTCCACCCTCTATAACAGCTCGTTGTGATTGATTGATGATCTGATTGGGTTTTTCGGTAAAGGGGTTTAGTTTTGGGTAATGATGACCGGGTGGTGGTGAAGGGACATAATCGGATCTGCAGTGGTTACAGGTGACGGTGTTGGTGCCAGACACGATGGGTCTCCACGATGGTCAGTAGTGGTGTGTGATGGAGCTTTGGTAGTTGTCGAATGATGGGTCAGATAGTCGATTGGGTAGGAATTCGAGGGTGGATGTTAGCGGGTATGGATGGAGTTGTGTTGATGGGCTATAGTGTTGTCAAGGATGGACAGAAGTAGTCGAACAGGAACGGTTCGGTCTCGGGTTTAGGGGACGGGTCACATGTGGGTCAAGGAAACAAGTCAAACTCTCAGTCAAGATAAGTCAACTGAGTCAACTCAGTCAGCGTGGCAGTCAACCGGGTCAAACCCAAGCCGAAGACGAGCAATAGGTATAACCGGACTAGTAACCTGTTTATATTATAATTATACAAAGCGTGTGGGACTTGACGAGTTAATAAACGAACTATATCAATAAGTATAACTAATACAAATATATGTTGGATCGAATACTTGGACCTTCGGACTAGTAACATTAACATATTTAACTTGCGGACTAGTTACACGCACATTAGTTTGATAAAAACGGATATTAGTTATAGACACAAAACTTGACAACTTGAGCATTAATACATGGCGATTTGGATATTGAACTAGATACAAACCATATACATTGGAGATTATTAGTTGGACATAACTAGACACTAAAACATAACTCGACGCATTGGAAGTAATAACAATAAGAGGACATAATATATATTCCCGGACTATTGGACTTAGATTATAACATGCGACACTTAGAATGTAGACTTGACTAGAAGTAGACGTGTGACGTTAGATTATGGACTTGACGGTTAAGACTCGGACATGGACATTAGATGAATACGACGAGTGGACGCTAGTACATCCTAGACAACTAAAGAGCCAAGGATACAATACATACGTTTGCTAGACGCGACTCTTAGATTGTAATCTAAACAAAGAATTGGACAATACTACCTAAGCTTTGGACATGATGTTTTGACAATAGAACTAAGACTCGATACTTGACAACTTGGACATTATTATAACCGGTGTGAACTAAAGTATGAATATATATAACGGACATTAACATACGGACACCTCGGACATAGCATAGGAATGATGACTCGATAACTCGAATGATGGAAACTTGATAACCAAAAGGCGAGTGAACATAGGATCATATGGTAAACCTTGGACGACTAGAACTAAGTAATATAAAGAAATCCCATTGTGGAATGACGATAATGGTATAATATGGAACCATACACTCGAGCACGTCCCACACGTGTAACCATTGTAGATAAATCCAAGCACTAATAATAATGTGTGTCGACATAGGGCCCAACCAGGAGGATGTCGGTATTCGATACCGAGCACCGATTTTCGTATTTAAACTATGCAAACAAAGGTGAGTTTCGTGAACTCCCCTATTTTTACTTTTAAACTGTTTTGGGGTGACGCGTGCTTCTAAACTGTTTTGTACATTTTTATGGTGTTAGTTTTACAGAGCGTGATTACCTGCTTGCTTGTTATGCATACTGAACCAGGCACTCATTAACTCTAGGATAGAGCCGACTTAATATATGGGTAGTACTACTTGGGGAAACCCCCACGCACAGTGGTCCGGCCTAGACCCGGAAACCCCCACTGAGACCGACGGGTCGTTGCGGCATATATTTTGCCATTGGGGAACCTATGAGGCAGGACATAGGTTGGGAAGCTATGACAGTAACGGGCATAGACTTTGTTGTTACATCTAGGCATGGTTAGGCATGGGCTAGGTGCTAAGGGTTGAGTGGCCAGCTTGTAGGACTGTAACACCATAACTAGATAAACTTGTTTGATAAATGAAACTGTTTGATAAACTAATTTTGGGCGCCTATGTAACTAAACACACGAACTCACCAACATTATTGTTGACCCCAAACTCTTTTAAGCATGTGTTCAGGTACCGGCATTGAAGATGGGAAGAACGTATGATTGCAACTCGGAGTCACAACCAGTGGACGAACCAGAAGACGATCAAGTAACCATAGGAACCAACCGCGCATATACGATCTGGGACTAGGTGTAGTTAAATGAAATTGTATTATGTAACTAAATTATGTTAATAAAGTTAGTTAATATTGTACCGCTTTCGCTGTTGCTTGCATTTGCGTGAATGTCGTATCAATCTGTTATTTCGTCCAGGCCCCCTGTGGCCGGGTTGTGACAACATATATGTCTAGATATCATATTTTATCAATAAATCCGACTTTAAACTTGAAAACATAATGTTATACACACGTGGGAATTACCTCATTTTACAACATAAGAATACATAGTCATGTATAATGTTATACGAATGCACTTTGGAAAACAACTTTTATTGTCATAAACGAGTTTCTAAAGATCCATTTTCTTATGTATAAATTGGCTTTGGGTCGAGGTGTTCTATCAAAGTTTTGAATAGTATAATAATATATGTTAAAATGGTTACTACACATGTTACACATACCTTTATCATACTAATATTATACCCATGTTTCTCCAAGAATCCACCACACATGTTAGAATGGTAAATATTCCATAACCCATGATGATATGTGGGGCCCGTTTTGTTAACAATAGATACGTTTTTACAATAAAACGCCCGGAATTCACGAAACCGTACATTTTAAAAAGTACACATAAAATACGTAATAATTGTCACCTACATGAACAATGGCCCCACATATACATGATATGAGGGTCCACAAGTCGGGCGAACAACTTGTATGGTAAACGACAAAAACGTACAACTTACTATGTCCTTGATAATCATAGGGAACTTATTGTCGGGATGGTAGTTACCTCACTTCTCTGCTTTACTAGACTACACACCCAGTCACTAGATGAGTTTCACGGCTCTATTTTACTGTTTTTACATTTTTGAGGGATAAACATGCTACATTACTAGTACATTACATTTTGGGTGATATTCTATCTTGACTACCATGTGAAACATGAGACATTCGGTTCATGAGCTCAACAGTCCTCATACTTACATTCACACTATAACCATTAGCTAACAGTAGCCATGGAACACTTAAATAGATCTATTGGGTTGACATCCCCACTCTTGGTTAGTCGCTATAACCGGTAACATACAAGAGAGTGCTAGTATTCTACTATATATACGTTGTCTTTATTGTACAATGCGCGAGGCACACCAGTCAAGAGATTTGGTTATAGGACACATGGTTTGCACAGTATTCATTAGCTTAGCTAGCTTTGATTGGTCATACACGAATTTCACAAGCACTATACAAAGTGCATTAAAACCTATGAACTCACCGACATTATTATTGACAAATCTCTTATGCATGTTTTTCAGGTAATTGATCATGAGCAGTAGGAACTTGGGAGATGGGTTCGAGTACACACCTAGTGGTATCATCACCTACACCGGTTGAGATTTAATAATGTTGGTCATGTCATGTTTTCGGCATTTAGTCCAACAATTTCAGACAATCTTACTTTTCTTTTAATTATGTAAGACTTAAATTTTCATCGGATGATATCTATTTTATTTACATCTTATGTGTTGCTCGAACCTTGTGCTTGAAAACCTTTCGAATCACATCCCCGTGTTTCTACCTTGGTGGGGTGTGACAATCATCTCGGCCGAGAATGAAACCGTAGGAGTAGTTACATGCAATAAAACATCGAGGGTCGTGAAGATCACATTTTAGGAATAGGATCAAGGAGGTTGAAGGCTTGTCTATGAGTTGGAAACATCCATGTTCTTGTGTTGATTATCTAATATGGTTGTATCCACCTAGTATTCTCCGAACCTATTTGATTCGTTAGACTTTTTATATTATTACTAGTTTATTTTAAGTTTGGTGTGTTTATCTTCTTAGCTAATTCTTGTTTGTTTATCTTTATGAGAGGTTAAAATAGTGATTAACTTAACAAACCTAAATTCAACCTGAAACTTAACTTATAAAACAAGCTATCATGGGGTTCGTACGACTTCTGGTAGTCCCGAGCTAGATCCTAGGCGAGGAAACCGGTAGTGAGACAGGTCCTTAGGGTTTCTGATATCCAAACCGGTTTCTAAGCAATGGCTTCTGAAGTGGACCAGATCCGGGTGACAAGGATCTGGTTCATACTAGATGTGTGAGTGACTTTCTTTGCAAATGGAGGATTCCCTACGGGTGCACCAGTGATCTTCGGATTACACACCTTTAGGATTATGTTTCCACATTTGTTAAGGATTTCATTCATAAGTCTTGGGGATTAAGGGTTAAACTTGTTAAGTTACATAATCATTAAACAAAACTATATTTATCTGATCAATAAATAATTAAGTTGTCACTTTTTAAGGTAAAATAAAACAAGAATACTTTATCTAGCTCCCGTTAGTACAACGCCGTTAACTTCTTAGAGGGTCCCCCGTCACACAAGCTGATGGTATGTGAGATCCTTCAATACAGAAAGCGAGAGTTGAGAGAGGTGGAAAGGATTCCCAGTCGGAATTAAGCCTCTACATTCATTTGAGAAGGTAAATTAGAGAACCCAATGCTTAAATGAGTGGTTTGGGAAGTGCCTAAAAAGCAGGACCTCAAGCTTTCCAAAAAGCTACACGGCTAGTTAGGTAACACAACACTGTCAACCAGGAGAAGACCGGCTTACGAGCCAGCAGTCCGAAGACACATTTATGGGGACTCATACACTTCCCCTGTGCGTGACCCATAGAGTTACCAGAATGTCATCCCTTATTTATTTTTTTTCTCATCCCCAACTCTGAAGGGACCGTTCAAACTCGTTCTCCTCATCAATAATTAAATCTACTACTTTTAATATAACTAGCATACTTATCCGGAGGGTCCCCAAGATGTGCATGTCTTATATCCCTAGTATTTTTATCTTTTTTTATTTTAAAACCAAAACCTTTTCAAAAACTATTTTCTTTTAGAACCCTACGTTATATTCTATTTTTCAAAACCCAATTAATTAAAGTGATAAAAGGTTGAGCAGGGGAAAGTGTGTTCTTTAGAATACGATACTTGGTATTTACCCTGGAAATCTATGCTATACACTTCAGGTTCTCTGCCTATGTGATGGTTTTAGTTTCTAAGTAATTATCGTTTACTTATAAATTTAAAACTTGTTAAACGGTTTAGTAAAAAATCATCTTTTTTTTTAACAAAACCAAGGTTTTTGAGATTAAAACATCAAGTTTTTGGCACCGGGAAAAATGATATCTTTTCTAATTACTAAAACCAAGCACATCACCAGGCTCATAGCAATCTGTATGGCGGGGCATAGGCCACGAGCATTGCTCGCTATGTGGGCTCTTCCCTAAGGATGGCCATCCCGTGTCTGATGAGATCCCATCGACTCCATTGGTTGCAGTCAATGCATAGAGCATGGGGATCCTGCGCGACATTCTAGGGGCGGGTTTGCGTCTCAGGGATCCCAGCGCCCGCGTCACATATGTCCGGGTGTCGTTTCCACATTCCCGCGCCGGCGGATGCACCGGTATTCTTAGAGTTGGAGCATGGAGTACCTGCGCCTCTACACATGCAGGCCTAGGCCCAGCAGCAACAACAGCCCCAGCCACAGGCAGAGGATGCAGGCGGCAACGTTTTGAAAACCGGACCGGACCGGCCGGCCGACCGGTTTAACCGGAGACCGGAGGTTCTGACGGTCCGGTCATGGTCCGTTAACCGCTTGTAAAGTAACCGGCCGGCCGGACCTGTAGCCGGCGGTTTAACCGGAAAACCGGTGTATATAATGGTCGGGCCGGTCTATGTTGAACTCCAACTAGAAAAAAGATGGAGAATTGATACAGGTATAGTCGGAGCTTTTTCCAGCCGGTGACGTGTCGTACATAGACCTGGTATCGGAGTTGGAGCTACGATGGTGATAGATGGCGACGACATTTGTTGAAGAAAAGGATGGTGAATTTGTGTAGAAGATGGAACGACGATGTACTGGAATCGATATAAAGAAAATTAATTAAAGGGTTGTGTGGGAAACAGGTTGTCTTGTATTGGCAGAAGGGAAAGTCTAATTAACCCCATTTGATTAATGGCTTGGAGTCTGAACTGGTTTGACAACAAATGAACAAATGGAAATTTTAGATTTAAGTTTATAATGAGGAAAAGTTAAAAATTTAACATAGGATGATAAGGTTATGAAATATATATTAAAAAATATAGCCCGGTTCTTAAGTCCGGTCCGACCGGTTGGACCGGTCCGACCAGTGAACCAGTAAGGAGACCGGTTTAACGTCCGGTCCGGTTTTAAAAACATTGGCAGGCGGCGATGGCCCCGACCCTCCGCAGCCGCCATAGCAGCAGGGCTGGATAGTCCAGTCGATACAAGTGATCACACAGCAGCTTCAGTTGTCGGCGATACCATTACCATCGCCACCGGGATCGCCTCATCAGGACTGAATATGTATAGGTGTTAGTTTGTAGTAGACTTTCAGTTATATTTTATATTTTGTATGTACAAACTGATTATTATATATTTATGCAATTGATCTTTTGTTTATATGATATTTGTTTCGAATGCTTATAATCTTTTTGAATGTTTGTTTCGATCGTGTATAATCTGTTTTGAAGTTTGTTTCGAATGTTTATAAAATGTTCAAATAATTGGGAAATGCTTAAGCAATGGGCTAAACTACATATATATACATACAAACAAGACTCCGAAAACTTATCATGTGATTTGACATGTTTACACCAATATATTTTTTATACAAAAGAAAAAAAATTTATACAATAAATATTAAATAAACATAAAACTTACAAAAAAAAAAAAACTCACCCAAACCCCACAAAAAACTCACTCCAAAACAAACCCACTCCAATCTCAAGGCCTGCTGACTTTTTTGTCAGCTTTTGTACGTTCAAGCGTCTCTCGATGGCCATAACAAGACACTTTGAAGTCACGTGAGGGTTAAAAGAGCCAAGTGGGGGTTGTGAACAGGTCGAGCTTGAATTAATAGAAGTGTATGTCTATGTCATTTTATCTATGTAATCCATAATAATTATTAAATTTATTATAAGTATAAACAAATTATTAAACATCTTTTAGCTTATTTTACGTGCGTGTTAATAGTTATGTGTTCGTATAAATTCGAGTTGATTTACGTTTTGACATAAACAGTTTTGTGCTAATTTTATTTGTTTTTCCGGTTCTACTTTTCGACCCACGACAACGCGCTGGGAGTGCCAATATCTCTTTCAATTACACGTCATTTTTCTCTTTATACATGTTTATGCCATTTTGTATGTTTTCTATGTATGAGTCAGGTGACCTAAATGCATTATGATCGTACAGTATAAATTAAATTACTTTACAATTGAAGCTAACTGTAATGCTAATGAGTGAAATCAAATACATCAAAATGTGTGTTTTTATATATTTTAACGCATCTCATAACACTTGGGCTAATCATTCGATGTTTGTAGTGTTCCCACGCCGCAACAAGTGCGGGTCTAATTACTAGTTAGAATGGGAGAGAAAAGGATTAGTGTGTTGGTCGATGAAATTACAAAGAAAGTCAAAATAAAAGGTTAAAGAAAGACCAAAGTAAAGGATAAATGGATAATTAAGCCAAACCAAGGCAAGGGAGAGTGAAGGCAAGAAGTGTTGACAAAAGAAAGAAGAGTAAAGCAATTCCAAACACATAGTAAAAAAAGGTAATCAAGAAATAAAATGGTTCTAGACTTCTAGTTCACTATTGATGCTCATTAGTGGATACAAAACTTAGTGATAAAATTAAAATTAAGAAAAAAAAAATGCATGCAACTGTCAGTAAGTTGATTGCTTGTTTGAACAAAATGTCACATATGGTGCACGGAAGCATGTCTAACTCTTTTTTACTAACAAACACTCCCTCCGTCCCAATTTAGATGTAATGGACCCACACACATATTAAGAAATGTTTGTTTGTACGTTGTAAAATGACAATAATATCCTCAAGTTATTATTTCAAATCTTTGATTGTGTTTTGTCTTTTATGAACAAATCTGAAAATTACTTAGAAATAGACATTTAATTTGAGAAAACAAAAAGTACAAAAATTAACATTTAAAATGAGGCGGAGGGAGTACTTTCTTTGGCCAAAAATATAAATATTTAAAGGTTTAAATAAACGGTTTTGAATAAGACAACTTCATACCAATAAACCTAAAACAAAATTACGTTTTTCTTCTATTTCCAAAAAAAAAAATTAATTGACCAAAGCACTGTTCAACGAGCGAGGCAAGCCGAGCCAGCATCAACTCGAGAACAACTTCCTAACAATACGAGTCAGGTCTTCTATCCGAGCTAGAAACTGAACTCGTATCAACTATCAATTTCAGAAATAACCAAAATTTGTCGAAAAACTCGAGAAATATATGAATTTTTACAATATCCAAAAACACCCCATTAATTCTCAATAAATTTAACAGACATTCCCTGCCTGATATTTGAAGTCCAAAGTTGACCATATCATACTTGGCCATAAGATGAACACTTTTAAAAAAGTACCAACACTCCTACAAATGAAATACCTTAAAAAGTTGTCTAGGAGTCCCATGGTTGGCAACCAAAATAAACCTCTTATGACCAATACTGACTATGAGCTGGGGCCCTAGCCGAACCATGGCGCTGTCTAGCTGACCCGCCCCCTGGCTGGTGAAAGGGAACTGTCTCATGTGGGTACGGGTATGGGTGCGGGTGTGGTGGTTCTCTTTCCAAAACATGGTTGAAAGGATTCAGCATTGAGTTGTCTGCATCATGGAAACTTCTAGAAGACGGTGGATAATAGACAGTACCATGAGTCTGATCAGAAGATGAACCCACATGCACTTGAGCGTTTGATCTACGTGGGTTATGTGAGCTTGGTTGCTGATAATAAGCCTCAAGAGCCCGTGAACGCTCCCATGCGCGAGCACCACTATCAGGGTGAGGATGGGTCATTAGTGAGCTTGTAGAGCTGGGACCTCTAGTCGAAGAACTGCAATGACCATGAATTTTTTTTAATAAATAGCTTTACAATAAACGGGTCACATGTTACGAAACAGGTCAAAGATCACCCAAAGTGTATTTTTAACACATACAACTCATATCAAATACTAGATTATCATTGAAATAATAAAGAAGGAATATCACGTTTGGCACACAAGTTTTAATTAAATAAATATAAAAACTATGACATAAATGCTCCAGGTCAAAGGTCAACCTCCGCAACCTCTCATCTTGCCACCTCTACTCGACATAGAGAAATAAACACCAACAATTAAGCATAACCTAGAGCAAACTGATTATTAACGAGAAATAATTTTACATGATTATCACACTTTTAATTTAGGTTGAATGACATTTACTCCAATCTCATAAAACATATCAGCTTTCTCACATGAGTGTCCTTTCTGGCTGTTTTGTAATTGTTTAGGTAGTGAAAGTGTGAAACACTCGAGCGCTTATCTTATAATTACAGCTTCAAACAGCAAACGCAAATCCAAACACCATCTCCGCCAACCCATTTTATTACAGTAACTTATCTAGTTCTGAATCTGATTAATCAAAATTATATAATAACTTTCATAACCTCAGCCAAATATGACTTAAAAAAACTAAACAAAATGCTTGTAATTTTGAACAGTAGTATAGAAGTTTAAAGTTTAACAAATATCTTACCTTTGGCCAGGAAGAAATGAATGCACATAAGATCCTGCCGTTGGCATATCAATATTAGTCCGTGTTGGCATACGAGGATGATCAACATGGTTATTATAACGGACATCCATGGTAGGAAAGCTATATGAATTCGGTATTTCTGATTGGCCGTTGCTCCATCGGTTATTATTATACCTACCTCCATCACCTACATTTGCACTAGGGGGTGAGGGATGAACATAGGCAATAAATGGGCATACACGAGTAGCAGATGAAACCGTCGCTGACTGGTCACTAAAAACAGCATGCTGTCCAACAAGTTCATTGTCTGCAAAAGAAGGAAAATATACAAAATTTTCCAGTGAAATTTAAGGTTTTAAATATTATGAAGAGTCAAAATCTTACATCCAGTTGTCGGAAATTCCACTTCACTGCACAAATAGTAGAAATAAAAAATTTGATTAGTTGCCAGAGAGTGTTCAAGTTCAAGCTCATAATGAAAGTGCCACTTGCTCGGAGCCTCAGACAATTGATCAGTTTTGTATGACACTTTTACATGGCTTACACATTTAGGGCTCCTGCTCTTTCATTCACTCAGCAAAGAATATTCGCATTGTGCAAAACTAAGTCATCTCTACATGGGACTAGTTAAAACTTAGATGCTCCTGAATTGTTTTTTGCCACTAAAACCGATCATTAGTCTGTTATGTAATTGATCTCACATTGTTTTTGTTGTTTACCTAGAAGGTTTGTGTGCCAAAAGTAGGTAGCTACTATTTCTAAGGGTGTAATTTCACTTTTGTCGTAAAGTAGTGGATTTGACATCAAGAAAGATCTCATCAATTCAGGACCCTTGGATCACGAGATCTCGAAACAGAGGTTTGCCTGCTTTTCCTAGTTTTTTCATAAAGCCCATCACCATCTTCAATTATTTGGGTAGTTGATCCTGAACTTCTGCCAAAGGCGTGTGTGATCATTGAATTACGTTACAAACCACACTTCATTTCTTCCAAAAACGGTTATAAAGTTTAAAGTGGCCCAAGCATCACAATGAATAATAAAAAGCGGGTTCGATGCACAGTAGGATTTTGATTTAAGTATTTCAACGACATTTAGCAAAAACACAATGTTCAATGTTTAAAAATGAAAGAACAATCCACAGATTGAAATAGAGCATTTGAAAAGTAGAAAAATATAGAATCTTTTAAAAGGAAACCTTAGGACTAGGACTGAGGAAACATTTTAGGGTCATCTTATCAAAAAGTTTTAAATTAATGTTTTCCAACAATTGATGAGAACATTCATTAAACTAAGGTGTTCCCATTTATTCATAAATATAACAATGTGATAAGGTTATATAAAGAGGTTAGCAAGACTACACAATCTACAATCCAAGACATGGACTTAACAAGATAAGAGAAGAGCATTAGGATCATTAAGTCTAACCGATTGGTGCAATAGGGACAATAAGAATACCTAATGATGAACAAGTTAGAAATTGTTGAGGATGATCCAACTGTGTGGGATCGTTTAGTTGCTTAGAGTGTATTTGTTGAGCTTTAGTTATCTTGTGAATTCTATAAACTCACGTAAATACATGGTTTTCCCCATGAATTTAGTTTAATTATTGTTGTGCTTTGTTTTCCCATCCATCTGTCCTTTAATAACTAGTTTGATCAGTTTATTTTTGCCTTGTTATTTCCTACTTTTCTCTATGAAAGTATGTAGAGGTAGAAAACTTGACCCCTTCATTATTTCGGTATTAGAAACAAAACTAGCTTAAAAAAACAGATAGAAAAACATTCCAACTGTGCTTTCAATACACAAAACATCTTCTCTTTATTTTAAAACTAGAGTACTAGACTATTATTAAGCCAAATTTATGTTTGCAAAACAGCAAGAGAATTGAAAATTGACAAAAAGGTGTTTAGGATAACGATTACCAATTATATTTAGGTCAAGAGATATTTTTTTAAATAGAGTTTACTGTTAAGATCATATACCAATAATGATTAGAAACATTAATTAATAGTCATTTTGGTTGTGACGGAGAATATGTATGACCCCCAGCAATGGATGCAGTATTTCATTACTTCATTGATAAAAAGTAAATCTCAGATACTGTTCAACGTTTATGCAGAATAGAAGCAAACAGAAGGAAAATAGGCAGGCATCATGCAGAGAATTAATATATTACAATCTTCATGGTTTACGCAACTGGAAAGGAAAAGATGAATGAACAAAGATAAGAAAAGAGAAGATATAATTGTGCTTACTCAATAGCAACAGCAGCAGCAGCAGCAAGCCGAGAAAATTCATCATATGGGCACCACATCGACTGCAAAAATAAATCAGGGACACTACATTAGTTGCAAAATATGTCAGCAATTGAAAAAATTTTAAGTGAATTTTCAAAGGTTGTGCAGCAATAAGAACACTACACTAATTACAAAAATGTACACAGTAACCCTTCAAGCAAAGGGTTACACCAAGATGCAGGGAATTCAAAAGTAGTCAATTCATAATGAGTAAATGCAAGTGAGGTTTAAGGCAACGGAGAAAGAAGATTTATAAAACTTACTGATTCATGATAAGTCAGGTCATAAACATCCTCAGGATTGACCAAGTCATCAATATTTAACTCGGTATATGATCGGCTACCGTCTGCATAAAGCCATTGACCTTTCTCAATTTTTCTACAGTTGGGACATTGCATCACTCCCTTCACATTAAATGCAGAACCAATACAATCTGTACCAAAAACAACAGAAACACAAATTACATAGACATAAAAGATTATTTTCGACAGCCTCTCCATCCCCTAAGATAGGCGTAAGGTTTGAAACATAGTCACATAGTTCGCAGTGCGCTCCGGTACGGAACGTGGAACGGGGTCGCAATTCGCTAGGTCCCTAAAATTCGGTACGGGTGGGGGTAGGCTCATTTCGGATCGTTCCGGTACGATGTACCATATAATGTGGTACGATGTACCAATTAAACTTAATATTAAGCTTTATTTATGATTTTATATATACAACATATGTTATATGTACTAACATCTTGATGTACTAAATTTTAATAGTCTAGGGTTAAAATTGACAAAAACTATAACTAAAGGGGAAGTTGTAATTTAGTTGAAAGAAAAGGTGTAAATAGGAAAAAGGAAGACACTTTTGTTTAGGACCCTAACAATCATCTTCACCCAAACTAAATTTTTCATAACCCTAAAGTACAGCCGCCTCTTGTCTCTTCCATGGTGGCTCCATCTAAAGTTCCAAACCTAAAAATAAGAGGTTTGGATTGCTCCAGTTCATAATCCGAACACGATCCAGTAACAAAAGCTGAAAAGCATCATGCTCTGCCTCTTGATTCGGTACACATCAGGTACGATTGAATAGCTTTTTTGGAACGTCCTTGTGGTGGTCGGAAATGCGATCCCAAGCGTTCCTGGATCGTGTTCGTACCGCGTTTCGGAACGGACGAACCAAGTCGAAAATCGTGGCATGCCTAGCGAATTATGTGACTATGGTTTGAAATCTCACCCCCAGCAGACCCTACTCTTCAAGTGGGATTTTACTGGGTATGTTTGTTTGTTTGTTTGAAAAGACGGTTTTTTGACATTTCAAAATCCCAAAATCTATGTTTGACAAAAATTCATTCATCTAACTCTTGAAATGAAAAAAAAAAAACTATTAGTAAAGCATTTTGTGTAAGTAGTGGGCAATAAATATATTTATCCACATGTGTATTCATTTGAACTTCAAAAATTTCATTTATTTTATTTCACAAAAGTATATCAGCAGGATGAGATGAATGATTTTTCTTGGACGAAAATACAGTTTTTATACTGAAAGAAACATGCACAAACTTCAAAGTTCAAATCACTATTCAACAGGGCCCAAAGGTCTGATCACAAGTCACAACCTACGGAATAATTAATAAAACCCTATTTACTTGCCTACTCGGGTTTATTAATACTTTCAACTCCTTGTGAAGTGCATACTGCAAATTAGATATAACACATTTCTCACAAGCATTACCCATCTATACTTATCCCTGACGGCTGACGTGTATCTAGGTCAACTGGACAAAGAAAATTTCATAACAGCTACCATGGTAGCACGTCTAGCACATGTACAAACTTCTATTCAGAAACCAACTAGACACTTTCACTTGCATCTCCTATTCGTTAACTAACTAATAACCATGTGCTTCAACTCCACCTCTTGGTTTTAAAATGCGTGATGTACGCACATCACGTATGCAAGGCGTTTGTTATCTAAAAACATTATTTATAGTATGCAAATTACAAACTTTGCATGTGCGTACTTAATTCAGATCATTTCCAAAAAAATTAACCAAACTCGGAAAGGAAAGTGGTGCCTTTCATCATGGTTTTCAAAGGTGCCCTTGGCGCGCACCTAGGCGCAGACAAAACGCCTTGCAGCCATCTAGGTGCTCCAGCCAGATCCGCGCCACAACCTGTAAATTCTGGCCAAAATGGTCTGAAACATCCATAAATGAAAAATGTCATGAAACCAGCCTTAGCCAAACAAGCCTAGAACATGTCTAAAACCCCTAAAAATGGTATGTTTCGGTTATGTGCCTTGCTTATCTCAGGCTCTCGCTTTTAAGCACCTTGTGCCTTCGACAGCTATAACGTCATCTAACGTACCTTGAGCTTAGACTAACCATTGTGCTCTTGCGCCCCCCGCCACTTCAACTGGGAAAGGCGTTATACACTGCCCCAGGGGCGTTAAATCAGGCGCCAAAACCTCACACGCCAAGCCATTAACGGGTGTTGGAGGAGTAAGCCTGTACTTGGGACCACCCCAAATCAACCAATCACACTTCTTCAAATCAAGCAATCACACATCTTCCGTTTTCTTTTTATAATATTTAGTTAAACCACAAAACGATAGTTAAACGGTTGGTTAGTAAAAGCCCATTGTCTACGTGGCAGGGCGCTATGTTAAAGCGCTAACGGATAGCCTTATCATAGTTGTTAAAAGCCATCACCTCTTCCGCCTATGCCCATTTTTTCAGGCGAGGCGAGGCGGGGCAATTGCGCTTTAATTCTCCAGGTGATGGTTCAAGCGCAGATTCCGGCGAGATTCCCAAATTCTTGAGAGTTTCAAGCCAGATTTCTAGTTTTATCCAAGAAAAACTACTTTAATACACTAATAATATTATAAAACTTTTAATACTAAATGTTATATAATATATAGCTTTTGTTTATTATATTTGAAAAATAGTACTATTCTTCTAATACTTTTTACCTTTTTCCTTTGTTCGCTTTTTTTTATCCCAAACCCTCACTTTTATTGTGCCCCTACGAGCCTTGACTACTCCTAGCGCCTTTGATAACTACGAGCCTTATAACAATCAATTTAAACATAACACTCTAATTAATCCTTCAACGATTCCACTACAATTAACTCCTAACATCTAACAATCAAATCAAATCAATTGAAACACAAACCACAATCAGATTAACTAACCTAAATGAAACTGATGGCCACAATGAAGCTTAGCAAAAGCACGATCTCCACAATCCGTAACATCCTCCAGACAGATCGAACACGATGTTAACACAGCACCTTTACCTCCATCATCTACACGATCTGTAAGTGTATCCTCTAACCCCATATGTAATAATAATAATAATAATCAATCAATCAACCGCCACACGAAACCCTAAATTGGAATGGTATATGATAATTAGTTATAATTGATTTCGAATTGAGGTGTGTTGATTGTAAATTAATAAGTTGTTATTATTATTATTATTGGTGTGAAATTGGGTTGAATTGGATTTGTTAGGGTTTGGAAAGAGGAGAAGAAATATTGGAAGTATGAAAAGGGGTGATGGAGAGAACCCAAGATATTATTATGATTTCACGATGTTTTTGACTTTTTAAGTTTGGTGTGTGCGGAAGGTTTTAGAATGGCTCGGTCTATTTCCACCCCTCCTTCTATTTTAACCCCCCTTAAAACGTCTTGCTTTGGGCAAAGCGAAGCGCTTTGCCCCCATTTTGAGAAGGTCAGTACGAGAGGCAGAAAAAGCTGAATTTTAAAAGTGAGGCGCTTCGAATCATTTTTTTATTTTGGGGTGTTTTTTGATATTTTGAATTGGTTTTTTATTTTTTAAAAAAAAATAATATAATAATTTAAAAAGTTAAAAAAAAATTAAAAACAAAGTAATAATCCTAATCAAACGTCTATATAGGCGTTTTCGATTTCCAAATGAATCAACGACTTAAACTTGACATCATCAACCACATATAGTCAAAGATTTTAACACAAAACAAGGTAATAACCCTAATTATACTATCATTAATAACTCTAAAAGTGGTTTTATTATTTTTTTATTCATTACTTCCGGGAAAGACACAACGTTAATCTTCGTTATCCTGTATCATATCTTAACATGCTTGGTAACAGAGAGAAATACTTTCTTCTTTTGTTGTACAATCTTTGTTAGTTATTGTTTACCTTCCAATCGATTTCAAGTATGTAAAGAACTTGATTTTCGAATGCGGTATGCGCGTTAAATTTCATTAAATAAATGAAAAAGGCGAACTAGTCAATCAAGGGATCCGCTTGGAGTCTAGAGCTTCGCGTGTCATCTTGGTCGAACTCATGTTGCAACATTCGTCTCGTATGTATTAGGGTCAGAAATTTTAGGGTTTTTTCCAATGCTCAAACAACACAGGCAAGTCCTCGTCTGATCCACAAAACAAAACCATAATCTTGAAGTGTTTTACTATAGCCATTTTTCCCTGGTTTACGAGGAATGGGTTGAAGGTGTGTGTTGCAAATATAATAAACAAAGATAATAGGAAGAAGATCAGAGCTCCAAAAGCAAGTGTGAAGATCAAGAGAAAGAAATTAGAAGAATATGATGAAAAGTGCTTCAACATAACTTGCACCGGCTTGAGATATGAGTTTGATTAGCTTAAATCTCTTTGATCCATGGTATCCACTTTCAATGATTCTAAGAAACTTGAAAGAAGAGGTACCTTGAAGACTAGATTCGGTGCAATCGACGAACATCGTTCAAAATTTCAACTTCCCGTTCAGGTGCATAAGTCCACCAACCTACTTGATCGTTGACAGATATCTCTCCGATAACAGAAGAGTTATCTTCAATGGTTCTAAGAAACTTGAAAGAAATTGAAGAAGATGATGAGATAGACGAACATCATTCAAAATTTCAACTTCCCGTTCAGGTGCTTAAGTCCACCAACCTATTTGATCGTTGACAGATATCTCTCCGATAACAGAAGAGTTATCTTCAATGATTTTAAGAAACTTGAAAGAAATTGAAGAAGATGATGAGATATACGAACATCATTCAAAATTTCAACTTCCCGTTCAGGTGCTTAAGTCCACCAACCTACTAGATTCGGTGCAATCAGAATCTGAATATTATATTACAATAATATTACGTTGAGCAAAAAGTTGTGTTTGAAGCCTAGTTTTTTTTGCCACAGGTACAGAAAGGTTATAAATGTTCATGTCATTTCAGGTTGCCTTCATCGTTGACAGATATCTCTCCGATAACAGAAGAGTTATCCTCAAACTTGATGTAATGTATAAGTTTTAGAGTCAGTCAGCATTTAAAGAACTTGCACCGGCATGAGTTTGATTAGCTTAAATCTCTCTAATCCATGGTATCCACTTTTCAGGCAAGCAAGTAAAATTCAATTGTTATCGGAGAGATATCTGTCAAAGAATTTAATCCGATATACTCTATATCAACCGAAAATGAGTATCATCAATCTGGTATTAGTGGTTGGAAACTGTGATGACAAAGCTTGTGTTGAGGGATAAACCATTCGGAATGGGTTGAAGGTGTGTGTTGAAACAAGGTATGGATATGGAGAACATGGAATGAGATGATTTCGAATTTCGTACAAAGATTCCATAAGTAAAAGTCGGTTGTTATCGGAGAGATATCTGTCAACGATCAAGGCAACATACTTGAAAACAATGGGAAGGTAAACAATTCCTGCTCATCATGAGGAATATCTAGTCGATCCGACTGTTGATTTCTTTTTGCAACCGGTACAACGAACTCTGAAGGGTTGCGCGTTAGCGCCGATCCGATTGTTAAAAGTATCAAGAATCTGAAATTAGTAAAACAACTTTTCAGGCCAGCAAGTAAAATTCAGTTGTTATCGGAGAGATATCTGTCAACGATGAAGGCAACCTGATAAAGGCTGAACACGAGTATAATCAAACAAGAGTTGTTCTGAAAACCACCAACGACCAGTTATAGTATAGTCTGGAAGTCAAGCATATCAATTAGACATGCAAAAATTATATTCTGAAAAATATTGGTATCGAATGTATAGTCGGAGCACCACGTACAATGATTAATCAAAGTTGTACAAAGCTGGATGTTTCTATTGAAAAACACAAACGAGCAATAAACGAACCGAAACGCCTCAAACGAATTTTTTTGGCTTGGAAACAACTTAAAAGAACTAAAAATGAATTAAAATTATTTTTTTAGTCAATAACAAATAATTTTAAAGAACTAAAAGAATTTTTTTTTTAAAAAAAAGGCCAAAGCGCCTGGCTTTGGCCAAAATGAATTTGAGGCGTTTCGGTTCGTTTATTGGTCGTTTGTGTTTTTCGGTAGAAACATCCAGCTTTGTACAACTTTGATGAATCATTGTACGTGGTGCTCCGACTAAACCTAACACACAACAATTTGTTTTAATTCATTTTAAAGTGTTTTTAATTATTTTTCAATCAATCAAGGTCTTCACATTTTAGTAACATTTTAGATTAACTGGGATTTAGAACAACCACATGTCGAGAAATGATAATTTTCAAATATTGCAGATCAAGGTGTTACCAAGCATGTCAAGAATGATAATTTTCAAATATTGCAGATCAAGGTGTTACCAAGCAGGTCAAGAAATGATAATTTTCAAATATTGCATGTCTAAATCATTGTATGATGTCTTTTCAGAGGAACCCTTGTTTGATTATACTCGTGTTCAGCCTTTAAACTTCGTTTTTTGTTTTTTGATAGAAAGGAACTAAGTTGCAAATATGATAATAATGTAAATAATAATAATAATAATAATAATGTAATAAGTTATGGTTTCGGTTTCCCTTCATCGTTGACAGATATCTCTCCGAGATGATAAAGGTAGATCATGGAAAGTTCAACTCAAGAAACAAAGATGAAACCGATTAATGTTCTTTATATATGAATAGTGACCCTCTGTCAATCGTCGTTGGTATAAATGGCAAGATATGTGGCTTTAGTCCTTAACCCAGGTTTGCCAGAGGGTCATTATTCATATATAAAAATCTTCCGAAAACACCAATTCCAACATCTTTACAACAAAATTGTTGGTAAATGATTTTTCTTTGATTGTAATAATCTTTAAGAAGACTTCTTGAAACGAATTTGAACAACATATCATTATGCATCTGAGATAGAAGGTTAGAAAGTGACAATGTTTCAAGGAATATAAAGTTGAAAAAAGACTGTTCAAATTCCCTCGTCTTAAATAGAGTAAAAAACAACTGTTAAGATTTCGTCATTTTATATAGATTGAAACAAAATAGGAACAAAAAAATAAGAAAACAAGTTTTTTTATAATTGCAAATTTTTGTAACCATTATCTTAATCATTAAGTTGCATACTCTATTTTACAACGTATGTTGACTTATCAATAGATGTTGTCACACAAACTCTGTAATGAGGACCTCATTATAATTTATATACTGATTTACAAAATCTGTTAACTCGTAAACAACTGTTCTCACACAAATGCCATCCATTAAGAAATTTCCAATAATACTTGACCATATGAAACAGATCTTTAAAACAACTGTTGACTTATGAACATATGTTCACAGACAACTTTTGGACACGTCAGCGTCACTTTTGATACGTCACCCACAATTTTTCATACACAAAAACCCTCTTATTCGATATTCCACTAACTTATTGTATTCAAAAACCAGAAAAGCGCTTTACTATCAATTACGACCTAAATCCATTTGACTACGAAATTTTAAATTTCTTGTCTTATTCGATTCCTAATTTGAATTCAATTGGTTTGTCTCAATCATTAGTATGGATCTTCAATTAAAAACCCCTCATAACTATCTACTATATCTGGTTAAAACACAACATAACCATCAATTTCACTCTATAATCGATGTGCTCTGCAAATCGAAATATCTACCAATCCTCGCCGCTGATGCTCCAATATATGTGGATACTCCGAAAGAATTCTGCAATAAAGTCGAGTGCCGGGAGAAAGACCAAAAGCCTTGTGCAGTTGTCTCCAAGATTGGAAATACAGATATCGAGATAACACTGGAATTCATCTGCAAGACATTCTCCCTAAACGATTTACAAGGTAATAATTCTTTTCCGAAAAATGAAGTTCAGACAGAGTTAATTGAGAGAGGGTATGAAGGTCAATTGACTGCATCCACAATGTTTAAACCAAATTTTCCCCCACCAATGAAGTTTTTTTTTCATACCCTTCTTATATGTCTGTCTGCAAAAACAACATCATTTAATAAGATACCATTGAAAACACAGTATCTTGGATATGCAATTTTAACGGACAGTGATTTCAACTTGTCTCAGACAGTATTTACTGGTTTAGTATCTAATGTAAAGGCTATAAAATCTGGATCTCGTAATGTTTTTTTACTATATACAAGATTGTTGAGTTTTTGCTTACAAAACTTGTTGCCTGATAATGATTTTTAAAAAGGAGTAGCTATTACAATTAATAGCTTCTCGAATGAAACTTTTACAAGAATGTTGGACGTTAAAAGTACAGAAAAGGTCATTAAAGGTAAAAGTTCTAAAAAACAAACAGTGATGCTTCAACATCTGTTGTTGTAACATCTGTTGCCGAGCCAACTGCTCCTGGTGAAAATGAAACCACAAACACTTCTTTGGAAATCATGCAAGTGATTTCAATAAACAAACCACCAATAAAAATCAAATCAAATCAAAAAGAAGAGAAACACTGTATCTCTGGAGCTTCAGAAGTCAAAGGAAACTACTACAGCCACACAAGAGCACCAAACAACAACTGTTGATGCTTCCTCTGAACCAATGGAAATAACAGCAATGACAGATAGTGTCAATGTATCCTCTCAACCTGATCATCCTGGAAATGAAGAACACATAAAACATGACCTAGACGATTCAGTTGTACATTTGTTTAAAAGTCCTTCTCCTGGAGCTGGATCTCTTTTAACTCCACCATCGTCCCCCTCACATGCACCAACAAAAATTCCACCTACCTTTAATCCATTTTTTGAGGCAATTAATAAATCTCAAACTGCAAACAGTCCCTCTCAATCACCCATCACTGAGAATACACAGCCAGAAGAGACTATTCATGAAAAAAATCAATCATCTAGCCCACAGGCAGAGAAGACCACACTCTCTGACTTGCAAGTCAATCCTGTTGGTACTTCAAATGAAGTTGCTACTACAAAAGCTGAGACAACTGTTTTCTGAGTTGGAAACTTAAGACAAATCACACACCCTTGCAACAAAAACAGTTGAACTTACAATTGTAACTTCTGCTACATTTGAAACTGATAACAACTCCAAAAAAGTTCCAGTTGCTGAGAACATTGAAACAAATGCAACAACAACTGGTTGGAATGTACATCATCCTCTTAATTTAAAGAATGCTTCAAAACATCAGAATTTGGCGGAAAGGGTAACTAAACTTGAAGCCTTATTTACAAAATTTGATGCAATGAAAGAAAAGTTCATAGAGAAAATCACTGAGGCTACCAATGAACTCTGCAAATCTGTTGACTCAATAATCCAGGGTCAACAAAAATTAGCAGAGATCAAACACAATTCTGAGATGGAGTCGTTAAACATGAAAGTGGATGCTTTATACAAGGATACTAAAACTGATATGAAAGCGGTTAATATATTCATCTGTTAAGGACAACTGGGTCTGCTCCAAGTTTTGTTTTTGAAACAGACGTTGATGTTGATGAAACCAAAAAGGGGAACAAAGATCAAACAACTGATATGCAAACATCTGATAAACCAGTTTTTACTAAAGTTTCAACCATTGTTGATGGGGAAGCAAAACAATTCGCTCATGTTTCTTCTGCCAAAACCACTGAAACCACAAAATCTGTTGGGACAGAAAATATACAAACAAATGTTACAAGTACAACTGTCTTTAGAGACTTCCCAACAACTTGCCAACAGGAGCTAACAACAATGAAAACATCAACTATCAATGACACGGCTGTCAGAAAACAAACTGCAGAAGTTTGTAAACTACCCATTGAATATTCAACAACATCAGTCATCAACACTACAAATCCCTTTACACAAACCACAACATTGCCACATCAATCACCAATCCAAATAACATCTGATGCTTCTTTGCACACATAATTGAATGTTCCGAGAACAACTACCCTTATACCCGACCAAGGACAAACATATGTTACATCAACAACTAAAACCATTCCAACTGCACATATCTCATCATTTCCACAGCAAACATCCAATTCTATCACCATATCAACACAGCATTACAACCGCAGTATTTAGAACCATTGCCTGCTAAATATCCTCTTGAAATATTAATAATCCAACATGAGATAAAATCTTTCTACTTAACAGACGATCCTTCATCATTAACTTTCACATCCATTGAAGGTTTCGAGAAACCTATGAATGTTAATCAGTATATGGAGATAAAACGACAACAGACTGAAATCAATATCAAAGAACTATGCAAAGGCAAAGATAACATGACTGCTCTTGGAATCCAGCAAACACAGCTTGAAAAGCTTAGTAAAATAAGAGACTTTGTATGGGAACTGAGCCAGAAATGCATGAAAGAAATACTTCTGAAGTGGAGAGAGGTGTAAGAAAAGAATTCATAGATCATATTTTAAATCTCAAATTTTACAACGTCACTGAAAGACAATTTGCTGGTTGGACTTCTGAAGAACTGAGGGATCACATATACAAAATTGAAGAGTTTCTTAAAGACCATAACAATCAGAAAAAAAACTCCAGCTGACTCAAAGAAGGACAAAGAAAGTGAATCTAAAAAAGCTTTAAAATTGAACAGAATGAGACAAGAGTTAAGTTGTAGCAAAATATGGTCAAATGAGATATGTTGCCAGATGGTCTGAATTAGTTTTGGTTGAAACCTATAAACTATTGGAGATAAACAGAGAAAAGGATCCAACTCTGCCCAGAAAACCAATTTATCCTGATGAACAAACAACCTCCTGAGCAGAAGATTCAACAGAAACGTAGATCCTCAACAACCAATCTTACCAGACAGACCATCAAACAAATGAAAAAAATGAAGACTGAAGATTAATTAACAGTTGAAATTTGAGAATAAACGTCTGTCCTGGATTAAAGAACTGATTTCATAAAAATTCTGTTTGTTTGTAGTAGAATGTTTTTTAAAGGAACAGATGTTATATGTGTGATAATATATCAAAGTTAACAACTTTGATTAAAACGTTTTCGTATTTAATGAAACGAAAGAGCTTTGAATAACAAATCTATCTATATGATAATTGAATACAACTCGGGTTGAATGGAGGCCTTAGAGAGGGCCTCTAGGATCCAACTACCTATATGGAGCTCCGAAAATCTATCTATAAAAACCGTTTTCTTTTTTTCTTTTTCATTCTCCACAATATAACTCTCATTTTCTTCCTAACAAATCTTTCAATCCTCCTTCTTCATCTTGCATCATTTGTTGATTCTTCACAACCGATTCAAGGTAATCATCGATCCAACTCTTCTAATGTTGATTCCTATTATTATTTTGACTTATTTTTTTATTCTTAACATTATTAAGAAGAAATCAAACGGATTTAACATTCCTTCAACCTTAACAATAAATTCACGATGAGTATAAGGTATACAAATAAGAACGATTTCTGTAAATCGTTCTATATTTTTTTGGAAACAGATTTATTCAGTTATTGAAACGAATTTATGTAAATTGCTCATTTGATCAGTTTTATTCATTTTAATGAAACGGATTTATTGAGTTGTATTCATTTGAATCTTTCGCTCATTTGATATTTTTTAAAAAGTGATATTCATTCATTTGTCTAAATCGTTCTGTAGGTTAAAAGGCATTTGAAATCACCATCATGAGAAGCAGCAGTGTCTTTTACACACTCAATTGACCTTTGTTTTGTACATGGTTAAAGGTAAATTTAATTGCAATTCCTCATCTTTTTGACTCATGGAGGTTTTGGCGTTAGTTTTTTTTATTTTTTTAAAGTTATTTAATCAGATTACCTAATCTGGGTGTAAAAAAATGTTAAATGACTCCATTTAATTACAAAAATTACTCATTTTTTATTGGGTTTAGGGATATTAAATCGGCGACGGATGCGGAAGGACCAAAGAGATCTCCCCCGAACCAGTTAAAGATCCACTATCTTTGTCAAACCGTCAAACACGATTAATTGAATTCCACTATTTTAGACAATTAAAATCAAGTGTTAAGTAAACAAAAGATTATAATAAACTAGAATAATGCATACAACAGGCTGTAGCATGGGAACTTGTTCAAAGACTTTAACAAAACAATGTAATACTAACTACTGAAGATACTGGGTCGGTTAGAAGCTTCTGTTTGAATTCCTTCAAAGCAATATAATACTTTAAAACATAAGCTTCTAACCGACTATTTTAGACGGAATTGAAGGAATTGAATCCCACTATTTTAGACACTTGATTTTAATTGAATTCCTTCAAAGCTTTTATAACTTATAATCCATTTCCACATCTGAGAATCATTCAATACTTGCATTTACTGCTTTATATTTTGAATTGTTTAGATTCTCATTAACTGCAATAGTAAAGGGGGAGTAATAACTCCTGTAAAAGTGATACTTTAACTTAGAACACTTATTATTCCGCTGTGCAAATTACTTTGATAAACCTGCAAACACATAAGTGTTCTTGAACTTAAACTGTTAAAAGAGACCACTGATCCAACAAACGCACTTTGAAGTAAATTTAAACGCACTTATTTTCTTATATCCCATATATAAACGCATGTATGTTGATATAAACACATATAGCATTTACATATATATTTGTCTACCATTGACTGAGATTTGGATAAAAACCATGGATAAGAACATAAAGAGGTATCAAGCAATACAAAAGGAGATGGAAGAAATGATTGATCAAGCACAAACCAAGTAATTCTGGGTTCCTGAATTGATGGAGAGGTGTAGAAAGTGGGATGAGGTGAACCATAAACAATCAAAAGACATAAGTGTTGAAAAGGATAATGCTGAATTTGAGGAGGAACAAAATGTGGTTGATATAGAAGAAAATGTAGTAGGGCTTGAAGTTGAAGATGAACAGAATGTTGAAGTTAATGAAACTTCAAAAAGGAATGAGGTGGAAAAGGATGATCAGGCTGTTGAAGGTAACACTACATCAGACAAGGCTGAATTAGCTAAGGATGCAAACCTAGAAGCTCAAAATCAAGAAGAAGAAATAACTGACACAACAATTAACATGCTGCAAACAGTAGAACCGGGTATTTATGCGGTGAAAGATGTAAATGAAACACCAAATGCAAAACAGGCTGAAAGGGAACTAGAAAAAGACAAAGGGAAAACAATGGATGATGGTGGTGTCAACTTAGAAGCTCAAAGTCAAGCAGATGAAATAACTGACACAACAATAAACATGCTGCAAACAATGGAAACAGGAGTGTATGCAGTGAAAGATGTACATGAAACACCAAATGCACAACAGGCTAAAAAGGTAAAGCCACAAGAAAAGGAAGCAGGAAAAGACAAGGGGAAAACAGTGGCTGATGGTGGAAGGCCAAAATAACTATACACTAGAAAGACCGTGTGCATCATTGAACAGCTAATGGAAGAGGAGTTAAGGCTAACAGAATTCATGTTTGCACATATTAGGGATAGATTGTAAGTGTTTTTTTTATTGTTTGTAAAATAATATCGAATGTTTACTAATTTTTTTAAATTCTTGACATTTAGGAAAATGTGTTTTCGTTCAAAAGCTGGAACAGAGACCCTGAAGGTGATTTTTGAAAGTTTCCATCCTCGAATTTGGCTTCACACAAATGCACCGGGATTGATATTCTGAATTATGAGGATTCGAGTCGAAGGAAAGAGGGGTCTACTTATAGACTGCTTTTTAGTTCTACCATGATGGTATGAATAAACGCATGCACATAAAAATTTAGATGCACATAGGAAACTGCTATTTTGTTAACTGGTACAAAAGAATGTTAAACGCACATACAATATATCTTAAGCGCACGTTATAATATTTATTGTTTTTTGATTTCCTAACAATGCAACCTAATAACCACTATGAAGAAGGGGTTAGTTGGGCAGATAGGCATGAGGTTTTTAAAGGCAATCTTCAAAGTATCCTACGAAAGTTTAAAGCAGAACGTTAGCTGAATTCGACATGATTCTCATGCCAATGTTGATAGATAAACATTTCTATGTCTTGAGTTTTGATTTGAAGAATGGAATTACAGAGTTGCTTGACAACTCTAAAGAGGTACAAGACTTTGAAGAGCGATATAAAGGGGTACCCAAAATACTGGTATGTAAAGGATCTAATATCACATTTAACACAAAAAACATGAAAAAACATTATCATAACAAACTGTTTTTTTGTAAAAATATTTGTAGAGACACACATTGTACCATAGCTTGATGACAACCTGTCCTAGAAGCATAGGGATTGAAAAACTTAAAGTAAATCCTATTATAAGACGAGAAATGCCGTGGAGGACTCTAGACAACCAAGAAGACTGTGGCATATTCGCTATGAGACACCTGAAAAAATTTAAAGGGCAAAAATTTTGGAAACTGTGGTTTTGCAAGTAAATCAGAATTTCAAAAGAAGCAGTTGATTGCGTTGCGTGTCAAGTACGAGCGAAGATTGTACTCTCCCCTCACAACCTGGTGAGAGATGAAATTGTTGAAGAGGCTAACAAGTTTGCAAAATGGCCACTCAACGCAAAGACAAAGATGATGGAGAATGCCACGCCAAAATTACAAAAGAGGTTGGATAATATGAAGAAGGTTATGGGGTTTTATTGTTAGTTAATGATTTGAACAGAATATTTAGTTACCGACTTGGTTTTTAATCTTGGTAGTTTAAACGCACGTTACAAATAGAATTGATTATTCAGACTTCACTTAAACGCACTTGTACATATGTATACTTATTTCTTACGCACGTTACAATAACAAAGAAACAAAAAAAAAATACACACACACACACAACAAAACAACACAAACAAACCACAATCACCTACATGGGCAGTTCCTTGGGGAGTTTACATAGATTTTAGGAACTGAATTTTAAATTCAATATAACACCTCAAAAGGGCTATGGATTTTGTAAGTTGTTCGACAAGATTAGCATCGCCATTTTTTTGCATCAATCATGAACATAACTGCAAGTTCATGAAGACTTGAGTCAGGCATACGCATAAGAAGCTTGGAAATCTCATCTCTCTTACACATGCCATCATTTATCCTATTTAGATTATCGGTTAGACGACCCTCACAAGCATAATCTTTTGCAATTTGCTCCTCAATCCATTTTATCATTTGAGATTTTGTTGATGAAGATGAAGACATTACAGGAAATAAAAAAAGATAAGCTGTGATTCAATTGTGTGGTGTAAAAATGATTCTATAGAGATAAGTATATAAAGAAAACAATAATAACATATCACAAAATATCATTCACGAGAATTTCTGTTATTGTTGGTTTCCAATAATTGATATAAAAATGCACGTGACTAATATATTAAACGCACATATATGGTTTTGATAAACGCAGATTTAAACTTTTGAAACGTACTTATAAAAAGAATGAAAACCAAATATTATTTTACATAGATGCACGTTGTACAAAAATTGCTTAACTACAAGAGTGAATAGCCAAATCCGTCCCTGGGGTTTGGCCAATATTGCTAGATCCATCCATTTTGAGAATTTTCGACTTCTGAGCCACTGAACTTTACACTTCTGTGCCAAATCCGTCCAAATCACAAACCCAGTTAAAAATTTCTGTTAACTCGAGGGTATTTTAGTCATTTCATCTATTATATTTAAAACCCCTATCATTATATTTAAAACCCTTTCATCCCTGTTAAAAACCCTCATTTATCTGCAACCCTAAAACAAAAAAACGAATTATACTTCAAATCCAAAAACCCTAAAACGATGGTTCGATGTGATTGTGGTTCCCCAACAATAATTCGGAGATCATACACTTCAATGAACCCAGGAAGACGATTTCATTGTTGCAGTAGACAGGTATGGTTATGAATTTTCCCTCTATTATATCCCCAAATCAAACCGTAATTAAATTAGGACTAAATTGGGTGACTTTATTATAACAGGGACGAAGTTGTGGGTTTGTATGTTGGGCTGAGGATTCAGTTTCCAGGAATGCTGATGTTGTTATCCGAGACCTAATGATTTCAGGTAGACAGCATGAAGAAAATTCAAGAATGTTGACTGAAAGGATTAGCAATCTGGAAATTGTTGTAAGGAGTTTGAAAAAACAGAACAAGAGGCTAAGAATTATGTTGCTAGTTTGTTTGGTCATTTTCATAATGTATTATGTGTAGGAATGTTGAAGATGTATTTGTAATCAGTATGTAATCTTTTGGATGATGGAATGAAATGGAGTTATTGAAACTGCAAGCAGTTTAATGGAACAAATGGGTCAATATGCACAAATGGGTCAAATGGGTCAACATGCACAAACTTAACAACTTGGACAAAGTGGACAAATGGGTCAACATGCACAAATGTAACCATCATTTAATAGAAACCCATAACTTTAATACATACCAAAGTTAACAAAACAAAATAACCATAGTTTGGGCATACATAATGTAACCAAATCACAGACAACTAGCAAATTCATACTACATAACAAAGTTTAACAAAACAACCAAAATAAGTTCACATCCACAGACAACTAAGAAAAGCAGCAGACAACTAACTTCCAGCAGCAGCAGCACCTGAACTTCCAGCAGCAGCAACACCTGAACTTCCAGTAGCACTTGAACTTCCAGCAACACTTGTTGGTGGTCCAGTAGATGAACAGGTCCTCTTATTGTGTCCCTTACCTTTGCATTTGGTGCAACTCAATGAATTTGCCTTCCTTGGCATCTTTGAACATGTTTCAACAGTTTGTCTCAACTCTTGAAGCTCTGCAGCAGACTTCTTCCACTTTTTCTTTGGTCTCCCAGCTTGTTTGTGGTATTTTGGAGAGACTAAGGTACTTGGGCACCTAGATTTTGGATTTATACCTATGAAATAGGATCTTGACCAATGTTTAGGTTCAATCTTTTTTAAGTATTCATGCAAATCTTTGTCAGCATCTCTAACTTTTTGCATTGCAGTTTTAAATGCTGGTATTGTTGTTGCAGCAGCACATGTCCATAGTAACTTCTTGTAGACATCACCTCTCCACTTTGATTGCATGTTGTCATGTATATGTCTCAAGCAATACCTATGATCAGCATAAGGATAAACCTTGGATATTGCAGGTATTATTCCCTAAACATGAACATTTAACTAATTAATGAACTTAACCAAAAGTAAAATCAGTAAGTTAAAACAAACAAACAAGTCAACAAGAACATGTACCTTTTGCCTATCACTTATAAAGGTGAAGGTGCTGTTCTGGTCAATATCCAAGTCATCCCCTATTAACTCTAAGAACCAAGTCCAGCTGGCAGTGGTTTCACTTTCAACTAAAGCATATGCAACAGGGTAGATTCCACTGTTCCCATCAACTCCAACTGCTGTCAAAATTATACCAGGAAAGGGCCCTTTAAGAAAGCAACCATCTAGCCCCAACAGATCTCTCATACCTGCCTTCCACCCCCTCTTCAATGCCCCTAGGCATATATATATCCTTCTAAATTGCCTTGTTGGACTGTTTGGATTACACAAAGGTTCAACATCTAGCTTGACTGTGGTTCCTGGATCAGATCTAAGAAGCTCCTCACCATAGTCCCTTAGTTTCTGATATTGAGCTTCATAGTCTCCTTGAATTTTTGCAGTTGCCATCACCTTAGCCCTATACACTTGACCAGTTGTTATTTGTACCTGAAATCTCTTTTGCATTTCCTCTTGAAGAGCTTGAACAGTCCAAACTGGGTTGGTTCTAAGAGTAGGTTCAATCTGCTTAGCCAACCAACTGACAGTGCACAAATTAACCACTCTTGTTTGCAAACATGTATGTTCCTTATTGTAGGTTTTAACTCTCCAAACTCCCCTTTTACCAATGTTAGAAACATGCACTGACCAGGGGCATAGGGGTTTAGGATACTTCTTTTTTGGTTTAGGTATTTTTGGTGGTGATTTTACTGATTTACCCTTACCCTTGCTGGTCCCACCATGTGATTCCCCTTTTGCTTTTGATAAAGTCTTTGCCTTTGAAATTGTCTCGGCAATTGATGTGGTCTCACCTCCTTTAATATCACAACCACCTATTGAAAGATTCCCACCCATACACACTATCCGAAATCTAAACTTGTCATTTTTTGAAATAAACAATTGTCTCCTTGTGTGTACAGCATGAGATTTGGCCAGATCAGTTATGCACTTTCTATTAGAAAATGTTTGGGTCACATAAAATGGGTCATCCATAGATAATTGGGCCTTTCTTTTCTGCTTTGTAATTTGCCTAATAACTCATTCCATTGGAGTATCATCAGAGTCAGATAGACTATCAAAGTCATCACCATCAACTTCATTTTCAGGAGCATCTTCATAATCCCTTTCATTCTCTTCACCATCTTCCTTACCTTCAAAATCAACCATTGCTCTAAACTCTTCCATGTCATCTACTTTGTAATCTTCCACAGTATTATCTTCATCAACCATGTAATCTGGATCATCATCTTCACTATCATGTTTACTGCCCTCATTCTCACTGCTCTCACTACTCTCATAAGATTCCTCACCACCCTCATTCTCCCTACCCTCATTCTCAATGCCCTCATTCTCACTGCCCTCAGTCACATTAAAGCCCTCAACAAATCTAGCCTCTTGTGTAACCTCCCCTGTATCTAAGTCATCACTTTCATTAGAATGAGTTCTTATGTGTTCAACATATACCTCCAATACTTTAGTTTTTTCAGCATAACCTAGCAGACGATTAACATCTTGATCATTTCCTAATGGTCTTAAGCCCAAATCCAGGTCTTCTTCTCCAGGTACTTTAAAATGGTATGTTACTATATCATCTTCTGAATAACCTAGCTCTATCAGCATATCATTCAACGTAATCACAGTAAAAAAGTCTGTATTAACCTTATCAATGTATGTGATCTTACCATCCTCATATTTGATTTCTGGAAATTCAGAAAACTTACCACCATGATGAAATTGCAAAGTAAAGCAAAAAGGATATTGATCTGAAATGATATACAAAACATAAAATTAAAACATAATATCAATTTAAGAAGACACATTTTCTGAAAGAATTTAAGTCGTTGAACAAACCATATTCAGCAGCTGGATCAAAGCTTGAATTTAGTTCTCGAACAACCCAATCATGCTCTCGAATATACCAATCGTCGTCGCTCATTATTCTGATTAAGAAGAAGATGAACTCTGGTGGTTTTGTGATTATCGTTGTGGATTATAATTGTTTTAGGGTTGCAGATAAATGAGGGTTTTTAACAGGGATGAAGGGGTTTTAAATATAATAGATGAAATGACTAAAATACCCTCGAGTTAACAGAAATTTTTAACTGGGTTTGTGATTTGGACGGATTTGACACAGAAGTGTAAAGTTCAGTGGCTCAGAAGTCGAAAATTCTCAAAATGGATGGATCTAGCAATATTGGCCAAACCCCAGGGACGGATTTGACTATTCACTCTAACTACAAAAGCACTTTATGTATTTTCTTCATCATCATATTACTGCTAATGAAAACTCCTTAATCTTCTTCTTTCTCTCTATACAATACCTCCATGATTATTGATTTTGATTAACATACAACCCAAATGTAAAACTAAGTCAATCATAAGATCATCCCTCGTAATCAATCGTCAACAAAAGATTGTTGATTAAGTAAAAAAACAAAGCATCAGAAAAATCATCGACATGTATTGTTAATTGAATCGATCGTGATTCATAGTTAATCGATTAAGAATTGAATCGTGAATTGAATCTGAATTATTATGAAATCTAATTAATCAATTTTGAACTGAGATTTAATCAACCGGGATTAAATTTATTAACCCTAATTATGTCTATAACATGCTAGTCTAGTTCAAATAAAATAATAACGATAACCATCATATTCATATCAATGTGAACAGAAACAAGACTAGAAAGCGATGGCAATGTGCTACAGTTCCACCAAATCCCTCTTTATAAAAAACCCTAATAATCCTTTATTTAACACACATCACTTCAATCTTTATATATTCGTTTGGTTGTTAATTATATAAATGATGTCGGAGAACGAACAGGATTATTGTTCAATTTGCCGTGATGAAGTTGCTATCCAGAATTACGCTGATCGTGGCTTCTCGAAGCTCGAATGCGGGCATGTGTTTCATACATGTAAGTTGTTTGCGTTTTATTTTTTTAGATATTCAATTTGATTGTAATATATGTTACGGGTGTGAATTTCTGACATGACCAGATAACACGAGCCTTACACAAAACTTGTGTGTTTGGGTTTAGTCTAAATGAGTTAAGTTCAGTTTCAGGTTGAATCCATTTAGCTAAACGGGCGGGTGCCGGGTGGGTTGACCCGTTTAACCCATTTATATTGTATTTCATTTTTTACGATATGTTTTATGATATAAAATTAAATTGGTTAATGATTTTTTACAATGTGTTTTTGGTAGTAAATTTTAATTTTGCTATTTTAATTTGCGAAAAAATAAAAAAATCGGGCTGAACAAGTGTGTTTGGGTCAACCCGTGAATATTCGGGTCGTGTTTCGTTCAAATGTATGACACGAATTTCGGGTTCGGGTTGGGGTCCGGGTCGGGCTCGTTTAAAATTTTCAGGTTCGGTCCCCGTGAACACCACCCGTTTAGCACCCCTAATTTATATGTTTTCACCACATGAACCTAACATGAAATTCGTAGGTTTGAGTTTTGTCTAAATGGGTTAGGGTTAGTTTCAAGTGGAACCTGCCAACCTGTTTAGCTAAACGGGATGGGTATGGGTCAATCCAATGGGTTGGCGGGTTGACACGTTTAACATATTTATATTATATTCTATTTTTTTTTTCATGTATTTTATGTTATGATTATAACTTAAAAAGAAATTGACAACATATTTTACCATAAAAATACATTTTTATATACAATTGTATATTTGTTGTAAAGTTCTAATTTTAAAATAATATTCATATGTGAACAAAATAAAAAATAAAAAAACTTCGGGTCAAACACAATTTTCGGGTCCATGATGTGTTCGGCTTTGTTTAAAATTTTTGGTTTCAGTTTAGACTCACCAATCCACAAACACAACCCGTTTAACACCCTTCCATTAGTTGAGTCCAACATGTCATGCATAGTAAAGTTATGACCCAAAAATATATGAATAGTTTTAAAAAGCTTAGGTTTGCTATTAAGGAAGGGCCAGGGCCGCCCCATATCAACCAATCACATTTTTTTCTCTCTTTTTAGTTAAAACATAACGTGATAATTACAGATTGAGTTAGGGGCTGTTTGGTAGGATCTGTTTGATTAAATGCCGAACCATTAATCATTATGAGGGTCTGAATGGTTCAGTACCCTTTATTAGCTGAATGGTTAAGAGTTTAATGGAATCATTCAGATGTTTTTTTAGTTGAAACAAACACTCTTAATGCCGAATGATTAAGAGTTTTATTAATAGGCTAACAAACACCTCTTAGTTAAACCATAATTTGTTTGTAATGATGCGTTAATATCAGTTAGTTTGCGTTAATAGAAGTTTATTGTAGTGAAGTTTTTATAGGATTAATAGGTTATTGTTTTTGTATTGAAGTTGTGAGGGATCATATCATGTTTGATAATGATGTTAATGTATGACCTGATGTTAATAAGACCAAGGTGGGTTTCATTCATAGTTGTCAATAGCGAATATCGGACGATAGCGACAGGCTACCAATATGTACGTAGTGATAGTGATGAAATAGCGGTCTATTTCATGTTTAGCGATATACTAGAAAATTTTAAAAAATGTTTTATATGTATATTTTACCAAAAAAAAAAGAACAAAAATCTCACTATTTCCCGCTATGTGTTGCTATCAACCACGTATCGACACATGAACGCTAGTCATAGTTGTTAAAACGACCATAGCGCCCGTTATAGCGAATAGCGTAGTGCTCATGTGTCGCTATATGGTTGATAGCGACAAAATACCGGGAAATAGCGAGATTTTTGTATTATTTTTTTATTAAAATATACATATAAAATATCTTTAAAATTTTCTTCTAGTGTATCGCTAAACATAAAATAACGGCCGCTATTTCATCGTTATCGCTACGTAGCATATCGGTAGCTTGTTGCTATCATCCGTTATTCGCTATTGACAACTATGAGCGCTACGCTATTCGCTATAGCGGGCTCTATGGACGCTATTAACAACTATGGTTTGATTAATGTTTGAGTAGAGGTTAGTATTTGGTTGTGTAAATATGGAAATATACTTTTCAGATTGGATAATGACTCTAATCTAACAACAGATCAAATTCTGAGATAAATATAAGTTATTGCAAAGTGCTTTACTAACAGTTTTTATTCATTTCAAGAGTTGGATGAATGAAGCCATGTCAAACATAGATCTTGGGATTTTGAAATTTATAACTTCTGTAATTTGGGTTTCTATGGAGTTTGGTGCAGTTTGCATTGTCAAAGCAGTTATTGCGAAGAATGTGATGGAATGTCCCAACTGCAGGCATATTGGGATCGGTGAATTGGGTTTTCAAAATGGTCCCCAACCATCTTCTGACTCCAGTGATGACGATTCGGGCAGTTCTGAAGATAATCGTGATCAGATGGATATTGAATCAGTAAGTTTTCTATATCTTCTTTCTATGTTGCCTTAAATGTCACTAGATTTGCTAGTTATGAAAAGACTACATTTGGTGGCGTTTTCATGTCAACATATTTTTGTCTTGATGATGTTTTATGTGTTCTCAACCCCACTTGCGGTGTGTGCATATATTGTATATATGTGTGGGCCAGGGGGGGAGGGGGAGGTAAAATTACACTAATTTTAACGTTATTTTACTAATTTTGTGAAAATAATGTTAAAACGACGGACTGTTAATCATTCATCATGTGGTGGGTTTGATAGCCAAAAGGCAAGGGGGTACATGCACCAATCGGGCTTGTCTCGATTACTAAATGTTATGTGCCTTATGTCAAAGATGCATAACCACTATCGAGTCAGGGGTCTCACCGGAAGCAGCCTCTCTATTCCCATGGGGTAGAGGTAAGGCTGTCTACATCTTACCCCTTCTAAGACCCTACCTTAGCTTTGCTATTGGTGGATTAACTGAGTATGATGATGATGATGTTTTACGTGTTCCTATTTTTGTAGCTGACTACTACTATATTTTTTAGTACTTTTTTGTTTCCTTGTGTAGATTCCCGTAGCATTCTATATTTCTAACTACAATAGAATTCCCTCTGCATTTTTGTGTAACCCTTTGTTTGAAGGGTCACTGCGTACATTTTTGTGTATAGACGTATAAATAGTGTTGTGTTGTGTTGTTACTGCTGAGATGAGATCCTTTGAATATTGAGTCAAGCAGGTCTTTTTGCAACTAATGTGTGTTCCCGATTTCTTTTTGCAGTCTCCATCTTTCGACTTCAGTGATGATGCTGAAGATGCTTATGATCCAGTTACTTTTGAAATGGTAAGTTTCATACATCGTCTTTCTCCGTTGCCTTAAATCTCGCGTGTGCTTGTTATAAATGGACTATATTTGGAGGCCTTTGCTTGTTTCTTGTTGTCATTGTATCTTTATGATATTTTATCTGTTCATATTATATGTTTTCACCATTTTTTTGTTATCGGCAGTTGAGCTATACTATATTATTTGGTACTTTCCGTTTCCTGCTGTGTAGATTCATTGAGAAGCACTCTATGTTTCTAATATCCTTTTCATTTCCAGCAATGGTTTTTGCAGTCCAGGATCTACCAAGAAGCAGGCAGGCTCACAGATGGAATAGAGGTATGATTTGCTTGCTTCCCACCCTTCCCAGACCCTACCAATAGCTTTGCTATAGGTGAGATTTTACTGGGTATGGTTGTTGCTGTTTGAATTGACTACATTTGAATTCCTTGCTGGACCTCTGCCTTTTGGTGTAACCCTTTGTTTGAAGGGTTATTGTGCACATTTTTGTGATTTGCGTAGTGTTCTTATTTATGAATTCCTTTGAAAATTTAGTCTACCAGATGTTTTGCAACTAATGTAGTGTCCCCTTTTTTTGCAGTCTCTATCTTCTGAGTTCAGTGATGACGACTCGGTCAATCCTGAAGATGCGATTGATCTGACTCCTTTTGAACCTGTAAATTTTATATATCTTCTTTCTCTGTAGCCTTAGATCTCACTTGTATATGCTATTTATGAATTGACCATATTGGAGTTTCCTGCAGAAGCTATGCATTTTGGTGTAACCTTTTGTTTGAAGGGTTATTGTGTGCATGTTTGTGATTAGTATAGTGTCTTTATTGCTGAGTTCCTTTGAAAATTGAGTCTACCAGATCTTTTGCAACTAATGTACTGTCCCCTGTTTCTTTTTGTAGGCGCCACCTTCTGAATTAAGTGATGACGACTCGGTCATACCTGAAGATGCTATTGATCTGACTCCTTTTGAACCAGTAAGTTATATGTATATAGGATTTGGATTATTTGAGAACCACCATTTAGGGAGAGAACTCGAGAACCAAGTGTGAACACAAAAATCTCTCCACCAAAAAATAAAAAAAATAAAATAAAAAAATTATGTAACCTAAAAACTAAAGAAATAAAAAAATAAAAACACCAAAATGTTTATCTAGTGTTACTATTTAAAAAAATTGCTTATATTATGTCATGTCCGATGCACATGTGCATTTCAATGTTAGATATATACAGACATGTACCGTATTCACTTGTGCATTATTATTAGAGCACACTTTTAAATAAATTGTCAATTACCATAATTAAATGATCATTAAATGGACGCGATGTGATATATAATGGGGCAAAAAAAAATTTCATTGATCATTAAATGGACGCTAAGTGTGATATAAAATACACTCGAACTCGTCAATTGTTTAGCCATGCATATATAACATAAGTTGAAAGTAAGACACGTGTAGGACAACAAACATGAATAAACTTAAAACAACTCTACATAAGAAGTATAAAATAAGACAAGTGTACTGCATGCACATGTGCATTTTCACTATAATACCCCGTAGTTAGGTTTTTTTAGGGGTTTAGTTTTTAGGTATGGTGGGGTGGGGGTATTTAACTGCACATGTGCACCTTACAGTGGGGGGATGGGGGTTTAGGTTTTTCGGGGGTGGGCGATATTAGGTTTTTAGGGGGTGGAGGTGGGGTTTTTATGTTTTTTTTTGTTTGTGTTCACACTAGTTTTCAAGTTCTCTCCTTAAAACAAGTTCTCGCCTTAAAACTAGTTCTCGCATGATCCCTACCCTATATGTGTGTGTGTATGTATTCTCTATTGTATTTGCTAGTTTTGAATCAACTACATTGGCATTTCCTACGTAACCTATGCACTTTGGTGTAACCCTTTGTTTAAAGCATAGTTGTTAATAGCGACCATAGCACCTGCTATAGCAAATAGTGTAACGCTCATAAGTCGTTATATGGTTGATAGCGACAAATAGTGGGAAATAGTGAGCGTTTTGTATTTTTTTAATTTTTTCGTAAAACGTACATATAAAATATCTCTAAAATAATCTTCTAGTTTATCGCTAAGCATGAAATAGCGCCTACTATTTCATGGCTATTGCTATGTAGCGTATCGGTAGCTTGTCGCTATCGTCTGCTATTTGCTGATAACAACTATGGTTTAAAGGATTATTGTGTATATTTTTGTGATTAGTGTAGTGTTCTTATTGCTGAGATCCTTTAAAAATTGTGTCTACCAGATTTTTTGCACCTAATGTAGCGTCCCTGATTTATTTTTGCAGTCGGTGTTCCCATTTGCTGGAGTTAGTGAATTCAATGATGACTTGGTCAATCCTGAAGATTCTATTGATTTGACTCCTTTCGAACCAGTAAGTTTTATATGTATCTTCTTTCTCTATTGCCTTAAATCTCATTTGTATTTGCTAGTTATGAATTGACTACATTGGAATTTCCTACAGAACCTCTGCATTTTGGTGTAACCCTTTGTTTAAAGGAATATTGTGTATATATTTTTTACTTTGTTTTAGGTTCATTCCTACATAGGAGCCTAACTTTGTAGTTTATTTAGGTGACCTTTGCATGGTATCTTTGATTTGTCTGTCAACATGGTCTGTTATTTGTCCATATAATGTGTTTTTAGACTCCATGTCCTCTTTAGTGCGGATTTTTGAGTAGCTATGGTTTTTTTTAAATGATTGGATTATGGTTTAGAGCTGAGGGTCTCACTGGAAGCAGCCTCTCTAGGCTTCCCTACATCTTATCCTCCCCATACCCTGCTAATAGCTTGGCGATGAGTGGTATTCTAGTGGATATATATGGTGGTTGTTGTTGTGTACTTGTGTACATTTTTGTGATTAGTGTAGTGTTCTTATTGTTACCAATGGGCTTATAGCCTAGTGGTACCCACTACCAATGATAAGTGTTGGGCATGAGAGGAGACAAGTTCGAATCTTGTGGGCAACACTTTGAGGTATTTTGCCGGGATCATAACCCTTGTGGGGTGGGATGATCGGTATCCAATATGGATACCAGGGGCCAGAGGGTCTCCTCCACATACCCTTTTTTTTTATTGTTGAGATCCTTTGAAATTGAATCTACCAGATTTTTTTGCAACTAATGTAGTGTCCTCGATTTCTTTTTGCAGTCGGTCTTCCCATTTGCTGGAGTTAGTGAATTCAGTGATGACTCGGTCAATCCTGAAGATGCTATTGATCTGACTCCTTTTGAACCGGTATGTTTTATTTAACTTCTTTCTCTATCGCCTTAAATCTCACTTGTATTTGCTAGTTATGAATTGACTACATTGGAATTTCCTTCAGAACCTCTGCATTTTAGTGTAAATGTTATTGTGTACATTTTTTACTTTATTTTAGGATCATTCCCTAGGAGCCTAACTTTGCAGTTTATATAGGTGACCTTTGCATGGCATCGTTGATCTGTCCGTCAACTTTATGTGTCATTTGTTCATATCATGCGTTTTTAGACTCCATGTCCTCTTTAGTTCAATTTTTGAGTAGCTATGGTTTTTTTAATGGTTAGATATTGCTTTAGAGCTAAGGGTCTCACTAGAAGCATCCTCTCTATCCCTTGGGATAAAGGTAAGGCTTACCTACATCATACCCTCCTCCGACCCTGCTAAATGCTATTAGCCTGGCTATGAGTGTGATTCTGGGTATGGTTGTTGTTGTTGTGTACTTTTTTTGTGATTAGTTTAGTGTTCTTATTGTTGAGAAGTTGTGATCCTTTAAAATTGTGTCTACTGGATTTTTTTGCATCTAATGTAGTGTCCCCGATCTCTTTTTGCAGTCGGTGTTCCCATTTGCGGGAGTTAGTGAATTCAATGATGACTCGGTCAATCCTGAAGATGCTATTGATCTGACTCCTTTTGAGCCTGTAAGTTTTATATTTTCTTTCTCTGCTGCTTTAAATTTCACTTGTATTCGCTAGTATGAATTGACTATGTTGGAGTTTCATGCAGAACCTCTGCATTTTGGGTGTAACCCTTTCTTTAAAGGGTTATTGTGTACATTTTTGTTTTCGATGTGGTGTTCTTGTTGTTGAGTTCCTTTGAAAATTGAGTCTACCAGATCTTTTGCAACTAATGTAGTGTCTTTGATTTCGTTCTGCAGCGGGTGTTTCGATTTGCTGGAGTTAGTGATTTTAGTATGCTTGATGCTTCTGCTGCTTTTGGGTAAGCATAATTTTATCTTTATATGTGTTCATTCTGCCCTTTGGTTAGTTTCCCTTAATTTTGCTTTTATGTTTATATTTTACATAAATGTTGAAGAGTGCTTGAGAGTTTTTTGTTTGGGCTAGAGGGGGCACTACTTTACTTACCAACATTCATTTGGGCTTTTTATATAAGGTTATGGGTTGAGGCTCGCTTGCGATGTGCGCATATAATGTATATGTGTGTGTGTGTTGGGGGTAGAGGTGTACAAAAAAACCGGTTTTAAAAAAAAAACCTAAACCCTAACCGAAACCGGTTTAAAAAAAACCGGTTTTTTAACAACCGGTTAAAAAAAAAACCTATTTAAAAAAAACCGGTTTTTTTTTCAGTTTTTCAGCACCAAGGAAGAACCGGTTTTAAAACCGATTTTTTTAAAAAAAAAACCGATTTTTTAAATAAAAAAACCGGTTTAAAAACCGACCCTAACCGGTTTCACCGGTTTGGGTTTTAAGCACTAAAAACCGGTTTTAAAACCGAACCGGTTTTAAAAAAAAACCGATTTAATCTCTAGTAAAAAAACCGGTTTTTTTAAAACCGGGTAACCCCGGTTTGTACACCTCTAGTTGGGGGGGGGGGGGGGGGGGGGTTTAAAAGTGCACTAACTTTAATGTTGTGTTATTAAATTCGTGAAAAGAATGTTAATAATGATGGACGGTTAATCATGCATCATGGCATTAGATAGCCAAAACACAAGACCAATCAGGTTTGGCCCGATTCTTTTGACCTGTTTTGAAATATTTTGCTTTCAGCTATTTCTTGTTACCTGAGCAAATTATGATAAGCAATATATGCACTTAACAAAAAATTTGTGTCTCAACAACCAATTCAATAGTATTATAATAAACTTTTAATATTAAACAGATGCAGTAAAAGTGTACTTGCAGTGATAACTGTAATGATTGATTTATTATTTTGTGGTTGTTGCAGTTCATCTATAGGAGGTCTCGGTCATGGTGGCTGGCTACTGAATGATACCCCTGATAGTGTTGCACGTCAAACGTTAGTTTTTATATTTTATTAACATCAATTTGTGGGACAAAAACCAAATAAATATTATTTCAATGATAATCTCGTTTTTCGTATCGAACGTATGCATTAAAAGTAGACTTTATGCGATTTTCAACCCGTTTTGACAAATTTAATTTAATATTTTCTTTAGTGACTAATGGATTGATTTTTTTTTCTTTCTTTGTGGTTGTTGCAGCTATTCGACTGGATGTCTCGTCTCTCCTTACAACATATTTGACGATTCTTACCTGTGCTCTGATATGGCTGAACATGCATGGTTAGTTTGTATATTTATTCAACACTATTTTCTTGTTTTTCCTTGTCAAAAACAAAGTATTATGATATTATCTTTTTAAGCATCAATGACGAACTTGTACCTCTTAGATATCTTTCAAGATTACTTAAATCTCACATTGTTAGTCCAATTTTTGAATACAGGGCCAGGGTCACGTCTGATGCTAACTTTACTGATAATGGCTGGTTACATGAAATCATAATCTCAAGCCTCCATTCAACATCTCAGGAAAGACTTGATGTGTATGTATCGAATTCTAACATTCCTACATGAACTGAGATTAGTAGGGGGATGATAGGCTTTTTTCTATTATTATTATTATTATTATTATTTTAAGCTAGTTGCCCGTCTACCTTCTATTATGATGTAACTTTCGCATTTTGTTTTAATTAGAACATTTATTCATTTAAAAAAAAAGCTAGTAAATAGTTTAAGCAAGTTATATAATTTAGTCCCATCGATGCAAAAATGACTAGAGTTAAGGACTTTTGGGGGAGGGTACAAATGGGTCTTAGCTTTGTCTTAGGGGCTTAGATTTTCCTATGCCTTAGATGGACTTTACATGTGATTGTCGTCTTGACTTTATGTTGTTTTGTCATCATGTTATATAAGTTCTATTTCTACTAAGCTACTTTTCCACCACTCATTTTGTTATTGGTATCTTTTTTTGTGTGTGTCTCTCTCTCTCTCTCTCTATATATATATATTTATTGGTTTAAAAAAGCTTGAGGCGCTTTGAAGCGTTTTTGTTCCAAAAGCCGAGGCATGAGGCGAGAGCTTCACGTATGTCAGGTGCCCAGGTTAATTTAAAAAAAAAATATTTATACAAGTCAATATGACACATTCTACTAATTGTTAATCAATCCTAAACACAAAAACATAATTATAAATTATAAAACACTTCAAAAACATAATTAAAACGTACATTGAAGCCAAAACGCACTTAAAAGTCTTGAAAAAGTCCCTGATTTTGACTGGTGGCCTAAATAAACCCTGATATTGACTGAGGCAACGCCTCAGGCGCGCCTCATGTAGATGAGCGCCTGAGTCATAAAAAGGCGTTGGTGTCGGGACCATGCATAACATAGTTGGTGTCACGATAGGACAGAACGGGTTAAAAATGAAGTTTGATTTGACAAAAAATTCTTTTTTGGACAGAAAGAGTTAAAATGGCCACATGGACGAAAATCGTATTTATACATATACTAATTTGCAACTTAGGTATGCATCATGGGTTGTACCATGAGTTTGAGTGGGTTCGGTTGTACCCACTTTGGGTAATTTTCAACCCATTTTTGGTACATTTTGTTTTTAGCTATTGTTTTTGACCTGATAAAACATAACCCTAATCATGTTAAGTGTTATATGCATTGATTTGTTTATTTTTGGTGGTTGCTGCAGTTCTTCTTCCGAAAGTCTCGGTTCCCCTGGCTTGCTAACGGATGATCCTTACTATGATGGTGCAGCGCATGCAAAGTTAGTGTTTATATTTTACAATAATATTTTGTTGCCAAAATCAAGTTACTATTGTTAATTTTATATGAAACATATGGGTGATTTTTGACCCATTTGAATACATTTATTATAAGCCATTACTTTTAACCTGAGATAACATAACATAAATTATTTTAAGTGACATATATATTGATTGATTTTGCTCTTTTGTGGTTCTTTCCGTGAACTGGAGGTGCCTACCCTCTTAGCAGGCTTGAGAATGATGACCTTAACAGTCCTGCACTTCAAATGTTAGTTTTTATATTTATTTAACAACAATATGTGGATCAAAAACTAAGTACTCATATTATTTCAATAATAATCTACTTTTTTAGAATTACACTTTAGGTAACTTTCATCCCGTTTTGATACATGTTACTTAGAGCCGTTTTTTACATGACATAACAATAACCCAAATTATGTTAACTGAAATATGTGTGTTTTTGTTTTTTGCAGTTCTATATTGGAAAGTGTTATTAGCTGGCTAGTGAACGACAACCCTGATAATTCTCTACACGCAGCGTTGCCTGGACAGGGTGTTGAGTCCTATGTTCTGCAAGCAAGCAAGCAAGGGCATGTGGGTTCATCCTCTGACCAGCCACCGGATGAGTGTGCTAGTCAGAGGGATGGTTACGAGGAATCCATGTCATAAGGCAGTAATGGTCAAAAGAGATTTATACACAAGTTGCATCGGTATGTGATGAACTGTAGACCTGAAATCTCCGTGAAAAAGTGTATTGGGAGTTGATAAATGGGGTGTGTGCGTGTGACTGCGGACCTTGGTTTACGAAGTGACTAATGTCTGAGTTGGTTATTTGTGAAAATGGTGGTTAATTACGAGTAAAGCTCACCTTCTAGCTTACAGATTAAAGATTCAGCGCTCAAGCCTGATTTGATGTTGGGTCGGATCGGCTTGATCGTTGAACAAAGCTAGTGCAATGTGGTTGGTTTCAAAATCTGATTGTTTTAGTGTCATATGTTACTTTTATGGCCAATGGACTAAACACTACAAATTCACAAATATGTTACTCTTTTAGGTGTAATAGTCATTCCCACTCCTAACTAGCACCATTCATTAGCTATTGCATACTATTTTATCTTGAGGTCATTGAACAATTAAGCTACTTTACAATTACTTCAAACATACATTAAAACAATGGTGTCTTACTATCAGTTTCTATGTAAGGCACATTGATATCTAATATGAATCCCTCATGATCTGCCCAACTATTAGCTCGATGTTCACGTTTATTTGCATATCTTTATTTATCTTTAATCATGGCTTTCAGCTTGGTCTAAAAGGTCGTGGAATGCCGGAGGTGGTTTGGATGCACGAATGGCGGTGGAGAAGGTTTCAAAGGGGGCGCCAAGACCACATAGGAATTAGTAAATCTTGTCTGTTTCAGGATCCGGGTGGCCAATGGCTGTAAGTTGGTCGCAAAGGTTTTTAAACTTGCAACCAGATTTAGAAACAGTGAGTGATCCTTTTGTGGTTTGTCTGAGTTGGTATTTTAGGTTCTGAATTCGCTCGATGGAGGTGTTACTGTAGGCGTGTTCAAGGGTAAGCCAGATGGAACAGGCTGTTGGTAACCCAAGTACCTCATCCAGGGCTTCTTCTATGAGGCTGTCATGCGGGATTAAGATGGCCTTTTGATCAGTCACATGCCACTTTGGGAGGCCAGGATTGGAAACGGTTTTGTTTTCATAGAGTATTTCCGCGGCGGGAGGGAGAGAAGTGCCATCAATATGTGGTAGAAGACCTGTGGCGGAGTTTGATTTTTTTTTTTGAAGGGGCCGGAGGTCATGGGCCCTTAAAAATGGAAGGGGCCGAACTCAATAGTGTAACACCCCAAAATTTCGCTAAATGATATTTTTATTTGAAGCGAACCAATCGGGTTTGTATCGAATCTATCCGTTGATAGGTTTTGTCGCGTAGAGGTTATTTAACATAATTAGGGGGACTCGTTTTACCATTCTTTAAAGATGAACTAATAGCTTTGGTAACAAGCATCACCTTGTGAAAGTCTAGGGGGTGTATATGTAAATTAGGAGTTTTCTTAGCAATATATACAAGGGATAAACCCTAGATCGAGGAAACCGAAGTAGACATGCGGCTGAGAAATAAATGAGCGGGAAAGATCAAGATCTCGATGGCGCAGTGGTTCCCGATGCCTTGCGGTGCGTCCTGTCATCCAATCCCAACTCAAGGTAACCTTCTAACTCCTCATACCATGCTTTAGATTTTGTTTTTTCTCACGTCGATGTCGAAGCATGGTGTTGTGGTTGGTTACGGTTACATTGATGGAGTGATGATGGTACTCGGTGATGGCCCTGGATGTCGTGTAGGTTGCCATGGGGATCGATGATGATGGTTTCGTTGGTGCTCGATGTGGTGGAGTGTGGCAGTGACAATGGAGTCGGATGTGGCGATGGTGCGGTGGAGGTGAAGACGGTTTGGTGGTGGAGATGGTGGCTCCCAATGGCTTTGGGGCGGCTTATGGCGGAGGCGGTGTGAAGGTGATGACGATGTACATTATGGGTGATGGTGTACGAGTGTGATGAAGGAGCTTCGTTATGATGAGCTTGTGTGGGGCTTGCTTAAATTTTGAGCTTGAGCTCTATGTGAGCTGATGTTCAAAAATTCTCATTTTTAGCCAAGTCATGGTGGACTCATGATTTCACCATAATTAATGTGGCATTCTAGTGTCATATATATAAGATCAAAGTTGTGGTGAACAAACTGATGACGCTTGGGAACTTTTACCGGGATAAAATATAGTTGAAATCATGGAGTATGAATTATATGATGTGCTTATGGTTATGATGATGAAGACGATGCATGACTATGGGTTTCAAGATTACTTAATGATGGCTACATAAATGGTTTATGTGTGTCTACATGAAATCCTATAATTTGGGAAGGATAATGGTGGGCTTATTATATATTTTTGATGGTGTATATTTCTGGCATGCAAACATACGTAGAAAACTCATAGGTCATGAGTGATTCAATTTGATGGTGAATGACTTAAAGTTTCCTATAGTGTAGACACTGTTTTGTACCAGACGAGACGCGATTCAAGACGCTTTAGCTTGTGGATTGGAAGTTTCGCAATTGGTGAGTTCTTGTGCCCACTCTTTTAGTTATCATTTTTCTAAATGTTTTTGGGCTGACGTGCATGCTAAACCATTATTTTTGTGAAGTCACAAAATATTTTTATCAAGTTATAAATATTTTTGTGTGCGATCGAAATACATATTAGCTCATACATATTTTTTTTTTGTTATAAAACGTAAGTGGACGGAATGCGTCTAATGCGTTATTATATGGTTTGAGTTATATGTGTCATTAGAAGTGGGATAGGCCTGCTCTGATTTATGGTATAGTTTTTGCTATGGTTGTCACATAGTTTATGCCTAATGTGCTATTAAACGGTTTGAGTTATATGTCTTATTACATATAAAGTTATAGACTGTTGTTTTGATTAAAGTGTGGCTTAAGTTTTATTTAATAAGCGAAATGCGCTTAATGTCTTGGCCACGTATCTGAAACCTTTCTTCTTAGATCAGACTTTGTCTTGATTGTTACATGTTTAGGTTATTTGTGTTATGTTTGATGGCTACCTGATATGTCGAACTGAGCTATGACGGAAGTGGGATATGCCTGTTCTGATCTCTAGTCTTGGTTTTGAGTCATGGTTGTTACAAATTATATTTCTTTTGTGTTATTAGAGGTGGGATATGCCTGCTCTAATATTATAACCTAGCTATGACAGGAAGTGGGATGTGCCTGCTCTGATTATTAGTTTTGGTTTGAGTCTAGCAAGCGGAATGCGCTTAGATAGACTTGATTGTACTTTGTGTTTATAGGCGGTATGCGCTTATTATATATTTGATAAGTGAACTCTTGAGATAAGTAGGCGGATTTCGCCTATCCTAGACTTTGATTTTTATTTTGCCTGGGGAAAAACAAATTAGCGGATTGCGCTTATTGTTAACTCTGAGGTTGAGGTATTTTGTTAATTCTTATTTTGACAAAATACTCGTTTATATAAGTTTATAAAACTTGAACTCACTCAGCGTAGCTGACTTTTGCATACACGTTAGATTGATTTCAGGTTAATATAGAGATGGATGGATGACTGCTTGGCGTTGCGAGAAGCTACCTGGCAATTGAAGGCATTTCTAGTTGAAGACAACTTTTGTTTACATATGATAAATTATAAATTCAAGTTACAATTGAATAAATATTTTTATGTGTTTTGTATATCGTATTTTAATTGATTTTCCGCTGCGTACACTTTGATTCAAACATACTCTTTCAAAAGAAAAATTTACTCATGTTTTTGCATATTTAAGAATTTTAACTCAACTGTTTGACACCGGTTTTGCGGGTCTTACAAATAGGTATAAAATTTTTGGACGAAAACACATAAATTTACACTACTTAGCAAAAACGGTGTGGCGTTGGGGCACCTCCCGCCCCCTTAAAAGCTTTGCCCCTTTATGCTTCCACATGTGGAAGATGATGTTTAGAGTGACAGATGTATTGGAAGTAGAGTGGAAGGATCAATGGCTCAATGATACCATGATAGAGATTAGTAAATGGTGAATGTTTGCATACCTCACAAGGAGAGGATGCAAGATGTATATACAAGAAAAATAGTTGCACAATGATACAAAAGAATTAACAAAAGTGCAATACAAGGATCTACATTTACATGTTAACAGTTTTGTCCTATATTTTTTTGCTATTTTAATTTAGGTAGTGGATAGTTGAGGCACTTCATATTCCTTATTTCATATTTTGTAAGCCTTTAAAAGGCATGTTTGGTGTTTAATGGAGAACAACAAAGGTCATAAAAATAATCTCTTTAGTTTGTGTACTGTATTTGTTCTTTAAGGAGACTAACCAATCTCGAACTTGGCATCCATCAATATCTAGCCAGAGGTGAGTGAGTAGGCTTGAGCTAGAGATTAGGGGGTGTTTGTTTTCTTGTGAGAAGTGCTTCTATTCACTTATGTCTACGCCGTGCAAACGTGGGCACACATTTAGAATGTGCAGCTTGTTTGTTTTTTAGAAGACATCCTCCTTCAAAAGCTCTGCACAACCCAAATCTTTTGCATCTCTTCAAACCTCTTCTCACACAGCAAAACACACAAATCCTTCTCCTTCCTAAAAAAATCCCTAGTAGATCCTTCACAGCAACCGCCTCCCCCTCCTCTCTCTCTCTCTCTCTCTCTCTCTCTCTCTCCGGCCTCCTCCCTCCCTGCATCGCCTTCCCCCTCTTCCCTCAGCCGCCGCCTCCCTCCCTCCTCCTCCAACCGGCCCGTCCTCATCTCTTCCTCCAGTCGGCCGCCGATTCTTCTACAGGTATGTTTTTTCAAATCTTTTTTTTTTCCTTTTTTAAATCAGTGTTAATCTTTTTTCTCACAGAACAGACCCTATCCTCATCGTCCTCCACCGATCATCTTCAGGTATATTTTTTTAATCAGATTTTTTTTTGTATTTTTGTTGTGAGCATATATTAGTTGTTTGTGAGTATCCTTGTAGCGAGTATATACTAGTATCGTCTAAATATTTTTTTGTTTGTGAGTATCCTTGTCGATATTAGTTGTTCATGAAGCATTTTGATTTTAGTTGTATGTATATATGTTTGTTGATATTAGTTGTGAGTATTGTATACTTATTTTGTGTGTTTGTTTAGATGATGAGATTGATGTTAGTTGTGAGTATTGTATACTTTTTTATGTGTTTGTTTCGATGATGGAATTGATATTAGTCGTGAGTATATATGTTTGTCGACATTAGTAGTTCATTAAGCGTTTTGATTTCTAGATTACATAGCACTTTGATTATATAGCACTTTGATTTGGACAAAAAATAATAGCAAATTCATGCCTTTATGTTGGTTCCTTGTTTGTTAATAATAGAAATGTGAGAGAAACAAGAATGGTCAAATGAGTATATAAAATGCTTATTAAAGACTTGCATTGAAGAGATAAACACGGTGGATAGAAAAGGATTGAGTATGCACAAAGAGTCGTGGAATATTTTTTTTATGTTTATTGTTGTTTATGTTTAATGGTTGTTAATGTTTAATTGTTGTTTATGTTTTGTTAATTCAAGATCATAATGGATTATGATAATAAATTACTTCTCATGATTCTTATGTACTTGTATGTCTGCTTTTTTTTTTGGAGGAGAGGTTAGAAACGAATGCGAGACAATGATTCATATATAACGGGAAATAAATACACGTTAGAGTTATTGCAAGGAAATCTCAAACAATGCCATTGAACTTACTTAATATTATGTTATGAGATTGAGACGGTTCGATTTTGGTATTTAAGTTAAATGTTTATACTTCGTTTTTAAACTTTTCATCATTACATGTACAATATGATTTTGAAAACAAAAGAATACATGAGAAAATAAAATAATAAATAATATATATTCCACGGGAGATAATATTTAAACAAATATTAAATCAAAAACCAAAGCCCAATACAAAATAACAATACAAACAATATAAATACAGATATCACAAAAAAGTATCTAAAACAAGAAATATAAAACGTAAGCAACTCCTGAGGCCACAAGAACAAATGGCGAATTTGCATAAGTGGAACCAACAGATGATGGAGTTAGGCTAGGACGACTGCCTGCATCGGTAGTCGGAACGCCAGGGGTTCCACCCGTAGACGGTGTGGTTGGAACCCCTGAGGTTCCATCAGTAGATGGTGGGGTTAAGGTGGGCGTTGTATCAGATTCAGGCGCTGGTGGTGACAAGGCGGGCGTTATGTTTGATTCAGGCGTCGTGTTTGGCGATGACGCCTCTGGAACTGTTGATGGACTTCCTGGTGACTGAGCAGGGCCTAATGCAGCTGGACCTATAATATTGATGCAATAACAAAAATGTTTATATAACATTCATTAAAATTCATGGATTTGTATAAAATCTTGATATATGAATACACATATAACCATAAATATCCATTTAGTGAGTTTATACATTTACATTTTAGACGAGTTATTCATTAATCATGGTATTTAGATGATTTATTTATCTAAATCTAAAATACTAATATGCTTTAGTTTTCTAGGTTTGAAATCCATGTTAAACTCACTAAAAAAATAGCTAGTAATGAACATTCAGGATTTATAAAACGATATTTTAAGATATGATATTTTTTAGAAAAATAAGAGATGAAAGACGAAATGGTGAAATAATATAAGTGGAAAAAAGAATTTTGGGTTCATAGAAGTATAACACGTAGTGCAACTAGCTACTTATAGTTATTTATTTATTATGTATAGGTGAACTTAAAGAAAGATAAAAATTTACCTGGTGCGGGAATAGGTGCGCCTGCAGGAGCTGCAATGTTAAAGTACTTATATTAGTACTCAATAAAAACAAAATATGAAAATTACAAATTTTTATAACAAGTTAAATGGTCACAAAACTTTTCTATCAATCTACTGACCTTTACACTGAAGAGGCACACCGGGCATCCGACAAGCACGTGGTAGCGAAATGGCTAGGGTCCGGTTTATGGGGATTTGGAAGGGCACGCTCCCAGTAACAATAAGACATAGACAATCAGTACCACGACTAGTGAGGGTCTTGAGTGAGTTGCAACAGTCAGAAGTTGGTGTCGTTGATCCATTGGTGGTGCTATTGGTCAAGAAGTTCAAACACGGTGTAAAGCTAGTGATCATTGTAGGTGAACACGGGGTAGTGATTTGAGAGTAGATCGGTGCAACCTCTAAACATAGTGCCACAACCAACGCTAAAACTAAGCAACGAAAAGCCATTTTTAGTGTCACGAAAGATGGGTTTGTGGTCTAGGTGATGACGGTGCTGGTGACACTGCTGGTGGTGGCGGCGGCTACGACGATGGTGTTAGAAAGTGGTTGTGGATTAAGTGAAGGGAAGAGAATGGATTTATAGATAAATAAGTTGGAAGTAAGTTAGAGATGGTAGCTATGGAGTTCAACTAACATGAACAAGACCTTTTGACTTTTATTAATATGTGTATTGGAATATTTGTTGGGTAACTTTGGTGACCAACCTTAAACAAGAACTTAATCATTCCCCCACGTAGATGAATAACGGACTATGGCAAATTGTTTACGTTATTATGGAAGATCTAATTGGTCCAAAAATAACAACGTTTGGTTTTGTACTTGTGCATATAAATAATGAAAAATAATGTTTGTACTATCATATTTTTGTAAACATTTTTTTCTTGTAAATCATACGAATATAACCCGCTTAAGAACTTCATCTAGGCTATCTACCGAGGGGCGAGGACTAATTAAAGGACATTACAAAACCTGGTATCTAAAAAATTATCATCACCATACCCATACTCAGTTAATCCCACTAATAATAAAATTAAGGTACGGTCTAAGGAGGATAAATTGTAGACAACGTTACATTTACCCCGTGAGAATAAAGAGACAGCTTCCAGTGAGACACTCAGCTCAATATTGATTAATTTGCATCAAACCTTTTACATAAGACACATAACACTTAGCAATCAGGACAAACCCAATTGGTGCATGTACTCCCGTGTCTTTCGGCTATCAATGTCACCACATGATGCATGATTAACCATCCATCCTTTTTTAACGTTATTTTTACGAAATTAGTAAAATAACGTTAAAATTTGTTCAATTTTACTTTTGCCTCTAAGGGCTCACGCGACAGCAAACAGGGACCCACACATATATACTATAAGAGAATTAGAAGTAAAAGTATTAAATTATAAAAACTAGTTGTCAATTAATAATAAATAGATGAAGATTCTCATTTAAAGGATAGCTAACTTGGAACATTTATTTATCTAAACTAGTGGTATTGATGGCTGCGCGATGCACACCTTGTAATTTTGTCATCACCCAAACGCAAACCCGATCTCTTCCTTTAAAGTTTAAACATACAACTCTTTCAAAAGAAACACAGTAAAAAAAAACATAACATAAATTCGCGTAACAAAAGAACCGGGAAAACATAGTTGAAAATAAGCGTTGTTACAACTGAATCCAAAAAGTTGTAACATTTGGAAAACATAACAGCGTTTCTTATTAATTTGAGTCTTTTTCAATTGTCCATGTTATGTCCCTATCATCAATTATATGTACATATGTATTGATTCATAAGTTGTTTCACTTATCATGTGTGTATATGTAATAACATGTGGTCGATTGCATGTAGGTATACATAGGTTCCATGAACTAGTTTGTTTGGTAAAATAGGTATATGTGTGTACCTATGTATGGTCAAGTGTATACATATATTCATGCATGTACATGATGTGTTATTGGTACTCACAAATCATCCGTGGTATAGGAATAGATTTTGAGTGTTAACATTCGTATATATGTACGATCTAGTGAGTTAATAACATGTGTTGATGTAATCATTAATCATGGTATCAATACATGTGTTGTTGGACATAATCTTAACTCGTGTTAACACATGCTCGTTCCTTTGTGGTGTTTTGTGACATTGATGTGTGTTGATTGTCATAAACACATTGTGAATTGTTCGGATTTATGAAAGATTGTGTAGTTTTCCCACTTTGGTAGGGTCGCGTGTATTGTTATTTTGCCCGTACGTAGTAATTGGATATCCGGTTGCTCTCTGTCGAGTGTGTGATTGGCTTGATTGTTCAATGACAATTCTTTCGGATATTTCGAGTGTTGTATGCGTAAATGGAAAATGCAATGAATTCTTGAAATCGGTTGGTCTTTGCTAGACTTGGGATGACATTGTTACTGTAATATTGTCTAATACACAAATGAAACGTTGTGAATCTAGTTAAGTGTACGGATATTGTCCTGGAAAATTGTCGGGTCTCACATCCTGTCTCCTGCCTTCACTGTCGCTGCCTTCTGCTCCAGTTAGGGTTCCGTTTGAACCCAACCCCCTCTGTGCCACTGATTTAAACAGAGAACCGTCATCAATACCGTCGGTTCTGTTCTGCTTGTCGGTTCCAGAAGTCACAGCCGCAGCAAAGCTAGTCCCAGCCGATTGAAACCAAACCAGAGTAGTGTTTGGTTGTTTAGTTTGGTGGAGTGGGTTTGTAAAGATCAAGAAAAATGTTTTGTTTCTAGTGACAAAGAAAACTAGAAAGGTTACGAAAGAAAAAAAACACTACGGTGGAATAGTTTGTTGGCAAAGTAAAAGTACAAGAATCTTTTTTGATTTTTTTGTCGTCAATTGCAAAGTTGGTGAGTTACAAATTGTGGGGTAAGTGGTATTTTTTGTTGGTTGAAGAAGTGGTGTATTATTATTATTTTTCTTGGAAGTTTTCTAGATATTTAGACAAGATGATGTCTAAACAAGGAAAAGTCATGTAACACCCCAACCGATGGCGGAAACATCGGGATGCCACGTAGTGACGATTGTTCAATAGCTCATGGTGAGTAATAAATGTTGCAATAGATTAATTAATTAAATTACAAACATTACATACAATTCAAACAAGTTCAAATGACAATAACAGGTTTAATCTAAGGCTTCAGCTCCTATGTGATCCATAAGCAAATGTTAAAACTTCTAAGCAACTGAATACCTGAAACATGTTAAATTTGGAAAATGGAGGGGGTCAACTATAAAGTTGGTGAGAATACGTAAGTTTTTATCAAAACGAAGTATAGCATTGGTGAGAATACGTAAGTTTTTATCAAAACGAAGTATAGCATTAAAAAGTATAAGCATACAATTTTGTGTCAATATGTAACAACTAGGGCATACATGTGAAAACAAAACTACAGCAAACTGGGGCATAATCAACCCTATGTTGACAAAGTGTAAAGGTCCATCCCATAGACATGGTTCACCTATGTTTAAGTTGCAGTTCCAATCACCCGCGCTCCCCATAAACATGGTAACGAATCTAGGTGGAGTTGTCAATCCAATAGATCTATCATTGTTACTGTTGGCTTGATCAAAGTTAATGATTATGCAAGTATTAGTTGAGTTTACTTAGCAAGTTTAAGACACGTAGCACAAAGAATCACACAAGACACATAGTTGAATTGCATAAGTTTAAAGAATAAAGTTTAACATGTTTCACCCCGAAAAGCATTGAAAAACTGTAAAAGAGTGGGGATATGTAAACTCACCTTAGCGAGCAAGCAAGTAAGCAAAATCCCAAGTACGCACTAGCAGGTAAATATTATTCCCAAATGTATCAACCTAGATTTAGCATTATAAAGTCTAAGTGTCACAAGTCTAATAAGTCTAAGATTTCTAGGTCGTTTAATTAGGGTTCTCTAGTTTTGGGGAAAGACGATTAAATGTTAATACTTTAGTTTAAAACATTATTAATTTTTACATAATCTAAAAGATATAACTTTTGAAAGTATGAAAAATATTTCTTTATAAATTATTTTCTATTTAAAACAATTTATTTTTACAAATGATTCAAATAAAATAATAAGATAAAATATAAAAGTATCTATTTTTTTCTCGAAAAGCTTATATTTTTTTTATCCATAAGATTAGAAATAATTTTAGAAAAGTTTTGGCTTTTGAATCGTTAAAAACGGAATTTCTATGAATTGGTTATGAATAAAACAAGTTTATATTATTATTTTATATTAAATAAAATATTCAGTTTAAAAAAATGTATAAGATCGGTCCTAACAGGACTCGAACTCGGGACCTTCTCCTTGAAAACAAACACACCAACCATCTGGTCTACAAGATCAGTTAGTCTGTAATCCGTGAATAAGTTTTTTTAAACATGTACTCTAATGGTCTGATCTGAGAAAAAAAACACAAAATCGGTTTTTACAGGGATCGAACCCGAGTCTGTTATAAAGTAACTAACCAACCAACTGCTCTACATAGGTGGTTGTTTATGCGACCATAATGTTTAAAACCTGATCTACTGATCGTCTTCTTCCCCAAAAACTACCCAAACCAGACCTGTCCCAAATCAAACCCATAACCCACCATTACAGCGATTCATCTTAGGGGTTCTAAAGACCTGACATGGACGACTAAACACTAAGGATTAATTGGATTAAAACTAACCTGAGCAACCGAATAAGCGATGAGCATGGTCGACGGTTAAAGCTTCGATTTCGAACAGAAGGGCAATAAAGAACAACGATTTATTTGTGTTTTTGCGTCGGAATGGAGATATTATGGTGAGGGTGGGATTAATTTATAGATGTCTAACAGATTAGGATCGAATTAGGAGAGTTTATATTAGGATATGATAAGGGTTCTATAAGTTAATGGATAAACATACAATTAAACGAATTGAGATTATTGTTATCACCTAGAACTCAACAGGATGAGTCGGTTTAGTATTTTGATCAGAACTATAAATTTTATTTGCATTATCCTTTCCTAATTATCGCTAATAGGAGTCGATTTAAATGAAAATAAACGGATCGGGTATTATGGTTGAAAGGGTACCGGGTTCAATATAAGGGTTTGGACTTAGGTTACTAATATTGGGTCTAGGTTATTTATAAAAGGGATTTTTTTATTATTTTTTTTAGAAAAAGAAATTTTAAGATGATAAAAAACATACATGGCTGAATAGGAATAGCAAGGAATAACTAGGAAATCATATTAAATCGACAAATGATTGAAAAATACACGAGGTTACAAGTCAGCGTAGAAAAAATTGATGGCCAGAATTTTGGATGGTGGAATATGCAAATCAAGGATTTGCTGATACAGAAGGAGTTAGATGTTGCACTAGAACCTCCCTCGGATACTATAACTACTGCGTGGACGAATCTTGACAAGAAAGCACAGTCAACGATTAGGCTTACTCTCTCCATGAATGTAGCATACAACATTCTGGAACAAACCACAGCGCGTGGGATTATGAAGCTTTGTCCAACATGTACGAGAAGCCTTCTCCCGCAAACAAGGTGTTTCTGATACGAGAGTTAGTCAACATTAGAATGAAAGAGGGAAGTTCTGTAACTGAACATGTTAATTTATTTAAATCACATTTAACACGTTTGTCTTCTGTGAACTTTAAGATAGATGATGAATTATAGCCTTGTTATCCTCATTACCTAACAACTAGTCAGGCACAATCACAACAGTTACAGGGTCAGTTGAGACTCTCAGTTTTGGAAGAGTTTGTGATGAGGACTCTAGAAGAAAGAACAATGGAGAATCAAGCTCCTTGCTCAGTACTGAAGGAATAGGAAGAAGTAATAACAGAGGAGGAAATAAGTGTAGGTCAAAGTCAAAACGCAGGAGCAAGTCAAGACCTGGAAGGCCAAGGAAAGACATATAGTGTTGGAACTGTAAGGAGTTTGGGCATTTCAGAAGTCAGTGTTCTGAACCTGTGAGGGAGAAAAGGGAGGTGAATGCTATTACATCCTCAGAGTCAGAGGATGCTCTTATTTGTTGTATCGAGAGTTATGTTGAAGACTGGATTATGGATTCAGCCATTCAGGAGCGTCTTTCCATGTTACTTTTTTAAACGAAGAAGATGAAGAATCTGCGAACAGGTAACTTTGGTAAAGTTCGTTTGGCTAATAATCAGAGTGTTGATATTACAGGAATTGGAGACATAGACCATAAAACGCCATTGGGAACCATTTGGACCTTGAAGAATGTTCGTGTCATTCCCGGTTTGAAGAGGATGCTTATATCCATTGGTCAGCTTAATGATCAGGGATACGATGTTCACTTTGGTAGAGGACAATAGAGAGTTGTTAAGGGCAGTATGGTAGTTGCTAGAGGCAAGAAGAGAGGTAGTTTGTACATGGTTGAAGCACAAGCTAATGGGGTGAATGCAATATCGAGTGACCAGAGTCAGACAAAGTTATGCCATCAAAGACTCGGGCACATGAGTGAAAAGGGGATGAAGATGCTTGTTACCAAGGGAAAACTTCCAGAGTTGAAGAAGGTCGAGTCAGAGTTTTGTGAACCGTGCATCCTAGGTAAGAAAAAGAAGGTGACTTTTGTGAAGACTGTGAGAGCACTGAAAGCTCAAAACTTGGAGCTTATTCACTCAGATGTATATGGACCAACATCAACTGCTTCACTTGGAGGTGCTCGCTACTTTGTGACCTTCATATATGATTCAACAAGGGTTTACTTTCTTAAACATAAATCTAAAGTTTTTGATACATTTAAGAAATGGAAATCTGCTATTGAACTTGAAACTGATTTGAAGGTGAAATGCTTGAAGTCGGATAACGGTGGTGAATACATCAGCAAGGAGTTTACAGATTATTCTGCTGATAGAAGGATCAAGATGATAAATACAGTTCTAGGAACTCCGCAACAGAATGGAGTTGCAGAGAAGATGAACATAACACTATGTGAAAGAGCCAGAAGTATGAGAGGATGAACAGAATGGAGTTGCAGAGAGGATGAACAGAACATTTGGGTTTTATGCTTGCTAGTAGTCCAAAGTAAACTCCCCCTTTAGTTCTTCTCGCGGGTGTTTTTAAATAACTGTGGCTGCTTTATTTCGATTTAATTCTAGGTCACCGTCTGGAAAGAAAAGAAAGGTTTTTTAGAGTGGTGGTCCTTGCTACGTGTTGGCTGGTGTGGAAGGCTCACAATGATTTATTTTTCACAGGAAAACGGGTCAACATTGGTGCTATATTCGGTGAGCTTCAGGCGGTGACGTTTATATGGGTTAAGCATCGGTTAAAACATAGCAACTTAACCTGTGAGAATTTGGTGAGGTTTAATTTAGCGGAAATTTGTACATAATTTTTTAGTTTCAGGTGTGTTTCTTTGGGTGGTTTGCTAGTTGGTTTTGTTGTATATATTTTTTGGTTGAATGAGGTGAGTTTTTTCCCGGAAAAAAAAAATAAAAATAAAAATTCTAGCTTACCACTTACGCTATGTTCTCGAGTTAACTTAAAGAGGGAAAAGAAAGGAAAAAAATTGAAGGAAGGGAAGGGAAAGGAAAAGAAAGGATAAATGTTCTTTCCTTCCGTTTCCTTCCAAATCGGAAGGAAAACTAAACTAAAGAATTTTAACTAGTTTTCCTTCCATTTCCTTTCTTTTCCTTCCTTTAATGAAACTCGGGAACACACCATATTTTGTTTTCCTTTCTTTTCCTTCCTTTAATGAAACTCGGGAACACATATTTCCTTTCATTTATTTTCTTTTCTCCCGTTTAGTAAACTCGGGAACACAGCGTTAGTCCACCGATGTTATTTTGCTCATGACTCATGAGAATTAATTTTGAGCCCAGTTTTGTTTAAGGCCCGCATGTCATTTTTCTTTAGCCCAGGTAGCATTCTTTGAAGTCCAATTAAGCTTTTCAATCAGGCCATATTAATCCCAGCCCACATAGATAACGTTCATGCTTCATGGATTTTAGCACTGAGATGACTATCTATACTGATTTTATTCGTCATTAAATTTAATTATGTTACCACCACTATTCTAGTGTAACCATTGAGATTTAACTTAATTGTAGTCGATACTAATAATTTATAAGAGTGGCATGAAGTTTTGACTAGTTGACCCTCCATCTCAAAGTTTGATTTAATTGCATCAACTATGCTTGGTTTTTCCCTAATCTATAAAGTTTTAAAACAAATAATGTATCACGTTTCGTAGTAGGTATATTTTACATAAATAAGATGCAATAAAATGCGTCTAAGTTGTACTAATCAAATGGCCTTGTGAGGGGTGGGGGAGTCCATCTTTAACTCCCCAACTTTACCGTGCATTACCGAGTAGATTGGGAACTCTACTCCGTGGAGCCTAATGGTGTAAAGTTGGTGGAACAAAAACCTTAACCTAATTCAAACACTTTTCTAAAACTCTTTTTAAAAAGTCATAAGTTAATAAGACCTTTAAACCAAAAGTCCTTTTGGACTCAAATAGGTTTATCCAAACATGCCCTAAGAATTGAAAGTTATGCTGGTAAAAACTAATTTGCAACTTAGGTATGCGTCATGTGTTCTATGGTTTCTCTTTATTCACATTTATATTTATATATACTATTTTTCAACTTAGGTATGCATTATGTGTTGTATAACCATAAGTTTAGTGGATTGTACATATCTTTTGTTCTTTTACCTTTAATTTTTATACATTTAACCCAATACTTTTACATTTTTTATAATTTAACCTCAAAAGTTTTCCACTTTTAATTTTAGTTTCTTATACTTTTCATCTTTATATTTTTCGTATTACGTTTCGATCTATATTTTGTGAGTTGACATGCCATAATATGCGTGTGTGGTTCAACGTTTTTATGCTTGTTTTTTTTTTCCCATTTAACAGCCCTATCACAACACGCTGGTCCTAGTCGACTTAGCAATTGTTTTACGTTTCGTTTGCATGGTTCAATGTTTTTACGTCTACTTTTCGTTCGGTTTTATTTTTTTCGTTTTTTGTTTCCTTTTTAATACATGCTTTTACGTTGTCGGTGGTCGTGGGAGGTGGTGTGCCATTGATGCTACTTACCACGATTTTATGGCCTCCACCACAACCCCAGGCTTAATAATAGTCCAGTCTAAGTTTGTAAGTTTTCAACCACTTAGTTGGAACTAGTCCTGGCAATTTCAACCCATCAAGTTGAGTTTGGGTTATTTTGGGTTTAAAGTCGTTAGCGGGCTTGAATGAGTCAAAACGGTCTGGGTTGTTTACGGGCTATTCGGGTCGAAATGGTCTGGTCGTTGACGGGCCCGGTCGGGTCGAAACGGTCCAGGTTGCTAACGGGATTAGTCAGGCCGAAACGGTCCGGGTCGTTACCGGGTCCGGTCGGGTCGAAACAGTGCGGGTCGCTACGGGACGGGTCAGGTTGAAATGATCTGGGTCGTTACCGGGCCCGGTCGGGTAGAAACGGTCCGGGTCCCTACGGGACGGGTCAGGTTGAAACGGTTGGGTCGTTACCTGGCCCGGTCGCTACCGGGCCCAGTCGGGTCGAAACAGTCCGGGTCACTACGGGACGAGCCAGGTTGAAACGGTCTGGGTCGTTACCAGGCCGGATCGCGTCAAAACGGTCCGGGTCGCTACCGGGCCTGGCTGAGTCGAAACAGTCCGGGTCGCTAAGGGACGAGTCAGGTTGAAATGGTTTGGGTCATTACCGGCCCGGTCGGGTCGAAACGGTCCGGGTCACTACGGTACGAGTCAGGTTGAAACGGTCTGGGTCGCTACCGGGCCCGGCTGGGTCGAAACAGTCTTGGTCGCTACGGGACGGGTCAGGTTGAAATGGTCTGGGTCGTTACGGGGCCCGGCTGGGTCGAAACAGTCCGGGTCGCTACGTGACGGGTTTGGTTAAAACGGTCTGGGTCGTTATCGGGCCCGGTCGGGTAGAAACGGTCCGGGTCGCTACCGGGCACGTTCGGGTTGAAACAGTCTAGGTCCCTACGGGATGGGTCAGGTTGAAACGGTCTGGGTTGTTACAAGGCTCGGTCGGGTAGAAACGGTCCGGGTCGCTACCAGGCCCGGTCTGGTCGAAACAGTCCGGGTCACTACGGGACGAGTCAGGTTGAAACGATCTGGGTAGTTACCTGGACGGATCGGGTCAAAACGGTCCGGGTCGCTACCGGGCCTGGCTGGGTCGAAACAGTTCGGGTCGCTACGGGACGAGTCAGGTTGAAATGGTTTGGGTCGTTATCGGCCCGGTTGGGTCAGAACGGTTGGTCTGGGTCCCTACGGGACGGGTCAGGTTGAAACGGTTTGGGTCCCTACCGGGCCCGGATGGGTCGAAACAGTCCGGGTCGCTACGGGACGGGTCAGGTTGAAATGGTCTGCGGCGTTACCGGGCCCGGTCGGGTCGAAACGGTCCATGTCGCTACCGGGCCCGGCTGGTTCGAAACAGTCCGGGTCCCTACGTGACGGGTCAGGTTGAAATGGTCTGGGTCATTACCTGGCCCAGTCGGGTCGAAACAGTCTGAGTCGCTTACGGGCCCGGCCGGTTCGAAATGGCCCGGTCGTTGACGAGTCCGATCGGGTCGAAACGGTCTGGATCGCTAACGGGCGCGGCTGGGTCGAAACGATTCCGGTCACTAACGGCCTAGCCAGTTCGAAACGATCCTGGTCGCTAACGGATCCGGTCAGGTCGAAACGGTTCGGGTCGCTAACGGGCCCGGTCGGGTCGAAATACTCCGGGTCGTTACCGGCCCCGATCCGGATTGATAACGGGTCAGTCGGGTCGAATTTTTTTTTACTTTTTAAATTTTTTATTTTTTATTGTTATTTTAGTCTTTTAAAAAAATTTTAATCTATTTTGATGTGAACCTATCGTAATCCAAACCATCGAGACCCAAACCCATCCTGACCCAACCCATCCTAACCCATTTTTTTAATCTACCCATCTTGACCCAAATCCATCCTAACCCAACACCCAAACCAACCCAACCTACCCATTTTGCCACCCCTAATTGGAACCAATGCTTTCCAATGATAAAAACATAAAAAGAATGTGTTTTAAACACTTGAACTGCAACCTTAATTATCTCAAGAATGTCCATTTTGTTTTCTCGAGTTTAAAAACATTATCGTTGCCAAACCAGTTAAATCTACTTTTACAAATACAACACAACAAGAAAAATAAAAGTGTCATTCATTATATATTTATTCTAGTTGTGTATGTACAACACATCAGCCATTACTCATCACTCATGAACTCAAAAACCAGTTTCAAAGTAAAGACATCCAACACATACAAACTTCGATATATATATCCTTTAAACAATCACGCACCCTCCAGTTTCACATGGACATGGACATGGTTGTGGATATCCGACAACCGTCGAAAATGCATCTATACACAAAGGATTTGGATACACTATTTTGATAGAATCATCAGAATCACATGTAGTGGAATCCAGTTCCGGTTTTGCTGCTGTGGGTGGTCCAACGGTAACAATTTTGGCTATTTTTCCAATTTTCTTGATACGTTTTACCACACTCACCGGATCAACATCTCCGATGACAACTAACATCTGTTTTTCAAGATCAACTGATACTTGATCAATGCCTGATAGTTTTGTCACAGACTTTAGGACGTCTGTCCTACACTGTTCACAATGCATATTCACTTTCACCTCTATTTTCTGATGCATGAAAGTAAGCCTTTATTAGTTATTAGTTGAAAAGAGCTATATATAAATGCAAAACATATATGCTAGCTACCATGAAATATAAAACATGTATATCTATCATATATGGATATTTTTATTATAATTTTTTACCATTGTAATATAAAAGCATATATGATTTTCTCATATATAGCTTTGCAAAGAATACTTAAGGTTATAAACTTTTAACAACATAACTTATATATCTTAGAATTCGATCTCCCACTTCATTAGCATGCTTAACTATGGAGCTATCGTGTCATACAAAGGGTAAAACACTAGGACGCCTTGATGGTATTTAGCCAATTTAACTTCTAGTAAAGAAACAATTTTGGATTTGACTAACATGTCACATGCAATAATCATAACTTACAAATTAAGAAAATGTATTTATTGCTTTGTTAGCTAAGAAGGACATTTTCATACCAAATATCGAGTTAAAAGATGATAAAAATAATACGAGACAAATATAAACAACACATATGACACTGCTAAAGATAACTAGAACAATGCCTTAACTTGGAGTACAAGTGTCGTATTACCTTAGCCATTACTATGCCGATGACAAGTTAGTCTAGCAAAACAAAAACACAAACTGGATTGCGACCATATGTGTGTGCATATGTGTATATATACATTTCAATGCATGGGATACAACATTAAATATTCAAACAGGCACACGCATAGAATGTGTCAAGTTGACATTCAATGAGAAACATTCAAACTCAAAAGGACACAGAGTCTCTTGTTAGACATTAATTCTTATTTCCCATTATCCTATTATATCTAGTATATCCTAAGTATATATATATACTAGCTTAGTACCCGTGCGATGCACGGGATTCCCACTATCTTATTTTATAACGAATATAACTTATTATTCCTTTTCAAGTAAGTTACGTTTTCATTTGATTATTGAAATTTTTAGATTAACGATTATTTTTCGGTCTAAAGTTTGGCATCAGATGGGTCTTTCTTAGGATTGAACCGTCTCACTATTCGGGTCAAAGAGACACTAAGCATTATTCATACAGCTGCTGAAGAGCTCGCATGAAGTACAAAACCAACCCTGGATAGCGTAATCAGGATCCAAAATAATCAATTTGCTCAAACCCAACTATAAGATCCACCATATAAATGGTCTTCTCTTGTTCGGTCTCTAATCTGTCACTATAGTTTTTGATAGTGTGATCATTTTGTCTTCACACACTAAGCTGTATACTGCTGGAAGACTACCAAATTATATTAGCAAGAGTCTTAAACTAAACATACCACATGAAGTAACATTTAAGTTTTAACCCAAACAAACATGGCAAAAAATTGAAACTTAACATAGTTATATAATACTTTCTACGCAATATAAAAACCCAATAAGCCTTCATCCTTTTCATATCTTAAAAGATACTTCCATCCTTCAATTAATCCAAGTTTCTTCATGCACGTTTTCCATGAACAAATAGCAAACCTGACACCCTTTCCTGAAGATTCAGCTCGAAGTTTGGCATTGAAGTAAATTTGATCTTCAAAATGTAGACGAATTTTTTCCCCATGTTCAAATTCCGCGCTTTTGCCAAACGTCATAGGAAATCTCTGAAATAATAAATAAGTACAAAATTTAAAGCATAATAGAAATATGATTAAATTGTAATTATTAGTAATAACAATTAATTAGAAATATTGAAATGAGGTATTACGAAATTGCTGGTAATATATTTTTCAAGCTGTATATTAGCAACAGGTTCAACATCATCATAGTCGTCAACTATAATGCCATGCAAATTTTCAGAAGCAGTAGATTCATCACTTGAAATGCTGATTACTTCAATAGGATCAATAACATGAAAGTGGTTAATATGATGAGATTAAAATAAATTGTATTCTTGTAATAAAGTGAATATATTGTTTTGTTTGAATAGAATTGTACCTTCATTGTTTGATTTGTTGTAATTTGCTACAGAACTGCTTTCAGAAGTAGTAATAAATCCGTGAACCATGTTGAGTTTGTTTGTAAAGTTTCTGTGAGAACAACATATTACAACAGAAAAAATATACAAACCATCAGACAACCACAAATTTTACGGGACTGGTAAAGGCTTCAATATAAAGTGCAGTGTTAAAGGATTATTGCTAATTCTTGGCAGCTCAATTACTTATATCTGTAACTGGAGTTACACAGTCTACCATAGAAGAACAATCAATATTGTTAGTCAATAATGTCTAATTAATAGCATCAATAGTTACTTGCTCAAAATATAGATACACACAAGGATTACAAAAGAACATTACATATTACGAATGATGTATTGTTATATATCATTGCAAAATCGTTTAACACAGCTCAAAACGTTGAAGCTTACCGAGCGGTTGTATTATCAGAAGCTTATAATCGAAAACAACATATTTAAAAATCGATTTAGAAACAATAAATTCCATAACATCAGACTTGATAAATTTGAACTCAAAACAACATATTTAAACTCAAAACAACATATTATCAATGATCTAAAAAAATTACCTGTTAAAAAATATGAAACTTACCGCAGACTTGTCTTATAACAGTTCTAATATCGATTTTTCTTGCATATGTGATAAAAACATTAGACTGAATTCACTTTATAAACAAATAGTTAATGAAAGTCATAGAGATATAAAGATAAATGGATAAGAACATATTGATTAATATGTTTAAAAATTAAATTCAAGTTGGTGATAAGAGATTTGTATTTGTTTTGGTGATAATCCAAATCATTCATTCTTTGACCGATCGGTTTTAGAGTCACAAGGATAAAAAAAGTCATAGAGATATAAAGATAAATGGATAAGAACATATTGATTAATATGTTTAAAAATTAAATTCAAATTGGTGATAAGAGATTTGTATTTGTTTTGGTGATAATCCAAAACATTCGTTTGACTTATCGGTTTTATAATCACAAGGAAAAGAACAAACCGGGTCACCCTACAAAACATGCAGCGACCAGTATTAGAACCCAGAATCCAAAACATCCAGCGACCAGTATTACTGCAGATCATTATGTAAATCTGCAGAGTCCCGTTTATAAACTTGAGTGAAACCATTGAAACATACCATTAAACGCATGACACTAAGCCATTATAAAATCGAATACAAAGACGGCACCTATTGCGCTTAACATCAAATAAAATGACGTTCATGATACATATAAAAACAAAATTAAATTACTTTAAGTGTCTAAAGACTTCTTTGTAAACAACATTGCTCGTCTTATTCGTAGCTTCACCATTTTCGTCTAAAATTAGTACCTTTGCGCCGGATCTACTCTTTACTCTTGAAAGAGCAACATATAACTGTCCATGGGTGAATACAGGTTGTTTTAAAAACAAACCAACTCGAGCAAGTGATTGTCCTTGACTTTTATTGATCGTCATTGCGAAGCAAACACATATGGGAAACTGCCTTCTCTGGAACTTCAATGGAATTTTTTTGTCAGATGGTATCATAGTAATTCTTGGAATATAAGTTCGGGTTCCAATGGTACCTCCTGATATTATTTCAGCCTCTATAACACGTTTACCAAGTGATTTAATTTGTAGCCTTGTACCATTGCACAATCCATTCTGTTGATCAATATTTCTTAACAGCATAACAGGAACACCAACCTTCAACAGCAAACGATGATTAGGCAACCCAGATGCTTTCAGTTTGTTTAGAACATCAGGAGAGTATACATCATCATTTATCTCGTCATTTCTCTCCTCATCGGGACAAAGACAATCCGAGCTCAAGTACTCTTTTTCTTCACCAGGAAATATAGATAGCAAACGATCATTAATCTCATGGACCACTTCATTTTTAGGAGCCAAAATTGCACGTTCACGAAAAAATTCAGGATTTGTGTAGTTTTGTAGAACATCTGGATAAACAAAATCAATCAGACTTTGAATCGGATCAGACGACGGCTGTATTAAGAGATCATCAGGAATTTCTATAATTGCTTCGCCATCGTTATCACCTCCAACCTTCCCTTCACCAATGTCCAACAACCATTTTGCAAATTCTGAAGTTTCTTTCAAATCACTCGCATTAGATCCAACGGTCAGCCTCATGTTCTTAGTTAACCTTAGCACCTTACATTTGTTCCATAAATAAGAAGAGCTTAAAGATGCATTAACAATTTGTTGCCTACTTCCGTTTGGAACAACGGGAAGGATTTGTCTAAAATCACCACCAAAAACAAAAACTTTTCCTCCAAATGGTGTCTCAGCATCTGTCGAATCACCAACATTGAATAAATCTGACATTGACCTATCAAGTGCTTCAATTGCATGCCTATGTATCATCGGAGCTTCGTCCCATATAATCAATTTAGTTTCTTTCAATAAATGAGCAATAGGACTGTTTACTGTGATGTTGCATACTGAATCTTCATTAACATTAATAGGAATATGAAAGCGGGAATGTGCGGTCCTACCTCCTGACAGTAGCAAAGATGCAATACCACTTGATGCAACGTTTAACACAATATCACCCCTACCTCGTATTGCAGTTGATAATGTCTTCCATAGATACGTTTTTCCAGTTCCACCATAACCATACACAAAGAAAATACCTCCTTTCTGACCATCTACAGCTTGCATAATTTCATCAAAAACTTTTCTCTGTTCATTAGTTAATGAGTTAAACATGGGATCAAATTCATTAACTAATTCTGTACGATCATAATTCAACTCCTCATTGATTAGACGATTCTGAGCGCAAGCTATTGATTGATCATCAGGAAAAGGCATACATGGAAATCTCTTTAAACTTGAGTTATTTCGTAGCAAATATTTTTCAATCTCAGACAAAGTCAAATTCTTTAGCTGTTCTTCGGTAAGCGATAAACCTAAAACATTGAAAAACGATATGCAATAGCTTAAAATAATATAAAAGCAAATACGTTCACAACAATAACTGTTTAAACTATAACTGTTTAAACTACATAAACATGGTCGAACTTTAATACAGCCAATGTCAATCAGTGGCTGATCTAACTGTTTAAACTACATAAACTGTTTCGAATTCATCAGCTTTAATCTACTTTCTTTTTATTAGTAAACAGTAGAGTGGCAGAACCGTTGGGCTTGTAATGGGTCAAGATGGGTATTATATTAAGGACAGCTAAAGGCATGTGAGATCAGGCTGAAAAACATGGACACTTTTGTCAATCAGTGGGTGATCTAATATAAATAACATGTAACAGTAAAAAAAGTTTATAATTGTACCTTGAACATTAGAATTTTTTTCTCGTGCATACAGAATTCCATCAGATAAAATTGTCCATGTTTGCTCCCAAACAAAATCTGGTCTCGAAAGAGTATTACACAAAAGCATTGTTCCAAACAAAGCACGAAGAAAACGACCATCCCCACTAAGATTTGCTTCTCTAATCGCCTCAATGTACTCCATATCATCATCTAGAAGTCCACGTGCAAAGCAGGCATCTCTGAATGTAGGAAATATTTCACCATTATAACTTCTAATATCCTCAAAGCATTTCGGTCCTTTCACTTTGTTAAGAAGAATCCTCAAAAAATAAGCCTCTCCAAGAGCTGGAGAAACTGAATGAACACGACCAATTGTACGACCTGTAATCCTTGTCTGCCAACAACGTTTATTAAGCTTCCACACAAATTTTGTTGGTAATTCCACATAGCTAAGCTCTCTTGCAACTGGATCAGTTTCATTAAGCTTCATCCAGCCTAAAAACATTGATGAAGCCACAGAACTTTTTTTTAGAACATCCTCAACATCATCCTCTGCGCCATATACCACATTCTGTTGACCTGGAAGATGAAAAGGAAGTCGAGTAACAGCAGGATATCTGTAATGAACTTCAAATTTAAAAATTCTCCATGATGCTTCACATGCAGATATGTATCGAACATCATAATATTCCTTTATCTCATCCTTTGGTTGTTCAACATCATCTTGCTTATCATCTTGTACAATAGCCATAGACGCTTTATCAGGTCCTTTGTTTATATACTTGAACAAATATTTAATAGAACCTGCCTGGTTGCACCATTCTACATTGATATGAGCCTGATATCTTTTTAAAAGATACTTATTATATGGAACAACGTATCTATTATCCAACTGAACATCACCTTTCTGAACAAAAATACCAGAATCTCGTCTCCTGTATATCGGATAACCTTTAGAATCAATACACGTTTCTGGTGAAAACTTCTTTGGAAACTTTTTCGTGCATTTCCTGTCACGCATACATGGAGACTTCATATTCGCTTCTCCACATGGACCGTGCATCATGTACTCACTCACAAGGAGATGCAATTCCGGATCTTCTTTTTTATCAGGAATCTCAGCGGATATAAACGGTTCTATATGATCAACAGTGGGAAGCTTGTGATCAACATCCATGAATAAGCAAATGTGAGCATGTGGAAGACCACGTTTTTGAAACTCCACTGTGTAAACAACTACATAAATAAAGTAAAAACGTTTTCAATTAGAAAAGTGCAGCACGGATATTACGCTTGTATAAATATAAGTACATTTTTATGAACTATTGCAAATAACAGTACTTCACTTACACGCTAATGCCTATGTATTATCATAGTCGAAAATTGTAAATTTGTTTATTAAAAAAAAAGAATTATAAATGTACTAACTTAATGTTTTAATTCGTATTGGATAAGAAAATACCTGCTTGAACTTTTCCTAGAACTGCCTTATCCTTTAAATCTTTCAAAAATGTATCAAGCTTCATTTTAAATAATCGGCATAGAATATCAGGCCTATCTTCCGACTTAATGGTTTTATCCTTAAGAAACCTTCTTACCTCCGGCCATTTCGGATTACATGTAATAGTGATAAAAAAATCCGGGTAGCCGTACCACTTACAGAGAGCCATTGCATCTAGGTAATTTTGCATCATATACCGAGCTCCACCAGTAAAAGATGAAGGTAGTATTACACGTTTCCCGACTTGGAAAAATCTTTATTCCCATCCTTATGCTGATTCTGAATATTCTCATATGTGTCACACCTAAGATCATTTTGCGAGTAACGTACAAAGTTAAGTCGCTCAGTTTCAATCATGGTGTACGAATCCACCAAAAATTGCTGAAACAATCTTCCTGCATTTAGAATCAATGAGAATTTGTCTACCCTATCTTGAACATGGTATGAAAAAAATTCTCGCATTGTACAAAACGGACGTTTACTTGATTCTGAATCCGCTGTTTTTCTATGTGGAATATCTACTCGGTAACAATCCTCACCATACGGAAACAAAAGCGGATATTGAAGAGCCAAATATGATGGATGCAACTCACTAATACGCTTTAGAAAACCATTGTTTTTTTCAACAATAATATCTCGCTTACCAAGAGCTTCAGTAATGTCTCCCAAGATCAAAGCAGCTACTTCAGAAGCTGTTGGTAAATTATATGTCCTACCATCTTCTACTCTCTCACAAATGAGACGGAGCTTAAGATTAACATGAGGATTTTCCTTAAAAGAGTCTCGTACCATCCTATAAGATTTCACAAGCTGGTTGTTGTTGTCTAACATAACCTTCAAAGCTTCAATTATGGCAATATCTAATGTCTTTGAACATTTATTAGATCCATTCCGTTTCTCACCTCTACAAAAAAAAATACCTTCATGTTAAACATTATTCAATAAATAATTGTTACAAAACCAAAAAAAAATATAAAGTAAAAAAAAAATACTCTTAGGAATACATACCTGAATAACGAATGTCTATTTGTCACTTCATTATCGGTATCATATATATAAAGCTGATGAAATTTTGGCTGTTCTCCTTCTTTTGGAAGAAGGCTTCCCATTCTATGGTAATTTTGCCCACCAAGTCGGAATATATAAGGAGCATTTCCCGTATTGATTGTTGAATCAATCGTTCCACCCATAGAAGTAAAAGAGAACATAGAATTAAAGCGACGGATGTTCAATAGGAAATACTTGCTTATATCATCTTTGCCCCGAAACAGATCTTGATAACTTAATGTGGCATCTTTAAAATCAGGTAGCTCTACACGCCCGTAACCACAACATATAGAATAACAAACCTTCTGAAGAGTTATTTTTCCTTTACCGGCCTCAAGTTTCCATAATGTTGCATTACAAATTCCACATTTAACATCTTGATCCCCATGATCTACGTAATCTATAATTAAAATTTTTTACAAAGTAATGACGAAACAATTTAGAAAAAAAAATGATTCAAGTAACTTCAAAATATTACAAATGTATTAATCATGGAATACCTTTAGAGATACCTCTGATTGTCTCTTGATCATCTTCTAAATCTTCTGTCAGGTCAATCATTGGTACAACATTAATATTACTTGCCTTACTTACAAACTTACGCTTCCCGACCGATAACTTTGTTAAACACGAACTTTCATTTCCGCAAAATGAATTTGCAGATCTCGTTACCATTGAAGACATTACGAATTGCGCAGTAGAACTTGATGGCGTACTATCATTTTCGATACGAACAAATGTACCTTAACATAAAACAAATTCTCGACATTATAAATATATTAACAAATGTTAATATAAGTAAATGTTAGTGTATTTTAAAATTTAAAACACATACCGCTGCCGATATTATTCAACGAACTTATTTGGTTTATTGTGGTAGGAGTACTACGCGAACTCCTAAGCGCATATCTATGAGCCGTTGTATTTTCTTTATCCTTTTGAATCGACAACCTTATTTCGGATGTAGATAAATTGCTATTAGAGTTTTCAATGTTTTCACTTTCGTTACATTTTCTTTTATCCAAATATATCCTTCTAACTTTCCGATTCACAGAAGCTCTATTAGGACTAACAGGGTCCGGAGTAATAACTGTAAAAAAGCATCCACATGAGCATGAAAAAGAATATCACTTAACATTGTTTACAAAAAAAGAATGTTGGCCGAAAATTAGACTAAAGTTAAAATTTCATGTTTGATCCATACCATTTGTAATCTGTGACAAAGGTGTTCTTGTTAAATTACCTACAAACAATTGAAGCAACATTATAAGAAACTAAATCAAATTCTTCATTAGCGGATACCTATGTTTAAACTAACATTATACATAAGTAATAGGTATGTTACCATCGAGTGTTTCATTATTGTTGACAGGATTTGGAAAACATGAAGATGAATGCTCAACTGAAGATCTTTTAGACATGTTCCTCCAATTCGAAATTAAAAAAAAAATATGTATAAGAATTATGGATAACATGAACAAAGTAATCAAAGAAATAGCAAGAATAAGAATCATATTAGTAATAAAATTTTAAACTGAAATCATACTATACTTACCTGGATAATATCAAACATCAAAACCTTTGTTCCTGAAAGCAATCAAAATAAGATTTATAAATATTGTTTCTAAAGTCAATGATGAACTAAACATGCACTAATATGCTGCCTGTGATAAAAGGAAATTTTCGACATGTGTTTGGGAGGGAAATTATCAAGTTTGACAAATTAATTTTCGCATTTTTTTCAATAGATAACATTGGATAGTTAGTTGTAAAGTAGTTTCAATAGATAAAAATGAAAGATTTCGTGAATTGATTTGGAGGGAACAAATCGAAATACTAACATATTAATTTGTAAAGTTGTTTCAATAGATAACATTAGAGTTCTGCAAAAATATAGGAAAGATAAAAAAACTAACAAAAAAAACATTTAATATTTTATTAAAAGCTGATTACCAATAAGGAATTTTGGTGGTAAATTTTGAAATTTCAAATACTACTTAAACTTATTGAACACAATAAACTTGATATAAGTTTGATAATAGTCAACTATTTGTCAACATGGTTTAGGCGATTCATGTAGGTGTTGAAATGCTAAGTTGGTTTCTATGAAGAATGGATTACCTGGCGTTTCTAATGTTCATCATTTTTTCAAACAATAAGATAGAACATGTTGATTTCATACTACACGACAGTTTCGCAGTGGACTTTGTGCGCGTGCTCTCTGTTTATTGTTGACGCTCAAAAGGCTTTAATATAACAAAACCATTCACCATTTTATTCATGAAACATAAATTAGTCTAAGAACAAAACGACAAAAGAAACAAACCAACAACGAAAAAAAACAAACATGTCCGAAATAAAAAACAACTACTAAAACATGTGGTGAATGGGAGCTCGATGGAAGAGCCTATTTTTCTTTCTTTGGAACCAACATCTTCTTCTTCGCACTTGCTCTGCTTGAACGCCTCTCATCTTTTGTATCTGCCTCAATTCCATCCTCTTTCTGATCTGCCTCAATAACATTAGGAACTGTTGGATCATCCTCTTTGTAAACCTCTTCCAGGTTTCTTTTAAGATCACCATGTTTATTTTTATGAGCATCTTCAGCAACAGCAGACATTGGAGTGACATTTTCGTCCGTTGAAGATTGCGCATCCTAAAAATAGAAAAATGAATGTAAATGAATGTCATCTACTAATATATATACCAAATACAATTTAAGATAAATATCACCTTCAACGAAACTTGCGTGTTCTGCTGATCACCCGGCGAAGCACCATTTATGTCATCAACATCATTCTGTATTATTTAAATATAACATGTAAATACTATTGCACTATCATACAACATCAAATATGCATGGAGAGTGTAAATATAACTGAATTAAAAAGATACCTTCTCAATGGCATGTTTCTCTTCAAGCTTCTTAAGAATTTCACAGTCATTGGAAAGCTTGTTAATAGCATAATATTCAACGTGGTGATCAACATTATACTTTGTCACTTTAATATGAAATGCAAACCGCTTTCCAATAAGGTCCTTAAACTCAGTAGGGAATTCCTCAAACTCATCAGACTGTAAATAAAAAAACATATTGTATAACAATTTATAAGTTTTCAATAAAAGTAAATATATAAAATTAAATTTGAATAAACAGATAAACCTGTTCCTGTCTGTTGACAATTTGTTCAGCGGTCTTCCGTAACAGCCTAATGGATTCTCGATTGAAAAGCGTCAAGGAAACACTTCCAGTAGCATCTTGCACAATAACCGGTATTTTGAACCTAAAAAACATATTTGAAAACATAAATCAAACAGAAATGTATTAAATTAAAAATTAATAGTAAATAAAACATTAATTCCATTTTTTTGAATAATACCTGTAATCAGCCTTTACTTTTTCAGCACTGCATTTGTTATTACTACATTTATACTTCCTTTCAGCAATATCAACTACTCCATCTGCATTTTCAATCGTAGTAAATTCCTTCTCAACTTTGCAATGGCAAACAGTGCACGCCTGATAATACCAAAGGTTTTTGTTGCATATCCCCTTAATTGTAGCAACAACAACCACATGTTTCTCCTAAATATAATAAATAAGAATAAAACCTTCTAAGTAGACAACACAATCATATATTAAAAAAAATTATTACACATCAGTTATACAAAATACCTCATCTATTATCGACAGAAATGCAAGGGGGCTATATTCAGAACCAAGAAACAAATCTTCATCTGAAGTCGCCATAAGCGAACCTGAGTCATTACCACTTAGGGACCTTGAGTTTGCATACTTTGCCAAATATCTAATGTCAAAAAAAATAAGTTAACTTCAGACTATAGTTTGAAATATTTAGCACAAACAAATCATTAACAATAAGAAAAAATAACCATTACCGTTCTTTAAAAGTAACTATTTCATCAACTGCGGAGTTAATGAACAGCTTGGTTGCACTAAATGCATTTGACACAGTCCGCTTATCTAAAATCAAAAATATAATCATATAAAATTAAAATCAACATTAATAAAAATAAAAGTCATAAAAAATTCATATTAACAGCCATGAATTACCTTGGTGAAGCTTTACAGATCCAAACTGAATAAGCAGAAACACATCCTTGTCCCTATCTTTGCGAGTCATGAATGAGTGCATCTCAATTGCAAAGTCGTCCCAAAGGGTCACACCAAGCTCCTCATCACTGATAAATATATAAATTTAACAACTGAATATCTCATAAACATTACATTTAGATAATATAATGCATTTCAATAAAACTTACTCTAAATCATTCAGCTTTAAGTTAACCCTTTTCCCCGGTCCTAATTTCGTCACGGTATCCTCTATGTCATAGCAAATCAAGACATATCCAATGAGATCTAAAATGACATTCAATAAAACTGTGTTAGTATTGAACAACATGTAGCACAAAAATATTATTAATATGTATAAAAGTATAATGTAATACTAACCTATTACTGAGCCAACAGGTTTGTTGTCTTCAGCATCAGACGATTTTCCTAGAATTGACTTAAAATCAGTCAAACCAAAGCCATGTTCAGGACCAGTCCAGTTGTTGCATTTCTTCACGGTTGTGCTGATATAAAAAGTAAGTTTGTGGTCATTGTTGACCAACTGAAAATTACTTTTGTTATCAGCTATTTCAGCTAAAGAAGGCTTCTTTATCAGCAAACAGTCATCCTCAATGAAGAACTTTTCAAATCGGAAAAAAAACCTATGCAAGCAGCTTGCATGTATTTTGTTTCCCTGTATATTTAAGCAAAATTAAAATCTATTCTGACTAAAACAGAAAATTTGTAGATCAAATACAAAATACAAAATAAAAAAAGATAATTATTACATCTTATATACATACCTCCTCATCCATAAGAATCATTTCAATGGAGTAAAATTTGTTTTCTTCTCCATTCATTTTCCGCCTCCAGACTTTCAGAATCTTCACCTTAATTTTACAGTCATTGTCATTCAAACTCAAAGCATTCAACATCGTAACATTTTCCTCTGCCATTGCTATATATAAAACAAAAAAAAAAGATTAAAAAAACGATGTAAGTAGTAATTAAATATATTTATAATCATTAACATTAATAACAAAGTATAACCTAAAACTAACGAAATACTAACCTCCAGTAACTTTTCTGAATAACTCTTTTGTTGTAGAGAGCATGTGTGGAAATCTTTGAAGGTAAAACGATATATATAGAGAAAAAAGTATATCTATAATTCAAAAAGTTTCGAGATAGAATCTGTTTTAAAATTGCAGATAAAAACCATTATCTCCTAGTTTTAGGAGATATCTATTATGTATTTTAAATTTTAAGTTTTAAACGAACAGTTTTTATCTTCAACAATTTTCAACCCATCAAACTTTCAAATAACTTATAACTTATAATCAAAAACATATCCAGTAGGATAATTGTACCTTCATTGTGTGGTGTGTATGACAAAATGTTCGTTTAAATTTTAAGTTTTAAACAAAATAAGGATTAGACTGTTTGCAGCTTGAATACATAAGACAGAGTTGGTGACATAACTAATTTACAATTGTTAGATTCATTCTCAAATAATGTTTTGGCGGGTCATGTCAGATCTAAACCGACACGAATGTAACAGATTAGAGGCAACTTGAACTCCTAAATCCTTGCCAACTTTCAAGATCAACATACAACTATATTTAGACTTTAGATAATCAACTCCAAAAGTTCTAATTTATTTTAGCATCAGAATTGATCCATCTCTTTTCATTAACGGGTTTCCTATGAAAATTGCAATGTTTGACTATTAATCAAATGCACAAAAAAACAAATCATGTTGGGTGATAGTAGCCAAATAAAGAGTCTCCTCTAAATATCAGTAAGGTTATCACTTTTTTACTAACAAACGTCAGATTTCAACAACAAATTGTAAACTAAGTTCAGAAATTTCAAAGTATAGATTTTCAGAAATTTCTATCAACCCATCACCAAAACTTTGTAAACAGTTTTTTTAAACCCAAATAACCTTATTACAATTTTGATTGATATAAAGTTGTGTTCACTTTTAACTACAGAACTTTTGCCTATATATTTTGAACATTTTTAGGAGATATCTATATGTTTTGAATGTATTTAGTCTCGTCACAACTAATAAGTGAATCAGTTTTATATTATGCAACACTTTATAGATAATTATAGATAATACTAAATGAATACAAAATAATAATAGAAATGTAGGCAACATAAAAAGGCTTATATTAATCATTAACCGTCCTTAAGCAACAAAACATTTCATCCCCTACATCATACAAACCTTCATTAACTAATATACCCAAACACTAAAATACCAAAAATTGGGTATGTTAATACGTCTAATCGCTTTTCTGTCCACAAACCTTGCTTACTGCCTTACTACAATTACTTCATGTCCGACATACATACTAACAAACCAACTATTAGGATAACATATAGCTTCCGACTAAGCACGTGAAAAAACCAACTTACCTTCCATTTCGAAATACATTATACGATAAAGCCTACCATTCCTTATACGAAGCTTCTTCATGCATGACTTCCACTCTCTGATAGCAAATCTCCTTTTACTACCAGAACCTTCAACACGCAACTTCTTGATAATAGACATCCCATTTTCAACTTCAATACGCAAGCTTTGCAGGTTCTCAAACTCACATTCCTTTCCAAAAGCGATTGGAAAACGCTACAAAACATACGTATAACAAACATTAAAAATTCATTTTTGATCTAAATTTATAATACAAAAAAAAAACATATTGAAAAGGATATATATCTTTTAAGTAGTACAAACTTACAAATTTTTTTGTCACTTTTTTTATTACTTCATGATCAGGAACCGCATTATTATTTTGGCTATCACCGTCTTCAGATTCATCAGATGAAACTTCAATTACTTCAATTACTTCATCAGCTTCATTCCCTATCTCGTCCGGGTCAACTCGCATTCCATCTTCTCGAAAGAAATCTAACTTGAATTCATAGTCAGCCACCTTTTCAAACATCAGGAAGTCTCCAATGCGCCATTTAAGATCTTTATAAACATCGTTCCAACCATCACTGAAAAAATAGCCAATCAGGTACCATTGCAGCAACACTGTCCATTGATAAACGTCTCCGAAACGTATCACAACAGGATGTGGAATCATATTGTCTTTGAAATGGTGCTCCACATAATCCTCCGGCAAAAACTACATACATTAAATAAAAAAAAAATACCGCTTAAGAACATTCTATAAATATAAAACAATTAAAAAAAAATAATGAAATCATCAGGGGTTTACCATTCTGTTTCTTGCCGGTATTATCAACCAAAACGGGAACTTGTTAGACACATCCTTTGTTTGAACATCCTTTAAAAGGGTAACTCTAAAAGTGATATGTTCGAACCACTCAAAGACAACGAAATCACCTACTACAATCTGAAGATCCTTTACAACTTTGCTCCATCCAGTTGTTATCTGAAATGAGTTAGACTTTTGTTCAACTGTTACACCCCAAATCCGATCATCATCCGTCGTTAGCAAAACAGGACCGACAGGGTAACTAAGGTCGTAACATGGCGGCAGATCCTGTTAATTATTTAAAAAATATATTGTTAATATGATATAATAAAAATTAAAGTGTTTGATAACAGTATAATGCAAAAACATTTGAAAACATATTAAAAAAAAAAGTATACAATAGTAGATTTTACATTACCAAGTATGTGGTGTCGTTCCTAGGGATAGGTTTGAAGAAACTTCGGACCATTTTTCCTGATTGTTAAGTGTTCAAATAGTGTTCCTGTAAAACAGATAAACGAACAAAGAATTAGATCAATCTCTATATATATATATATACAGACAGTAATCAATTTGGGTGAACCCGTATGTAACACAATGTATATGAAAACAGATAGTTTACCCTCTATATCAATCTCATATTTAACCACTATATACAAAGAAAAACTAATGAACATTAATATGAACCACAACCAATTTTCTTGAACCTTATAAATGACTAAATGCTACTACACTTGTACAATTATAGCAATATTTTTAATACAACAATATCAAATGTTGGTGCACTAAATACTCTTGAGGCAAATTCTGACCCGTTCAACCAATTTAACACGTTTCCATTCACTAAAGAAAATTAGCAAGGGTTCATCTATAGGCACCTACCAAATTTAAAAACAAATGGTCATGCTTAATGGCTATTACTACAAAAACAAACACACAATTGAGCAATTATCTTGAATGAACCTTAAACCAATTATGTTGACAACTCTATATCACATTCCTGTACTAAATCCACTCTCTATAACTTTATACATCTCCATATTGGTCACAAATGGTGCCACATGTTAAGTATCCTACTATTCAATTTAACCGAATGTGCATATAACTCAATACGTCAAATTGCTCCATATGGTATTTAAGTACAATTTCACTATCATTATACCCAAGTGCTGCATTTTTTTTATCCAGAAGGGTGAATATGTTGAATACTTTTCAACCCAGCAACAACAAAATAAACAAATATTACCTGAAATTATTATAAAGCAGAACAAAGAGGAAACAGTCTTATCAAATAGTATATTAAGGAACATAAACAGGGATTCACAATACATCAGATGTATATTTAAAAAGTACATTACATAAAAATTAACAAAAATCCTAAAATTTTAGAAGAACAGATAACATATAAAAGCCCTAATTTATAAAAAATAGCAAAATAAAAAAACAACAATGCAACATGATAATAACAGTTAAAACAAAAAATAAAATACCCTAATGCGATTGGTCGGAAGGAGAAAACAACGACCACTGATTGACGAAGATACCTACTGCTCCTGAAATCGATGATGAAGAAAATAAACAACAATACTTATAATACTATAATATGGTTTCAGATGCAGAATAAAACCATGTCAGATTATTATAGATGAAAACGTGTATACCTGATTGTCTTCGATAATCAAATGAGGAACCCTAAGTCGTTTTTAGAACCAAAGGAGAAAATAAACCCTTCATCTTATAGAGAATATTATGCTGGAGAATAAGTAGAATCCAAGGATGATAATACACGGATTGATTAACTGATTAAAACCCTAGATATTTAAAGAAAAGCGCCGATGAAGAGAACAGAGAGGAAACGCTACATTCAGAAACTACCAAATAACAAAATGAGTAAAAATCGTACATTTAGTCAACAAATAACCGGATTTAGTGAAATGGGTATATGGAGTATCCATAACCCAGATTCTTTACCCATTAAAATGAGCGGGAAAAAAAAAAGGAGGCCCTCACAAGGTGACAAGTGTCCCTCAAATGCTTTTATTTATATATATTAGTAGATATCTATTATCCTAAGTTTAGTCAAGGGTTGTGTCACACAACACCCAACCGGTATGTCGGTTAGTATCAAAGGGGACACACCCCTTCACATGTATAAATACCCCTAACATTTGTCATTTGAACATAAGTATTGATTTCTAAATTCCTAATTCTCTCTCAAACTCTTTCCCTCAATCCCGATCCTGCGAACCTTCATTTGGCATCAGAGCAATCGGTTCACCGTTTGTTCCATCGATTACAGAAGATACAAAAAGAACAAGATCAACAAAGTCATCCCCTGTTTTTTCCGATTAACAGAAATTGACACAGAAGCGATCACACGTTGGAACAATCACTTACAGGCCATAACAGGATCAAGAGAAGATCAATACAAAGAAATATAACCGTTCAAAGAAGAAGAATAAGAACCGGATAAGTTTTCCGGCCAACTTCATCTTCTCCGGCGATTACCGGAATTGACGAATAGAACGTTTGAACACATCAAATACGGTTATATCCATCCCTGCCTATTAGTTTATCATAATCGAATACATAAGACTTTAATCCAAATCAGAAAAATCATTTTTTTTTCCCAGACTCTGTTTTGTTCGAAGAAATATTTTTCCCGCCAAATTTGTTTTATAAACAAAACCAAAATTTTATACTTAGAAACTTATTTTTCTGAACATCCCAACACAAAACAAAAACGTTTTATAAATTTTTCTTCCAGAAAAACATCAAAAGGATTTCAAGTCTTTCCCGGATTCGAACAAGAAAGAACCGGACTTTTTTTTAAACTTTTCGTATTCGATTATCATCAAGAACAAGTTAATTAGAACTTGTTAAAGGAATCCGATATTGTTAGAAGTTGAATCGGATCATACAAACAAAGAACAGAAGAGTTGTTTGTTTTCGGCAGTGGGTATTCACGAAAGAAAAGTGAATTTTGGTTGACTTTCTGAAAGTCAAACATAGAAAAGAAAATAATATTATATTAGAGGGATTGTTATATTGTAAGTTGTAATCAGTGAAAGTTCGGGTTCTGTTCACTGATCCGTAGACAACTTTTTGAAGTCAGAAAATTAGTAAAAACAAAGTGAGTTTGTTTATTTAGAAGGGTGTTTTATAGATTGAGTGTTATTAGAAGAACACTAATCAAATTGTTGGAGGATTATTAAGTCAAAAGGATTGACTTTAGAAATTAGTTGGAGGAACATCATTGATACACAAGAATATTATAACGAAGTTCTAGATACTTTGTTAAGGCGCCTACGAAATATCAAAGACCTTTGTTACCAAATAATATTTTAGTATATCAATTTAAGTTTGACGATTTGTTGAACAAAGTTCCTAAAGAAGCGTGGGTAGTCCATAATTAGATTTGGACAATAGGGAAGAAAAAGAATAAAAGTCCGCAGAAAACTCCCATTAAACCCAAAATGACGAAAGAAACGTCACCGAAAGAGACAGTCACGAAGGAGACTCTCACTTTCAGCCTCCAAACACCGATGTTGACATCTACGAATTACACGATTTGGGCTGTTCGTGTAAAGGCAATATTGAGTGCCAACGGCCTTTGGGAAGTAGTGGAACCCACAGAAGGCACGTCCACAGTAGATGCAAAGAAGGATAGGACAGCGATTGCCTATCTCTTCCAGGCAATTCCAGAAGATATGGTGATGCAAGTGGCGTCACATAACACAGCGAAAGAAATTTGGGATGCATTAAAGACAAGATTTATTGGAATTGACCGAGTCCAGAAAGCAAGACTTCAATCATTACGCACAGAATTTGAGATGATTACGATGAGAGAGACAGAGACCATAGACCAGTTTGCTGGTAGATTAAGTGCGATTAATACAAAGTCAAAAACCCTAGGAACGAAAATTGAAGAGTCAGTCTTGGTACGAAAATTGCTGGACTCCGTACCAGAAAGGTTCCTACAGATTATTGCGTCCATAGAACAGTACTCAGATATAGATTCCATGACGTTAGATGAAGCGCTTGGAAGACTTAAAGCTTACGAAGAACGTCTCAAGTCAAGAGATGAAAAGAAATATGGACCCGCTAGTCAAGAGAAGCTGTTATTTACAAGGCAAGATAGAAGGCCTTTCAGCAACAACAACAAGAACTATAATCAGAATCGAGGTAGACAGAACTTTAGGAAGTTCAATAAGAGTCAAAGATATGAGAAGAAGAACTTTGACAGAAATGGCCATCAAGATCACAAAGGTGATAGAAATCCCACTAAGAATCGTCATGACGACAGTAGTTATAAGCCCAGAAGAGATGGCAGCAGTATAAGATGTTACAACTGCAATGAATTAGGACATATAGCTCCCAAGTGTCCTAAACCTCGAAATAAGCAAGAAGAATCTCACCTAGTAATGGAAGAAGAGGATCCCACATTACTTATGTCAGTTGGTGAAGAAAAACGTATAGTTCTTGAAGAAAAGAAGATAATACCAGAACGCTATCAAAATGAAGAAGATGTAAACGAAGTATGGTATTTAGACAATGGTGCAAGTAATCATATGACAGGAAGACGCTCCTATTTCACAGAGTTAGACGAAAAGATAACAGGCAGCGTAAAATTTGGAGATGGATCGTGTGTTAACATCAAAGGTAAAGGCTCAATAGTATTGGAATGCAACAATGGAGAACAAAGATTAGTCACAGAAGTATACTACATTCCAACACTCAAAAGCAACATCTTAAGCCTCGGGCAAGTCACAGAATCTGGTTGCAAAGTAATTATGGAGAATGAACATTTATGGATTTATGACGCCCACAATAACCTATTGATGAAAGTCCCAAAAGCAAAGAATAGACTCTACAAGGTAAAGCTCAGAATAACTAGTCCAATTTGCTTACAAGCTAAAATAGATACACCTGCATGGTTATGGCATGCACGTATGGGACACGTGAACTTTGATTCACTTAGACAATTAAGCACAAAAGGAATGGCACATGGACTGCCAAAGATCCAACACCCATCTCAAGTATGTGATGCATGTATTACGGGAAAGCAAAGCAGACTTCCATTTCCCTCTCAAGCAAGTTTTAGAGCTACAAGACCTCTAGAACTCGTACATGCAGACCTATGTGGACCAATCACACCCACATCATTAGCAGGCAACAACTATTTCTTCCTGATAGTTGACGATTATTCAAGATTTATGTGGATCTACATGCTTAAGTCAAAAGATCAAGTTTATGAAAATTTCAAGAAGTTTCTAAGCGAAGCTCAGACAGAGACAAGTCACAAGCTCAAAAGACTAAGAACGGATCGTGGAGGAGAGTTTACTTCTAAAGCTCTTACCACATATTGTGAGGATAAAGGAATCCTTAGACAGCTTACAGCACCGTACACACCTCAGCAAAATGGTGTAGTAGAAAGAAAGAACCGTTCAATAATGAGTATGACCAGAAGCATGTTAAAGGCTATGAACGTACCACAGAACTTATGGGCAGAAGCAACAAGACAAGCTATTTATATCCAGAATCGGTTACCTACCAAAGCACTCAAGGGTATGACACCCTACGAAGCAGTAAAAGGCAAAGCACCCAATATCAAGCACATCAGAGTATTTGGATGCATAGCATACGCTAAGGTAACAACGCCCTACTTAAAGAAGTTAGAAGATAGAAGTAAGAAAATGGTACATCTAGGAAACGAAAATGGTTCCAAAGCCTATAGATTATATGATCCCATAGAAGAAAAGATACACATTAGTAGAGATGTCCAATTCATAGAAAACGAACCATGGGATTGGAACAACAATTATTTGAAAGAAGGAAGCAATGACGAACCATCTTGGACAAGATTCGAAGTTAATGGAGATGACGAAAGTGAAGCTGTACAAGAGCAAAATAATGAGGACAATGAAGACAGTGAAAGTGACAACGAATTCTTTAGTAGTCCAATCACAGCAACACGAACTCCAATAACAATTCAAGAAACGCCGACAAGTGATCCAATAGCTGAATCAAGCACTCAAGAGTTAGAAGACTCACCAGGCTCTCAACATAGACCAGTACGAGCCCTCAGATCACTTAATGACATCTACGCAGCCACACAACCTCTTAGACCAGAAGAATACGAACATCTGTACTTAGCTTACGATGAAGAACCTGCAAATTATAAAGAAGCAGCAGATTACCCACAATGGATAGAAGCAATGCAAAGCGAAATAGACTCAATAGAGAAGAACAACACTTGGACACTGACTACACTCCCCTCAAGTCAGAAACCAATAGGTCTAAAGTGGGTATTTAAGGTCAAGAGAGATGCAAGTGGACAGATCACCAAACATAAGGCCAGATTAGTAGCAAAAGGATACGTACAACAAGAAGGTATAGACTATAATGAAGTATTCGCACCCGTTGCAAGAATGGAAACAATCAGGCTACTATTAGCATTGGCAGCTCAGAAAGGATGGCAAGTACATCACTTAGATGTAAAATCAGCATTCTTACATGGTGAATTAAAGGAGGATGTCTACGTTTCACAACCAGATGGATTCATAAAGAAAGGAAAAGAAAATCTAGTCTACAAGCTAAAGAAAGCTCTATATGGTTTGAAGCAAGCACCAAGAGCATGGAACATAAGGCTGAACAACATCCTAAAGGAAATTGGATTTAAAAGATGTCCACAAGAGCAAGCAGTATACAAGAGAACTTCAAAGGAGTCAACAATAATTATAGGAGTTTATGTCGATGACATAATAGTGACAGGAAGTTCAATCAAGGACATATCAAGCTTCAAGAAAGAAATGCAAGGCAAGTTTGAAATGAGTGATTTAGGACCACTCACTTACTATCTAGGGATAGAAGTACGTCAAACACAAGGAAAGATACAATTGAAGCAATCAGCCTACGCGAAGAAGGTTATCAAAGAAGCCAGACTAGAAGACTGCAATCCAACAAAATATGCAATGGAATCAGGTCTAAAGCTCACTAAAGAAGATGAAAGTGAACCAGTCAATGAAACAGAATATAGAAAGCTAATTGGAAGCTTAAGGTATCTTACACATACCAGACCAGATATCACCTACGCAGTTGGATACATTAGTAGATTCATGGAGAAACCAAAGACAACTCACATGAAAGCAGTCAAACACCTGATAAGATATATCAAAGGCACGTTGAATTATGGAATTCAATACAGCAGAAGCAAAGAAGCAGAAATTACTGGATACAGCGACAGCAGTTATGGAGATCAAGACGACGGAAAAGGAACAACAGGAACAATATTTTGTTACAAAGATTCACCTATCACATGGACAAGTCAGAAACAAAGTACAGTAGCACTATCATCATGCGAAGCAGAATTTATGGCAGCTACATCAGCAGCATGTCAAGCTATATGGCTACAAGGAGTACTCAGCGAACTCACAGGTGAACAACCAAAGAAGATCACACTACTAGTAGACAACAAGTCAGCAATACAACTTATGAAGAACCCAGTATTTCATGGAAGATCAAAGCACATCAACATAAGGTATCACTTTATCAGAGAATGCATAGAGAACGAGCAGATACAAGTTGATCACATCAGTGGAGAGATGCAGAAAGCGGATATACTCACCAAGGCACTACCAAGAATAAAATTTCTCGAGATGCAACGTCTCATAGGAGTTGAAGACCTTGGGGAAATCAAGAATTAAGGGGGAGAATGTTAGACATTAATTCTTATTTCCCATTATCCTATTATATCTAGTATATCCTAAGTATATATATATATATCTATTATCCTAAGTTTAGTCAAGGGTTGTGTCACACAACACCCAACCGGTATGTCGGTTAGTATCAAAGGGGACACACCCCTTCACATGTATAAATACCCCTAACATTTGTCATTTGAACATAAGTATTGATTTCTAAATTCCTAATTCTCTCTCAAACTCTTTCCCTCAATCCCGATCCTGCGAACCTTCATCTCTTCTACCAACGAAGAAGAATATGAGAAACTGATCATCTATACTTTAATGCAACTAGTTACAATAAGTGGCAACCATGAATCCATGATAGTAATAACCAATCATAAAAGAATGTTAGTTTTATAATATCCAAATGTGTATATTAATAGCCTACTTGTAAACGAGCTAACTTAATAAGAACTAAGTCAACTACTTACATCGTTTTCTTGGAAACAGTAGGTCTACGTTGGTGGTTAATGTATTGTAGACCATCAGACGAATATGAAGCTAGCTTGTCAAATGGCATCAAACGATGACAATTTCAGTTTATTGGACGTGTGTATAGACGTTATAATAATATTCAAGTTTTTATATCGAATCCTCCTAAATAACATCGTGTTGGTTTACCTCGCAAAAACACTATCAATAAACACTATGTCAAATGTTAGTTAACTAGTTTTACCCGCCCCGCATTGCGGGGCATAACTCGAATTTATGCCGTCACGCGTTGTGCCTAGCTTCGCATAGATTTTATAGTCACCTCTTACAACATCATTGCTATAGGATTTGTTTTACACGGGTTGTAACAAATGACTCAGAATAGGTATAAGGTTGTCAAGGTTGCATAACAGGTTGCAAGTAGCGAAGACCGCACTCGCCATCCTTGCAATGCAACGTCAAAGCTCATTTCTTTACCAAATTCATCATCGTTGGGAAAGAGATGAAGAGAAAGATACAGTGTGAACTTGAGAGAGAGAGAGAGAACTTGACACGTGGCGACGCACGTTAGCATGGCCACACCGGTCCTAAGACCATATTCAAAATGTAATATTAGATAATTATGAAAACAAATTTCATTCCTCGTTTTCCCCATAGGATGTGTGGAGTTAAATATAACAAATATATTGAAGGATGAAGCCTCAAGTGTTGACGCCTAATAAAGCCTAAATGGTTGTACTATGAACATTCAAATTGTAACCCGGCGTATTTTAGCATAAGCTCACTATTAAACCTTCTTTAATTGACAAGACATGCTGATGTGGATGCTAGCATGCAATGTCAGCGTCCACGTAAGCATCAACTAAGTGGGTTTGTTCTCAGTTAACAAAAGCTCATTAGTTAATGAAAACTTATTAGAGGAAAATACTTTGAAAGTTAAAACTGTTGTGGGAATTTTCTTAAATACAAATTATTGTCTCCACGAATTTGTATTATTAAATCCAGTTGCTTTTTTTAATTTGATGTAACTAGTTTATTGGATTTGGTGGTTTCACAATAAAAATCCGTCATAGTCTTTGTGTGTGCTGTCATCAATTATGACGCGCTAGATAGGCTATCTACATGTTTAGAAAATGTCCACTTCCATGGCTAAGACGATAGGTTGACAATTTTGTGATTAACTAGGTATTAGTTACAGATAAGGGTGCAAACGAGCCGAGTCGAGCCTGAGCTTGATCAGACTTGAGTTTGGGCTTGTTTAAGTTATAAAATCTTGAACTCGAGCTCGGCTTGATGGTAGGTTTCCAAGCTCGAGCTTGACTCGGGCTCGGCTCATTTATAAGTTATTAATTAATTTTAATACTTTTTTTATATATAATTTTGTTATTTATTCATATTTTTATAAATATTAATTATTATATATATACATATTATATATTAATTAAAATTTATATAAATAGTGAGATTGTTAAGGCTCGCGAGCCGGCTCGAGCTCGATAAACAAAGATCGAGCTCGAGCTCATTTACTAAACGAGCTTGGTTTTTAGGCTCGTACTCGCGCTTGAGCTCGTTTAGGCTTGGCTCGTTTCGAGTTTTTTTTAAGACGAGCTCGAGTAACTCGCGAGTAGCTCGGCTCGTTTGCACCCCTAGTTACATAACCACCCACATTTTGTGGAGAGGTATGGAGCCCTAATGATAGGTGACTTGGGGCCTAATTCGAGCCTTGAAGGATACCAGGTTTATCCGATTATTCACCGTCGTACCTTCAGGATGGTGGGTCGTCAGGTGTTTCCTGGATTGGTGGACCTGAAGGACCAGGTGCCCTGTGAGTATCCTGAATTTGTCATAATGAAATTCCCACGAGAGCCCGTAACAACTCTATTGGCCTTTAAAAAAAACAAGTGTTACTTATGACTAAAATAGCCAAAGAGGAAAAAATCACCATCGTTGAGTTATCATCTAATTCTGTCATTTTTTTAAATGTTAGATTGTTAGTAAATTTTATATGACTATCTAAAATAGTATACTACAAAGTTGAACATTGTATTGTTTTTAATTCTATAATTTTAGTTAACTACTTTATATTTGAAATTAAATGATCAACTAAAACAGTGTTGATGTACTATATATGCGTAGTTATATATACAAGTGTCCATAAATCTGTAGAAGGGGATATTTGGACATTGTGACACCTGACAAGCATCGGTAAATATTCTTATCAAACATATAAGTGTACTTTAGCGAAACAATTATAAAACATATTTCGGGATTAGTTGAGTCGGTTCGAGGATTCGGGTAAATCATCGGGAGTCGGTTTACACACACATATATCCAAGGGTTAGTGATTCGTAGGATCACCGGGTAGGAGTGCACACAATGTCCATGGTTTGATGATTCGGGGAAACATACACATATACACACAAGTCTTGAGTCTCGTGGTTGGTGAATTTACATAATTGGGGGTAACTTATCAAGTATAATATGTTCTACGATCAATTAACAACTTGTGAATACCTGTATATGTGAATTGGCATGATAATATACGTTTCAAGTGTCATTTTGGGTTGTTGGGACCAATGAGAGACATAATCTCCCATTCTCACCTAAAGATTAGGTGATGTGTAAATGATTGATTGATGTTTTGTGAACTTTGACCCATTTTGGGGGTTTATGTTATAGATCTAGGGCTTGTAATAGGAACACGAGGATAATAAAATGTTAGAAACATGTTAGGATGATTGTATCTATGTTGTATAATCTGACAAATGAAGTTTTTTGATTGATTTTAATACTTTCCATTTTGGGTAAACTTTTCATTCAATTAATGCGACATCTCCATAATTTGCCATTTTGAAAAATATGTGATTTGACATGCAAAATGAACAAATTAATGACTAAATAAGGTGTGATAAGATGCTATTAGGTTAGATAGATGCCATTGTAGAGTGTAGTTATGATTTGTTGGGTTTTCAATTGGATTTGAAGGGTTTTTTTTTATCGAAATTGTTTATCAACTGAACGGGGTGAATAAGCTCTCATTTGCATGGTCATTGGTGCGAATGAGAGGAAAGATTTCCTCATTTTCATGGTCATTGGTGCGAATGAGAGGAATGATTTCCTCATTCGCATGGTGGTTGGTGCGCGCGAATGAGAGGAATGATTTCCTCATTCGCATAAATGTGAAATCTTGTGAATCCTTTGTATAAACCAAGTGTTTTATGTGCATTACTGGAATAGGAACTATATATGATTGTTCAACTGAAATAACGGTTCACCAACGGAATGTAGGGTCTTGTCATGTGTGGCCGTGTCAAACGTTAAACACTTTTACAAACGCACAAAGTCAAGATCTTGGACAGCTAAGGATTATTAGACAAACATATCATTAGTTAAACACTTATAGGCTATCTATGGTAGGTGTCTAATAGTCGGGACTACCATAACACGCCTGGTTTATTACTTACTTGAAGATGCAACCTAAAGTGAGTTTCACGGCCTAACTTTTACTACTTTTACTTTCGGGGTAGAAACATGCTACCACACTCTAAATTTTTGGATTACATAAACGCTATCACATCACTTAGGCACTGGCAATACTTACAACTATTCAAACTATTAAACGGGTGTGTAAGTGGGGGATAAGGCAGACCAAGGGAAACCAAGGGCAAACTGAGGGCAAACCAAGGACAAATCGGGGGAATACGAAGGGAAAACCGTATGGCGGACCATGGGTCAACCGCAGTAGTCGGAACACATGGGTAATAAGTAAAACATCCAACTGGTTTTAAATCATAAGAGTGTGTTATGTGAATCTGGTTTTTTCTGATAGTTGTCCATCGTCAAAACCTGTGAACTCACCAGCATTTTTTGTTGACGTATTTTAGTATATTTTCTCTGGTCACTAAGGTAGCAGTCAAGGAATAGGGCTTACGTAGCCGCACTGCATCTTATTGTTAAATTTCCGCTACTTGAATATTATCTTTAATTACTTTTCAAACATTAGCGTGTGTTGGTTTTAAGTTGTAACTATTCAGACTAGTTTTAGTTTGTAAACTTTTTATGCTTCCGCTAAACTTTTAAACTGTGTGGTTGTTTTCAAAAGTAATTTTTTCTCATATAGTTGTCGCTTATTGTGACTGTTGACTTAGATCCTGGTGTGTCACGCGCCTTGCGGTAAAACCCCGCACGTGAAATTTGAGGGTGTGACAGACATCCTCATTTTTTATTTGGACCCTCTTCTACGAGTCGTAGAGGGGTGTTTTCTAATCTTATACAACTAGTAGAGGCTTCTACTAGTCGTAGAAGTGGATATCCAAAAAATTGTGGGGATTTCTAAATAATAACACCTTTTCAATATTGAGAACTCATTACTTAAAAAAATGGTTTGGTTTTGGTTTTGGTTGTGGTATGTGTCATGCATAAGTAAATTAACAGATCAAACCGGTTATAAGCCCACATTCAAACAGGTTGTTAACAAAACACAATTAACAATTTATGAGTGTGTAATACATATATGTCAACATCAACTCGTCAAGTATAACAATGATAAACACAATAATTCAAACAAGTTTAAAAGCAAATGAAGACGTCCAACAAACACAGCTTCGATTAAATCTAAAGAATCACACACCCTCCAGTTTCACATGGTTGTGGATACACGACAGCTATAGGATGTACATCCGTACAGACAGGATGAGGGTAATCTCTTATGATAGGTTCGCATGTAGAAGAAGTAGGAGTATCTGGTACACATGTAGGAGTATCCTGTTTTTCAGCTGGTCCAAGGGTAACAATTTTGGCTCTTTTTCCGGTTTTTGTAACACGTTCTACCACACTCACAGGATCAACATCTCCGACTACAACTAACATCTGTTTTTCAAGATCAACTGATACTTGCTCGATACCTGAAAGTTTGGTCACAGACTTTAGAACGTCTCTCCTGCACTGTTCGCAATTCATATTCACTTTCACCTCTATTTTCTGATGCATGAAAGTAAGCTTTTATTAGTTAGTAAAAAAAGAACAAGAAAGGCTGCAAACTATTGATATGTATTAAATATATGTGCTAACATGATATCTAGAACATGTATTTATAATATAAAAGCATACATGATGCTAATTGCATTGCTTGCTTTTCTCTTATGGCTTTGCAACACAGGGAGCTCAAGATTTTAATTATCTATATATAGATGTAACGATACATGGGTTTAAAAACATTCTACGACGTATCATGCCTAACTAGGGATCTCGTCTATACAAGAGGCAAACATGTTGATAACCATTGATGGTATTTGACGCGTACATAATTCTATTAGACTATATGGTGTGCCCCCCTATTCCCCCAACTCCCCCAAGTGCCACGTCAGCGCCACGTCATTTCCCCCTTCTTCTCCCCCAAACTAAGGAAATGGTGTTCCCCTTCTTCCCCCTTCTTTTTTATTATTAAAAGTTTGATTTAAAAAAAAATTGCCCAATCAGAGAGCTCGGTGGCCACGGGCTTTTTCCACCGGTTTCCCCCGGCCCAACTCCCCGCATGCACACCAAACAGCCTTAGGCGAAGGAATAACATACAATTTGCGTAGCATGTCACACGAATATCCACTGTCTACAAATAAAATGCTTTTTCACAGGTTTTTTTAGCTAAGAAGTAAGAAGGATATATAATTTTATACCAAATACCAAGTAAAAAAATGATAAAAACTAATACACCGCTATACTTAATCAATAGAACGGTGTCTTAAAACATAATGCAAGTCTCTTATTACCTTAGACATTTCGATGCCGATGACAATTTAGCAGTCTAGCCAAACAAACACACAAACCGTATTGCAACCATATATGTGTTTGTGCATGTATATATACATTTCAATGCATGGGTACAATATTAAAAATTCAAATAGGCACACGTATAGAAGGTGTCAACTTGACATTCAATGAGAAACATTCAAACTCAAAAGGACTGATCAGATTGAAGAAGGAGACGAGAAACGCGTGTTTTGAGACTTTCGTTGGGTATAATAATGTAATGCAACTAGTTACACTAAGTGGCAACCATGAGTTCATTATAGTAAGCACCAATCATAAAAGAAAGTTAATAATAATATCCAAATGTTTTATTACTAAATCCTAATTTAAAAAAAAAACAAAGTCAACTAGTTATATCGTTTTCTTAGAAACAGTAGGTCTTCGTTGTGTATATCGTCGTTCGTATGAAGACAATTTCAGTTTTTGAATTATTCGTATTAAATAAGAACTTTGAAGGCTGAAGAATGGAAATGTTTTATGTGAACGGCACATGCACACGGTGGAAGCCCGTCATACAGGAGAGGATTTAGGCTTCTTCGGTGGGTTCCTGGGAGCCCACTCATTTCCGAAATTATAGTGTTAATGTATATTAAAATATGGCAAAGAACCCATAAGAAAAAAAAATTAAGGAACCTAGTTGCATTGATGATAAGTGCTTTAACCCCTTATAATAACAACTCTTGGGTTCGAATCTTGAGGGTCTTTTTTATTTTTCGTTTTTTTACAAAACCTAGGTAACAAACCCAAGCCCATCCCTTCCAAACAAACACACAAACGCTGTAGTGCACCTCTCTCATTCCCTCTCCCTACCTCATCTCCAAACGGACCAAACCCAACCGGCCTCCTCCTCCTCCACGCGACCAGACACCACTCCGGCCTCGCCGGATACCCCCCCTCTTCTTTGTTCTAACCGTCGGCCACCACCGCTGCCTCCTCTCTTCTTTATTCCGACCACCGGTCACCACTTTTGCCTCCTCTCTTTTCCATGGATATGTGGTGTGGTCGCTTATCTTTAGTTTTAGTTGTGGTGAGTGCCTTTATATAATGTAAGTATCCAGAGAAACCCCAATGAATTTGAGAAAACCCTGTGTAACAACTTTTTTTTTATCTGAAAATTTTAGAGCATGTAATATACCTGTTTTTAAAAGGTTTTAGCCAAAAATAAAAATAAAAAAATGCCGAGTGGATTATTTTTAAATAAATAAGTGTTCTTGTGTAACATATGTTACAGACCATAACATATGTTACACAAAAAATTTATTTGATTTAAAAAAAAAATCCACTTGGCGTTTTTTTTTATTTTTTTGGTTCACAACTCTTAAAACATGTATATTAGATACCCTAAATTTTCGGATAAAAAAAAGATTGTTACATAGGGTTTTCTCAAATTTAATGTGTTTTCTATGTAACCCTTCCATATATAGGTTTAGGATCCGTAGGAAGCCCTATATTAGAGTGAAAACTCTAGAAACTCTGGAAACTCCTACATAACGGGCTTATTTTTTATGAAAATTTTAGAGCATTTAATATACATGATTTTAAGCATTTTGAGGCAAAAAATTTTAAAAAAATGCCGAGTGGTGTTTTTAAAATAAATAAATAAACAAGTTTTCGTGTAACACATGTTACACGAAAATAACAAGTGTTAAAAGAAAAACTTATTTATTTTTTTTTATAAAAAAACTGCTCGACGCTTTTTTGATTTTTTTGGCTCAAAATGTTTAAAATCATGTATCTTAAATGCCCTAAAATTTTCATAAAAAAATAAGTTCGTTACATAGGGTTGTCACTCTAATATGGGTTTCATTTTAATATGGGTTGACAAATATCCTTTGTAGGATCGTGTTCTTTGTCAAACAAGAACTTTAACCAAAATTAACGATATCTAACCTAGCTAAACGACCTAGTCGACTAATCACTAGCTGGAGAAAAACATAAAATGCATTAACAGCTTTTCTCATATGGATTAAAACGAGTAAAACACATGAACAAATTGTACTGGAAAGCACATGATAGATTGGAAATTGGCCGGTGTTAAGGGTCAACGGTCCTGATGAATGACCTGTTTTTAGAAACGTTTAATTGAGAATTAACTTGTGGGAATTGTAAAGAAAGTCTCGAAATCGGCTTCTGGGTTAATCTTTATACCCAACTGTTCAATAAACGTCGATCTGATGATTGATTAAATGAGCTTGTAACCGGTCAAGGGTCCGTGTATAAGATCTTAAAATTGAAGTTTTGGGGAGGGTTTTCGTGCGATAATCATGCTCGGGTTTGGTTGAACATCGTTGAATTACATGTGTAACTGACGAATTTGATTAACACTGGATTAATTGTGCAAAATTTGGTAGTGGTTCACGATTTGTGAATGTAGGTCGATGATTGGGTTCGGTTTAGGCAAATCTTGAATCAAATTTTATATAATTACATTTTTGGTCCCTAAATAGTTTGAAAAGTCATAAAGTCTAATAAAACTTTTATTTTCAAATAAAAAATCATATTTTAAGTTTATATAAACTTAAGTAACTTTAGATAAAATATGACTTGTGTAATACTTTAAAGTAACTTATATAATTATTACTAAAGGATTAAAATACTATTTTTTTATAATTTTGTAATATCTTTAAATAATTTCTTATATAATTTAAACATAACATTTTATTTATAAATATATAAAATCTTGTAAAAATTTATTTATAAAGAGGTACTTGAACATAATTTAGCAAATGTAAAGTATATATTTACTTAATAACACAAATTTTATAAAGTGAATAAAATAATGAATGAAAATTGGAAATTAAGAAATTTTATTGATCGTTTGAAATATATTACGTTATGCTCAATATTAAGTATTATTTAATATGTAATATGAAATGTGTAATTTGATATAATATCGTTATGTAATATGACATATATGTATTTAAATCTTGCATACTCTCTCCATCTCACCCTATATATGCATATAAGTATATATGTTCAACGTGTTATTACTTAAGAAAGATTAATATATCCAAGAGTCGCATCATGAGAATCATCTTCGTTTTGGTACTCATTCTTACTGCAAACGTATTGGGTTCTTTAGGTATTGCTTTAATTTATTTGCAAAACTTTTTCCTCAAAATAATAATAGTTCTTTAATTTTATTATTCTAATAAAATAATATCTAAATAAACTGATAAAAATATACTACTTGATATTTGTGTAAATACAAGGCAATGACATACCAAGTGAAGTAAATAAAACTTGCAAGAAGAGTTTCCAGATGTTTTGCGTCCCTGGATCGGGAATGTGTGATAAAAAATGCAACGAGTGGATGCCAGGTGCTTATTCATTTTGCTTAGTTTTCTCTGCGTGTTTATGTACCAAAGATAATTGTTGATACTTTATCATAATAAAAGCAGTTTTTTGTTTGATGTTTTCGTTGTTTTATTTTATTTTATTTATTTATTTATTAAAAAAAAAACTTGACAATGATAATTTAAGAACCTATAATTTAATTTAAATAAATAGTTGAATTTCGCCACGCTCATGAGATAACTTGGTGTAGAAACCTAAACCCTCTACATATATATAACAAAGTTATGCATCGATTTGGTGTTTAATGGTATAGCAGCTGAAAAAGGAAATAAAAAAATCGTGATATGGCCAAATAAGCATGTTGCAATGACACTTTTGAAATTTCAATATGAAAAAAGGTTAAACAAAAATTAATATATTTTTTTAGGAATATTGGATTTAAATAATCACAACTCTTAGTTAATGGTCGTTGTCAGTCTCAACTTAAGAAAATCACTGCTGATGGTCCCATCTTTTAACTTATTTTCCCTCAGCGATGTCATACTAACTAAAAGTTAACCTAGTTAGTTTTGATGACGTGGACTAATTATGCGGAAAAAAAGTCAAAGTTTTGCTGATGTGGACTGCTTATGTTGCAAAAAAAGTCAATCTTTTAATGACGTGGACTGCTTATCTGGCAATGTTTTAACGATGTGGATTACGACAACAAAAACTAATTGAGTTAACTTTTAGTTAGTATAAGACCGATAAAAAAAAATTGGTTAAAATTAAGTTGGGATTGTTGATAGTGATTTTCTAAGCAGAAACCGGTGGCTGCCAATAGATGATAGTTGAGATTATTTAAATTCAATATTCCTTTTTTAAATCCATTTTGAACAAAAGTAATTCACTCCTTAATAAGATAAAAAAATGTCTTTATACACGAAAAGAAACAAACCAAAAAAAAATTATAAAGGCTTCGGCTTATGCCTTCGTGGCCTAAAGGGCCAATAATACGGTTTAGGACAACATCATACGACACATTGGCATATACGATATGGATTATGATATATGTGTGCCTTGGCTTTTCTTCATGATATGACTCCAAGTTTCGATTTCAGTAGTGTCAATAATAAGGACACCCCTAATCCCCTAAAGCCCAACATGCATTGGTAAATGTCCTTTTTTTTTGGTAAAACTGTCCAAGACAAGGAAATACACTTTGACATAGCCATTATACAAAAATCCGTGTTTGAGCGTCTATGAACACCACTTGCTCAAGATTTTTCGTCTTGCTATTCCTATAGATGGGTCAGGCCAACAAATTTCGATGGTAGAGTATCGTACCATCCTTAAATCTCGCCTCACAGTTCACCTATTTTCTAGTTGATGCGAGATACCCTATTTATTGCAAGGCGGGTTTTGACTCTTCGGGGAGCATGCAATACATTGTAAAGCATTTCTAGTGTTAAGTATATACAAATTTTTGATAAGGGCATTCCTTTTACATATTGCGATGTGTCGGAAATTCTGTTAAGAAAGAGGCATCAATGAATTTCTTTGGATCTAACTAGGATTCCTCCATTTGGGTTTGGGGACAAATGTTTTCACGATGAGTTAGACTGCTTTAAAAGATGCTTCCGGCAAAGTGACCCAACTCGAAAAAGTGTGCCTTAACGACCAACACGTCTTTAATGATACCTTTGGTTTTCTTGCGCCTAAGACTATGCACTGGGCCGAGTCCAATGGATCATACATGCATAGTCATGTTATGACATCAAGATCTATGAAAGTAGTTTTTTTAAAAGACTTAACTTTGTTATTTAAAAGATCTTGATGTAGTTTGTTGATTAGCTTTTATTTCAATGTATTAAATAAAATTCAGGTGGGGTTTTTAAAATTAATAAAAAAAGCAGTTGTAAGAAAAATACTTTTAACAGTAAATCGATTCGATTGCAAAATCTGTAAAAAAGATTAAAAGTAAAAAGATTTCATTCCTTATGTTCATATCCATCCTCCATTATGATATGATACATATCATAATGTATCATATCTATATATGGGATGGTTCAATAGAAAACTCATTTTATTAAGAGAACTCGAAAACTCCTAATTAAATGCACAAAAAAATAATAACTAAAAAAAAATCATAACTCAAAATTTAAGTAAAAAAAATAGAAAATTAGTTTGGTGCTTCTCTTTCCCACATCATCCCCATTTAGAAAAAAAAACCACTAAAAAACAATACTGCATATGTGTAGTATAACCCAAAAACCTAAACCCCCTACCCCTAATTCCACCCTACCCACCCACCCCCACGCTCACCCAAAAACTTAAATCGCTTACCCAAAACCTAAATTACCTGTCCACCACCACCCAAAAATCTAAATCCACCTTACCAACCGCCTACCAAAAAACCTAACCCCCACCCGCGACAACCAAAAACCTAAACCCACCCTACTCGCCCCCAAAACCTTACAAGCTAAACCCAAACAAACTAACCCTAAAAACTAAACTAAACCCTAAAGCTTAACTGGACATTTACTACACTGGTACATTAGAATTTGCATTTTTTATTATTATAATTTTTTTTTTCTGAACGAGGTTGAGGTGGGAAAGAGAAACTTCAAACTAATTTTTTAGTTTTTGACTTAAATTTTGATTAATGATTTTTTTTTGTATTTTTTTTAATTTAAATAGGAATTTTCGAGTTCTTTCTCTAACTATGAGTTTTCTACTGAACCTTCCTGTATATATACACACATCATCCTAAAATACATGACCTATAACTACGATTAAACCAAAAAATTTTGCACTAAACATTTCTAAATCCCAAAGTAATGCTTTTATACTAGTGCTAAGTTTGAACTTAATACTTAGTTTTTTTTTATTATCTTTAGGAAAATAAAAATAGTTGTTGGAATGTAATAACGTTATGAAATTTATTTTGCTTTCTCACAAGGAGTTAAATAACACTTAATTCGCCAAAATATCAAATCATATCATATTGACTAATTACACTATATACTAAACAATATAATATTGCTATAAAAAGTAACAAAGTTTTGTTTTACGAAATCATATTTTTTTTAATCTTAAATTATGAGTTTATGTATAAATATAACTTTATTTATTGTATCTCACGTTCATTTATAGATTTGTGTATTGTATCTCACGTTCATTTATAGATTTGTGTATGTTCATCTTTAATTGTAACTAGCAAGAAGACCCGCGCGCGTTGCTGCGCGGGTACATTGCAAACGTCGAGTGAATTAGTTAAAACGTTATCTGATGCGTCATTCATGCAAAACACGTGTTTCAATATATCCGATATAAGTCAATGCCGTATAAAGAGAAACCATTAGTGTAGAAGCGATTATAAAATGAGTACAAATCCGACTCTATGGGGTGTAAAAAGTAGCAATTTATAGCAGAGTGCAGAAGCAACGGAAAATAAAAGCCAAAACAAAATTAGAGTAATAAGCTAAAATCAATGGCAACATAAAGGAAACCAAATCAAACTTTTATCTAATAGTTGCTTAATTCTTTTAACACTAACTACAGATTTACTTACAAACATAAAATATGTACAGAAGATGTCATTCAGGGTTCCGTTTCGTTGTTGACAGCTGGGTTAAGATATTACCTGTTAGACGGGCAGCAAGTGTTAGTTCTTTCCACAATAATCATCATATGTTTATCCTATTCCGACATTCTAATAACCAATAATGGGACCGAGAGTGATATGAGTCAAATATTCACTAAATTTCAAAATGTAGCATCTAAATATTAATAATTTGATCATACAAGTAGCAGTCCAAAAAATTATGCGAGGCTGAATAAAGATTTTACCTTTTATGTTATCGTTATCCTAGCTTTTTTTCCAGATCTCAATGATTCAAGATGCGGTACTGATGGCATGTATTACCGTTGAGGGCAGATAACATATTTTCAAGCAGCAAACATTTTAGTAAGTTGGTAATGCATCAGCGACTGCTGTACATGCTTGTGTTGCGTCACCCTGCAAGTAATACATGTGTTATGGAATATGTATATAAAATGTAAGTTAACATTGAGTGGTAAATTTTTCACACGTACATGACTGTCTAGAAATAGATAGCACAGATTGGTCTTTGTTTGTTGTTGCCTGAAATAAGCGTTTAATCATTAATAAGAAAATGCGCAATATTTATATTATAAAGGGTAAGGGATTTGGGACTTACATTAAGTAAGTACTATTGACGTATACAGTCATATGTGTTACCACCTTTAATATAAGCCAACGTCATTGCGCATGTATTGACTAATATTTTGGGTTGTCTAGACTAAAGTATTAAACAATTTCTATTTGACGCAAGAAATCAGAGTACACAATATTTTTGGTTGCATTCATTGGCTTGCCGTTTTCTGGTATGATGACAATTTTCAAAGAATCTGGGGACGTTGCTCTAGACAGGGCGACGTACAGTTGCCCATGCCCAAATACCGCCTGCGGCAAGTACACACCGATTTTATCAAGTGATTGTCCTTGGCTTTTGTTAATGGTCATTGCATAACACACTTTTATTGGAAATTGTTTTCTTTTGAAAGTGAATGGCAATTCCTTGTCTGTATGCGTTAAGCATATACGTGGTATGTAAACACGATGTCCGATGGCGGTGCCAGTCATTATTTGCGCCTCAATAACCCTAGGAAGTAGTTGTGTTACTATCAGTCGTGTACCGTTGCATAGGCCTGATGTTTGGTTGATGTTACGTATAAGCATGACAGGTGTATTGATCTTCAGTTCCAACTTATGTGGTGGCAGCCCGCTAAAGGTAAGCATGTTTAAATAATCTGTTGGATAAAGCATCTCGATGTCACCGTGGCTGCCTAGGTTAGGTATTATCGAGTCTGTGCTTAGGTATAGTCTGCCATTACCTGGGCAATTAGAAAGGATGACATTATTTATCTCGTTCGCTGTTTCATTTCTGGGGCAAACAATTGCTTTTCTTCTCAGCATTTCAGGTGTCGGGTTTTGCAAAGTGACAGTATCATAAATAAAATCAATAAGTGTATGTAGAGCATTGTCATTGTGAGGGATGACAAACTGTAATGGAATCTCGATATCCCTAATGTTTTCAGGATCTTCGATAGCGGGAGTTCCCAATTGACCGTCACCGATAGCAAGCAGCCACGATGAGAACGATGCAAGCATTGCTCTATGTTCTATGTCATTATTTGAGGAATGTAGTCGCATGTTCTCGGTCAATCTAAATAGCCTAAAATGTTTCCAAAGGTAAGATCTAGGCAAAGACGATTGTAAAATGACACTTTTTGAGGCCTTTGGTATTACTGGAAGTGTTTGCCGGAAGTCACCGCCAAGTAATATTGATTTACCACCAAATGGCAACAGTGGATTATTCATTATGTCCTTTAGGGTTTTATCTAGCGACTCAAAACATCTGCGATCATTCATAGGTGCCTCATCCCATATTATAAGCGTTGTCTCGGTCAATAAATTTCCAAGGTGGGTGTTTTTTTTAATATGACAGTTAGAGTCATTCGTTAGGTCGATAGGTATCTTAAAGCGTGAGTGAGCTGTTCTACCAGATGGAAGTAACAATGAGGCAATGCCAGACGCCGCGACAGCAAGTACTATGGCACCCTGAGAACGTAAGAGGGAGATAATGGTCGTCCATAAGAATGTCTTTCCCGTTCCACCATGACCGTAAACAAAAGCCACTACCTGTCCTGTTTGCTCCAAAGTTGACATGACATAGTCATAAACGATTCTTTGTTGTTCGCTTAACGCGGGTAACGCTGACGAATGCTCAACAGTAAGCTGCTGTCGGTCATAGTTCTTTTCTTCCATGAGCAGTCGGTTGGACAATGATGCTAAAACTCTTGGATTAGGCATTGGCAGTCCAAAATCATTTAACGACGAAGGAGATGATCCAGATTGTAGGAGTAGTTCTATCTCGTATAATACATGCTGCATTTTGTCGTCGTCATTTAGAAGACCATGAGCGTGCACAATGTCGTCAGCCATTTTTTGCCAATGCTTGTCCCACAACTGTTTGGGGTTGGATAACTCGCAGTATAAAAGCATGTGAATGAACAAATATCGTAATTCAGAGGCGGTAGCCCATGCAGATGCCTCTTCAAAGCCGTATGACCACTCGTTGTCGTCTCCTAGTAAACCAAGCTTTTCACATGCAGCACGATTTGTAGAACATATCTCGCCGGAGACCGTACGAATATCCTCAAAAGACTGACATCCTTTCTGATGTGATAACAACATACGTAAGTAGTAGGTTTCTCCACATGTGGGATGTATATAGATTAGTCTTCCGATTGCTGGAGTTTTGTTTGTTGTTCTACGAATCCATGACTTACCAGATGCATCCCATCTGTACTCTGATAGGTAATCGATGTAACGTAAATGGCGGCCACTTGCATCAGTGCAATTGTTTGAAAGCCATTCTGTTAGCGTAGTTCGTATGGAGGAGTCGTTTCGGACAACATTTCGTAGCTGTGAGTTGTCTTTGAAAGTGACATTCTGCATCCCCGGTAAATGAACTGCCAAAGCTTGAACTGCAGGATGTCGATGATGAATAGGGAAGTCCAAAATTCTCCAAACCGATTCATGGGGACATTATAAACCTACCATCTATATAATTTTTTATCTCGTCCACCTCGTACACGTTGGTTGGCTCACTATTACCAGCTGAAGAATGTTTCTCTCTAATGTTATAACGAATACGATCAGAGCCTTTTGATATGTACTTGAAAAGGTATTTAATTAACATGTTCCAGCCACAGTATTCTACATTAATGTGTGCCTTAAAACGCAGCAACAGAATGCGGTTGTATGGAACAACGTACCCATTATCAAGTGCCACGCCGTTTTTAACAACTGTAAGACCAGTCCTTCGCCTTCTATAATGCGCATAGCCATTTCTATCCATCATGGTTGTAGGCTGATATGATTTTGGGAACTTCTTAGAACATAAGCCTGACGACATACAGGGTGCGCTTGGTCGTACAATACCACATGCACCATGTATCATAAGATCAGTAACAATGTTATGCAAGTCTGGCTCCACTGTAGGCTCAGGAATTTCAGCGGAAATATATCTATCGATATTTGTTGGGTCAGTAATTTTAGCGCTTTCATGTACCCAAAGTAGCAAATGACAATGTGGAAGGCCTCGCTTTTGAAATTCTATGGTATACAAGTTAGCGGTAACCATTCCAAACGGTTGGCTATTTTTGAGGAAGTAGACAAATGACTCTACTTTTAGCTGAAAGACACGCGCTATTATATCCGGACGGTCTTGCGCTTTCAAACATGGATATTGAGTCATATACCTTTGAATTTCAGGCCATTTGACGTTACAGGTAAAAGTTATGAAGTACTGAGGATTGCCGTGAACCCGACATATTGCCAAAGCATCTTGATAATGGTTATACATATATCGTGGACCACCAGTAAATGACGAAGGCAAAATAACACGTTTACCTATGGCACGCCCCTCAGTATCGCCGCGGCGCATGGCGTCATGTATGCCCTGTAGCATCTCACTCCGTAGAGAGTTTTGGTGATACCTATAGTATTCAAGTCTATTCTGTTCTATGCACAAGTAGGCATCAACCAAATATTGTTGGAAAAGCCTCCCTCCACGTAACAACAATGTGTAAACATTCAAACGATCATGAATTTGATAACTGTAAAACATATTCATAGACATTTTTGCATCCTCTTTTTTACCTGTACGGCCAATAACTAAAGCAGGGGACCAACCACTTTCGCCGTAAATAAAAAGCAACGGATATTGCAAAGCCATGTACAACGGATGAAGGTTGCTTATCCGTTGGGGTCCTGTTGCCTTATGACGAATGACAATGTCGTATCCATCACAGGCGGAGTCTTGGTCAGTTACGATGGCGCCAATACAGTCAGGCCCTGGTTTGTCGTATGATAAAGAATTAAAAGAGTTATATAGACGAATAGAGAAGGTAGGCAATGTAGACGATTCTATGAGGTCCCTAGCATGCCTAAAAAGTCTAATCAATTCATTACAGCCTTCAAGAGCTGTCAGAATCTTAGAGACAACCTCACGGTTGATCTGTGAGTATGAAGATTCAGGGAAAAAATGAAGTCTATTTGACAGCTCATTGGCAGTATCATAAATATACATTTGAAGAAACCTTGGGCGTTCATTCTCAGGAGGACAAAATGACCCTAACCAATGACATATTTGTCCTTCCACCTTAAACACGTATGGTGCAGAACCAGTATTAACGGATTCATCTACCTTTCCTCCAAAAGAGGTCATCGAGAACATAGAATTGTAAGCACGTATGTTTGCCAAGAAGTCTGGTTGGCCAAAAAGATCCACAAAGATAGATAATGGACGTTTAGGAGTCGGAAGTTTGATACGACCAGCTTTACAACACTGATTATACCGTTACAACACTGATTATACCGAGGGTTTGTAACGGTGGAGGCTGCAATATTACGTTCGTCATACCAGAATAAGGCGCCACAGTATTGACAGACGTTAGAGCAATCGCCAATATCAAGGTAGAGTGATTGATTAGCGGAAGATGAACCGACACTAACGGAATCTCTTGTACGCTTACGAGTTGACATTACACATTGTGGTTAATTAAGTAGGTAGGGAGTAATTTTTTTTTTCAGGATAAAGTAAGTAAAAGCATATAAAGCAAACATGGCTACGCAAAAGTAGAAAATTTACAAGATACTGACTACAAAAGACAACCATCAGCGGTTGCCATTATCAACATAATGTTACTGATTAGCCTAAGAATAAGGCGTGTCGATAAAGTATGTAACAACATATAATGCAAAGATGCTTACAGGGAAGTTGAAGCTAGGCAAGGCAGCGATTCTTCAATCCATTAAAGCAGCCTATAAAGCAAACAATACAGAATTGAGGCACACAATCAATGCGGAAAAGGATTCAGCTAGAAATGAGGTACAAGAAGCAGGCGCTAACAGTTGGATACAAAGAGTGGATTGAATGGGAATAATGAATAGCGCAACGTAATTATAAATTTTAGTATGGTGTTTATGAATTTATGTTTACCGAATCATGGACAACAACATCTTTAGATTAAACAACTTTTGAGAAAAGGGTTTGAATGACAGTTAACGACGTCATCTAACAAAGAAAACCTCATGATCTACTTTTGGGAAAAAACGACACTGTTAGGCGCCCCAAACACGTAAAAACGGTCAGCCCATCCTAAAGATCTGGGAAAAAAGCAAAGTGTTCGTACCTGTTGATGAAGAATAACGATGGTGTTGGTAGGCTGAGGTGACGAACCCGGCGTGTTGATGTTGGCAGCAGAGGAGTTGAGTTTCTGTTGATGATGGCAACGGAGGAGTTGAGTCTTGAGATGGCTAAATCTGATGGAGTTAGGTTTTTGAAGAAAAGGGAAAAAAGAAATCAATGATTATTAGGCGCCAAGTGCTAATGTTATGTTTGAAGTTAATAGATCAAATGGAAAATGGTAAAGTCACCTGACCTGAGATTAAAGGAAGGTGGTGATAATTTAGGGAGCAGTAGAGAATTTCAGGTGGAGAACTAGTGGTGCAAATGAGCCGAGCAGCTCGCGAGCTACTCGAGATCGGCTCGGTAAAAAGCTCGAAACGAGCCGAGCCTTATCGAGCTCGAGCCGAGCTTGAGCCTAAAACGAAGCTCGTTTACTTATCGAGCTCGAGCTCGAGCCTGGCATATGAAGCTCGCCAGGCTCGTCGAGCCTTATCGAGCCGAATATAATATTAGGTTTATTAATATTTTATATTATTTACCCACATTTTAAGTTGTTTAATAAACGAGCCGAGCCGAGCTTGAGAAACTACTAACGAGCCGAGCTCGAGCTTTAAAAACAAAGCTCGAACCGAGCCGAGCTCGAGCTTTAAAAACAAAGCTCGAACCGAGCCGAGCTCGAGCTCGAGCTCTTATAAGTTAATCGAGCTCGAGCTCGAGCCTGGTCGAGCTCGGGCTCGGCTCGGCTCGTTTGCACCCCTATGGAGAACTATCAAAGAATGAGATAAGTATAAAAGGAGGAAGGCACGTGAAGGTGGTGAGGTGGGCCAACTACGAGTTTGAGTTTGAGAATAAAGAATTCCACCGACGTTGTGTTTTAGTATTTATATAAAAATATAAATTCATCTTTAACTAGGATTTCTACCGCTCGCGTTGCGCCGCGCCGCGGTGATTTCTGCTTCATCTTGAACCTTTTCTTTACTCGGTTACTGTATGCGCAAAACTGATTAAAAACATCAAATAAGGTTGTTGAAATAAAACAAAATTAATTGCGACGGCCTCGTCTCGAACCCAAGACCTCCTATTGAGAAAATGCATCTCATAGCACTACACAACCAAACCCATTTGTGCTTTAATATGAAATAGATTATAGTTAACATTAAATATGACTGTTGAAATGAGAAAAAAAAATGAAAAAATAAATAAGTTGTCTTTCCCAAGAATCAAACATGTGACCTTAAGGAATGGAAGTTCACCACAAACCACTCCACCATCAGCACAACATGTGTTTTCAAGTGAAAGAGATGATATATATTATATAGTAAGGCGTGGGAAAACAAAAAAAAAATGGAAAAAATAGGAAAACAAATAAGTTGTGTCTCCAAGGAATTGAACCTTAGACCTTGAGGAATGGAAGACAACCACAAACCACTCCACCACCAACACCACATGTGTTTTGAAGTGAAAGAGATGATATATATTATAAGGTAAGGTGTGGGAAAAACAAAAAAAAAATATAAACTAATGGGGTTACTGTTCATGAACAGTAAAAAACCATTCCAAATTAATACATTATATAATTGTAAACTAGTGAAAGAACTATGATACAAATTCTCATATTCATGCCTTTTAAATACATGCACTACTCGTCATCAACACTACTAAAAATAAGCATAATTAAACTATAATAATATACCTTCGTATTTGAATAGTAACTGATGGCATATATTGTAATTTCATTTCTTTTTGAGGATGATTTTGTATCTCTTTATCTTCTCTTTCACTCTTTCTGTCTAAAGAACCCACCGATTCAATCTCATCTTCTCTCTCTGTCTAAGGAACATCACCGCCTCTCTGTTTATCTGTTCTGAATCAACCCAGATCCACCACCGGTCCTCTATTTCTCTGCTCTAGATCATGGAATATTTGCTGCCAAAGGTGGACGATGGGGATGTGGATGTTGTGGACTCTGGTTACAGATCCACCGCCAAAGGTGGACGATGGGGGATGGGGATGGGGATGTTGTTGCCTCTGGTTACGTTGGATTTTTGTGGGTGGTGATGCCGATTACTGGCCGGTGATGCATGTAATCAAGAAACCTTTTTTCGGTTAGGGTTTCTGATTTCCTTTTTTTGAACAGTAACTGATGGCTGATTTCCTTTTTGGTATACTCTATATTAATAAACCTTTTGATTTGAACAGTAACTGATGGCATATATTGTAATTTCATTTCTCATTGAAGATGATATTGTGCTTCTGAGATTGAGGATGGCATAAATCTGTGTTCAAATCATAAGGTGTATTATTATAGTTAAATTTAGGGTTTACCATACTAAAGCCTAAAATGGCTTTTGGTATACACGAGGCTATGATAGGCGATGATGTTAAAGAAGGGTTGATTGTATTGTCATGGCGAGGCGATAGTTTAGTCGCAGCCACAATTGATAGCTCTTTATGAGCCTTAAATATGTTTATAAAAAATGTGAGGCTATGATGCGTTATGATCAGTACCTGTGCCATTATTGTGATTGTTTGTGTTGGCGATGATGGGAAAAGAGGGTTTAAGGCGATGATGTTAAAGAAGGGTTGATTGTATTGTTATGGCGAGGTGATAGTTTAGTCACAGTCACAATTGATCGCCTTTTCTGAGCCTTAAAGTTGTTTCTAAAAAATGTGAGGCTATGATGCGTTATGATCAGTACCTGTGCCATTATTGTGATTGTTTGTGTTGGCGATGATGGAAAAAGAGGGTTTAAGGCGATGATGTTAAAGAAGGGTTGATTGTATTGTTATAGCGAGGTGATAGTTTAGTCGCGGCCACAATTGATCGCCCTTTCTAAGCCTTAAAGTTGTTTCTAAAAAAATGTGAGGCTATAAAAATGTGAGGCTATGATGCGTTTTGATCAGTACCTGTGCCATTATTGTGATTGTTGGTGATGATGAAAAAAGAGGGTTTAAGGTGATGATGTTAAAGAAGGGTTGATTGTATTGTTATGGCGAGGTGATAGTTTAGTCGCAGCCACAATTGATCGCCCTTTCTGAGCCTTAAAGTTGTTTCTAAAAAAATGTGAGGCTATAGAAGATAACAAAGGTACACTGTTAGCGACCAAAGATCTCATGGTGACGACATCTTTTTAAGCACAAGGAAACAAGGTTGCTGAGGTACTCATCTTTCAATTTCAAGCTTATAATGTTTTTTTGGGTGTTTTTAACCTAAGAAACAATTAGGGTACTTAAGTGAGGCAAGTTGGTTAGTATGTTGTGGCATGTTGTATTATGTGTACCCCTTTTGTTTATTACAAGTATGGTATTTGCTACTTTGAACATCCATGCTTTCTTTTATAGTGTCATATTTGCAATTCATGTTGTTGCTCTTTTTGTTGTTGATTTCGCGTACAGATGCCGCGAATGTGGCTTTATGCTTTTCCAGGTTCGAAAAGATAAACTAGGGGATTGCTTTCCTACAATATGTTTCACTGTTCGAAAAGGTATATATCTATTTAACCTCTGTCAACATCTACTGTCCATGAACCGATTGATAATGATGGTTGTATATTTTTATTTGTTTCGCTGCTCGGAAACATAGGAATATCTACAAAACTGAATGCTAAGGTATGTTGTTTCGTTTCCAATTTTTACTCAAAATGCTTTTACCTTATTGTACCTTCAATCTATTTTTGATTTCACTTGCTTAGGGTTGGTGAAGTGAGTGGCCATGGGTGGATTTTCTCAAGACTAGGCCGTTTCCATGGTCCGAGTAGTGGCGACTACCGGTTCTGGTCCCTTACACCGGTGATTGTTCACCTAACTACATTAAAGCATGTTAAAGTTGCGTAAAAGGTCTTGTAATTGCCTCACATTACAACTTTGTGTAACCGAATAAGTACTTTATTACAAACTGGGGCATCCTCACACTACATTTGGTGTAGTAAGCTGCAATTTATATTGGATAATTAGGACTGGTTTCTGCCAAAAAAATACCCAGATTTTATGGATTGGTGCTAATATCTTTTTTCATTTTCTACAGATAAAAGAGGTTGAATGTTTCTTAATTCTTACCATTTTTTAACAGCTGCTCAAAGTGGTAAAACACATTAAGTTTTGATCTGCTTTGAGGTTATTTTTGTGAGTATATGACATTGATATTATTTGGACTATTAGCTAAAATCGCTTTATTTTATATCTGTTTATTTTTTAGACGGGTGATTCCTTCGGATAATGGTTCTCTTCAATACTGTGGGGTAAAGCTCAAATCGTTTTATTTTATATCTGTTTATTTTTTGGCTGGTTAGTTATTTTGACTCCTTTGTTTTTGGCTGCTCATTTACAGGTATGTTATGCATCATGATAAAAATAAATTCTCGATCGTTGGGAGATGGGAAGAATATACGGTTTTGGTGGGACCTATGGATAGGCAAAGAGATTTTCAAAGATAAAGTTCCGAATATGTTAAAGTTGGAGAAAAACAAATTTGTGACAGTCGCGACTAGATGTGATTTACAAGATGTCGAGAAGGAAACATGTGGGTCTTTGATTAATGCTCTTGTATTTGCAGGAGGCGCGGACAAATGGATATGGAGGCAAAAAGAATCACTCCCCTTTTCTGCTAAAGAGGCTAAAGTGTGGCTGCAGCTGCAAGATCAAATCTGTTCGGAATTCATGCTGGAATGATGCTCTTAGTTGTCTTTAAAGGTTAGTATTTTTTTTGGCGGGCAGAATTGGACAGAATCGCCACCGCCGCCGCTTTAGAAAGGCGAAATATTTGTTTTCCGGATGTGAGTTTACTGCAGGAATTTGGGCTGCAGTTGTAGCTTGGTGCGGTCTGTCTTTAGTCGTAACATTTTCAGTCCGGGGAATCGTTCATATTATAAAAGGGGGCAGGGGTTGGGAAGTAAGCTTTAATGCCCTATCCAAATGGATTTCAGAACAAATGAGTAACTTTTAAACAATGTCAACCCAAATTGTTCCTGTTTGCTGTTGGAACAATTTTGATAATTCACTATTTTTTGGTTCATTTTCTTGCCATGTTGGTTCAGAATCTACATAGCCCACATTTTATTCTTTAAGTGGTCAATAAGTTGAAAATGAAAATAGGTAATTTGGAAACAAGCAGTGGCTTATTAGCTTTACAAAGTTCTATTTTGTTCTAATAAATACCACAAGCTATAAGCTCAGGTCAAAATGGGCCATGATTGAAGATAATTATTAGAAATTCATTTTATTTTTTTGTTTTGTTTTTAAAGCACAAGTAAATTCTTCTCTTAACAGAGGTGGCAAAACAATTTGTTATGGGTCAAAACGGGTCAGTGCAACCGGTGAACTTTTCAAAAGTTAATTTTTTTTTATCAAAAAGGGTCAGCCCAACTTGAATTTATTTTCCATATTATTGTGTGTGAGATATAATATCATTTTAAAGTTGTAAACATTTTTTGAATACCATGATGTCTAAATTTGCCTCAGACTTCAAGGTTTGATAGTTGATGTGATGAAAGTCTACATAGCTTGGTGTAATTCATTTTTTGTTTTGGTTGAATGTAGCCATCCTACTAATGTGGTGAAAATTCTAATCCTTCTACAAGAACAATTATCCATACAGAAGATGAAAATGGTGGGTAGCGATAATTCTAATCCTTCTAAGGAACTTGGCATCACTCCGGTGTACGCTTTCAATGTGAAGGATTTATTAGAGCTGCACAGGACTGTGAACAGGTCAAAGGAGAAGCATAAATTGATTAGAATTATTATTTTAGCGGCTACTTGGGCGATATGGAGAGCGTGAAACGAACTAATTTTCAGTGGTAAAAGAGTCAATGTCACAGGTGTATTCGGGGAAGCTCAAGCTATGGCATTTAATTGGGTGAAACGTAAAGATAAACAATCGGGTTGGACGTGGGAGAATTGGGTAGCGTTTAATATACCCATAACTTAATAGGCGTTTGATTGTATTGGAGATGTATTTGGGTGTCGGTTGTATGAATGTAGTTAGCATCTTGCTTGATACAATCTTGTAAATAATTTTTGGTGGTGAATGTTAAGTTTGAAACTTGCCGGCAAACACGCAACGCGCGTTATTGAATACAACTACTTTTAATAGTTTTGTAATTAGTATTTCGACGTAAGTAGATCGGTTTTTGTAATCGACAATTTGTTAGTTTATTCAAATTAAAAAAAAAGGTTTAAACTAGTTAAGGGCACTTGTCCTTGTCCTTGCCCTTGGGGTTCTTCAAGTCGCGATAGCATGGGAACTCAGCCTTATCGGCATAGGGAGTGGAAGGAACGCAACCCTCGCATTTCTCGCAACAGATCCGACATAATCTCAAACACTGTTCTTTGTAACGTGAATTTGCACATCTTTTCTCACACTTGCCATCCCATCCAAGTGTACCTGTAAGTTAAATTTCAAATGTTATTATACTACTATGTATTAAAGAAGAATGAAGTTGAACCCGTTTTTGCATCTGTTTATCAATGCTTTATGTGGGTGATGGAACATAATAGACCGATGGTGTAGTGGTTTAGATGCTATTTGTTAAATGAAAGTTGTCGGGTTCGATTCCGGCTCATTACATTTTTCCCCTCCCGGTGTGGTTTGGACACGTGTGTGAATCTAGAGCAGGCATTTAGTGCCAGCTCTTTCCTGATGCCAACTGTTAACTCTGCAACATGCCACCACATCCTGCCATTTTCTTTTCCCCCCAACACTCTCACCCTCTTTAGTCCTTTCCAACCATCGCCACCTAAGATCTAATAAAATCATATTAGGGCAAACGAATCATCTTACCTTCCTTTTTTTTAAACCCATTGTTCTTGGTACTTTATCTTCATTTCTTGATTCATCTCTTTAAGGTTAGTATTACGCCGGTCATGATTCCCAATTGTTGTTTTCATCCTTTTCAGATTTCAAGCCTTTAATTGTCTCTTCACTTCTTGATTTTGCATTGCCTGTTCTTTTTTTTATTTTTCAGATTGCTCAAGAATATTATGGGCTTTGGGTGATCGTATGAATCAGATGTTAAGGTATAACATTTTTCATGATCTGATTCAATGTTTTTGTTCATGTATTAAATGTTGCATGTGCTCATGAATTTAATGTTGCATGTGTTTTGATTGTTTTGGGCATGTCTATAAGGTCTTCGATGAAATGCCTATAATATATTTTGATTCTATTTCCATACTTTTGATTGAGATCTCAGTGTTTTGGCATACTGAATGCATAAACATTTAATCTTGCAACAAAAAAAAACATATTAGAGTGCTTATAGAGGTTAAGCTTGAGTATGTTACCAAGTTTATAGGAAATTTATCAAATCAACACGGACAAAATCAAAATTAAAGAGTGGTCATTCATAAGACGACAACCCAAATTTTTATTATCTTCAAATTTCTATTAACTTTTAGCTTTATTACAAATCTTATCTCCAAATTATTTACTTATTCACATAGACCCTTTTATACTCGGTGTTTGTGGTTAGTCGCGTCAAACTCATGGATGGTAGCGCTGCTTTTGTTGTTGATTAGTAAGCTTGGTGGCATTTTATACACATTTAATAGCTCCAAAATGGGTTCCGTAGTCGCACAATAGTTATTTAATCATGTGTTTTATTTTTCAACATCACATATTTTTTAGCCTTTTTACAGGGGAGCTGCTAACCGACATCAACTTTGTCTCATTTATCAAATTTAGCCGTTCATTTTGACTTAACAACATGAAGTTTTTTTTTCTTACCAAACATTGGTATTTTTATCATCTACCCGTGATGAAGGAAAATGGTCAGGTTCATCTTTAAAATGCTAACAGCGATTGTGTGTTTCAACTTCAAGGTAGTATGACCATTCTTTCCCTTTGCATTCGTTTCTTTGGTGTGTATAATTTTGGCCGTTGGTTGTTTTTTTAGGTTATTTGGTTGTCGTCATAACCATTTGGTTGGCTCTCAGGTAATTTTTTTTATGAGAAATCGAAGTCGTTTATGTTCTTAGTTTAAGCGTGTATTTTTACTTCGTTGCATTTATGAAAACTGTTTTTGAGAGATTAAATTTTGGCCAGTTGATGCTTTGATTTGCAATTCATACAACTACCTACTGGATTTGAATCATCTAGAATATTGTGTCGCCTTTGGATTTGCTAAACTGTTACTATAATCGGCTATTTTCTATTGCTTTCCTTTGCATCTTTTACAACGACATGCATAGATTGTAGTATCAAGTCTATATAAGAAAATTAAGAAAGCATACTTAAAAAACCAATTTACCTATTTTGTGCGTTTGATCTTATTAAGTTGTTGCTTTCGAGATAACCCATTCTGATTTCCTATGCGTTTATAAGAAATTGTTTTAGAGAGCTTGAATTGTGGCCTCTTGATACTTTAGTGGTTTTGTGCCGATTATTTGGTTAAGGTTAACATTGGCTAGCTTTAATTGGTTTGATTTTCATTTCATTAACAACCTGCACAGATTATGTTGTGTTAGAACAGTAACCTCATTTGGTATCGAGTCTGGATTGGAACATAAATAAAGTATGCTTATTAAAAAAATTATATTCAAAATAAACATAAACATTAATTTGACACCTTGAGAACGTGTTTCATCTTCAGAATGCATATTTAGAGTTAGTGTGTGAACCTTCTAACTACTGTATTGATTTCAACTTAGTAGCTCCAAGACAAATATCGGAGGCATTCGGCATACGCATTCTTAGACGAACTCACAAGGCTATTAGCTCTCCTTGCCTTCTCTTTAATATATATTACTACTAATAAAAATATTTTACCCTTGACACAACCAACACAAGTCAAACAATGCACATATGTGCATGTCGTATGTATAAACGAATTCAGTAAGTGTGCGCCTATGCCTATGATCTGGTTTTGTTTACATGCTATTAATTTTTAGTGATTATTTTCAGTTGGTTCAACACTTGCTGCATTTATGTAGCGGGTCGCAAACATGTGTACTTGCAAATGGAAAGCCTAGACAAACATATCGACATAGAATCGCCCCAGCTTAAAGCGTTGGCAACATTCAAGTGAGTAAGACACCAAATGCTTGCGTCATTTTAAAGTTTCGAAACAACTAGCCACTTGGCTATGAATGTAAGAAGACAGATCGACTGCATTTTTGAATATCCCAATTTGATGTAATTGTTATATTTAGTATTGTCTCATGTAACATACACTCTCATGTCGGGTGTAGTCGAACGAACAAAAAACGACTGTTTAGCCCGCCGCAACGCGCGCGAGGAATAATCCTAGTATATATAGTTGTAAATTTAGAAAAAAAATAATATGTATGAGGTTGGTTACTTGAGGAAGGGGCTGGAGAAACTTATGCGATGGTGGGGGGGGGGGGTGAACAGTAGGAGGAAGGTGGCTATAAGCAGAATTGAAAATGGAAGATGATTCATTTTCTTGGATTATGAATTTTATGTCGTGGATTTTATAGAATGTCAATTCCACATGGATTCTTACTCAGATTAATTGTGGACCTGTTATCACAATACAACACAATAGCTTTAACCTGCTCACAATCAAGTTCTTCCAATATCCTTCTAATCCACACAGCTTGACATGTTGCAGTGGTAGCAGCTATATATTCTGCCTCTGTGTTAGACAATGCAACAGTACATTGTTTCTTAGAGCTCCAGGTCACTGAACCACTTCCCAATGAGAACACATTAGCTGATATGCTCTTCCTATCACCAGAGCAGCTTGCCCAATCACTGTCAGTGTAGCCAACAAGTTCTGGCTTTGCACCTTGATTATACCAAATGCCGAAATCACATGTCCCTGCAACATATCTCAATATCTGTCTAGCTGCTCCCCAATGTATCTTAGATGGTGCTTGCATGATCCTGGACACAATTCCTACTGAGTAGGCCAGATCAGGCCTTGAGTGAGTAAGATAAATCAACCCTCCTACCAAGCTTCTATATACTGTTTCATTGGCCTTGTCAGCTTGATCTTCAATCATCTGTTTCTCATTAACAATCATAGGAACATTAACAGGATTACATCCACCCATTCCAAACTTCTTTAGCAAACCTTTGGCATATTTACTTTGTGACAGAAAAATGCGATTCCCAGTCTGCTTTACTTCCAAGCCCGAGAAGTATTTCAACAGCCCTATATCAGACATTTCAAATACATCTTTCATAACTTCTTTAAAATATGCAATTAAGGCTGGACAGGAGCTGGTACATATTATATCATCCACATACAAGCACACATAAATAATGTGCTTGTTTTCAACCTTCTTAAAATACAAAGTGGGTTCATTGTTGCTTCTTTTGAACCCATGATTGATAAATTGAGTATCAATCCTTGAATACCAGGATCTAGGAGCATGTTTAAGGCCATACAAGGCTTTCTTCAATCTATACACTTTGTACTCCTGTCCCTGAACTTCAAAACCTTCAGGATGCTGAACATAGATTTCTTCAGTCAAATCACCATTGAGAAAGGAAGATTTAGCATCCAATTGATGCAATTTCCACCCTAGCTGAGCTGCAATAGAAATTATGATTCTAATAGTTTCAAACCTGGCCACTGGTGCAAATGTTTCTTGATAATCTGGACCTTGTTGTTGAGAATAACCTTTTGCCACCAATCTTGGTTTATGCTTCATAATCTCTCCTTTTGGCCCCAACTTTGTCTTAAACAACCATTTTAACCCCACCAAATTCTTATTAGAAAGAAGATTGATCGGTTCCCAAGTTCCATTCTTCTAAATAGCATGAATCTCATCTTGCATTGACATTCTCCATTCTTCCTTTACAGCAGCCTTAGCATAACTTATGGGGTCAGCAACACTCAGAGCAAATTGACAAACTGTAAGATCATCCTCAATGGTATGAGTGTCATAATTTGCTCTGACCTTCTTTGCATTCTGATAAACATCACTTAAGGCTTTCAGCTTTGGTGACACAGATTGAGAGTGACTTGAGCTTTCCTGATCAGTTTCTGAAGCAAAAGTGGACAAGTGACCCCTGTTTGATTCAGTATGGGCAGCCTGATCAGGAGTGGTGTCCTCTTCTGTCATATCAGCTTCCATAACAGGAAATGGGTCAATATATGTTGCTTCATAACTTTGTTTGTCTGCAGTCTTCTCCCATTCCCATTTTTGAGTTTCTCTAACTTGAACATCCCTTCTAGTAAAGAATTTCTTTGTTTTTGGATTGTAACCCTGTTGATCAAATATATGGCAGTGGCAACTGCCTCTGCCTAAAAATAGTTTGGCAACTGATTTTGTTTTATCATACTTCTTGCAAGCCCCATCACTGTGCTATTTTTTCTCTCAACCACACCATTATGCTGAGGTGTGTAGGGAGGTGTGAGCTCATGTTTTATACCATTTGTTTCACAAAAATAATTGAACTCTCTTGAACAAAACTCACCTCCCCTATCTGTTTTAAGGGTTTTAATTAGGACTTCAGCTTCTTTTTCAATTTTAGCTTTAAACACTTTAAACTTCCTAAACACTTCTGATTTGTTTTTGACGAAATACACCCAACACATCCTTGTATAATCATCAACAAACAATAGATAGTAAAGACTGCCACCTAAGCTTGAAACTTGCATAGGCCCACATAAATCAGCATACACAAGTTCAAGCTTCTTTTTAGCTCTCCAAATTTTGAATTAAAGGGTGACAGGCTTTGTTTGCCAAAGACACAACCGTCACAGTTTTCAAAAGCTTTTATATTTGGCAAACCAAGCACCATTTTCTGATCATGAAGTGTTTTTAAAGTGTGAATGTTATAGTGCCCATACCTTTGATGTCACATGATTGACACATCATCAGACTTAGAACCATTGGATGTTGGAGCAGGTTCTGAATTAGAAGCATCCAGGAGAAACATATTGTTGTTTGCAAGCATGATTGTCATGAGGGTGACATCTGAGCTCCTGTTCTTGATTACACACTTGCCATCATCAAAAAATAATGAGTAACCCTTTCTTACAAGTTGTCCTACACTCAATAGGTTAAACACCAGACTTGGAGCAAAATAAACATCATCTAGAAGTCTATAACCTCCATTCTTGAGATCTATCTTGACTGCCCCTTTTCCTTGAACCTGCAATCTTTTCTTGTCTCCTAACCTTACTGTTAGGCTAAAATCAGTATCCAAATGAGTAAAGATTGCTCTATTACCTGTCATATGGTTAGAACATCCTGAGTCCAGAAACCAAAGACAATTAGATGATACTTCAATGGATGGGACAACATTGTCAAACTTAGAGGTCAAGCTCCTTAGGATCTTCTCAACAATTGTTCGATCAGCAACATGTTCACCATAGGAACGTTGTTGACTGACTATTCCCATGACTCTTGAGAAGTAGTCACCAACAGTTTCAGATTCTTTCATGCAGAGGTTCTCAAAGTCTCTTCGTAGACCTTGTAATTTCACAGATTTCACTTGTGTATCTCTTTGAAACTCCATCTTCAGGATTTCCCATGTTTCTTTGGCTGAGGAAGCACCAGCAATTCGAGAAATTAATTGGTCATGCACAGCTTGTTGGATAACAGCCATAGCATGAGCATCCTTCTTTTGACTGTTCTTCAATTTTCCTTGATCAGTTTCAGCCTCATTCACACCAGTCTCAACCATCTTCCAAAGATCTCTTGATCTTAGTATTGTTTTCAATCTTATACTCCAATACTCATAACCTTCTCCCTAGAATACAGGGATTAGGGTAGGAGCCATTGGAGGTGTAGATGTTTGTTCTGCCATGGAAGACGATACACACTCTCACACACTCAGATTTCAGATGAAGCACACTCTCTCACTAGGCTCTGATACCACAATGTTGGTATATTAGAGCACAATCACAACTAACAACAAGGATTACTTCGAATGCTTAAAGCTTTTATTCACTGAAATTAAAGGGTCAAGGGTGTACATAATCAAATAACAAGGCATCTATTTATACTAAAAGAAACAAACGGCTAACTACTGAAAATCAGGAAACTTCAACAACTAATGGTAACAACCTTACTCAAATAAACTTAAACTTATTCCATAAGACCTGCCTTCTTTTACGTAGGAAACCAACCACCATGCACAACCCATGCAACGTCTAGTTTGAATTAGTTTCCAATAAAAAGTAAATACTCTACTTCCTTTAAAATATCATCAACCATTTACTTCTCTGTATTTTATAACTAACGAATTCACTATAACAAAAATATTTGTGTAATTCGAAAAAGCCGTACATACATCTCTTGAAAAATCAATGTATTCCCGTGACTCTGGTGACACCTATGTAGGTCCGCCCCTTGTCGGATCAATGGGTACGGATCAACTTGAAGTTTATCTTAGTTACATGTTTTTTTATGTTTTAGTACGTAGGTCATCGATAGTTTGGATTGCAAGAGTCTTTGTACATATGTGTGTTGCACGTAATGAGATAGTGAACAAGAGTTTGAGGCAGTAAAAATAACATGTAAGAGAGTTTTCTTTGTGTGTGATCAATTCACACACAAATGTTTCTAACAACTTATTCATAGAGTATACACATAAATGGCAGAACTCAACAGCTTCATTCAATACCAAAAGACTCTATTTAAAAACACACAACAGAACCATGACCCACAATAACAATAAATGGAAAGACACACATAAAGCATAACCTGCTTTTATTGACTCAAGTACAAAACCAGAAATTACCAAACATAAAAATAAACAAGTGAGACACCTACATGCATCAATTCAGTTGCTCATGATCCATGCACACACAACACGTAAATTAAGATGTCCAACACATACACCTTCGATTTCATCTTAAACAATCACGCATCCGCTAGTTTCACATGGAGATGGTTGTTCGTATGCGACAAATGTAGGATAAACATCCGTATAAACATGATGAAAGTATGGTTTAATAGGTTCATATGTAGGATAAGGGTACCCTATTGTGATAGATTCACATTTTGGTTGATCTGGCTTTTTAGGTGGTCCAACACTAACAATAACGGCTCTTTTTCCTGTTTTTGCAACATGTTTCACCACACTCACCGGATCAACATTTCCAACAACAACCAATGTCTCTTTTTCAAGATCAGCTGATACTTGATCGATGCCTGAAAGTTTTGCCACAGACTTTAGAACGTCTCTCTTGCACTTTCCGCAATACATGTTCACTTTCAACTCAATTCTCTGAATCATCAAAGTAAGGTTATATACTTTTATTAGTCGTTAGTTGAAAACGAATAAAAAAAATACAATATACGAATTATATAAGACAAGTTCCATGATATTAAGTTCCATGATATTTATAGCATGTATTTCTATAGTATTATAATTTCGCCATTGAAAATATAGAAGTGTATATATTATGCTGGCAATGTGACATCATGTACCTTATACCAACATATAATGCTCGCTTTTTGCCTACACAAAGGGAGCTTACAACTTTGTTAATTTATATGCATAAGTCATAACATTATCGGGGGCTAAAAACTTTTTTTTCGTCATCCTGAGACAAAAACACCAACATGCATATGCTATGTACACACATGTTGGTTCCGCTAGGCCAAAGACCTTTTCTTGGATGGTAATTTGATTATTTTATCATAGCATAGCCTTTGGTTAACTAATAATATGTGATTTTCTTAACATATCAAATATTTTGCAAGTAAAATGTTTTTTTTTCCTCCTTTCTTATTTACTTATAAGGATATTCTCAATCCAAATAACAAGCTAAAAACAGATATAAAATGAATACGAGACAAACACAAATATATAAAACGCTTAGTTAGGACAACGCTTAAAATAATTAGAACGATGCCTTAGACACACAGTTTAATTCTCGTACTACCTTAGACATTTCAATATGCCGATGACAAAGCTAGCAAGATGAGCACACGAGCCGTTATATCCAAACATGTATGTTTGTGCTCATATATACATATATCAATGCATGGGATATTAATGAAATATTGAAATTGCCATGCAGCAACGTTCAAGTTGACAATCAATTGGAACTTTTCAAACTAAAAAATATAGCCACTTTTACCAAAGAAGAAGGAGATGAGAAACTCATGATTTGAGACTTTCATGGGATATATTTAAATGCAAATGCCTACCCAAAGGGGGAAGCACTAATATCATAAGTAGTCTATAGATGTCAAAAGCCTGCTTTTAGACGAAAATAACTTCATAAAATAAGTCAACTTGTTACATATCGTTTTCTTTGAACACCTTATAAAGTAGACCAAGGTTGGTGGTTGTAGACCCTCACTCTTTAACTCTCTATATGAAGCCAACTTGTCAACCGACGTCAACTTGTCCTTCAAAAAATATTGAACACGTGCCATTCTTTCATTGGTCTAAAAGTTTATTATAGCCATACATTTTTAACGGAAGTGGATTACATTTCTATATGAAGTGGATCAACATTAACCGAACTAGAGTTAAAAATGTTCTTTGGTTTTCAAGATATGTTTTATTATTTTTTTACATTTGTTTTTATATACTGAAGACGTGATGTACGTAGCATTATCTTGGGTTTTGCGAGTATATAGCTCTATAGGTGAACATAAAAACCTAAGACTATAACAAGTGAGGGCGTTGAAAGGTGTGTGAATAGCCTTTCCATGTCACCCACATCATCCCGGGTTTAACGTGGAGTAAATTGGGTGGAATTTTCTATCGGCGTGGGACAGTGGCGGATCTTGAAGTTTTGACTGGGCTGGGCCGAAAGTCACATGACTTAATTTTTTTTCTACCACTAGTTTTGGGTCAGCGATCCGGTTCAGGTCAAACAAAAAGATCTCTAAATAGCCATGTATCTTCAATAATTCAAATTACCATTTTCACAAAAAAAAAAAAAAAAAAAAAAAAACAAACAAACAAATTGTTAACAAACAAAGACCAAAAATATAAATGAAAATGCGAGAGAAATGATAAGTACCTTAAGAAGGTATCACAACTCAGCCTGACGGCCTTTATTGTTATAAATACATATATTTCGATATCACACCCGTAGAAATCTTTAAACCGAACCCTTGAAAACCCTGACACCAAACCCGTTGTAAACTTGAAACCGAGCCTTAGAGAATTTGACAACGAACCTCAACCCACATTTTAAATAACAAATACTAACTTGTTAAGACCATTCTATTAAAAAATTAACCTATTAACTCATTTAGCATACATTTCACCAAAATAAACACATTAATTTTCTGTTGGTTTACCGATTATTGAAGTTATCTCTCATTATACCTGTCGCAACTGCGACTATTCAGAGATCCTTTTTAGCAATGAAGTATGTGAAGTCCGATTTGCGTAGTCGGATTGGTAATGAACTTTTAATTATTTGCATTTTAATTTGAATTTTGCTATTAACATTATGTGTCCCGGCCTGACCTGCAGTTGTTTATCCAATGTTTCTGTAAACAGGTATACTCGATTGACATTGTTCAAAAGTAACATGTTTATCTTCTTTTTACGAGGCCAATACCGACAATAATAGTGGATATTCACAATTCATGGTTGTATTTTATAGAATAGGTTATTTTTTTGACCCAATAGTAACTGTTTGTTAATAATGTTTGTAGACTTAAGTGATTATTTGTGGACTTAGAAATGGACTCAATACATGAAATTTTGAGCTTTAGTAAAAGTAAAAGACATAAAAGGGAATCTAATAATTGGTCAGACATTACTTTTACTAAAACTCAAAATTACGTATTGAATCCATTCCTAAGTCCACAAGCAATCACTTTAGTCTATAAACATTATTTTGCTGGTAATGGGATACCCATAGACAACATTGGTTATACCAGATATATATATATACAGTTTTTTATTCATTTAGTTAAATGAGCAAAAAGTAGTGTTCTAGTTCGTTGATATATTAAATGAAGAGCAATGTATGCTCATATTTGTTTACTTACTAAATGAAGAAACATAAACGAACATTCCACTAAACAGTTCATGAACAATTCACTGAACGTCCAGTTAGTTTACATTCCAGTCTAGTTGCGGTGGTTCAGATGATGACAAGTTTGTCGCCTGATACGATAGAACAGTTTTCATTTTTAGCACGTAGAAGACGTGCCCTTCGAAGCCCGCAACTGGTTCCTCACCGTAAATGACAATGTTCTGAGTATATGCTCACCTACACATAAGTTGGCGAATTTGATCTGCTTGAAGAACATAGTGATTTTGATGGAACTTTTGATTGTTAACTAAAATAATTTTCTTGGTCTTCCAACTCCATCAAGAAAAATATAATTAAGTTATGTAAAGTGTAAATAATACAAATATAATGTTTATGGTAAATGTATATTCATTGACCCAACTTACATATTACATATTACATTTGGAAGTACATAAAATAGACTACAAGAGAATGGAACATCAAAAGGTACATTAACACACATCAACATTAGTTCAGTATTAATTCAAACAACTTTAAAATTAAAGACGTCCAACACACATAACTTAGATTACATCTCATTGAATCATGCATCCTCCATTTTCGCATGGGTATGGTATTTCACACGCGACATATGTGGGATTTATATCCCTACAAACAGGCTGAAAGTACGGTATAAAAGGTTCACATATAGGATGAGGGGTTGTTATATTAACAGGTTCTTTACTTTTAGGAGGATCTGGTTTTTTGGGTGGTCCAACGGTAACAATTTTCACTGTTTTTCCTGTTTTCCGGATACTTTTTACCACACTTACCGGATCAACATCTCCAACAACAACCACCGTCTCTTTTTCAAGATCAACTGATACTTGATCGATGCCTGAATGTTTTGCCACAGACTTTAGAACGTCTCTTCTGCACTTTTCGCAATACATGTTCACTTTCAACTCAATTCTCTGATGCATGAAAGTAGGTTTTTATTAGTTGTTAGTTAAAAAAAAAAAAAACACCCTACAAATATATAAGGATGAAATATATTTGCTAACTAGCATGATATTTAAAGCAGGCATTTCTCTCATATGTGTGTGTGCATTTTTATTATACATTTGTCATTGAAAATATAAAAGCACATATGATGCTTTATGGTGGCAATGCAACATCTTATTCGTGATACCAATAAACAAATAAATAATGCTCCCTTTTCTCACAAGGGTTTGCAACAAATTGAATCGTTATGATAAGTATCGGATATTAGATAATCCGTTGAGTGGGTAAAACTCAAAGAAAATAGAAAGAAATTTGAGAAAAACATAGAAAGACTATAGATACTAATTTTCTGCATATCATTTCTTAATTCCAAGCAAAATACAAATACTAGAAGGAAAATAACTACTTGTTAAAAACTAGGAATGAAAGCTGGAAAACATGGGAAGGATTCGAAATCATGGAGAATATGCTTCAGAAATAGAAATTAAATTCAAATATTTATGTAGTCGGTACATAACACATTACTTTGTTTATAAGCATAAAATTCATGGGGTTCAAATTTCAAAACATTCTATGACGCGGATATATGAATTTCTATCACTCAATTATCATGTTTTACTGGAGAGTTTTCATCTCACGCATAAGCAAAAACGCCAACATGTGATCGTGATTTGTGTATTTAACCGTTATATAATCGCTAGTAAAGAATGGGATTTTCCAAACAAATCACTTGTTTTGCAAATAAAATGTTTTTTTTTTCTAGCTTTGTTAACACAGAAGGATATGCTCATACCAAATATCATGTTAAAAAAATGATATAACACAAATGCGAGATAAATAAAAAAAATAAAAAGCGTATACAACAACACTAAAGATAGTTAGAAAGATGCCATAAAAACGCAGTGTGATATTCACACTACCTTAGACATCTCAATGCCGATGATAACTTTAGCAAATGAACACAGGAACTGTTATAGTGCAATCATATATCTCTGCATGTATATATAACATATGAATTCAATGCATAGGGTATAGAATATTCATATTGCCAATTTAATATGCCAACTATTCAAACTCAAAAGGACCCACTTTTACCAAAGAAGGAGACAAGCTAGAAAATGATGTTTTGAGACATTGTATCAAAATTCAACTGGATACCCAAAATGGGAAGCACCAATCATCTTCTTTGAATCAGTAGGCCGAGATGGTTGTTGTCACAGTCCTCTAACATTTATGAACCCAACTTGTACAGTGACATCTAATGATTTTTTTAATAAAATGAATGGATTTTTTAAATGAAATCGAATTTTATAAAAATCAAATCGATGACCATATAATTCAATCTATGGAAGGAAAATCACTCAAATAAACTTGAATTATTGCCTTTCAAAAAAAAAATAAACTTGAATTATTTCTAAATTATGATTATTTTTGAAAAATTGTTTATGGTTTTGTCATTTTCCAAATTTTATTATCACTTCCAAAAAATATCCTTTTTTATTTGAATGTTTTAATTTTTGTTTAACTTAAATAAGAAAATTATGTTCCAATTTCAATAATACAATTTCCATTATCTGTATGATTTACGACGACGATAAACAAAATACAAAGTCGAACACTATCAAGAGTTGGTTTGTATTTGAGATGCCAAGTTTTCGCTCATGACCAATTGCATGTCACTTTATAAAGATTAAAAAGCAGAGTTGGTATTATTATTTTTTAATATTAAATAGAAATAACAGTGCTACTAATAGAACAGCTAATGTTATATACAAAGAGATGTTTAGATATTTATAAATTTTTTGTATTTTATAGGAATTATATTATATATTAAAATTTTCAATTATTTGCATTAATATGTAACCTCAATTATTGTGAATGCTATTAGGGAATAGGGATTGAACCCACTTCGGAATAGGGCTGTTCAAAACGCTCGGCGCTCGCCGATCGCTCGCCGCTCGTTCGAAATTTGCTCGGAAATTGCTCGTTCGATTTTCTGCTAGGTTGTAAATGAGCCGATCGGCTCGGTTCGGTTTGTAAATGAGCCAAGCACGAGCAAAGGTCCGCTCGGCTCAGTTCGGCTCGATATAATTTTTATTAATTTATTATATATATAATTATATGTATAAACATTAATTACAATTATATTTATAGTTTTATACATGCCACTCTATTGGGTTTAGGTCAATATATGCATATATAGAGTTATATTTATAGTTATTGGCTCAGTCAACTCAATGAAAATTAACCATAAGTTTAATTGCAAAACCCTAAATCGTGAAAAACATGCTTGACTTCCTATTCCCATTAGTTGTCCACCATCAATCATCTCCCGCTATCAACCTACGCCACAACAAGACAATCGTTCTCTGTAGTATGCTCAACTAGAGCCTCATTCTCAAACGGTCGAACCTCAGACATCACTAGGCAGCGAGAATATTAAAGGAAACATCTCAAATTTATGGTTGTCCGAAAACATTCACCGCTCGTCGCTCGCTCGATGCTTGCTCGAAAAAATGTGCGCTCGAACACTGCTCGCTCGGTTTCTGGATCAATTGTAAATGAGCCGATCGGCTCGGTTCGGTTTGTAAATGAGCCAAGCACGAGCAAAGGTCCGCTCGGTTCGGCTCGGCTCGTGAACAGCCCTACTTCGGAACCTCCTGGCTCCTGCCCATACACGGTAGTCCAGCCATCTTCTCCGGCCCAAAAAAACTTATTTAATGGTTTAAGTTGTTTCAGCCCACAGATTGTGGTCTATATAATTAATATACTTGTAGGTGTATATTAGCAGTTTCACAAAATTTAATATAAAAAATTGTATAAATGTTTATTAGAATATGAGCAAAATAACTAAAGAATAATGTTTTCAGAAACGGTGGCTTAAATTAAAACTAATATATTTTATTTTTCAAGCTTGCGAAAATTATAACGGCGGCACAAATTAAAATATTCCTTCTAGATTTTTTTTAAATATGTTTTTTTCTTTTAAATAAATAGATTTATTTCTAAAACTTTTCAAGTTACATCAAAACAGAAGGTAGACAGGCAACAAGCTACGCCGCCACCCCTTTCTTCTAGATGAATAACAGTATTTAAAAGTTTATTCAATAAATTATTGTTATGATGAACATGTAAATCTAGCTAAATAAATACAGTTATTTCTAAAACTTGTCAAGTTACATCAAAACAGAAGGTAGACGGGCAACAAGCTGCGCCGCCACCCTTTCTTGATGATTAACAGTATTTAAAAGTTTATTCAATAAATTATTGTTATGATGTACATGTACATCTAGCCAAATCAGTTAAAAAATACAAAAAACAAAAAGACAAAAAAAGCAATATAAATTGTTAGCAAAAGACAATCGAATGACAAATGGATGGCATAGCCATTGAAGTTAGGTGATACTCCTCGGTGAGTTTTACGATTAGAGCCTCATTATAAGTGGATATGATGTAATTTAAGCCGTTAAAAAAATAAAACTAAGTATTTTATAACATACTAGCTGATTACCCTGAAAAGGTCCCGGAGTTAAAAAAATTTAATATGACTTAATAAAAAATGATAAAAGAAGAAAATAAACCAAACGTAAACTTAGTCATACGGATCAACATTGAACCACTTACTTCATGCCAATAAAAGGCAATAAAACTTTGTTTTTATGTGCTTTCAAAAATGCAATAAAAGGCTAACTATTTATATACTGGATCCTAACTCTAAAACATCTCGTAAAAGATAACGCACCCGGAGAATGATTCTCTTAACTATAAACAAAGGAAGCTATGATTTTCACATGTCTTTCAGAATTGCTATAAGCAAGACCAATAATAATATGACGATCGTCTATACAAACACTTTGAGATTCTTTAGGTAAAATATCAGAAACATGATTCCAGGTATTAAACACAAAGTAATATCACACACATGCCAAATCAAACATAAGTGAACGTTAGATTAATCCAAATAATATCACAAAGACTTGGTGGTTTGGTGCTGCAAAGATGATAACTTATGCATATCAAAGTTTGTATCAAAAGACGAAGACCTTATGTAGTTGCTCTAGTGCACCACCAGTGACGAAAGCCTCTTCGCACTATCATCAACTATCGAAGCTGAAAGTTTCTCCAAGGTAACACCAGCAGCAAATGGATGGCCGGGATTGCTGAAATACGAAAGGAATTAGCTGTAAACAAATAACAAAAACACCAAAAACACCCCAACAAAACCAAATTCAACCCACCAGCCAGGACTTCCATGACAATTCACAAACCTTAAAACCTGGGCACCCGGCCGCTAGATGGCCGCCAATGTACCTCCCAATTCCGCCACCTGCACCGCCTACTAATATTGAGCCGCACGCCATCCGATCTGTCCTTCGAGAAAGCGAAAGGGTTTTAGAGAAAGTAGAAAAGAAAGAAAATGAGATGGTGGTTGAAGTAACACAAAGGGCGAAAGAACTTTATGATAAAGAGTTTAAACTTCCGGAGCCAAAACATATGCCCTATTCAGCCGATTTAAATGCTTGGAGAGTGCTACAGAGAAAACACTAAGGACCCGTTAAAATGCAGTAGTCTGGTTAAGAATTTTGCCGATTGTGTTCGCACCATAAGGCAGCAAGTCAGCCCATCTAATAAATAAACCGTTATATTACGCGATTTTGCTATTTTTAACTGGACAATATGGAATAACTCAAGATTTTAAAGAGGATGACTTGAATTACTGGAATACAATATGTGAATTGTATTCAAGTTTTGTGGGTCTTCATTGTGATATATTGTTGGCTGGTGAATCCATTTTTGTTATTTGTTCGTTAAAGATGTTAAGGTTTTTTCTTTTCATATGAATTATACTTGATGGTTGCAACCATGAAAAACATTTTTTACTCCAAAAATTGGTTACCACTATTTGGTCTATAATAGTGGCGAAGCTTGAAAAAAATACAAAGGGGGCCGAAAGTCACAACACCCGATTCAGAGGAACCTAAACTAATATTATAGGAGATTGACTCATTAATCAGAGACCCTTCTGTAACTAAAAGTAAGAACAACTTTAAGAAGGTAACTAACACCAAGGCCATACTAGTGAAATAATAATGTTTATGCTGGATAACACTGGATATCGTAATGCTTGCATAAGCCTGCTAGCTAGCTCGCCAAATAAATTAACTTATGCCTTTCAATTTTCGCTACATATCATCACACAGACCCTACCAAGATAAAATATCTTCACTAATTCTCCAGTAGGCCAGGTTGTATAATGACCAGAGTACAGAACTAATAGTCAATATCCAATTTATGCTTGAATTTTGTAACTTGACTGACTTGTTAACCCCTTTGTTCAGCTAATCAGAAAGTGTGTGGAAAGGAAAGGAAATGTAAGACTCATAGTGATGAAACTAACAAAAAGTCTGCCTAAGTCTTATAATAAAACCAAGCCTATTGATTAATATTCACAACCTCTGCACAATATGGTTAGCAAATTAGGTCTATTACTATGGCATGTAAATTCAAACAACTTAAAAGAATTTGTAAAATCTCTAAACTAACCATTGGAGCATGAATGCGGGTCAAAATTCCCTTCCTCAGGAGTCTCATGTTTAAAGCTTGATCAGTCCATACAACATGTTCACGATACCTGCATATCAGCAAGCATGTCAAGAACATGTGAATTAACTACTCTATAGAGGTGGCAAAATTGACGAGTAGGAGTGAATTATCAAAATAGGTTCATGTCAACTTTGACCTGGACCGCTTTTTGTCTAAATAAAAAAATTTATAAACAATCTTGTATCGTACATGATTAAAATAGTTAAAGTAATGCAAAAAATCTAGCTTTTTATGATTCAAAAGGTGTTGTG